>JAMAGL010000004.1:1200000-1800000 GCA_023626215.1 Talaromyces sp. PL2406 | reverse complement strand
AAGAAAGAACCCGCTTACGTTTAGACAAAGTGTTCCTGTCTGCCAATCCACGCAACGTTGAGGTATTTTGTGCTATTGCTAGCCATGAAGAGTTTCGCCACGGGATCAAGGAGATTATCTGGGATGATGCACGCCTTCCTGGTCCCACTGCCTTTCCTAATGCACTACAACACGAAAGGCAGTATTCCGTCCCTCAAGTAGAAGGGGTTCCCTACTGGTTTGTATATGGGTGCAAGGAAGCTCATCACCTCTTGGGACGTTCAAGGGAAGAAAGATTGATGATCTTCCACTGATAGAGTCATGGCGCTATTATGAGCAACGTCTACAGCAGCAAGACGAGGCGATTTCATCTGGAGCTGATATAGAAGCGTTCAGATATAGATTGGACCGTTTTGCAAAATCCTTGACAAGAGTGGCCCTGACAACTGCGAGCCATGGGGTTTTCGATAATCCATTTCATGAAGCACCGATGTTTCGCGTTTTTCCGAGCGGATTCACATATCCAATCACCCGTGCCTGTTGGCCCCTTTGCGCAGAGAAGACCAGAATACCACATGAGTGCGACTGGAAGAGGAGAGGAAGAAATGGCGGGGATTTTCTATTATCATACATGAGCTTGCAACCCAAAAGCACGACGTCGCCGAATTTATTATCGATGTCAACGAGTTATTGACTGGATTAAGCTGCCGTATCTTTGTCAAACCGTGTGAAGCGTAAAACGATTTTATCACATTGCTCCAACGACCTGACTTTAGACGTCTTGATTTGGCGCTTCTCGCAGATTGTCAATACCATGAAGAGATGAACTGGCTGTCCTTTTGAAGTGTATATTTGAAACGTGCTCTTGAATACATGGAAGATCCCCATCACGGTAGTCTTCAAGCTCATATAACCGAGAGCAATTTATATGATGAAATGCCAGGCAAAGATTCCCACTGGGTACCGCTTCAAGAGATATTTCCCCCCATGGACAAACGGCAGAACCTCAGGCATTTTGGCCTTTCGGGACTGGTGGTTGACATAGACGAACTATTCGCTGTACTTGCAGCTCTGCCGTCAACTTTACGCTCCATTGAATTGAGTTTTCTGCTCTTTAAGAAGAACGCACCCAGAATATGAAAGCTATGTGTGACAAGTTACAATGGCACGAACGAGCCGAGAACGAGAGGCCACGTGTTACTGTACACATCGATCCGGTGCGAGGCCTTCCTACATATCTATGTCTGGACCACTATGTTAAAGAATACTTCTACGGGGATGCGATAAATCCCTTTGGCGGGGGACGGCCAAGTTTTACAAAGGGAAACTTTACTGAATCTATTCAACGACACAGATTCCATCCTGACTTCAGATGCCCTGATGGAGCTATTCAGGTTATACTGGGAGGATTCCAATGATTTGGACGTGATATGCCATCCCATACTACAAGATAATTGACTAAGAGTCGTGATCACATGAAAGGGGTTGGCAGTCATCATACAGAACAATACCTTGGTTGTTTTTGAGTAACTTATTCAACATAAGACACACAATTGTGTCAAGCAATTGTTTTGCTCCGCCTCTTTGCTCCGACTCGCTACTAAGGATTGTTTGATTTCCTCTAGTGAATCTGGAATCAAAGGAAATCCCTCACTACCCTCGACAGTCCGTGCCTTGTTTATTTTGTCCCCGATGCTCCATCCGAAGTGCAAGCGAGCATCAGTATAATGGCTCTAACTTTACAGCATACCTGGCAAAATGCGATGAACACCTTCACAGAGCTTATCGTAGTTGCAGTGAGCTAAGAAACTCGCATTTCAAATGCTCACAAGAACATTGAATCCCTCGGTACGGAATCAGGGCTCTCAGTACGATAACTGATTGTCAATGATGCAACGGTATCGAAAACTAGCACCGTTCATTTCCTACATACAATATTCTGCTATTCCTCGTTCCTACAATGAGGGCCGATCATTCCCTGCAGAAAACACCGACCAAACCTGCTTACGTTTTCGTTCGCATTGCTAACAAATAACCTCGCATACCTTTTCTGATAAATCTCACGTCGATTTAGGAAACTTGACCAAAGCACTGAATCAGCTACACAATTGCCTGGGCGTTCATTCGTCAATTTAAATGCTTAGTTCTCGCGGACAGTATACGACTCTCTGACTGGCTGTATCCCGCCATCCCTCGTGCAGTCCTTGCATATACTAGCAATTCAACAGTATGAGCCGCCCTGCAATGCATTCCAGGATGCTTGGCGCGCCACGTACATCACAGGCTTGATGGAAATACTCGGGCGTGTCCTTGACTATCAACTGAGTAGGGTAAGCGAGGCCTAAGCAGGAGCCGAAGGTTTGCTAGGATGCATGGGCTCAGTCTATGTCTACTTGGTAAGCCTTAGGAATTCCACATATCGAGTCATGGGAGATTTCTCCAGCGTATACAGTTCATCCCTTTACTGAAACAACTTTGATAGCGGAATTCGAACTTCTACCGCAACAGGAGCTCTACTGGGGTCTACTACTATTTCGCAAACTGCAGTAATGCTGCCGTCAAGGTATGCCTGTCCACGTATGGGTCAATAAGGTACAAACTATTGACACGATCTCAAACTAAAAGGACTTAGTACCTTGAGCAAGCCTGAATAAGGAAGATCATCAGGTCTCGATCTTGCAGTAACCTGTTTGCGCGGCGTTAGAGATGGGGGAGATCGCAGTCATGAATGAGAACATCCACACGCGATAAGCAGAATTGAAATTAGCATACCTCTTCTGCGACATATGAGTGGTGTTCCTGAATCTAACGGCTCGTGCAGATGCTTCTCCCTGGGTGGTTGGAGGGTGATCCATTCCACAGCTCACCTTGATCCCATTCCAGGGCCTATCACAGTGCCCAAGCACACAACAATTCATTGCAATGAATGTTGCATTCCACAGTCAGTCCTCTACACAATCAACACGACTTGCACATACACAAGCCCTTTGATCGAAAACAATCCAATTCCAATCCCACTCCACCTTCGTCTATATAAGGGTGTTGAATCTACGACCTTAACACGACTTTTCTACTCGTCATCACAACCACACTCTCTCAAGCATTCTCTTCTTTGCCGAGCAGTCTTCCAGACAAGCACTCCTTTACTTTTACCAACTTATCGAAGAACATTCGTTCGTTTCAAACAATCAAAAAATCAAAATGCAGTTCACCACCGCTCTTCTTGCTCTCGCTGCTACCGCAGTCGCTCTCCCCAACGTTGGCCCTGCTCCTGCCAAGGGTTCCGAGGTTGGCGGACAGCAGGCTTTCTGGCCTGTTAGCGACGACGTTACCGTCGAGGAGGCCAAGGCTGCCTGCGGTAACGACAACCAAATTGCTTGCTGCGACGATACCACCTTCACCGGCGACCAGGTTGAGGTTGCGTCCGGCCCTCTCGCTGGTGCCCTCAAGGACCTTCTCGGAGGCAAGAACGGCGCCAAGGGTCTCGGTCTTTTCGACAAGTGCTCCAAGCTCAACATCGATGGTACGTCTTTCTTTCCATTCTTCAGTATTGAATTCATTCCTAACTTTTGCAGTCCTCATCGGTATCTCCGATCTCATCAACAGCCAGTGCAAGCAGAACATTGCTTGCTGCCAGGGCAACACTGCCGACTCCGAAGGCGACCTTATCGGACTCAACGTTCCTTGCATTGCTCTCGGTTCTCTTTTGTAAAGGGCTCTATGTACAACTATCTGTTTTCTTTCCTATCTCTGTCAATTACCATCATATCTAGCTGATTGCCATGTAACACGCATTGCTGGAGGAAAGGGGATGTGGAGGATTTCAAGCTGATACATTTTCAAGGGGTTTTCCCTTTACTTACACTTTTGTTTCTATCATTTGTCTTTTTGTTTTCCTCGCCTGCTGGGTGAAGGATGGTATAAATGTAATAAAAGATTGTCTCGGCATAATTCGTTAATCTAGAGTGTTTGACTTTCAACTTTAGAAAGCCTTATTTCATATAAACCAATAGCAACATTTTGAGTCCTCCCCAGGTGAATATATTTTGGATTCTCATCTCTGATAGGAGCACACAGATATCTGTTCCGCCAGGCGACTGATCTATCTTACGAACCTACCTAGAATTCTCGCCCAATGCATTATAGAAGTAAAACAATGAGCCTCCAATAACCATTACAACTTATGTAATCCTTCTCGGTATCAAGTGATTTTTTAGTCAACCACAAAAGAAATCGGGTGGGACTCTACGATTCCGTAATCGCAGTTGGTAGTGTAACATTATCATGAGCTCCTTGACAGTCATTAGCACCGCAATGTATAATTCTTGTACTAGATATATCGTAAACTTGGCAGCTGTTTAACATTGGACCAAAGTAATCAATTTCAAGGTTGTACCCTCGTGGAATGATTGATGTCCACGACTGTGTTGTCAACATATGTGGTTATATTTGCTGCGGATATATATGTATATATCAACTGATGTGTGTGTGTGTGTGTGTGTGTGTGTGTGTGTGTTTGCGCGCACACCTATCCGATCAGCACTCGGTCAAGTTTTGAAATTGATCCGTAAAGTAACAGAAACAGGGATATAACATGCATAGCTATTCATCGGCATTTCCACCTATCTACACCACGATAGCTCTCTTTAGGGCTCGTTTTGACAACAGAGATACTGCCAAATCTGGTTAGTTCCGTGATCTGCCCTTATCGATAAGGAGGATCACATGTCAGCCCTCGAAGTCTGAATCTGCCGTATCCGAATAGCAAGATTGTATTTCTTCATGATTTATGCAGAATCTGAAGTGATGGTTCCGTTTTAACCGATTCAGAAATTGCATAAAGATACTAATCCAGCTAGGTACGTAGCTGTTGGAGAAACAAAGAAGATCCACCCCGAACTCTCTCCGCAATTCACTAATCAGATCACAAGCCTCGGCTTCTTCCCCACGCCGACAGCCGGCGGTCCGGCAACTACAACAACCCTTTCAGCTATTTCATCTCGACAACATCAGTTCAACACTCTGTGATTCTGTATATTGCATTCTACATACACACACAGATAGTGTCAAGACACGACACGATGCCTTTCAATACGGCGCTTACCCGGAAACTGGGGATTGCAAGTGAGACTCACTCTACTGGTGAAATGGAGAAATGCTGATGTTGTGTACACAGTCCCCGTCGTCCAGGGAGGCATGCAATGGGTCGGATACGCCGAGCTCGCAGCTGCAGTCAGTAACGCCGGCGGTTTGGGAATCGTACGTTCCTCCCTCCCTCCTCGTATTCAAGCAATAAGCAACGAGACCTGACATCTTCTAGCTAACAGCCCTCACCCAACCAACCCCCGAAGACCTGCGCAAAGAAATCCGCAAAACCCGCACTTTAACCTCCAAACCCTTCGGCGTAAACATAACCCTCCTCCCCGCCCTCGTGCCCCCCGACTACGCCGCCTACGCACGCGTCGTACTCGAAGAAGGCGTCAAAATCGTCGAAACAGCCGGTAACAGTCCCGGTCCCGTGATCCAACAACTCAAGAACGCGGGGACAATCATTCTACACAAATGCACGACCATCAGACACGCAAAAGCCGCTGAGAAGTTGGGGGTGGATTTCTTGTCGATTGATGGATTCGAGTGTGCGGGTCACGTGGGCGAGCATGATATTACGAATTTCATTCTCCTGAGTCGCGCGCGGCAACAACTCAAGATCCCCTTTATCGCTTCGGGCGGCTTTGCAGATGGACAAGGTCTTGCCGCCGCCTTATCGCTAGGCGCGGAAGGAATTAATATGGGTACGAGGTTTATGTGTACCGTCGAAGCGCCCATACACAACAATATCAAGGAAGCGATCGTGAAAGCGCAGGAGACGGATACGGCGCTCGTGTTGCGTCGATGGAAGAATACGACGAGACTGTTCAAGAACAAGGTATCCCTGGAGGCCATCAAGATTGAGAAGGAGTCCCAGACCGGAGAGTTTTCGGAGGTTGCGCCGTTTGTGAGTGGGCAGCGTGGTAGGCAGGTTTTTCTTAATGGTGATCCGGACTTTGGTGTATGTCCTTTCTACCTCTCCCTTTCTGTTGCTTTGTTGATGTGTTGCTAATTTGGTATAGGTCTGGACGGCGGGACAAGTCATCGGTCTCATTCACGATATCCCGACTTGTCAGGTCCTCCTTGCGCGTATCGAGAAGGAGGCTGTTGAATCCTTGAAACGGACCCAGGCTTTCTATTCTGGGGAGACTTTGCAGAGCAGGTTGTAGATTGTACAAGACGTACATTGCCTTTGTTTATTTCTTTTGTTCATGTGAAGAATTGTACATGTACCTCGGATAGGTACAGTATTAACAAGATCTATACTACTCTTTTACATTCCGCATGTAGTTCTGTAGAGTATACATAGTAACATTATAAATATGTATTGAATATTATAGTAGAGTTGAGTGGGAATCATCAGACCGACACAAAGACCGCACAAACAAGTCAAAAGAATGGGAATCAATCATCATGCTCTTCTTGCTCGTGCCGTGGTATATGGGGAAGAGAATTTCAATCGCAACAAAAAATGAAACAATCGCCGATCCAGTCCGCTCTATTCATCATGTACAAACGCCGAAACTCGTCAAATCAATATTTTCGCTGAAGGAGAGTAGAGAGTTGATCGCAAAAGGATGAGATTAAAAAGGACGCGCAACTCCGCCCTTGCGATACTCGAAGCCTGGCGTAGATGCCACAATCTCATCCTCGCCATTCCCCATTGCGGCGCCCAGGAAGCCTGCTCCCCATATACCTGCCAACCCCCACATACCCATCCTCCAACCACGATAGAGACCCTGGATGCCCTGACCGGGTCTTCGTCGTTTTTGGATGGGTTGTGAGCTTACTATTCGTGATACCTCGTCCTCTGATTCAGTCGTTACGCCTTCTTCATAGACGATGCCCCACAGCGTGCCGATAATGCCGCGATATGTCTTCGGTGTAGGAACGATTGTTTCGATTTCGGTCTCTGCGTCGGTGTTGGTCAATGCTTTTGATGACTTTAGGGATTTGACGTTAAGATGGCCTCGTTGACGCAAAGCAGGTGATGTGAATGTCGCAATTTGAGCTCGTCGCAAGACGGTCTCCAAAGGAAACCGTACGGCAAGCTCCAACCCGCTCGACACGAAACTGAATAAACTCCAAGCGGAAGGGTTAAGAACGGGGTCGATTGAAAAGTAATTTTTGAGGAATAAAGGCGTGCTCATGGCGATTAGACTGGGTAGACTGGAATGAAGGACAGTAATTGGAACGAGGTGAGTGGGTATCGTATAATTCGGAGTTGGGAGAAGTCGTAGTGCTCGGAACAGAGATCGAGGACCGTGTGTGAGAGGGGTTGCGATAAGAAATGTACGCGCTGTGTCGAGGGGAGCAAGGATGATAGATGAGAGCGCAGAAGCAATGAATGTAATGATCAATGTAGCACTCGGCGAAGATACCGTCAAGATGTCTTCAGTAAGTGACGACGCGGTGCCGATTTCCGGCAAACCGATAATCGCAGACAAGAGACTTCGGAGAAAGGTGTTGAGTGTAGGTAGAAGAAGCGAGTACATGAACGTCGCATTTGTAGCCTTCCATACCGACGTCGGCCCGCTTGTTGTCCATAGGCGTGAGATGACTTCCATCAATGAAGAGGGGTTCTTGATTTGTAGACGGTATTTGGGAGTAGGAGGCTGCTGGATGTATCCAGCTCGGTCGGTGATTTGGGGACGAGATTTGCGTGACCGGGGGGTCGAGGGTGAGGGTGTTGTTGGAGCAGTGCTGGTGAAGTAGTGGCTCTCGTCATCCGAGGACTGGGAATCCTACAATCATTAGCTGATGAAATATTCCGCAACGCAGACGTATATACCTGATCGGAAGTATCGTCCCGAAAGTGCTGGCTCTGCCTTCGTCGAGCATCATGTATATTCTGAACCTCCTCTTCACCCGGCACAACGTATATCTGAAGCAGCGTCTTCGCAACGTCGAACGGCTGTGCTAGCAGAGCACTCGAGTACTTCCATACTGCCCGATCGAGCAGATCTCTAAACCACTCCGACACGGACGGCGACGCATCTAGATAATCGCTATAATCCAAATCCGACAGCAGGTCCCTCGCCGAGCCGCCTATTGTTGTTCGTGACGAGGCATGCGACGCAATGTGAGCAGCAGAAGAAGCGTTGAGGCTCTCGCTAGGAGAAAGCCCAATAGGAGGGACGTAATACGGACGTAATGGGTTGCTTTCGCGCGAGGCCATTTCGGATGATGGATTAAAGGAGCGAGACTCCGTTATTGTATTAGGACATTCGATGTATACTTTGTTGTTGAAATGCAAAGCCAATCGAGTATGTGGTTGGTAATGTAAGTTGTAGTTGGTGTTGAGAGTTGATGTTGTATGGAGATCGCGGAACGAGCTTAAGCTGACAAAAAATTGCCGCTGCCGCCTTTAATTTTCTCGTCTCCACAAGGTAATTATGCCCGAGCCATCTAGCTCGGACATTGAGAACCAACCTTTGTCTGTCGCTTTTTGTTCGTCTCTCGAATCGCGATTGAGTGTATTGTTTCTCCTGTACAATTAATACAATATGACGCTCTGGAGAGAAGCCGGCCATCAGCTCCGCCGAGCCGCATCAAGGACAGTCTCTGTCGACCGTCGGCATATCGGCGGACTTAGTGGCGCACGAAAACAGCTCTTACAATCCACCCAAATAAGCCAGACGGCGCGGCGAGATTCATACGTGCGAGGCATTGCGCAGTCCAGACGGCAGTTTTCTGCTACATCGATCGCCGCTCATGGCCATATCACTCCGCCGAAGCCGGGCGAAGAGTGAGTCAATCCCCAACAGCCGGAAGGAGGAATTCTGACCATGACAGGATAAACGTATCGTTCATCGACAAGGATGGCGAAAAGTATGACTTTCAAGTGTCCGAGGGTGACAATCTGCTGGACATTGCGCAGGCAAACGACCTGGAAATGGAGGGTGAGTTCCCTGCGTCGCCCTGTAGCATACCCATTGGAACTGCGCTGATTATGTTATAGGAGCCTGTGGAGGTTCTTGTGCCTGCTCAACCTGCCATGTAATCGTCGAAGACGCAGACCTATACGACCGAATGCCGGAACCGGACGATGACGAGAACGATATGCTGGACCTCGCTTTCGGACTGACAGAGACATCCCGGCTGGGATGTCAAGTGAAGATGAAGAAGGATTTGGATGGATTAGTGGTTCGATTGCCCGCGATGACGAGGAATTTGCAAGCGAGCGACTTTAAATAGGACATTTACGTTGGTTCGACTTTCGATTTCAACTTCAGCTCTCTACTCAACGCCACGACGTGGTTATGGATGCGCTTGGTGAGCCGCCAGCTTGTATTTATAGATAGATATATAATCAATCCTTGGTATGTAACAAGAAACACAAAAAAACTTTTACGAAATCAAAACGAACCAAAACGCCAAAATATGCAATAGCGAACGAGGTATCGTATCTCATAGCTCAAGCCTCCTCAATATTCAATGCCTTGCCCTTCTTCCCATTAATCAACTCCAAGAAACTCTGCTTGCTAACCTCATTCGCCGCCTTTTTCCTCTCCTCAATTCCGATCGTTCCCTTCTTTTGTTCTGCGCGCGCGGCTTCCTCACCTCGAACTTGAGCTGCGCGAACCGCATTGAACAGTTTTACGACACCGCGTTGCGCAATCTTGCGTAATCGTTTCTCTTCTTCGGCTGTTTCGCCGGCTTCTCCGCGTTCGATACCTAGGACGTCACGGACTCGGCCTCTCTCTTGCTCTTCTTTCTTTTCGGCGCGAAGCTTTGAGCGTGCGCGCTGTTCGAGACGTTCATTTGCGAGTTCAGAGGATGCCTGGGCGGCGGCTTTGCTGCGTGACAGGACTGGATCTGCGCGGGCGGAGGTAGGTAGTTTTGTGGACAAGATTTTGGATATAGATGTAGAGAATGCGGTAGGATCATGGCGTTTTGTGACTGTTTTGAGACGGAGGCCGCCCTCTTCGTCGTCGTCGTCAGCCATGGAGTCATTGTCCTCGTTGTCTTGTCTGTCCTCGTCTTCATCCTCACTCGATGCATTCACATCCGGTTCGTCGTCTTCGAGTTCATCATCATCTTCGACAACCTCTTCTTTCTTATTCGATTTCTTTGGCGCTGCAGACAGTGACAGCTTGTTCTTATTCTCCTTAGATTTTGTGACTTTCTCTGCTTGCTCCTCTTCATCCGAATCGAGTAGATTCACAGGAGCAAAAGTCGAAGTATCGTTGTCGCTCTCGTCCTCGTCCTCGGTGCTGCTGTGGTATTCGGTCTGTTTTCTGAATTTCTTTTTTGGCTGTATTCTGCCGGCCATTCCATCCTGGACCTTTCTTTTCTTTGAAGCTGCTGTGAGCGCCATTGTGATTGAGTTTGTTGGTTGTTGTTGCAAGATAATATTCTAGCGGATAAGAAGCTCTATTTTTTTCCTCGTCGAGATCTAGGCGGAGACCAGCTCGCTCCGATTGGTGGAGACCCTCTGCAGTCTGGACTTGCCACAATTAGTTCATCCCACTCTCCTCTTCAACAACAACAACCACGTTGAAGTTGCGCATTATATTTTCGTCGGTGACAGAGAATAAATAATCATGGTTCTTCAAGATTTGGGGCGGCGCATCAACGCCGCCGTGAATGATCTCACGAGGTCAAGCACATTGGACGAGAAGGTAAGTTTCTCATTGACTTGTGGTATATCTTAACTAACGCTCTATACGCAGGCATTCGACGACATGTTGAAAGAAATCTGCTCCGCTCTCCTGTCCGCCGACGTCAACGTCCGCCTCGTCCAAAACCTACGCAAATCCATCAAACACAGCGTCAACTTCTCCTCCCTCCCCTCGGCCGTCAACAAGAAACGCCTCATCCAAAAAGCCGTCTTCGACGAGCTGGTCGCGCTCGTCAACCCCCATGCGGACCCTTTCAAGCCCAAAAAGGGACGAGTCAATGTCATCATGTTTGTGGGTTTACAAGGTGCCGGAAAGACGACGACGTGTACCAAATTGGCGAGACATTATCAGATGCGCGGATTCAAGACTGCGCTTGTCTGTGCGGATACGTTCCGTGCAGGTGCGTTTGATCAATTGAAGCAGAACGCTATCAAGGCGAAGATTCCATACTATGGCAGTCTGACGCAGACGGATCCCGTCGTTGTGGCGGCGGAGGGTGTGGCACAGTTCAAGAAGGAGCGATTCGATATCATCATTGTCGATACTAGTGGTCGTCACAAGCAAGAAGAAGATTTGTTCGAGGAAATGACCCAGATTCAGAATGCGGTGCGACCAGACCAGACCATTCTCGTTCTTGATAGTACCATCGGTCAAGCAGCCGAGGCGCAATCTTCGGCGTTCAAAGCAACGGCAGATTTCGGTGCGATTATCATCACTAAAACCGACGGCCATGCTGCCGGAGGTGGTGCCATTTCTGCAGTCGCCGCTACGCACACACCTATTATCTTCTTAGGTACTGGAGAACACATGATGGACCTGGAACGATTCGAACCAAAGGCCTTTATTCAGAAACTACTCGGAATGGGCGATATGGCTGGCTTGGTCGAGCACGTACAAGCCATAACCAAGGATTCCGCCGGCGCAAAGGAGACATACAAACACATCTCCGAGGGTATCTACACAATCCGCGATTTCCGTGAAAACATCACATCGATAATGAAAATGGGTCCCCTATCGAAAATCTCAGGCATGATCCCGGGTTTGTCAAATATCACTGCCGGCCTCGACGATGAAGACGGGACAATGAAACTGCGCCGCATGATTTATCTTTTTGACAGCATGACGACTGCCGAACTCGACAGCGACGGTAAACTTTTCGTCGAACAACCCAGCCGTATTGTGCGCGTCGCCTGCGGCAGTGGCACCACAGTCCGCGAAGTCGAAGACCTGCTTTCGCAACACCGCATGATGGCCGGCATGGCGAAACGCGTCGGCGGCCAACGCAAACAAATGCAGCGTGCGCAAAACATGCTCAAGGGCGGGAATAAGGAGCAGCAAATGGCCGCGATGCAGAAACGGATGCAGTCCATGGGCGGCGCTGGTGGTGCGGGCGGTATGCCTGGTATGGGCGACATGGCGAAGATGATGCAGATGTTGCAAGGAGGGCAGGGAGGTGGTGGTGCGGGGGGTGCAGGCGGAATGCCGAATTTCGGGGGCATGGATTTGCAGAGTATGATGAGCCAGATGAGTGGGTTGATGGGAGGTGGTGGTATGGGCGGTATGGGTGGAGGGGGCGGTAGAGGACGGGGTCGATAGTTTTCTTCAACTTGCTACATATTTAAAGTGTTTGTTGGTGAGGTTGTTTTTGCATGATGCATGAAGAGACATCTGGATTGACGGGGTCTGGAGTCTGGCGTTTGATATGAAATTGTAGCCTGTACCAAGTCATCGAAGAATATATTACGTATTTGATGTCAATCAAACTATATCCAATCAAAAATCAAAGAAATACGAAAGACGCCTATCTAATCAACCCTCATCTCCTTCCTCTCCCAATTCAAAAATGGCGCCATCCTCTCCTTGAAATCATCCCACACAGTTCTCGCCTTCTCTTCCACAAACCCAATCTGCTCTTGTAACCCCCAACCACGCAATCGCGCCTCATCAAACAGGACTTTTCCCGGCGGTAAACGCGCCTTTGCACCAGTGCCAATCTCATCAGGCAGCAAGGGGATGGAAAGTTGATACTTCCACACCACTTTATCATCAACATGTAGCGAGTATGTAAGCACCGAATGAGGCCCTTCGAGATTTTCAAGCAGAACGTCGGATACGCCGCCCGTACCGTCATACAAATCAATATCGATTTGTCCGAATTTGATGTTTCCGTCGGGAACGTATTTGACCATTATATCTTCGCTATCGGTTTGGCGGTATGAGCGGATAGGGAGGTAGAACATGCTCAGTGGGCCGACGCTGAATTCGTGGATGCCGTATGCATCTGCTGCATCGGATGCGAGTTCGTTGGAGGTTAGTTCGTAGTTTGGATCGGGGAATCGGGTTGCGGCGAATTCGTGCCGGTCACCACTTAGTAGCACAATACGAACGCCGAGTTCGCGTTCAGCGCGCCAGAGTGCCTCGAGGACGAGGCGGCGTTCGTCTAGGAAGCCGCCCCATGTATCCTGTGTGCCGACGCGCCAGTTTTTGGTAAAGGGTACGCTGGAGGCGATTATCTTCCATTTTACCTCTGCTGGTTCAGGGCGGGAGATGAATGCTAGCAGAGAGTTGAGTTGTGCATATCCAAGAATTGTGGAGTTGGGGAGGTTTGGTGTGGTGCGGTATGTGCGAGTGTCGAGCATGAAGATTGATGCGGGTCCTTGAATAAAAGAAAAGTATGTCGTGTTCTCTGGGGTGGCATATGGCAATGGTGGGATAGGCGGATTTACGCTGACGTGATATATATTGAAAGGGTCAGCTGCCTCGGGGTAAGGATGTGTCAGATTGCCCTGGTCCCAGTCATTTGCAATCTCGTGGTCGTCCATGGTATGGATCCAGGGTAGATCAATGGGCCGTTCATCTGCGGGTTCATGCCAGCTTGGAGAAGAGTATACACGTCTGTATTCGGCTCGGTATTCCTCCAAGGAGGAACCATGTCTAAGCGGCACGTCGATATAGATGAAATCACCGAGAAAGAGCATGAATGACGGCCGATTCAACGATGGCAATTTCTTGATTGCGTGCGATACTTGCTCAAGACCCAATATGCGAAGAGGGTGTGAGAAAGCGTTATATGGGAAGTTTGGCTTAATACAGCTCGAAGTCAGAAATGACAATCTGTTTGCTGACCGTGTTCCAGACTGTGGAGCAGTAATAAAAGTACCCGTCTGATTGTTTGACAAAGTGTAACGGTACTGTGTCGAAGGCTTAAGATTTTTGATTGTCACTGGAAAGGTGAAATCCTTCGCTGCATTGAGTTGATATATTTTGCCTTCTTCAGTCCAGTAATCCGTGTCGGATTGTGTGGCTTCTTGATACTTAATAGTCACTGGGAAATTGGAGACATGTGGTTCTCTAACCAGCAGATTAGCCGTCGTCGGAGAGACATAGCCGATACGAGAAAATGCAAGGTCATCTGTAGGGTACAAAATTCGGCCACGATAGAGAAAGTCAAGAGTAAATCCCGTCAATGCTAGATTTATAAGGATGTTGAGCGTTGTCGCTAGCACCTTCTTTTTCGATGGCACGCCTATTAAAAGGGCTGATATAAAGCCTTTCTCTGAAGCATCATGCTTGCGCGTTCTTGCACGAGATTCAGCAGCTGCTATAAAATCAGTCTCGATCCGTGAATAGTGAAGCGAACGACTCACTTGTTCTCTTGGCTTGTGTTGCTTCCCCAGCCGGCTCTTCATTTGCCGGCCCAAGTAACAAGAAGGTTGACGATAAATAGATCCCGGAACATGTCAAGATGATAGGAGGAAATGGATGGCCTGGAATCTATACACAGTTTTTAGAGTTCTCTCTTGATCTAATGTAGGTAGGTAAATCCGTACCCATCGGAGAAAAATGAAGCTCGCGATTCGGATCACCGCGGAGCTGAGAGCCGTTGCGACTGTGAGCCAGTTGCTCATTGCGACTCAATTACTGTCATAGATTTTGTGCAAAATATAGAACTATGAAACGAGGTCATGGATTGATTCTGTCCAGCAGAACAGGGATGTGTTTGAACAGTGAATGCGATTGCAGGGATGGCAGGTCGTCGCTGCCGAAATTAATTTGTGTAGGGCCAACGATGACGTCAGCATCAGACCATCATATCAACCACCCAAACACTACTATGAGTACTCTCCGTCTCATCTGTTCTCTACATTGACGGCGAATTGACGTGGAAGATGGTCTACCACTATTGAAATGCCTTTTTTTTTGACAGTCAAGTCCTCCCGATTCATGGAGACAAGCCAAAAGCTGAACATAGGGCACTGGACGAACCGAAGAGTCTACTTCGAGCCTTGCATGAGGGATCATTGATGTTGATTCGCGACTATCGGTCATAATGTCATATAATGTCATAAAATATCGTTTGCAGCATCACTGCTGTCTGTTCTGGTTCTGAATATTATTCAAGAACCCCATTAACCCCTCTCTCAGCGCACCCATCCCGGCAACCATCTGCGCCGTCGACAATACCTGTGCCATTCCCATACTGAGCGACATCTCAGCAGCCCATTGCCAAGGTTGCTCCAACCCTCCCGGCAAGGAATTGAAATACTCCCATCCCATGACGCCTCCAAAATCAGGGAACTGCAGCGTCAAGAACGCAATCACAGGCCCAATATCCTCAGAACGGACGTATCCCTGACTCCCATTTCCGGGATTCGTCAACAGTCCCAACAGGACTTTGCTAGCCGGCCATCCCCTCGAGATAATAGTGGCATATATCCTCGGATCCTCCGCCTGGCCCCATCCATTGTAGAACTGCGCGTTATACCAGCTAATCTTTGATCCTCTGCTGCGCTCTAACTCACGATAATTGAAACCGGACAGATTCCCCAAATCCACCAGCGCAGCTGCGACAGGCGCCAGCGTGATGATGAACGCTTCACCCAAATCAGCCTTGAGCCGATCAATCAACCTGATAATCCCCTGCAGCGACATGGCCTCTTCAACATCCAAATCCAGCCCATCAAGGCCATATCGCCGCACAATCGCCAACAACGGCGCATAATACGCCTCAAATTCTTCCTGCAGGCCGTCCAGCCGCTGGAAAGTACCCTTTGCAGCACCGCCCAGCATACCCATCACTTTGATCCCGGTCTGCTGTATTCGGGGCACTTCCGCCCACAGCGGATCGTATATAGGACTGTCCGGTGGGTCATCATTGAGGGTGATGTTGCCCGGCCGGCCGTTGATGTGAAAGGCAGCTAGTATGATGTGTGTTGCACCGGTGTAGTTCTCTACCAAAGGTAACATGGGCACATAGCCGCGCTCCCGAGGCACTATGGTCTGATGATAAAGCACTATGCGGCGCTGCTGGCTGGGGATTCCAGCGCGAGGCAGAGGCGGCATTTGTCCGTTACACAAATGACTCGCTAGTTACTTGGCAATTGGCAATTGAGAGGCTGGGCTCAGTGGACTGCTGTCAAAAGGGAGAAAAGGAATCAATATATAAGGTTCAATTCATATGGTAGCAAACTACTTGGTGCCCTCTTTGCCAGTCACTGGCACGTCTGGAGGCATTCACAGGTCGGTGCGATGGAATGTCGACGAGCTGAACTTTGATCTTTCGATGACTAAGCGCGTTTCTTGGCAGTGCGCCACCATGAATAATGGTAGGGTTAGGGTAAGTTACATATTGCGTCTGTACCTAGATGCCCGTATTTATGTTACATACTACCTCTTTCATCTTGCGCGTTCCATCATGGCTCGCCTCTTTTGCTATTAACCTGAGGCATACTTGGCCTGAGTCCTCGTTCCACTATATCCATGTGAACATTTGAGCGGTACACAGTAGGTGACTGGGACATCAGGACTTACAGTGGCTGTATCTAGATCGTACCGCGACGATTGGGGAATCACGCCCGTCTCATCTCTACCCTCCTCCTCTGCGTTAATAAACAGAGCGGTAGCAATTACATTTCCACGCAGATGTTTCAAGAAGGACAGATTGGTGGCCTTCTTAGCCATATCTATCCATGCAAGTCGCACGCTTCGGTCTCGGCATTGCGCAGACAGGTTAGTGGCGGCCGTTAGGAATATTCCCCACGAAAAAGTATTCTCTAAAGAGATCAAAGAGCCGTCGAGCTTCAACTGATCATCCAGTTCGGCATCGAGGTAGGCTCGAAACTTGTCCGTGAGCTCAGCGCAATCGGGTGCCATGTCATCCCACAGGGTCACAGTGGGATCAATCTCACAAGAAATAATAATATACGCAAGCTTTGCTAAGAGGAACTGCCGCTCAAAGTAATGCAAAATGTTGGGTGGATGTCTCCTTCCCAGCTGCGCTTCGTACGACTCTGTCCATCCGCGCAGCTGGGTTAGGAGGTTTCTTTGTTGCTGTAAGAGTTCAGGGTGCTTCTCGACAGAAATATCCATTTGTCGATGGGCTCGAACACGGGTATGCCAGATCAGAATAGCGGCCAGCAAATTGAGAAACTGAAACGAGAATGTCTTGATACTGGCACCACCATCCGGTGGCGGCGGAACATTAAGATCAGTGCTTGGTATCATCAACATAGCCTTTGCGCCATCTGCATGCGCGTATGGAGCGAGGTAGAATGCCTTTGAGCATATAGCAGCGCATCGGGTCAAGAACAGCTCGGCTTCGACGATCCCTTGATCATCAATAGAACCGGCTAGGGACGACCTCGATGCACTCCCGCTGATGCTTACGGTATGTAAACATCTTGTCCCTGAGGAGAAGGATGCCGGTACTCGTCAGGGCATCAGCGGCTCGGTTGTTACCGTGGAAAATCTCGAATACGACAAAAAGGACAGTGATAATGAGTATAGTCCGGCGGACACCCGCATCGTCTGGTTTGGAGCGGGCAATGTAGCTGCGGAAAGTGCTGATGGCTTTGTTATGATACATAACGGCAGTGTGATAATGCGTCATCTCGTCCTGATTGGGCGGGTCTGGGTTACGGAAGACTGGCCTGTCCGAGTGCATCCGCGTGCGCGCAAGTGCTCCGATAGCGATGATGGCATATGTCACGCTATCATCGCTATGACTGGCCCGGAGCACAGTGCGGAGCCAAAAGTCAGTCATGTCGAGATCCTGGTCCATGAGGGCCAGTTGCTCACGAAAGCATTCGAGGTATACGCCTCCGCCTGGCTCTAGATTACACCAGGATAAAAACGACGAGGGCGGTAGCATGTCTATCCTGGATGCTGTGGCGGGGAGTATCTGTCGCATGGTCGCACGCTTTTGATTCTGTCCATTGCGGCCATCCTGCTTAGATTTGGGTGGCAGGTAGCAGCACTCGAGTCCCAAGCGCTGACAGCGAGCGCACACAGGTCGCTGCTCTGGACATTTCATTCGTACTCCTTTACATTGAGTACAGCCTTACGCACATGTTAGTGGATCAACAGTCGTCGGTCGTACGGCTCGACGAATAAGACTCACCGGTTTGGACTTTGGGTTTGTATGCCCGTCGGCGCGGCAGTTGGGGTTTTGTCATGTCGGTTGCCGATGGAGTCGTTTCTCGGACGAAAACGGAGCTTCAACAGTGATGGTCTTTGTTCATAAAGCCGGACGTCTGAAGAAGTAGTTAGGTGGTCGAAAATGAAGTAGTTGCTAATCGACACCGTAAGGGCTGTCCAATCGGATCTTGACCGATGCCATCACCATCTGGGGCTGAAAAATGCTTGGCAATCACTTTATCTCGATGCGTAAGCAGAGCTGAACGTCAACAATCTTACGGAGTACGTAGTATCTAGACTAGTATCTAAGCATAATCACAGGGATTTCAGAAAACTGGTCCTTGGATACAGCTGATTGGTCTGGTCGTTTACAAAGTTTCCTTGTTTGGAATAACTCCCATCCATACGATACTGCGGTTTCCCGGCCTGCGCCTTTTGGTCTACGAGCCCCTATTCCAGCTTGTGTAAGATCTAGTAGATGGTTCAGCTCGCGAATAGAATCAGCTTATTACTTCAAATTACAATCTTCAAAATCTAGTCCCAAACGCATTCAGTGGCGTAGGAAGTTTGTGTGGGACGAAAGTAAGATTATATTGATTAGCTTGTCTAACTAAAACCTGTATCCTTGGTAGGAAACATGCTTGAGATGAGCATACGGATACTCTCCTTCCTAATTATAGCAATCTCAAGAACCTCCAACATGAAAGCAACCGGATCAAAGCAATATGAAACTCATACAAAGATGCCTTTATATCATAAAGCAACCCGGAATAAAGGCAAAAACAATTGACAACCCTGCACAAACATTGTTTATGGTAACAGCATTCGCAATAATGATAATTACTGTAATAACAATTGTCGTTGACGCCATCGGATACCTACTTGTAGCTTTGCCCTAAAGGGAAATCGGTGTCTACAGATGTATGATTCGCACAGAGCCCATTGGTATCTCCGTGCGGTCATTAAATTACAACGCGCACCATCCAATAAGAAAAATTGTAAGAAAGTCATAATTAGAGGCATTATACCATTCTGATACTAGTCATGAAGCGCCCTGTTGCTCGGATCACTACGTATCAGAAATCGTTAGCTACAAGAGCATGGACCTGGTCAGACCGTATGGCGGCTATTCATAGCTCCCTAAAAACTTGGCGCATCTTCAGCTATGGTATTACCTAGGCAGAAATGTGTTTGAGTGATATGGAGGCGTCTGGTGCGGCCTCAATCCTACGTGTATATAAAATGGATTTCATCGCGCATGATCAACCAGACTCATCTGTCACTCATCCAAATCGACATTGTTACACCCGCCCATTATCAAGCGCCAAAATTGAAACTCCAAAATGACCTTCCGTATAATCGTCGCTGGTGGTGGCTTGGTCGGCCTCACCACAGCCCATATCCTCTCCAAAGCCGGCATAGACTTTGTCGTCCTGGAGCAGCACGATAATGTCACCCCATACTTAGGCTCGCTGCTATCAATCATGCCTTCTACGCTGCGAGTCATAGACCAGCTGGGTTTGTTGGACACATTCAACGAGCACTGCGACATTGTGCACCGACTACACTTCTTCAGGGCAGAGACAACCAAAACGCTTCGGGATGAGAGTGCTTTTTTTAAGTTGGTGCAGGCTGAG
This sequence comes from Talaromyces sp. PL2406, assembly GCA_023626215.1. NCBI lineage: Eukaryota > Fungi > Ascomycota > Eurotiomycetes > Eurotiales > Trichocomaceae > Talaromyces > Talaromyces sp. PL2406. The sequence goes on along the minus strand of JAMAGL010000004.1, from coordinate 1,780,256 downwards.
TAGGTGGTTTCGCTGCTTATGTTTTTATGTTGTGCTGACTCGATATATGTAGCTGTGGCCATCCTATATTGATGGGACATCGTGCCGATATCGCGAAGGCTCTTTACGATAGTCTACCCGAAGATGCGAGGAACCGTATTTTGTTAGAAAAGCGTGTTACAGACATCAAGGTGCTTCCTGATGGTGTCGAAGTCACATGTCAGGATGGCCATGTGGAAAAAGGCTCCATCGTGCTGGGTGCCGACGGCGTACGGAGCAGAGTCAGACAATTCATCACCAAGCTTGAGAAAGGCGAAACAAAGACCGAAGACAAGGAGAAAAACCCATATATCGCTTCACACAGATGCTTTTTCGGAGATGCACCCAAACTCCCTGGCGTTGAAGCGGGCGTGAACTACGAAGGTCCCTCCGACAAAGTTTCGACACAACTGCTAGTAGGAAGTAATAGGATGTGGTTCAATCTGTATGAGCAACTCGAAAAACCAAGCTCTGATCACATCCGATACACCGAGAAAGATCAACAGGCAGTATTAGATAAACGGGGTCATTTATTCGTGGCTCCGGGCTACCGACTTCGCGATATCTACGAGCACAGGCTGAGAGATACCGGTATGATCAATCTGGAAGAAGGATTGGTGGATAAATGGTACTCGGATCGCATTGTCTTAGCTGGCGATGCTGTTCGCAAACTTACACCTAACGCCGGTTGGGGTTACAACAGCGGGTTTATCGACATGGTTGTCCTCGTGAACCATCTCCGCCGACTGCTCAAGTTTGATCCGTCGCCGAGCACTGAAGCTCTGAACCGGGTGTTCAAGCAATACCACGCAGACCGAGCTGAGAATACAAAGAAAATATACAAGGCATCCGCGGAGCGTGTTCGTGGTGCTGTCTGGCCGGGATGGTTGCAAAAGTTTATTGCGCTCTGGATCATGCCTATGTTAGTCTTGGGCAGGTTGATTGGATACTGCAATCGAGGGCTTTGCATCGTGACTCGCCGGTGCTTGAGTGGGTGGAAGAGAAGCATTTGCCTAGTCATCGCGTCAAGTACAAGCAATATCCTCAACCGGACGAGTGAGACGCCACATGCTGCCAGCTGGCCCATCTCGGGCTTATTGACCCGTCAATTTGATACTGTATTTAATAGTTTAGCCACGTCGCATAAATGTACAATCGGTGTTTGCAGATGAGATGGTGAAGTAGTTGTGGAGAGCCTTAGGGTTAGATTATGTTAGGGTTCAGAGAGAACCAGCCAACCTGTGTCACATGCAATATACGTGCCCTATTGGCGACTCCTAATGCCTCGTGCTGCTGACACATCACTGATTGTTTGTTACGTGGCATATGCATAAATCGCTGGTGTTCTATCGAATAATGGCTTATTCGACGTTGATATGCTCTCTGGTAGAGACATCGATGGTTCTGCAATATATAAAATTGGATGTTGATGAAAGTATGACCGCAGAGTGGCTACAGCGCGCCACAACACGCCGAGTATAACATCGATACTTTACAATTGTCTCTTTTATCCCCATCATATATTAGCATAATTTTCTTGTTGTATAGTTCTTACCACCTTGAATATATTGCCATGTCCGGTAGCCGCCAAATCTACGCGCGCTGTGCGCAATATCTTCAGCTCTGGGAAAGAAGCCCAGCCAGGTCACAGCCGTTCTTCCCATGGACTCTGCCTTCGATCCGCATTCCGCGTAGTACGGCTTTGAGAGAATACGCAGCGTCCACACACACGACGAGGGCTGCTCATCCCAACCCAGGCAACTTTGCGAATCGTCCCAAGGAAGAGCTAAGAGAGATAGGCAAAAAGGGTGGCCAGAAAGGAGGTCGAGCTACTGGAGTCGGTGGGTTTCACAATATGGATCCGGGGAAGCAGGTAAGCGTTGAGACTTGTTAGCTCGGAGCAGCGATCCAGGCTGGACATGACGATGTGAAGACGTGGAGCTGCAGTGGTGTGTTAAGAATTGGACTAACAACGCATGTTCTTCTTGATTAGCGCGAGATAGCGTCGAAAGGTGGACGGGCTTCACGTCGTTCCTCAGAGGAGGGTAAGGTTGCTGGTGAAGGAGGTCGGAAGAGAGGGAGACCGCGCAAGGGGCCAAGCTCATTAGAGGATTATGAGGATATTATCGTGTGAGCATGGAGATGAGACCAGGAGAGTTGCCGTCATGTTGATGTCTGCCTGTTAACTCGCCCGAGTTAGTTCAGGCCCGAGCTGTTGTACATAATGCCCGCTTTGTTGAGTTGAAGAAACAGCTCCTAAATGAAGCATAGCCCTCAATGAGCAGATGAGATTATAGACCGAACTTCCGAAAACAACACCAATCAGCTCTTATGCTACTAGTAATGACAGGGTCCTCGGTTTCCCGAGTAATAGCAGCCTTTCTTTTTTTGCATCTTTCTTCTTACTATATCATATAAAATGCCGTTTTTTCTATCATTTTTGACTGCATTGAACTGATGATCGGTGAGGTATCAACGGTAAGAAGTTTCATCCGGGTTGTCGTTGCTGTTGTTGCTTGAAATACGCGCTATACCCGATCTGGCGGGGCATAAACATCTCCATCTTTTATCCAAGTGCCCTTTTTGATCCAATCAACGTTGCTGTCGGGTCGTCGCGTCAAGTCTACACGCGATTTCCTGAAACCCCTCTGATTATCCTCATATCGATGTAGATTGAACAGATTTGACGTCTGCAATTGAACACGTTCGAGAATCACCGACTCTACGTGTCGGCCTCGCAAAACATGCCTATTCACACGTCGCCATTCCCTACCACACACGACACAGTCGGCCCATCAACACTGAGCTCTCCGGTACAGGTACCATCCTCACCACCGTCGCCGTCACCTCAATCGCGCCGAAATACAGACAACGATAATGGACACAACGGACAGAATAACCAGTTAACGTCCTCGACGAATGACGTCGCTACATTAGACCTAGACAAACGACTCTCGCAATACGCTGTCGACTTCAACAAGTTTCCCGGAGGAAGCCAAGAGAAGATCGAAGATGTATTTGAGGACGAAGACCAGGGACCGGAGTTCGGCGGACCGGAGGATTTTACTCTGAATCTGGAAAATTACTTGAAGGGAACGGTGTCTCCCGAAGACACAAAACAGCAAGACGAAGATGAACCAGATTCGGAAGAAGATGCACTACCGGAATATTCACCATCACCGTCGCCGCGGGCCCGACATCACCATAGCCAGAATCATGAAGAAGCGGAAGAAAGCGAATTCGGTCCGCCGGTGGACATGTCTACACCGTCGCATTTGATGTGGCGAAAGAATTATGGTTCGGGTAAAGACGAGACGCGCTTGGAATTGGAAGACATTGAAGAAAGCCTGCCCAGCTCCCCTGAGAAGGATGATAGTCCGTCCAAGAACGGAAAGGAAAATGGCATGGAAGAGAGCCGGACATTTACGACTGTGCTTCGAGAGATTGAGGATTTGCATGAGCAGCGACGTGAGCGAGATGAAAAGATTGAAGAGAATCAGAAGGAATTGGCATCTGCGAGGGAAGAGATTCAGAACCTCCGAGCCGAACTGCAGCTCAAGGATTCTTTGCTATCAGAGGCTAATGGAAGGCTGGGCGAGGAGGATATGCTACGAGAACAACTCAAAGCTTTGCAACAAAAGACTGCGAGTAGCAAGAATGATGCAAAAGAGATTGCGAGGCTGCAAGAGGAACTGAAAGAGACGCGAGAGCAGTTGGAAAAGCGAGACGAAGCTTTGGAAGATAGTAACACGAAGCTACGCGAGCTTACTGCAAGCAATGAGCTTCAATTGCGCCAGAAGAATTCCGAGATTGAGGATCTCAAAGCTCAGATTGACGAAAAGGAATTACAAATTGCAGATGCGGACGAGGACTTGGCCGATGTTCAACGACAATACGATATCTTGAAAGACAGGATTGAGTCGCTGGAGACGCGCAATAGTCCTCTAGAAGAGAAGAATATACTGCTTGAAAAAGAGTTGAGCAGTGTGAGAGCTGAGCTTGCTTCACAGAGAAACACGGTCTTAACAATGGCGGTTGACTTGTCTATTGAGATCCAAGGGAAGGATTATACCGAGGTTATCAGCAGTCTTCAACAGCAATTGAAAGAAATGAAGCAATTTAGTCACGACCATGGCAAATCTTCTCAATTAGAAGACGAGCTTCAAAACAAACTAGATCAGGCGCAGTCTGCACTGCAACGATACGTTACTGAAAAGGAGGTCACCGAGACAGAGTGGCAACGATCAAAAGACCTACTGGCTGAAACTCGCAGTCTCATTACAACAATTGAAGGGGAAAATACTCGATTGACAGCGCGCATCCAAGAGCTCAACTCCAATCTCATCAAAGCCCGCGAGGAGGTAGATCGTCTGAAGGAGCAACATCGACATGAACTATCGTCCATCAATGTTGAGCCAACACCAGCCAAGCCAGTTGCTAGTACACCGGATAGGACAAACGAACTCCGCGAAGCCCACCGCCTTGAAATCCAAAACCTACGCGAAATCAACACCACTTCTATCAACGACCTCCGCACCTCCTACAACGACACAATCCAACACCTCCGCGCCATGCTCTCTGCCTCCGAAAAACGCGTAGCCTCGCTACAAAATCAACTCCTCGAAACCCAATCAACAACATCCACCCAGTCAGCCGAAATCAACTCCTTGAGGTCAGAAATTGAGAACCTACAGTCCACCCTGGCGTTGAAAGAAGAAACATCCGCCGAAATGGATAAGATGATTGCCAAATCCATTGAAAAGCGTGAACGGGAATGGGAGCGGAGGACGGAGTTGTTGCTCAAAGAGAGGGATAAGATGGGCAAAGCATTGATGTGGGCTTGGGGTGAGAAGGAGGTTGGTAAACCTTCTTCTGAAAGGGCGAAGACCCGCGATGCGTCTGCTTCTGTCGCGGCTGCGGCCGGAAATGCGTCCGGTTCAGAGGAGAAGAAAGCGAGGCAGGGATATAGGTACAAGTATGTCGTGCGATCTTGATCAGATTTGTCGACGGTCATTCATTGTATTTCATTTGTTATCTGCATATTCTACGGTGCGGTGGAGTAGTCTTGTTTGTCCTTTTTGTCAAGCATCATGGGATTGTGGATGAATTGGATTGGATAGGAGGGCATGGATACTGGGTTCTTCATGGTTTGGAAGTGTTTACATTTCTCGGTTCTCGGTCATTGGTGTTATGGTAGTTCGATTAATGATAATGACTTGTCTTTGCATTTCAGGGGATGTATACTCGCTGACAACAGATACATGATATGAAAGATAACATTGAAATAAAATGTATCCGCCCAAACAAACCCGCAAACTAATGCATATCGCCGCCTATCATACAAAACTATCATTCAACAAGAAAACGAAAAAAAAAAAAAAAAACAGACTGGAGCGTAAACATCATCAATCAATCAATCTCGTACATCATCCATTTCTTCCTCCCTCATCACCCCATCGCCGCACCCGGCACCGACGCACAAAAACTCGTCCTCTCAGCCCCTCGATATGTATTCCTCCTCTCCACAATCTCTCTATCCCCATCTAACGCAACGCCTCCATCCGCCAGACTCAGGGACGTGCGTCTGGTACCCATCACCTCTTGGCTACTACCACCGTTGGAAGAAGTTATACTGGCATTCGGAATACCGCCATAAGTCGAACTTCGCGGTCGTCGTGTACTCGGATACAGAGTCGCGGTATCATCGCTCCGGGGGATAGGCGGTAATGTATGAGCAGGATCAAAGCCGCGGCCGTCGTTAGAGTGGAAGCGGCGTGTATATGTTGGTCTGCTCGGCGTCGGTGCAGGGTGGTGGTGGTGCATCATGTTATATTGATTACGGTATTGGTGCTGATTTTGATAATGTTGGTGTGGGTGTGCGTTGAGACGCTGGTTGTTGAGAGATGGCGTCCGACGAGGAGGGAACTGATTATATCGGAAAGACATGGAGGATGATGAGCGGGCGCGTTGTATGTCCTTTATTGAGCCGTGGGCTGATGATAATGAGGTTTGACTGGTAGGTGGGAAACGTGTATGGGGGTGATGGGGCCCGGTACTCGGTTGGCGCCGAGGAGGGAGACGAGTTGATGTTGACGTTGATTTGTGTCGTTGCAAAGGTTGTCTGTTATTATTGATAGTATTCTGATGGCTGTTGCTCACCGGAGCCAAATTGGTCCTGGATGCTGAGGCCTTATTGATTCCCTCAGTTGAGGTCTTGGGTTTGATTGCTGGAGGCACATAATTTGGATGATGGGGATGATGTATTGACCTTGGGGTCGGATTGATGTATGATGTCCTCGACTTGCGCACCGTCAGTGGCACTGGAGGAAGGACAGGGGGTGGATTTCCTGGCGCTGTCATAGATCGACGTCTCGTCTGTATGCCGGAGATGTCACTAGGAGCAGACTGACTTTCGTCTGACGATTTCCTTCCTGCGGGCGACGCTGCCGGTGGCGGAGGCGAAGGGAGATTCGGTATTAAGCAACCATCCTTGGGCCCATTGCCCTTGTCATTCTCCCCATTTGTAGACGGAGAAACATCCTCAATCTCAGGCGACCCCGGCGGAGACGCCAGAGCCCTAATCTGCGGATCCTCCGACAGAGGCTCCGACAGCCAATCCTTCGGCAGAAACTTCCTACTAGAAACCGACGACTTTTGCCTCGTATGTTTCGTTTTGGCTTTAGACGGTACTGAGATTGCAGAAATATCAGGAATCTTGGGTACTGGCGGCGGCGGAGCCGAGGGTTTGGTCAGCGCAGCCTCCGTACCAGGCTGCAGAGTCGAAGTGAGGGATGGATTCCTTGATAACGGGGAAATATCACTCCTCAAACTGATAGATCGAGTTCCTGTCTCATCAACAGGTGACACTTTGGGCGACGTATCCGTCCCCACAGATGTTGGAGCAATGATCGACGGTCTAATCGAGTTCGTATGCGTGTTCAGATGTAGCTGTGGTTTGACCCTCGTCGGCCCCGGATACCGTATACTCGGCGGTCGAACGGGGGTCTCAAATAGAGAACTATCGTTAGGTGACCAGTACAATTCTCCATTTCCGGGGCCGGCGTCCGGGTGGCGACAGAGATAGAGGATTTCATTCTTGAGGGTTTCGCTTTCCCAGCTAGACTCAGAAAAGATGCTACCATCTCGGGGCGGGCGTTGGGGAGCGTATAGGCCGAGGAGGGAGGAGTCGTAGGGACGTTCGCAAACTTGAAAGCAAAAGAAGAGGGCTGATGTAAATATACTAAAACCCCTATCAGTAGAGTCCGTTTGATCTATGAAGAGAAATGGTGACTTACAATGCTAAGACCTCCAAAACAACAATCCCTCTATGAATTTGACAACTCATCCCAGCCTTCCAATACTGCTGCGTTGCTGTAGATGCGGCGCAAGTCGCCTTTTTAGAGACAACCACCAAGCCCGCCACCGATGCCGCGAGCCACATCGCAACCATAACACGAGGGAGATGTGAGCATGCCATGTGTAACGCATTGCGCGGCATATTCAATCGCGGTGCTCGCCGGTATTGCCACGAGAGGATTGTATGGATGACCACAAAGGGGACTGAGAGGAATGACTTATGGCACAAAATTAGCGCGATCCATTTGCAGATTGAGCAGAGAGGAAAGGACGTACAGCAATCAACCCAATAATCAAACTAGGCGTCATCAACCCATCCACCTGCGCAGTGCCGTACAGATACAGGACAAGCGCGCATTGCGTAAAGGATAGCAAAAGGATGAGATATAGACCGACGAAAATCACCGCGCGGATCCATGCCTGTCGGCTTCTGTTTGTGGTAATCGAGGGACCGAACATGATGTTTCTATAAACTGGGGTGAGATATAAGGATGTTGCTGGTATACGACAGCTCGGCTAGCAGTTCTCATCCACCAAAACCATTGGCAATCACACAAATTACCTATATTGTTGGAGTATCAAGTAGTTCAATTCAACAGTTGAAGCAAGCAACTTTCAAAGACTTGGAAAAGTCCGACCATGAGAGGGGGCGCATTCCCATATAAACGACGACACTTAGGGCTAAAACGCGTCAAATCCACTTAACGCGGCCAGCCAGAATGAATTACGATAACATTGAGATAGACAGGGCGGGGAATGCATCATCTCTAGTGGCGGGATGCCTCGATTCAATGACAATTATGGCAGTGACACTCTAATTAATGATATTCGTCCTCAGGTAGTTTAAAGGGGTCGGGGATTTTTCTTCGTGCAGGCGGGTGAAGAATGTTTCGGGCGTGTATGCGCTCAAATTCCGCATGTTAAGGGGCGCGTGTAAAACTCCCTTATGTAGCCTCGGCGCGAACCGTTAGGTATATCGCGATAGGAACACAGCTAGCGGCGGGGAATTTATTTGTCTTTCGTATCATGTCTAGGAGTTCGGTTGTGTGAGTCTCGTGCAGGGTGAGTTATCCAGGGGTCTGCCATAGCCTCATAGGAGACGAGAGGCTCGCACAAGCGCTTACTCTGCCTATGCTCTAGAACCCTTGACAATCGGTGAACGTCGAAAGTACAGAATTGAACAAAATTGCGGATAAGATCCCCTCGATGACGTTACTTGTCTTATTATGGACAATCTCGAATGTTGAACTTGTCTAGGGTTAAAGCAGGGATATAGGGCTAGAACCCTCTCCTTCGTTCCTACGAAGTATTTAACCCATCACTATTCCCCTGGTGAATATCTTTTCGAAAAACAATTCGATATATTAAAGATAAGTCATGTCATTCATTAATTGATATGTTGCACAAGAATCGAATTAAAAAGCAAGCAGTCACGTAACACTTGTCTATACATACAATTGACGAAAATATTGTAGGCACAAGATGACCGCCAAGAAAAAAACCTCGAAAGGCGAAGAAGAGAAAAAGGTCGTAAGAAAGATCCTGACAAGGATGGTAAAAACATGAAGAAACAAGAATTGTACATAAAGTTGATCGCAAACATATCGTTTAAATTAGTGAGTCCTCTAAGACCAACGAAGATGAAAAACTAAACCATCCTTTTAAAGAAGAGCGAACAAGGAGGCGACGAGAATGATGCCGCCGACGATAGGGCTGAGACTTGCCCGACCAGCTGCGCCGGTGAAGGCGGGGCTGACACCGGTTTGGGTGCCGCTGGGTTTGGGAAAAGATGAGGCGCTGGGACGGACGGTGATCGTGGTAACGGTGCTGGTAGATGATGGGAATGGGCCAGAGTTGCCGACGGCACCAGCACCAGGAATGATGGTGCTGGTGTATGAAGGCTTAGCACCGTTACCCGGAGCAGAGCCAGATCCAGGCTTACCGCTGGACTCGGCGGGCGAAGATCCGGAGCCAGGGGCAGGACCAGTCTCGGAACCAGTGTTGGGGTTCGATCCGTTGCCATTACCGTTGGGGCTGGAGGAACCAGAGCCGGGGAGAGAGCCAGGGTTGGATCCTGGGAGGGCTGTGGAGGTGGCGCTAACTTGAGGGGGTAGAGTCAGGGTCACCGTTGTAGGCTGAGGGCCGCAGACTGTGCAGACAGCGGTGGTGGTTGTCCAGCCAGTGGGCAAGCCGGTGGGTGCACCGGCAGTCGCGGTGCAAGGGCAGTATGACTCAGTGATGGTAATGGTGCTGGTAGCGAGACCAGTGGGGCAGACATAGACGTAGGAGGTTGTCACGACAGTGGTGGTCCAGGACTCGGCGCCAGTAGAGGTAGCGACAGCGGTGGAAGTACCAGTGACAGGACCGGTGGTGGCGGGGACGGAGACACCAGAGGTAACAGATCCAGAGGCAGTTCCAGTAGGTCCGACAGATGCGGTGCTAGAAACACCAGTAGATCCTCCGACAGATCCAGTGGATGTTCCGACGGTCGTGGCTTCAGTGCCAGAAGGAGAACCAGAACCAGATGTCGAGGCAGTGGTGCTTCCGGTGCTGGTAGATCCAACGTTAGGAGGAACAGCAATGGAAGAAGATGGCACCACAACCTGAGAAGAGGACTTGGTGCATGGCTTCTTGGTTGATGAGCTGGCAGAAGAAGTGCTAACCACAGCTGACGACGACGACTTGGTGCATGGCTTCTTGGTTGATGGGCTGGCAGACGGAGTGCTAACAACGGCTGGAGAGGATGAAGACGGAGTGGTGGCTGGTACGACGGCGGAGGAAGAAGCAGGGACAACGCTGGAGCTTGCTGAGACAGCCGGAGAAGATGACTGGATAACCGCAGAAGAGCTGGAGCTGGAGGCAGCGCTGGAGATGGCGGCAGAGCTTGGGGTGACTACAGCTGAGGAGCTTGCAGCTGGACTTGATGTGGGTGTCACTGGATTGCTTGATGCGGCGCTGGAAACGGCAGCGGAGCTTGGGATGACCACGGCCGAGGAAGAAGACGAAGAGGAAGAGGAACTTCCACTTGGGCTTGGAGTCGGTGTGGGTGTGGGTGTGACGGGTGTCGAGCTTGGGGCGGCACTGGAAACAGCGGCTGAGCTTGAGCTAACGACAGCCGAGGACGAGGACGACGAGGAAGAAGAGGAAGAAGAATTTCCTGCTGGTGTTGGTGTTGGTGTCGGGGTCGGGGTCGGGGTTACGACGGACGAGGAAGAAGAGCTGGAGGAGCTGGACGAGGAGCTGGATGACGAGCTGGAAGAGCTGGAAGAGGTCGTAGTCGAGGTAGCGGCCGAAGTTGGGGGAGGACTAGGAGTAGGAGTGGGCGATGGAGCAATGGTTGTAGCACAGTTGGCAAGGATATCCTTCATGTTGTCTGCGTAGGTGTTGCCATCAGGGGTTGTGTTGTTGAGGGATCCGGTAGCTTCCCACAACATGATACCACCGAATGTCGACGGGTACTTGTTCATATACTCATTGACCAAAGGTGCCACGCTCTCGGGGCTAACGTAGAAACCAGGGTTGGCCTGAATTTCTTCGGCAGGCAGACCAACGTACAATTTGGCATCGGGGTTAGCGCTGGCTTTGATGACGCTTACCCAATCATCAAAGTTGAAACCGGAAGCGCCGTTGACATAGCTGGCAGCCGCACAGTTCCAATCGTTGTAGAACTGAACCCAGAGGTAATCAAAGGGTGCGTTGTGGATAGCGTCACCAAGGAGTGCATTAGGGAGGCCACACAGTGGTGCGGCACTCAAAAACCATTTCCTCGAAGTAGACGTTTGCGCAATGTACTCATCGTAAAGTTCCCTGAAACGGTTTGCCATGGATGAATAACCTGCTGTGGTTAGCTGGGAAAGTTGAGGAAAAGATGTTCAAGAGAACGTACCAAGGTCCGAACCCCACTCAATATCAAAATCGAAACCATCAAACACAATACTGTCGAATGGACGAGGAACTTCGTCATTGGCATATGCGGAGTCGACCGGTCCAAAAGCACCCCAGAGCCACTCAGCAAACGCCACAGCAGATTCCTCGCTGCGTATGGATTGACCTATAGCCGGGCCGGCTCCTCCCAGAGAAAGGAAAATCTTCTTTCCAGCTGCTTGACAAAGGGGGATGTCTTCAACGATCTGATGACAGTTTTTGAGCAAGCCAGTTTCGATGCCGTTGTGGACGTAGACAGAACCGTCGCACTGGTTACCAAAGTTTGTCGCGGGCCATCCACTTAGCTGGGTGTCGGGGAAGTAGTTGACGAAGCCAATGTTGATAATGTCCAGAGACGTTTCAGCACAGAACGTGCTCAAACGGGGCTGGTATGCTCCTTGGCCCTGGTAATAGTTAGATGTCTGAATGGAGATGGACAAGAAGGATGAGATAGACATACATAGTAAGTAGCAACCGAGGTGAGACCAGCATAGGTCACCGCAGAAGAAACAGACATGGTCGCTGAAAATCAATGTGCTCAAATTAATGCAGATTATTAGTAATGAATGAATGATACTGTTCCCTTGATCCCTCCTAACTAAAGAATGGAAATCTGGCAAAAATCCAGAAAGCAAACGAAAGCTTGATAGCTCAACGAAAGGACGCAGACAAAGTGTCTACTGAAAATGAGAGTGACGCCTGAAGGGACGGGGAGAGCCTAGAGGAGGAGAGGAAGGAAGGAAAGAAGTAGAGAGAGAGAGAGAGAGAGTAAAAGAGGGCGTGGCGGATTAAAAGAGATGCAGTCTACGTGAGTAAGCAGAGTAGTGTACCACGAACAAGCACACACTAGTTGCCAGTCTAGGCAGCTGGTGGTAGAACCATACAGACCCCAGGCCAAGGGGCATTCACCGAATATCCGACTAGTCCTACGTATGCCTACGACAGAGACAGCAACAGCCAAGTGTGCCAATACCCTTGTCCAACACTCCCAACAATGAAAGAAATTGCCTGGAGTCAATTAATATCGTTTACGACGAGTTAGCAGCAGGTTATAGCGACTAGCATGCAAAGAGGGTCTAGATCTAGAGATTCCTGGTATTGGTGGTACGAGGCTCCATCGATATCACTTACTTCATAGCACGTAGGTACGTACTTGTCTTCAAATTTGAGGTCGGACAAACAATGATTTTATCTACGTAGTGCCAGGTACCGTTCCGATTTCGTGTAAATGGAGCCATATTCGACGGCGTCCAGACTGTGGAATCGTGCAACTCTGTACTGCAGGCACGCCGGAGACGAGCGCAGTAGTGTATACGACCGTACCATTCGAAACCCAACAAGACGTAGCGAAAGAGGCGCACCGTGGAAATTTGACGCCCGTGGCGCTGTTGCCTCTTTGTTGTTTGACCAAACTGACTGCTGTTGTTGGCTGCGTCCAGTGTTGCAATCAAGCCATCTTGGCTGGCATTGGCTGGGATGTCGTTGGTAAGATTAGGGTTGGTAGAGTTGTTGGTGGGGGTGGTCGCGATAGATGAAAAAGTTCAGCTGCGCTAGACGCAAGCGACGAATGAGAGATGAGATGGACTGTTGGTTCGATGCTACAGGCAGATGCAGTGGAGGGAATCAGCGAGCCCTATTCGACTGGCGCTTTGCAGAGCCTCAGCTAGGCCGCTTTTGGGTCGCTGGCCGGTTAAATTGCTTGCAAATGCGGCGCAGGACGTGAGGTAGCATGCATCAAGTACCTGGTACGCTATGATATAGTTCGTAACTAGTCAAGTAACTTCGTATCGACGTATGGCTAAGACGGCACTGACCGGATCAGCAGGGTTTTTTCCTGTTCCTGAACCACGTGCGCCTATCGATCATCCATTTTCTTGTACACTCTTTCTCTTCTTCGCTTATCATGGTCTCAAGTACAGATACAAACTTCAATGATACGTGTGTATCTACAAATACAAGACGCGTAATTCCATCCCACGCAAGAAGTAAGCCAGTCAGCAGGCGCCCCAAACAGGAAATAAAAAGTCGAAGACTCTCAAAGAGGAATAAGCCGCTCCATCGGCAACTCTTTCCCACGGGTTTGACGGTGCGCTAAGCCAGGAACTAAGCCACAAAGGTAATTGTACCAATGCTGCCAAGACAGCCAACCGTCCAATCAGAGGAAATAGAACATGGAATCCCCGAGCCAAGCGAAATAGTACAGCTTTTCATTGGCTCGGATATTCATCCACATACTATAGTAGTACAAATTGCATACAGACTGCATCATTAGTGCACTTTTATGCATGCGAGAGACCCTCAGATTAGAATCCTGCTGCTGCACTGACTCGCGTCTTGAACGTCGTTCTCTCTCTCGGCATTTCGGTCAGGGGAACTCAAGATCTCGTCTATTTTTGTCTATCAGCTGGGTTAGGGTTAACAACAGACAGGGATGTCTGGCGGACAAGCATTTTATCCCTCTCTATCGGACTCCGGCGTGCTTTAGTCCTTCAATTCGAAGCACTTGATTTGTTGCTAATGCAATCACATTTGATTTTGGCATTTTCCCTGGCTTTTTAGATAGACGGATGGTCATTGGCTACTGTCAACCACGTGCCATGACCAACCGGCCAAGAAGGGGAGTATCGCGTATTACCTATTTTGGACGCCATGACTCTAGATCACGTGTTGTATCTTGATCGACGATGCTCCATAATTGCTATAACTATAGTGTAACCCTGCAATAGCATAAAAAGCTCTCATGCAAAACATATAGTCTTATGAGGCTCTTGTCGTTTGACATAAGTTAGAGTTTTGATAAGACACCTATGGATTCGGGGACTTCATGCCTGCTTGCGATACTCTAAAGTCAAGTAATGTTGTAAATTGCACTGGCATCTTCAACTCGGTGATGAACACTGGTCAACGGAGGATCCTTTGATTTTGGTCCTGGGATAAAACACAATAAATGTGCCCCTTCTTAGCGATATCTATGCCAGAAGTGGTAAGTAGGAGTGAACATGAGCATGGTACTCTCGCTTGAACTCGAGGGCCGTTCTAGTGCGCATGATATGATAGAGGTATTTCCTGCTCTTTAACACGGAGTTCCATACTTGCGCGGCTACCTAGGTACCTAGACTTGAAAGTACCTAGGTATTAGTTATAGGTTATCCTCATCATTCTGGATTGCTCTAGATTCCAGCTCTACGAAGCCACAAACGTCCATCTCAACTACATATAGTGAGTTATGTCGTTCTGTTACACGATTATGTACCGAAAGCTATTAGCAAGTAGTCGTTTTATAATTTCTCTTGGTCACCATAGGCAAAGTGACGTGACGCGATATCATCATCTTGTGAAAGCATTACAAACATGGGTTCCAGCGACTCACTACCACCGATCTCAATACCACAACTCAAGGACCAAAAAGACTGGAGTGGATGGTACCAATGCATAAAACTTCTAGCCACCCTTAAAGGCATCTGGAAATTCTTGAATCCCGCCCTTCACTATACGGATGCCTGTGTACTAAGAAGAACCTACTCAGATGAAGGTGGCCGGGACTATGTAAACGCGATATACGAATCTTCGGATGAATACGCTCATGCTGTGAAGGCATTGGGAGAATTAACCATACTTATTTTCAACTCGGTTGATTCCAAGAGCGAACTTGCGCTTGAAGAGATCAACAGAGAGCACTAGTGAAGTTATAGCGGATGGAATTCACCTGGCTAGAGGAGTAGTCATTTCCTTGGTGAGCGAGTTCGAACCTGGACTGCTTATACAAGCAGCTGCGAGACAAGAACACGCTGCTCAAAAATCTATATAGCAAGAGTGGTAGATCTGATCTGAATGATGATGTGTCTGGATTACATGTAGGTATATAAATGTCGTCCCTATATTTGAAATATGTTTTACTCACGTCTTTTGACTGTGATGTCATAGCTCATTTCCAATCTCGAACAATGGACAAGTATTTATGAGTTACCTAGATTGCATATCAGTTGAATCCCGAAGAGTCACTACCTACCTAATAGGTAGCCCTTCTTCATCTGATCCCACTTGGCTCATGTTGAAGATGTGAGCCACGAAGATGACTCCAAACCTACTTTCTTGAATTAAAAAGGTGGTTCTTCTCCGTCCTTGTTCTTCTTCTTTCAACCAACTCTTGCTCTCACTCTTGGCAGTTTCTTTATTTCGGCTTTGTGAAACAATCGATCTCCACTCTAACGGAATAGTGAGTTGACTAATACCAACAAGTAACCATTTTCTAACATCATCTAAATAGGCCACCTGACGCGGCGTGATATCAACATCTCGAGAAAGTTTTCCAGGCATGGCTTCAGTTTTCTAGAGTTGGAAAAGTCAGTACCAATGCTCACGACATGGGATGACTGGAAGCGTTGGATTTTATACATCAAAATCCACGCCTTTGCATGCGGAATTTGGCGTTATGTGGATCCTACCCTCAGTGAGCAAGATCTGAAGAAAGTCCGAGAGGAGGACAATGAGCCCCAAAGCTCGGATAAACGCAATCACATTGCAGCAATGGAGGTCATTTGGGCTATCTACGGCTCGATAGATTCTCAATTCGAACCCGTGCTTAGCAAAATTTTCCAACAACCGAACATCAGCGCGGATGCAGTCGATGTCACCAGGCAAATTCTTGTTGGTTTGGCGAGGGAAACTGAATGCATGAAGCGGGAAGCTACGGAACGTTCAGCAACTAACTGGGGCAGTGAGTGGACGCCTATAAGCCCGGAAAGTATCACGATGATTTGAAGTGGTTTGACTGTCCACAACATTTATATGGAGGTCGATGTCACCTTTCCAACATGATCTGGTCAAACTTTCGGACTGTAATTTCATGTTGGCCATACTTCCATATTCCATCTATTATTCTCTAATCCATTTATTTTTATCTAAATGCTCCATATCCTATTCCTCCCTTGTAGATCTTGAGGATCCTATCAGCGCTGGCTGGATGTTTGTTATGTCCTGATACTGAAATTAGGGCTAATTGCACATCGGAAGACAACTCAAATTCGTCAACCTAGACCTACTCATATTCAATGTTACAGAATACAGTAAGCATGTCTCTTCAAAACTTTCAATACTCTCTAAAGGGCTCACAGGCTATCTTACTCCATCCCGCGGCTATTGGCTGGTTCCCTGGCATGCCCGATGCTATACCAGACCTATGTACTATCAATGTACATTTGTTGATGCGGTTTTGGAACCGGGAAATATGTACCCACATGTAGATAGGCGTTGAGAGATCCCAAAATATTAATCTATTCACTTAACGTTTGAAGCAGAATATGCAAGCAGCAAGATTCGATTTTCAGATATCATGCATAATATGTTGGAGTTTTATCAGTGTGAAATTTAGTCCATGTTACTGACATCCGATGGCTCCATTGACGACTCAGATCTGAGTTGTGACGGCGAATTTTCAGATCCATCCTTTGTCCTTGTTGTTGTTGTTGTTGAGGTAGCCAGCTTAGTTTTCTTCTTGGATGCGAAATCTTCGGGCGTTTTCTGCTCAGGAATAGGGTAATATTTTTTCTATTGAAAAAGTCAGCTTCAAATATATGTAGCATCTAACTGGTAAGAGGAACATACATACCAAATGCTCCATTTTCGAAGACCAAAATCCAGTCTTATCATCAGCACAGAACGTCTTGATTCGTCCTGTTGTTCGATCGCGAATACCAAGGAACACGTCGACATCCGCCATTGTGCTTAATTCATAAGCCTTTTGGATAAGTGTATTGCTGCGCCGGTACTTTTGTTGGCGTCTCTGCTTTTGTGTTCTGGTATGGGTGTCGGATGGCTTGTTTTGACGTTTGGCATCGTGTGCTGGGTCTGCCATGGCGTTTATTGTGAGGTAGAGAGAAGTAGAGTTGCGGGGATGTGCTAGGTTAATTGATGGAATGATGCAGTGTCACCTGGGACGACGACGGCAGAGCGGTCGCGTCGTGCCCTGTGATGAGGGAGAATGAAGATGGAGGAAAGATAAAGACCGCGGACTTGGACTGGCGACCGGGCATAACGATAAGAGACAGTCACGGCTGTGGTGTAAATGCTGTTTTCAGAATGGCGAGTGGTCAATGGCGGTTCATATGGCGTAGTTGAGGTCGGGCGCTTAAACGACAGGGGTTTCCCGTTACAGAGAGAGTATACATGTACACATATTAGATCCTAAAGGAGGAGGAAGTCACAGAGGCAGGTATTAACAACGTAGAAAGTATGCTTGAAAATTTTTATTATTAGTGGCGATTGTTCCTGATTTCGAACCGTTTGTGCCATTGATTGAATGTTTGTTGTCTATCGACATGCAATTCTGGGGCACTCCTGCAGTACTTTGGCTTCTATCGACTTTGCCTACGAATCTCAACAGGGGTAGTTATCTAGCCGAGGGATCCCAAAGTGGTGTTCGAGCAGGGGGCGTCGTATGAAGAAGGATACAGAAGCTCATATTCCGGTTTATTGTCGTTGCCCAGGCGGACGAGCGTCTTCTCGTTAGGATCAAACTCAGGCCAGCCGAACTCAGACAGACCAGCGCAGGGGTTGTCCAGGAAGGCAAACCAGGCGCGCTGCATCAATTTGGTGAGCTCCCTCTGGGGCTTCGAGGTTGGAAGTCCGCTGACAGCGGCCGAGTTTCCAAACAGCATGTGCATGTCGCTGCCGTGATAGGCACCGCTGGTTGGGTACAGGCGGGTGTTGTTCCAGTCGCCCATGTAACGAAAAGCCCAGGCGGGAGTGCCGTACCTGCGGCGGCTCTCGACCTGCTTGGCCACGGCGCAGGTAAAGGATTCGAGGTTAAATGCGTCGTCCTGTTCTTGTGTGGTGACGACACCACTGGAATAAACAGTAACAGCGTAGAAGCCGGCCTCATTGTTGTTGTTGCCGTAAAGAATAGGCACGTTGGCAAACTCTCCTTGATCGGTGCGTTCAAGATAGTCGGTGAAGACAAGCGTGTCGTCGGTCTTTGGGTAGAAGCCAGGGACGGTACGCAGGATGCTGCTACTCTTGCCCGACTTTACGGTGGCAGCGCCGGCTTTGATATCCTCCCAAGATGCGTTACGCATGCACTTAAAAGTGTCGGTGGCGTTGCGACAGCCGACGTAATTGACGACGGTTTCCCAACTTTTCTGCTGCGTAGAGGGGCCAAGCAGTCGGAAGCTGAACACATTGCCCGAGTGAGTGATGGCGCTGATGATGGGGTCATCACGGTAGGCATAGGTCCAGTAATCGACAGAGGCACCTCCAGCTGACTGGCCGCTAATGGCAATTTTGGAAGGGTTGCCACCAAATGCTGCGATATTGTAGCGAACCCATTCTACGGCCAGGCGCTGATCGCGTATACCCAGGTTGGTACCCAGACCATCAGCACCAGGGAAGCCGAAGATGTTTGTGCGGTAATTGACAGTAACTACAACCAGGTCCTCAGCGTTGGCAAAGTTAGTGCCATAAAAGAAAGGTGTGTTGGTGTTTCCAAATGTAAACCCTGGCAAGAAGATAGTATATCAGTGTCAAATCAAAAGATACTTTAACCGGGGAAAAGGTAGCAACACCAAATTCATAATTCCCTGTAGGGAGGTCATAGGATACTCACTGCCACCATAGAAGAAGACTAAGATGGGTTTCTGAGCTAGGTTGGAGCGAGATGTGGCCTTGGACCATATGTTCAAGGTGAGGCAGTCTTCGCTCTGTGTCGTATTGGCGCTCGCAGCAAAGTAATCAATGATGCGGTTTGCGTCATCGAAGAAGCCAGGATAGTCAATGTATGGGAACGTGCTGTGTGGGCAATCGTAGCCAAAGCTCTTGGCCTCGTAGCTCCGATGGCCCTCGTAAGGTTGGGGACTGGCAAAGCGAAGGTCGCCGACGGGAGACTTCGCGTACGGGATGCCCAGATATTCAACAACACAAGGCGCATCGTCAGCGATGTGGCCCTCGATCAGACCATTGGTAGTCTCGACCCTGAGAAACTTGGAGGTGGAAGATTCGCACTGGTTGGAAGCACTGGCGGCGACAAGACTCGAGGTCAGCCATGTCGCGCCAGCGAGTATAGCTTGCGCATCCATGCTGGCGGAGACCTCCCCTGAAATCTCGTCACGACTAAAAAGCGAAAGACACAATGAACCTGATGATGACGAGGATTATGAACAAACTGAATGACCCTTCAACGAAGAAAAAAATATACCGTGGTGCGCACATGAGAGATGGCGGTTGTGTAACTATTGATTGCTTCGAGTTCTCCGGACAGTCGATAGGCACTAGTTCTAGTGAATGCTAGGTACGTATGTATGAAGATCCTAAATTGGCTCTGGAGCCACTTCTAGACCCTTGTTGAGCTAGCAGCGTAGCTCCCGGCCACAACACCGACTATTACGAAGCAATTGGAGGTGACATTTTCATCCCAGAATACCCCAGTCAACTCTGGGCTCAAGCACCCCAAGGAGTTGAAACATGAAGAATCGGGAATCTTTGCACATACAAACAGACTCTGTACCTACATATTAAACATAAGGTTATCTGGAATTAGGCTTTCAAATGAAAGGATTCAGTAGCTTAGTGCGGTGGAGAAATATCAGACAATTCTAATAAGGTAAACTGCCCTAAAATTATAGGGACATGAGCATTTATCATACATGATGCTAGTAGTATATGGAACATTTGAAGCATCTCCCTGAGTCATCTACCCACCTTTACTAATAGACTATGCCAACGATATATAGCACCACTTGTGTTATAGGCTTTCTTGGACTGTTTTAGGGCTCATTGTTCAGTCCGCAACCCCCTTAACCACCCTTAAGTCCCCCAAATCGCCGGACGAAGCAAGGCTGCCCAGTCACAAACTCTATCTAGACTTCTGCTTGCTTCTATTTTCGTACGAAAAAGAATGAGCTTCTCGCAGATCGGTTTGCGGCAAATGGTTATTTTGTGTTCATGCCCGACCGGTTTCGTTGTGATCCTATACCATTAGGTTGCGGAGAGGATTTTGACCCTGAGACATGGCATGGGTTACATGGGTTGACAATATTGATTGGACTGTTGAAGCTAGGATCACCGAATTACGAGAAAAATGTAATGCTGAGAGGTAGGAGTCTCCCTTGCCGGATCGCGGATTGATAATTCTACGCTTGTGGTGACACTTTGACTATCTATAGAAACTCACCAGCATAGGCTACTGCTTTGGCGCGCCAAATATGTTGTCCGTCATCTATCCAAGTTAGTTATTGAAGGAATTGACGCCGGCTTCATTGCCTGCTCTTGGTCCATAGAAGAGCATGAGTTCAAAGGAATTGGTGGCCTTCTTTATATTGTAGCCGTTGAGACTGATTCAACTTTTCCGATAGGAATGCGCTATAAGATGGAGACGTTCTAAGTGAAATTGCTGGAAGGCCGTTCCAGATCACATTGTATGGTCATGTCGTCCATGACTTTATGCATGATGATCTGGGCGAGGATTCTGCATAGTATGCGAGGGAAAATGCCTTTTCGCAGGCTCTACAGTGGCTTGTGAGGCATTTGAAAGACATATGAATACTAAAGAGTCGGGGGATGCGACTCTAGAGCAATACGTTTCCTAGCAGACCAGTTAACGCGGGTTGTAGTATTAGTCCACCCATTGATTAATCAAAGTCGCTCCATCAGAGCAACTGCACTAGACGCTAAAGATACGCCAAGTGTCCAGGCTATTTGAAGGCCACGTTCTCAATTGGTACAGTATTTAAGCTGATAAGTACACTGAGAACCGTATAGTCCTCTCACCACTTATCGTTGCCCGACCCTTGTTGTATCGATTCTAGAATCTCCCCATAACAAACGCCTTTTTGTGCAATGGTAAATCTGGCGACCCTCCTCGAAGTTTCCCAGGACATCCAACTTCGAGATAATCCACCGCTCTTCTCCAGCAGCCACTACTATCACCGCAAATGCCATAGTTGTGCCCGTTGAATTCATGTCCACGAACGTAATCCTGCCGCCATCGTCAACGCTGTCGTCATCCTAGTACGATCTTGGTATCTGCACTATGTGGACTATCCAACCCAGATTGTACATTTCCTGTTTGAAATGAAAACTTGGTTGAAATGGGTAAACCAGGGCGATAATCCTCTTGAGTTGGGGAATTGCCCGAAGGCGAGTGTCTGCCAATGCCAAGGCTATGGTGGAAGGTATTTTGTACGCAATCAGCAATAGCTCCCCCTCACTTGTGCTCTCTGGATCTAGCATAGTCGTCTTCAGGTTGATGCAGTCATTTTGAATTCTTTCGATAATACGAGCGCTGTTTTTTTAGAGAGCAATCTGGTCGTTGATGTACTCGGCGCGCGGCAAGCTGATACAAAAGTATTGAATGTATCGTGCATTTTCAAGCCCAATTCGGTCAAGAAAACGAGAGAAAACGAGAGACAACCTCATGCCCTATCCCAGGCCAGAAATCATGGTTCCGACTAGAGAACTCGAAGGTTATGGATTAATGAAGCACACACTAGATAAAGTGGCCATTTCAAATGGACAATAAATGCATCTAAGCACTTAAAGCAAATATCAAATAAACCCACCAACGCCAGTCGCTGTATACAACATGGCCTAATACAAATGAAAGAAATCCTAAAACGCCCTCAAGGATCAATCGGACTCAAAGAAGCTTAGACGACTCCATTGGCATTGGACGGTCGCTTGTTTCGAACATTCAGCCATGTAATAAACCATTTCAGTGAGTATATCAACGGCGTGATTCTATTGAAAAGCCAGTCAGTATTTTACTTCATTTCATCATAATCGAAAAGGTAAACTCACACGTTGACAGCACACAAAGCAATGACAACGATCCCACATCGCCAGCCCGCTGATAGGCGAATATTGTAGCAGTGGCGTAAGTCGGCACCGGTGTACTGGTTGTTGCATACGTCGTTGTTGCGCGTGATATAAGAGCCATATCCCAGCAATGCGCTGCTGCCTGCGTACATCAAGGTTACGGCAGTGTGGAATACCAGACCCGAGATAGGGTTCAAATAGGCCAGGAAAGCCAGACATAGGGCGAGCGATCCCTATTACTATGAATTAGACAAATCTTGCAAGTTTGAGGAAGGAGGGTGGGAATACCGTAACACAACCTAGTATCGACCCAGCCAGAGCATAGGATAGAGTGGCACCGCCAGTGACTGATGATTGACTCCAGGGATTCTGGAACAATTTGATTGCAACACCAGAAACGCAGAGCAGGATTGCCGCAGCAATGCCCTGGATTGCGATGCAGACGATGCCAAAGTTCCCCATTTGTGTGTCTACCTTGTTGAATGTGCGATAGCCTCGAGTCTCGACCTGGAATATGCGCTCAAACCATGTATCAGAGCGTTGGGGAGCTGTCTGGGTGTTGTTGATGTTGCTGTTGCTAGCACGATGACCACCAGAATTCATAAAGTAATTAAGCGCGCCGAAATCGAGTCGACGGTAGCTTGAGGTTTCGTTAAATTCAGAATTCGAATTGTCGTTATCGTTGGTCTTGGGGGCGTATGCCGGGGGAGGAAACGACGTGTTGTTAGCATTGCTTGTGTATGAAGGCGGACGCTCGTTTAAATGCATTAGTGAGTTGGATATCAGATAAACACCGCCGGGCACGTTCGCTTTGTGTAATATTCTCCGACAGCAGGGCTTTGACAGGTATTGACCGATATTCAAAGCGGAAATTGGCGGACTGCTGATTGATTGTTTTCAGGAAGTTGTTGTTTGTTTCCAAGATACAAAGCTGGATAAAGCGAGCAGAACCGAACGAAGCCATGCCTTTATATCTCATTATGTATCTGTTTGAAATAAACAATGAATCTGGTCCAGGGATCTTTCTTAAGCGCCGACCGACAGAATGACTTGGCAAGGCGGATTGAATGAGGCTGATATGCTTTTGTATGATTGCCTTGACGAACCGCCGATATGGAACCAATCTATAGTTTTATCTGGTTGTAATTGACCTATAAGAAGTCTGATTGTGACTCGAATAATCTTGCAAACAAATGAGATTGGCTTGCATACGTGCAGCTAGCATAGATCCAGATACTGTAAGCGAGAGAAACAGTTCGTGCGACCGCTAGTGTGGCTTGCTTGACTATCAGAAGGCACAGTCATTGGATAGACTTTTCTAGTTTCCTGCGCAATATGCCTTGATGAGACAATCGGACAGAAAAACAAATAAACACCCCAGAAGATTGAATGTTTAACGCGAGAAAAGGTTGTTTGAATGGTCAGTGCAATTTAGCCTAGCACAGCCCCGAAGCCTAGCCTAAGCCCTAAGTCCAAAAACTTGCCGTTTCGGGAAATTTAGAGCTGCGGTCGCGGCCCTTTTAGGGCTCAAGGGTTTAACCTTTTATTGCATCCCTGTCAGCCTTGCAAACACCGCAACGACATCATGAACCACATGTTACACGCGCCCAGACAAAGATGGTTGTTTTGGAAGAGTGCCAATGAAATATGGCATGATTCATGTGGCATAGACTTCTGACTCTTATTCTAACTCGCCGCCTACTGCGTGGCCTCCTGTACGGTATGCGCTGTAAAAACAATGGACCCTAAAGTTTTCTGTCGCAGCGCCAGGGAACTTGGACAGACATGGCTTAGAAGGCAGTAATTTGACGCCGCATGTGCGATTTTCCCAGCCTGTGAGACTACAGATACAAATGAGTTGTACAGTCATTTGGAATTGGATCAGAAGGCAGAAGTGAGCGACGCAATTCATCCAACATGTAGGAGTCAAAAGCTTATCCAGAATATGCCCTGTTGGCATGAGATCCTAAAATATCCCATAGCCCTAGCAAAGGCACCTCCTTACATATGGTAAGGGGGCTCCGACCCCTCAACTGTAGCATAGACTGCAGTGATAGCCTCCGCAAGATCAGAGGGAAGCGGACCCGCCTCAAGTGCGTCCAGAGTATCATAGAGCTGCTCCATCTTCGACACCGCAAATAACACTGCATCGCCGTATTTCCCATCCAGAAGACTATGGAACGCAGTCCATCGCAATGCAGCTGCATGCCCGCTGATACCATGTTTTGCCGCGGAATCTCGAACGGTGGCTGCCGCGACCTGAACGGGAGCTTTGCCATAAAGTGTACTGTACAGGTTTCCGATGAAGTTCTGAATACTCGGTTAGAAACAGGAAAAGAAGCACGAAAAATATAGATCTGGCAGCTTACGTCCTTACTCCACCGTGCCGTGGTGCTGGTTTTATCCGAGAAAATACCACCTGCTGCAGGGCTAATCCAGAGGTTAGTCAGGTGTTAATCATCTTAAAAATTGCTCTGCATACCTGTAGGCAAAAAAAGCCATATCATGTTTATGCAAGAGCGGAAATAGCTCCTTTTCGCCTCCTCTTACAATAGCATTGTAATGTCCCTCATACACGCTCGGCTTGACATAGCCTTTCGTCTCGCAGATCTTAATGAGCTCTTCCACCTCGGCAGCGGTGAAATTAGAGATTCCCCATTTTTTGAACTTTCCCTGGAGGTAAGCGTCGTTCATTGCCTTTACTGCATCCTCAAACGGCGTCTGGCGATCCGGAACGTGTAGAAACATTGTCTCCACAGTTGAAGTCTGAAGGTCTTCAAGAGACTTCTTGATGCTCAACTCAATCTTCGAAGGTTCAGAGTCTCCATTTCCCATTCCACGGACTTTTGTATGAATGGTAAATCGACTGGCAGCACCGACCTGGCCGAGGCGTGCTTCAGAGCCAGCATAGTTACTGGCTGTATCAAGATCTTTATAACCGCGGCTGTAGAATGCGTCTAAGAGACCTTGAACATCCTTTTCACTATCAAAGTGTATGACTCCGGGCATCTGAGATGCATCACCGATCTGATACTATTAGAACAAATTCGCAAGTCACAGCAGGCAGGAATTGCATACCGTATGAGTGCCAAGGATAAT
Organism: Talaromyces sp. PL2406; assembly: GCA_023626215.1. Classification (NCBI taxonomy): domain Eukaryota; kingdom Fungi; phylum Ascomycota; class Eurotiomycetes; order Eurotiales; family Trichocomaceae; genus Talaromyces; species Talaromyces sp. PL2406. Next base: position 1,755,053 of record JAMAGL010000004.1, on the reverse strand, counting down.
CTTCACAGGGACTTGAGGCGACATAGTGGGCGTAGAAAGATGATCAATTACTTCACAGAAATCTAGAAAAAATAATCATAGAACAGTATATGCTTACAGTGCTGGAATTGCCTCTTATATAATTTCCTCACAAGCGGTTTTGCATCACTTGAATCCTACCTCCGCAAAACTCCCGCAAAATAATCCGCAAAAACTTCCGCTTCAAAACGATCCTCCAATCACGCTACAAACAAACATTGCGACAGAATTTCCTATAGTTTACCATTATCCCCACAAGTCAAATTCGATTTGTCGTACTTTTGTCAATCCAATATTGAATCTTGTCCGTCCCAACTAAATACGTCCAATAAAACTTTGCAAAATCATCCAATTCCTCCGCCGGGTACTGCGATATCAACGGTCCAGGTTGTAGAGAAGGTACCAGAAGCGGAGGTTTCTCACAACATAACTTGAACCATTTCACCGCTGAATCTGCTTCCCATAAACCATGGCGTGCAGTAAACATCACAGCTCCAGTACAATCAACCAACGCTCTGTTCATGGCCTCGTATGTGTTGGCAACACTGTCGATGATGATGTGAGTGCGCCGAACACTTTCAGTCAGAATCCATAGTTTCCACAATTCCGAAGAATCATTATACTCTCTGTCGAATTCTGTTGCGGTCCATTGAAGTGGACGGCGGCCGAGAGAGAAGTCATCACCTCGATATCGTCTTACGTCTTCCCACATCTGGATCACCCATCGCCGAAGCGTAGGGAGATGCTTTTCGGCGGATGCGCGCAGACGAACGGAGCCGTCGAACAAACCTATGAACTCATAGACGAATAGAGCTTGTACACGCGCGAGGTGAGCCAAGATCCCTTGCGCATCGCAAGTACTTGGAGGCGTGCTCCCGCGGACGAGGTCAGACAAACGATCCTCGACAATCTGTAATATAGTCTCCTTTACTGCTGGAGTTCGACCGATATATGTCGCTAGTGTAGTGAATGCGTCCTGAACACAACTGGGCATCCCATTCTGGTACAGCCGTTGATGGATAAAGCTGTTATAATCGTTCTTGATCCAGAATTGTAGCATTTCATCTACGACTCCAATAAAACGCTCCATTTTGACAAGAACACAGTTGTGTTCTGAGTTACAATGTCGCATGTCCCAGGTCTCTTCTTGGAGAAACCAGGGGCATGTTGTGCTCGAGAGGCTGTCGTTGTCAAGTCCGACTTCTTGTGCCAGTACGCTGGAAACAGATGCCGGAAGGGCTGGAGTGTAAGGAATAATCATATCTGATAGATCAAGATCAAGATCTGCGGCTCCTAATGTGCCCCAGTCCTCCACATTGAAACCGCTTTCCAGAGCATTCGTTTCGGCATAATTCTGAATAGCTGGAAGCTCTTCGGGCTGGCCGAGAGGAGAAGGTACATTTCTTCTTCGTCTTGTTGGCTGTTGATATATGCAAGTGATGTCCCGATCTAAGCATCGCTGACACTGAGGACGCTTTTGGTCGCATCTACGCTTGGATTTTGCGCAGCCAATGCAAGCTTTCTGGCTGGGTCCGCGAGACTGTTGGGCCATTGGCTGAGAGTTATTGGTTCGAGCTGTTGGTCCGATGGAGATTTCGATGCCAGCTATCTGTCCGAAAATCCGTCTATGAAGATAAAGTCGTGTAAAGTTCGATCTAAGATATGGCGTTTCATTTCTTCAAATGATTACTAATCATAAGATCTTAGATTCACTCCTGCTTTACCAGCTATGGTATAGTCACAGAAGTACCTCAACTTTCCGTTAAAGCCCTGTAGCTTCTCGAGACGAGGATTGAACAGGGTGCTATTTGAATTTCTAGGATAAAGCAAACAAGCTGTACTCGTGAAGCTAGGAGGTATGGACGAGTGCTTGAATGGTCGAAGCTCAAGGTTAAGCCAATTGGCTTCTCTAAAACCACCAAAACTCCCAGTCTATACTAAAATTGATACTCGTAAACGGCATTGTGTCATGATAGTAGCTCAATTGTCTGTACACAAAGAGAATTTAGCTGATATGCGTAATGAAGTTATCCAAATAGGGCATGGGTCATAACCCTAAAACTTCGGGCTACCCTTGTCTGCTTTGAGTTTAGATTCGGCCGAACGATTAGTTAGGAAGCATCCAACAGACGCTGATTGGCCCTTTGTATATCTGCTCAATAAGCAACTATGAGGGCTTCTGGAAGATGATTATCAAGCTTATTTGAGCTATAGGGGTAGGGACATGGGTTTGTTTAGTTTAAATACAGGAGGAATCTTGCCATGGGTTTGGTCCAGCTAGAATTCGTCCTCACAATTCGTTCCAGGTTCTATTTTCGTGCTTCTCTCTACGCACCTTGCCTATACCCCTGCAGTGATTATTTGCCACATTCACCATGGTCAAACTAGCACAGCCCAAAGTCAGTCCTCTACCGAACGGGATCGACCTCAAGGGCAAAACAGCCGTGGTCACCGGTGCCAGTGCTGGCTTGGGACTAGAAGTCACTCGACAACTGTTGCAATTGAACATCTCAACAGTCATCCTCGCTGTTCGAAATGTAGCCAAGGGTGAGGGTGTCGTGAAGCTGTTGCGTGGTGATCCTCGTATCAAGACCAAAAACCCCAATGCCGCGATCAACGTCATGGAACTTGACGTCGACAAATACGATAGCGTCCAGCGATTCGCCAAGCAGCTTCGCGATGAAGTACCCGTTGTCGACATCCTTATCCTCAACGCAGGTGTCGGATATTTCAAGTTCGAACGCAGCCCCAGCGGTCACGATCGGATCGTCCAGGTCAATTACTGCTCTAACGCCCTCTTGATAGCTGAGTTGCTGGCATATCTCGAAGCCGGTGCCGAAAAGACCGGCTCTCCTGCCCGTATCACCTGGGTTGGTAGTCGAACATACGAGAGCACAAGCCTTCGGAAAACCCCTGTTCGACCCGAAGAACGAGTTATTGAACATATGGATAGCGAAGAACTCTTCTCCCCGCTCACGAGATATGGTGACTCCAAGCTCCTTTGCCTTCTCTTCATGTGCAGTCTTGCGCGTCGACTCGATCCTAAAAAGGTCACTATCAATATGCTATGCCCTGGGATGATTCAAACAAACATGAGTGATGTGCTCCCGTTCTATCTGCGTGCAGTAGCAAATGCCGTCAAAGCGATCCGAGCTCGGCCTGTGGAGGTAGGCGGCTGGATCGTTCTCAATGCTGCACTAGTTGTAGGGCCGGAATCCCATGGGAAATTCCTTTTAGACAAAGATATCGCTGGGTAAGTAGTCCTACATTGCCACCTGCCGCGATTCTTACATTTTATGCATAACTAACCTGATATTGTGCCCACCAGTGACAGCGAATACGTAACATCTGCCGCCGGCCAGGAGGTGCAGAAGAAGCTCTGGGAGGAGACTATTGCGGAGCTTAGCCAGCTCACCACACTTCCACCACAATTCAAATAAAGTCAGTGGGGAAGTTCACCGGGAAATGATCTTTCATTTGGAGTTCTTATTCGCTCTTTGATTTGCGTTTACATGGCCTTCGATACTGTGCAAGCCACAAGACTACGTTTTCAAATGTTATTTGCAGCTACTCACTTTATGGAAATTATATAGACTCGTTTGTGGCAGAATGTCTTGTTCTTAATATCCTTCTAACATGGCTTAGTCAAGATGACACAAAAGCATTGACTAGGACCAAATGAGATATTCTAGCCAATAACGACCTGATACCTCGTCTGGGATGGCAGTCAAGAGTGATAGCAATACGCCACTTAGTCATGCTGCAGGGTAGAATCGGCCAACCGGTTTTTATTTAAATATCTGATAGGTAGCATCTAGACCTTCCGCAGTCCGGTGCTGGCATTAGAATAACTAAATCACTATCTATGGACATAGGGCATTACGGTATAGGCTAGAAATCAATATATTCAGTACTCTTTTGTTTCCTGTCCTTATTTTACGTAAATTATCATCCTATACCCCGCAAGCCCCCTGCAAGCGCAAATGCTTGATTTCTGCCGATCAAAACTGATGATTTTTAGGATTTCATAAATACGTAGAAAGATTGGAAACGAGTACTCCATCTTCTATGTTAGATATCAGGAACCCTTATCTCATAGATACAGTACTAATTGTCCTGAATACCTGTGGAATAACTGTATTTGAATCCACTCTGACACGATGAATCGCATTGATGTTCATCACCATTTCGTACCGCCGCCATACATAGAGGGTAAGATGACAAAATCCGGATTTGACACGTTATTGACAGGCATCGACAGCCTACAATGCCACAGGCGGGGAGGATCCCTCTGGCTGGAAACTTCCTGCTTGGAGCCTTCAAGAAACCTTCAAGCTGATGGACGCACATGACACACGAACCGCAATTCTCTCGCTCACTGCGCCAGGCACGTCCCTACTTCAAGGACCTGCATCGATCACGCTCACTCGGCAGATTAACGAATCCGCTGCTCAACTCGTTGAACAGTACCCTACCCGCCTCGGTTTTTTTGCCGCTCTACCTCCTCTCGATGCAGCCAATTTTTCTGCTGTGATATCAGAAGCGGCCTACGCACTTGACACCCTCCATGCCGATGGTGTTACGCTATTCACTCGATACGATGGGTATAAGTATCTTGGCCATAGTGATTTTGCCCCTTTGTGGACCGAGCTCAATCGTCGCAAGGCCGTTGTATTCGTTCACCCAACTCACACCGTGGATACAAATCTGGTCAGTCCCGTCCTTCCGCAGCCGGTAATTGATTATCCGCACGAAACCGGCCGGACAGCAGTTGACTTGATTGTCTCGGGAACAATTCAACAAAACCCAGATGTGAAAATCATTCTATCGCATGCCGGGGGCACATTGCCGTATCTAGCTACGAGAGCGGCACATTTATTGGTGGATACGGGTCTAATTCATATCTCTCCTGACGAGTTCCTGGACGCCGCACGGTCTTTTTATTTCGACCTGGCGCTATCCGGGAATCATTGGAGCTTGGGATTGTTGATGGAGTTTGCTAAACCTGGCCATGTACTTTATGGCAGTGATTTTCCGTACGCACCAACGGCGACGATTAACAAGCAGGTCGAGATGCTGAATGAATTTGTGTTTGAGGACGAGAGAGTACAGTATTCGGTTAACCGAGGTACAGGCATAGCTTTGTTTCCAAGACTGGAGTGAATTGCAAGGAAAAGTAAAGATAACCAAGGATGAGGAAGTTCGAGGTCGACATATGTGGATCGTGATTTGACCAGTTCGATATCTGAGACCGAATGAAGCTTTTAAGAAGCTCACTTGCCCCTAGCTAGCCCTCCTCAATGTTCATAGCTAGCTTGCTCGCAGAAGTCCTAGTAAAGCTTTGATAAATTTATTTCTTCCCGTAGCCCCTTATAGTGTAGGTGATACTATTTTCTCGAACTAGACAAAGGAGTCGAAAAATGCCCGTCCGCAATAAAAGAAATCTACATTCCATATATGAGATGGCCAAGACTTCTGGTTGCATTGGTGCCCGTTATTACTGAACGGTCCGAGATCATCAGATCGAAAAGCACTCTGTATCCTGTATCAACTGCACTGACCAATCCTGCAAGTCGTGCAAGCTGGCAATAAGATTCTGATCTGGGCTTGAAGCAGGCACATTGCTATGAATGCATCCTTTTGAAGCGGCCTTCCAATCCTTATACTCTACTGGCGATGGAGCCGGCTCACTGATGCCTGTAGGTGAGTCAAGACGCCGACGGAGATCAACAAGAACCTGAATGTCGACAGGCAACTGTGATTCAGAGGTGTCCGAGTTGTCGTTTACCAATGGGGAGTCGGAATCAGTTGACTGATACTGAGCCATAAAAATTTTAATCGCACCGTCAACGCAATTCTGGACGTCATGTTTGTTGAAAATTTGCCGCCGGAAACGAAACAGATAAGTCAGGAGTATGTATGTACTCTGGAGAGGACCAAAGAAGGTGCGGTAGGACCACACATAGGGGGCAAATGCAGGAGTATGGTAAAGACGCAAATAAATGCGCAGGTAGCTGGTGCAAAGATGTATCATGCTATAGACATAGTTTAGTCACGTGTATATCTAAAACATGGATGTTTCTTCATCTCCCCTCGAGTCATGACAATTACGTACCTCATCCATGTTCTTAGCTCATATGGTTTCTCACGTTTACGCGTCTGCAAAACTGGCCTTTGCGATAAGATTGCCACTTCGAATTTAAGCAGCGTCAGCATAATGCGTACCCAGGCTGCGAAAACAGTTGGTTGTGTCATTTCATCTTTATAAAGAGACGGATGCGTCATTGGGGAAGCCTTTGCCCAATCAGAAGGGATAAACCCCCTTTCTGGGAACCCTTGAATGGGTATCTTAGCGATGAGCACGTCCAGCTTTTGATGAAGCTGTTTTATGGCAGTGACATCTCTCAATCCCTCATCAAACGATCCATGTCCGTTTTGCAAGCTAGTGACGATCTTTGATTCTAGACGGGCTGTCTCGTATCGCCCTATGGCATAGATCATGGCAGCAGATCCTCCCGATTTCAAGAATTCGGCAGGCGACGAAGTAATACTATAGCAATTGCCCATCTTTTCGTGCAAAGATAAGGTTATGAGGCAGGCTTCAGCTTGCTTAACCTGACCGCAGCACAAAGGTAAACCAGTGGAGATACTTGACTGCACATCCAGCCACACAATGTGACCCCATACCCGACGTCGCAACTCCCGAGTAATCGGGTCCAACGCGGGACTTGTTGATTCGGAATGCAATCCCATTGTCTGCGCGATCCGTACGGTTGTACTAAGAGAGAGTAGATTCTGCATCGGTTCAGAGGGACGGTCCATGAATGGCCTTGTCAAAAGTGTTGAGACAAGGGTATTGAATGTTGGGTGCTCGAGGTGTCCACACATAGAGAGACTAGCCGTATAAGCCGACTTCAAGTGGTTCGCTATCGTCTCCTTTCGCAAGTTCTGCAGGCTGGCCGAGGCCCACATGACGGCAGGGGCGGCAGAAGCACCGCAGAATAGAATGGCGAAAAGAAAACAAACAAATGTAGGATTGTCTACAATCTTGGCCGGGGGCATTGCGGTGTCGCTATTTCGACACCATTCCCAGAATTCATCATAGTCTGTTTGCAGCGTGGTAGGATGCACAAGGGGAATAACAGGCCATACCGTGACGAAGAAATCCCGAAGGAATATGTCGCATACGGGCTTAGGAGGCAAAGCTTTCAGAAGATTGGCCAGATCCACGGCAGCAATATGTGGGAGCGGTAGACCAGGTTGGGCATTGCGGTTTTCGTCAAAAAAATCATCACTCAGGCTTTCCTACAAGTCGATCCCCAATTTTGATAAATTACCATTCGGGTTGAATGACACTAGTTCAAGGATGACCTTACCTGTCCAGAAATAAAGCCCCAAAAGGCTTTGCCAATATAACGAACGCGCCCACCTCGTCGTAGACTTAGATAATCCGGAGAGAGTATATCAGGCTGGTGATCTTGCGAGGGTGACCGCTGGTCTGACAGCGCTGTCGGTGTAGCCTCGGACCCGGAGATATCCTGGTTGACGAGTCCCTCTATGGCTTCTTCCCACGTAGGTATCTTCGGATGAACCTTATCTAGCGGTAGGTGATGTTCGCGTGGCAGAGGCGGATTCAAATCACTGCTGCTATTGATGCTATTGATAATACTATCATCCTGGCTCGAATGGTTCTGTGTCGGCCGAATATCCCCGAATACAGGGAAGTGGTTTGTCTGAGACCAGGTCGGAGTATTGTGAGAATCAATGCTGGCCAAACCTCTGTCCTGGTTACTGGCGGATGGCTGTCGGAGGCGACCGGTCAATTCATCCCGGACCAAGGACTCGTAAACACATTTTTTATTCATTCGAACACAGTTGGTACATTCTGGCTGCTCGCGACCACAGCGAACTTTTCGGCTCCGGCAAACACTACAGCTGAGTGACAATCGAGGTCTCTTGACCTGACGAACTTCGAGAGCAGACATATCGTGTGCTGCGTTAATTACACCCAGGACGGAAGACGATGACGAGAAAGAAACGCCCTCTGCAGTTGATTATTTTTATTCTAGTAATTGACGGATAAAGGAAAATCTGATAAAAATGGTCAAATAGGTCGATTTATTTATTTTTGTCGTGTCGTGGCTGTTTCAAGGTTGTCTTTTAGTCGCGTTTTTGTAGATGTAAGGGAGAGATTTCGCAGGTGGGTCCAAGAACAGCTCTTAAACTTAGGGCGTTCGAGGCGATGCTAAGGCATATTAGGCTTAGCTTCAATCTTCGTTCGTCGTCTCGGGCAGGGTAGCCCCTATAACGGCTCCTGGGACAGCAGGCGTGTAGTGGGCCTTAGGGTGTGCGTTAGGCACCGTTATGGGGGATATTTAGTGACGGCGCCCCGGAAGATGCAGGCTTTAATGTACTACCGGAGACAACTGATAATCCAAGCACAAGGCGTGGCGAGATGTTAATTCTAGATAGCACACACCTATCAAATTTCAGCGTGACTTCGACTATGTAGTAACTGTCATGACATAATATTGAAAATTTATGGTGAACTATCTCGCGCCAACCAGTCCTCTTACTTGGGATAGAAGACAGCAGCATACAGGATGAGTCTGTCTGTCAATAGGTTATTCCTAGGCGACAAGGCAGGGCCTTCTAGGCACATCTACTGAGATCATCACCACCAAAGCAAACCAGTGGCCTGACCACGGATTATTCATGTGCATCCTCATCTTCTCAGGAAGAGGCTAGCATGCCACAACCATCCATAAATTCACTATCTTCTGCTACTTCGACGCGTGTGGCGCGACCTCGTGTCGCTACTTCTAACGCTGCTACTGGCGTGCGAGTTTGTACCGCTACCATACTCATATGAGAAGTGGCTTGAGGAACTTGAGGAATCCGAGCCTCTCTCCTCCGAAGTTCGCTTCGTGACTCCAAAACACTTGAGCAGCGGCGCGATGAGATGTGCAATGAACCACGCATAGATAAGCTTCAGGCCCGTGGGGCCGGGCTCATCCTCAACACGGATCACACGACCCCGTCTTTGGACTTCCGGGGTTTTCTTAAACCAGTTCCAACGAAACCAATTCTTTCTCTGTGAGACAGAGCGTCGCTCATAATCCCCATACCATCTTCGGCCAGAGGAAGTGCTTCCTCGTCGTGAGTGTCGTTCTTCAACTATTATCTCTTCAGTCCGTCGTCGTTGTCGTCCTCCGAACCATCCTACCTGATATCTCCTTGGTGGATCACCTCTTCGTCCCGAGTAACGCTCGACCACCACGATGTCTGAGTTTGATTGTAGCCCGAATATCGAGAACAACCCTGAAAACATCGAACGTGGCGTAGGTCTAGAAGAACGATATGGCCTGCCACGGCTGTATTCAAGGTGTCTATGCCGAGGTGGTGATGATTCTTCAATAACGATTATCTCATCACTATCGGACAGTGAATCGGTTCGACTTCCTTGGAATAGTCGTTCTCGCCTTAGTTGAACCAATTTTTCGTGGCGCCTTTGTTGGGATCGCCGTTCTCGCCTTTCATGTATCGCTCGCAGTACAAAGAGTAAGGGCCAGATTATTATAAACCCAATGATCTCCAAAGTTGATATCAAAAATTTCTTTGCGCCCCCGCCGAAATCTCGTAGGGAATCTTTGCAGTAGGTGATGAATTTGAGGAAGAGGTTCCAGCAGAAGCCAAAGAAAAGAGAAATGGCGACCACGATAACTGTAACAGAGACTGCCCGGATTTTTAGTACTGGATTTGACATGAATGGATAATTTGGGAACTTACACATAATTCCAGAAACATATTTTAAGCCAAATGTGCCATCACTGTTTCGGACAAATTCGTCGATATTCAAGGCGAAGAAGGAAGACATAAATGATAGTGGGAGCTAGTCATTGTATGAGCTCACATCATCGAAAGCGCTTCGTGGGTGGTTTCTTACAAAAAATACAGTGATAATAGTGAACAACATAAGTGTTTGACCCTGGCGAGCGGTTTCTGCTGCCTGTTTTCCCTGTGTCCGAGCCTCGGAGACATTCGCTAACAGATCGTAAGCATGGCGTAACTCTAAGAAAGAAAGAGATAAAAGAAGATACCTTGTTTCTGCTTGAGATCCAAAAGATCCTTCAACTAATACGACTTAGCAACGATTTTTGTGAGACTAAAGGTGGAACTTACCGCTAGGTAGGTCTTTTCGGCCTGCTTTTCTAGCCCCTGAACAACCTTCTGATGCATACGGACACGCGCAGGTGGACTGTGGTAAGTCAAAGTGGTCTCCGGTATCTTTGGACTGTCTTGTAAAGCCTTGTCAGTCTTCATATCTCGAATGGCCTCGTGCATGTCGATTAGCACGGTTTCCTGATCCTCGAGAACAGTGGAAAGAATATGGAGCTCATCCCGAATGTCCTTGATCTCCTTAGCCAGCCTAGTTTCCTCTGAAATATCGTACAGGTTTTTAAGGTCCTCTTTAAGCTCATCAGAAGTTTTAATGTTTTGATCATCCCTGGCAAGCTTTCCGGACAATTTGGTAAAGTTACCGAACATTTTTGACTCTTCGAAGGTCTAAAGGCAGTTAGAAAGTACGTCGACAAAGAGTTACCATACTAAAACAAACCACATTGCCGATGGAGCCCTCGAAAAAATCCGCGAAGCGCAACTTCTCATTCGCGACGTCATGGTGTTCAAACATAGTCCCGATACACTGGCCAACAATCAGCTCCGCCAGATCGAAGACATTCTCCAAAGGCCGCCTGTTGTTGTTCCCAATCTGGCGAATAATGCATTCCACAATATCCGAATCATTGTTTGGATCAGGGTCGTTCTCCTTTTTTGCCCCGGACTTGTTCCACCGTTGTGGAAAGCTAGTTACCACCGTGTCTAAGATTGAAATCTGTTAGGTTACCCACATGAAGTTGTTGTGATAGCAAATCAAAAGTAGAACGCCAACCTTCGTCCAAGATCCATAGCCAGAGTTGGTCTACCATCAATAGTAGGTTGTCATCTGCGTCATCAGGCCACGTCTTCTCGAAGTACCGGGAGACCACCTGATCAAGATCGCGAGCTTCGGTGGTTAGGAGGTTGTAGTAATAATATTGATCCAGAGTTCTGCGAAAATGCAATGGAACTTCATCGAACATGTAGGCCAAGATCAATTTCTCGTCTGCTGTGCATTCTTCTTCCCCGGCAACCTTGGCAATCCTTTGGATTCTCTTCTTTCTTCTTTCCGATCGTTCCAATCTGTTTTCAGTGGGGGCTTGTATTGCTCGAATAGCCTCACTCTCTAACATCTCTGATGCGACTTTGGCCATCCAATCCATGTCTGGATTTCTTGTTGGTGACCGGGACCTTCTAGTTCTTCTCGTTCCTCGGTCAATTGAGGCACTTGATACACTCGATGAATCATAATAGTAGCTAGAGAAATAAGAGCTCGAATCGATAGTGGCCCCGTCATCTTCTCTGTCATTTTCATCCTTGGGTTTCCTAATTTGTTCAAGCTCCTCCAATGCTTCCTTCAATTCTTTCAAAGTTGACGGAGGGCGCGGATCGTCAAGATGCCTAGTCATTGCCTCTACTATTACCTCTGTCATTTTCTTCCGGCCGCTGCTGGTCTCCCAATGAATGTAAGGAAGAACTAGCATCAGGTTATCATCTTTCTCGCCTCGTTTGATTCGTTGACAGATTGGTCGGACGAATCGTCTGTGCGCAACAGACGGAGATGACATTTGATATTGATGTCTCGTCCACAGCTCCTCCCCAAAGAGATGCTTGCACTTTTCCTGAAAGTAGCTGGCCGTGTCTGGGGGATGACAATCTTTGTATAATCTGCTTATTAACCTCTATCCTTGCAGACAACTTAGCGATTTCAACATTCGTTCCTGGTAGCACAGCTTTCTCCACTTACATGAACCCAAACAACCTGTGATCTTGTTAGTTCTTCATCCATATCTAGAAAAACGTGAAGGTGGGCCATACGTTGTTAGAAGGTACGTGTAGCCATCTGAAGTTCTTCCCCGTTGGCCCCTCTTCAAGACCATACTTGATTGTTTCTGGACTATGGTCATACAACAAACTTCGGAGTTGTGGCCTCTTTATTCTGTAATTCTTGTGAGTATCTTTTGGAAACGACGCGATGGTAGCTTGAAACCCAAATGTGAGGTCTATATCAATATCTTCCATCTCCAAGTTCTTAGGCTCAGATTCCGATGATACTTCTTGCAAAGGCTCCCCCGGTGATGGACCTTGGCCAACGAGTTGATCACCCCTTTCGAGAAGCACAGCCACGACCTTGAAGCTACCATATTTATTCGCAATCTCCATGGCCGTCATCTGTGAGGTTGGTTCTTTCTCATCCATGCTAGCTCCGTGTTCAATGAGGAATCGAGCTACCTGTGAGCTATCCCGGATCGCGGCCTCAAACAGTGCTGGCTGAAGAAATTTCTTTTGTTCCTGTCCAGGTTTCATCTCAAGGTCTTCAAAAATCAAACGCGCGATTTCGATTTTATCGTACTTTGCCGCCTCCGAAAACGCAGTCCTCCCGGCACGGTCCTTGATCGTACTATCAATGCCTGCGTCTAAAAGTAAATCAGCAACGGCGGTGTAACCAAGCCTTGCCGGTCCAAAAAGGGCGGAACGACGGTCTGTGTTCAGAGCATTGATATCGATTGGTCTCTTTCCATCAAGCAACTCGCTCAAGCTCTCCATATTACCGTTCAAAGCAGCTAGGTAGACAGGCGTTTCATCATTATTGTCATGAGCCGCAGGGTCGGCGTCCTTGGCTAGAAGCAACCTTACTACTTTTTCGCATCCCTTGGAAGGTCCTCGGTCACACGCCTGCATCAGTGGTGTCCGTCCATTGCTTGCTCTTGCATCCACCTCAATATTTTTGGTGTTCAATAACAACTCGACCAGGGCGACCGATTCTCGTCTTGCTGCTGCCAGATGCAGAGGCGTGAGCCCTTTCTTATCCCTTGCGTTAACATTTGCTCCAAACTCAAGCAGAAGCTTAACTGTGCCTGAACTTCCATTTTTAGCAGCAAGATGCAATGGGGTCTCGCAATTTTCGTCTTGGGCGTCCACTTCGATGCCCGTGAGTGCCAAAAGTCTAGGAATTACCCTAGTATGTCTGTCGTATGCAGCGATATGCAACGCTGAACGTTTCATCTTATCTCTTGCGTTCCAATCGGGCTTGCTCTGTAGCAAGAGCTCAACGATGTCGACTCTATTGTCTTCCACAGCATATAAAAGTGGAGTTCGATCCTCGCTGTCTTTGAATTCTGTCGTGACTTTGTTCTTAAGAAGTAGCCTGACGGCATCTGCCTGGCCAAACTGCACTGCTTTGAGAAGGGTAAACCCTTGGTCATCGATCAAGCTTTCATTGCGCTTTTTCTGACGGAAGACCAGCGTCGATGTTCCGAGTCTGTACTCATAGACACCAAGTTTGCCATTCAATTCACCCCGACTTCCGCGAATGGCAAGGCTTTGCTGTTCGTCCTTATTCGGATGCACCAAATTTCTTGGACCATCGAACGAGGATTGCACAACATCCTCACTAGGTAAGACTTCTCCGGTCACAACAGTATACTCATCGTGTTCAATATTGTCTGTATGGTCTCTATCCTCTTGTATTCCACCTTCTTTCGACTGGCCGCTAACATCAAGTGCAGGAATGTCCTCTGTCGTGAGTTCTTCTTTCTGAGACTCGAGATGTTCTTGAACGTCGCTGTCTACTGGTACATCGTTGCCCATTGGATTCAATTCATTCAATACCCCTATGTCTTCAGGTGCTTCGCTGTCCTGCGATGGTTCCATATCGGCAGAATCCTCGAGGCGTAAGTCAATTGGAGGGGAAACACGAGAAGTCGCTCAAAGATGCGAATGCTAGAAACACGAACGAAATTGGTTAAATCGGCATCAATAGAAGAAAAAACGTACATCCACCAAGGTCTGATTTCCAAGACATGAACGATTTCTGAGGTATTAGCAAAAAAATTGAAGAAAGCCTTGGTCGTGATTTGGGAGCGAAGAGTGCCTCTTCGCTAATGCATAAGTAGCGTGATTTCACAAGATGACAGTTGATCATGATTCCTCGCAGCAATGAACTATCTAGCAATGCAGACGAGAAGCCCCAGCAACCTGCAATACTAGCGGAATACGAGTGACCTTCAACGTTATCCGGCCAGTAGCATGTCGCGGGAGCCATAATGCGTACACTATTGCATATGTACACCCCAGTCCTTTCAGCTCTCCACAAATATTTTTGAAAAAAAAAAGAAATTTTACCATTTCGATTTGGGCTACTTCCCCTAACACGTCTGTGTAATTTGCTAAGCCAAAGGTTCATGACAAAACGAGACTCTTTTGTTGCAAGCCCCGTGGAAGAACAATTGATCCTAACATAACCCTAATTTTTGGAGTGGGCTATCTTGTAGGATATCTATTACTAGAACACACCTTGAAATATCACCAGGCCTATTGATTTATATTGCCCTTAAATATGTTCACCGTCTTCACTGTCACACGTAGTTTCGAACGAAAAAGTCCTCATAGAGGCGTGCAAAAGTCGCAAATCTGTATTTTATATTCTATGATCTAAGGTCTATAATCTACAATATCTATGAATCAAACTTATCTATGCGTGTGTCGTCAGTCTCCTCGCCTCCCTTGGGGTCCTCCACGTGGGCATGTGCGCCGTTTCCCTCCTTTCCAAAGACACCTCCCTTGATGTCGAAACGGAATTGCTCCTCTTCTTCTTTCAACTGTGCCTGACCTTTGCATGGGCATGCCATATAGGCTTGGTCTCAAAGAGACGGTCGACTGCCTCTAGCGGAATACCGCTGGTCTCGGGAATCAGGAAGGATGCAGTGAAGAAGGCGAAGAAAGACAAGGCGGCGAAGAAGAAATAGATGCCATAGTGCATTTTGGCGAACAGTTGCTTGGTGAAGCGGGAAACGAGGAAGTTGAATAGCCAGTTGCTGGATGTGGGCGAGAGAATGGATGCTGGGGTCTAAGAATTCCTGGGCATAGTTGTCAGTTGATGCTTTCATATAGTTGTATTGTAGAGAAGTTCAACTTCCCGAGTTGATCACCCATGGAATTCCATTCCAAGTGGGGGTGTATACGGCGGTCCATAGATAAAAGAAGAAGATGGCAGCAATGCCACCCCCTTTAAGGGAGGAAGTGGGATATAAGTCCGGGCGAACGGCACAAATATAGGCACCAATTACCCACATGCAGGCGGATCCAGTGAGGGCACCAGTCAGTAGAAGTTTCCGTCTTCCGAACTTGTCAACGAGGAACAAGAGCCAAAGAATTGTGAAGATAGCCTTGACCACCCCGAAGATGCCCGTCATCCGGCCAATGTCTGATTGAGACACGCCAATGCTACCAAAGATCGTGGGGCTGTAGTAGTTAATTGCGTTGATACCAGAGCCATTGTGCCAGAAGAAGATCATGCATCCGAGGAAAAGTCGGTACAGGACTGCAGGACGTTTTCTAACCGCCTGGAAAGATTTCCAGAAACCGACTCCAACGGTAGCTTTCTGCCCTTCTAGTGCTTGATCAATGGCGGCGACTTCTTCCTTGATATAGATATCGTTCTCGTCTAACTGCCGGATCCAATAAAGGTTCTTCATTGCCTGCTCCCGGCGATCCTTGAGGAAAAGCCAGCGAGGTGACTCCCTAATCCAGATAGCGCCGAAGGACAGCAATCCGGAAGGAATAATTTGAATGGCAAAGGGGATAAGCCATTGCTCATGTGACGAAGGCATGTGTTGTTCAACCCCAGACTATATGCAGTTAGTTCTATTGTCTCCTTCGACATTAAGGGGTAGGGAAAAGTTTACGTTGATCCAAAAGCCGACAAGGCCACCGATCTGCCAGCCCAATTCGTATAATCCAACAAGACGGCCACGAATGGCAGGCGGAGCGAGCTCGGAAATTTATATAGGGATGATATTGGACGCAATACCAATGCCCACGCCAGACAAGGCATGTCCAGCGTACATAATACCGAGACCGGTAGAGCCTTTCGTACCTAGCTGGAGACCACCTCCAAGAGTGAAAACGGCAGAGGCAATCATCAAGCTCCATTTGCGTCCCAGAAAATGACCAAGAGCATAGGTACCAAGCGCGGCAAAAAGGCGCCTGCAATCAAAAAGGAGACGATGTTCTCACTGATCGTTGACACCTGATCGCTAGTCATACGATCGAATCTAAACTCACGCTCAAACGACCTCAGGTTTATAGTTGTGCCAATGAAAGCGGAGGTGTAACCGATCATATTGGAACCGCATGATGCAGTGATGGCGAGGACATAGATACGCCAGTTGTAGACGGACTTGGGCGTTGGGCGGTCCTCAGCCAGTGTGAGGATACCCATGGCGACAGGGGGATGGAAGCAGGACGGAAATCAGGGGGAGTCAAAGCTTTCGTATGCCTTTCCTTCTTTCTTTCTCTGCTTCCTCGAGATTCGTTTTGGTGCATCTGGGAATAGAAGAAGAGAGGAGTACGTGTTCCAGGAGCGAGGGAGACTTCTAAAAAGCAACCACGGATATTTCGGGGATTTGTCACCTCCAGACCAACAACCCACATTCTTTGGGGTTCGACACGAAGTCATCCGGGGCATCCTGGAAAATAGCGAGCCTGCAGACAACGTCAAATGTGGGCATCCCGCAAAAATTTGATGACCGGCTGAGCGTTTTCCCTACGCTGAACTTCTCCATCCGCATTATGAGATAGCGAGGCTACGAGACCCCAGATGGTGACAAATATGGTGTCCCTCCGACAATCATTGATGCACTTGCCACATGAAATCAATTGATATATATATATCTCTTTTTCAATGACAGTTCCCACGATTTTGACCCAGCCTACCTAGGTACATGCTTATCTCAAAGAGTGACTCAATCAGCTGGTGCCAGCCTGGGCTTTTGAAGACACTCGAGACCGTGTGTCGACACTCAAGTGGAATGCTGACTCTCCATCTGATACACTGAGCTGATAAATCCATGAATGGCTCAAAGGCACTTGAAAACGTGTGAAGCTTCCTGTTTAAAACCTTCAACAATTATCGACTCAACCCAAACCCTTGGTTTGCATATGTACAAAAGGTTCTAAGGTTAGAAGACGCATATGACAGCCTCACCATGTCTTTTGGTATACCCGTTGCCCTAGAATGCTTGTTGGTGCTTGACAACACGCGATGTAACCAACGTTCCCGTAGTCATACTGAGTCATAAAGACTACCCATTCTGATGGGTGAAATCTAATATTGATTGTTGGTATCTTACCCCACTTCAGCCTTGAGGCTCAATTATTTATATCACACAGTACGATCCTGTTATCATGCGGATTCGACGTTCTTGATCATCCTTAGACCCTGACAGAAACCAACTGGCACATGGCTACCAGCTACCTCCCCCCTGCTTTGACCGCAGACACTATCACCAATCTCATTCTCTCCCTCGATCTTCCCAAACCTATTTCTATCGAACCCCTGGAAGTTTCTGCTGCCTTCCATTCTATATACCTTATCCACTTTTCTGCTTCCGACGTTTCAAGCATCGCGGCGCGCCCTGAAAAAGATGGCTCGCTAACTCTCGTCCTGCGCGTGTCAGGACGGCAGTTGCCAGGTATCAAGACCCTGAATGAAGTTGGCGCGATGAACTGGGTGCGCACGAATACACATATTCCCGTCCCAGCAATCGTGCGCTACGATGCCACTGAGAATAACCTTATCGGATATGAGTTCACTCTCCTCGAAAAGGCTGCCGGTGTCAGTGTCGATAAAGTTTACGACACACTGTCTACAAAAACGAAGACCAACATGGTCCGCCAGCTGACGGATTATTTGATCGAGTTGCATTCACACCCCTGGAAGGAAGGGTTTGTGGGTGGCCTTGTTCCTCGCGAGAACGGAGAAATCATACGCGGACCACTCATTGATGAATGGTTTTGGCAAGTGCCGGATATCGAGCAGTACTGGACTTCTCTCGGAATGCACGAAACATTAGAAACGATCAACCCTATTCCCGCAGAGGGATTTACAAGTTACGTAGCATACAACGTCGGCTGCTTGGAGCGTTACATCCACGCAATAGAGGTACATCCTGCACTCAAACCTCACCGAGACATGATACCACGACTGCAATCCTTGCTCGTCACGTTACAGAAACCCGAATTCATGGACCAGCTCAATCGCGTCACTTATGTATTCGCACACAAGGACTTGCACTTTGCGAACATCATGTGCGACCCCGAGCAGCCAGGATGCCCAATCACCGCCATCCTAGACTGGGAGTTCAGCGGCGTAGTTCCAGCACCGCGATGGAATCCGCCGCGCGCATTTTTGTGGAATTACAAAAGTAGTCCAGCGGATAAGGCGGAGCACACGCGGATGGAGGAAGTGTTTGAGCAGGTGTGTCGCGAAAAGGGGGCGGAGTGGATGCTGGAGGAGATGAAAATGAGTGAACTGCAGGAGTCAATGCAGAAGGTGGTCAATCATGTGCGAGCAATTACGGAGGTGTGTCCAAAGGGGCAAGCAGGTGATCGAGTGGCGCAGTGGAGGAGTGTGGCTGAGACGGCGATGGAGAAGTTTGGTGTGTAGTTAGATGTGGCGATGTAGATATCTGATATTGGCCGCTTATCTCGTATTGCAGTTACAATACTGGTACGTATATAATAAAACATTTTTAGAAAGATATTCGACTTCCATGCCAGAGAATGTGTCTGGTATGTGCCTCATCGGCATCCTCGTAATCCGCAAATTTGGCGCACTGTACCACTCTTGGCGCGGTTCATTCACTACATACCTTCATCATCCAACCGATCTTGCTAACAGCGTTTATAGGTGTGCTGGTCCATTCAGGTACCTAGATCGTTGGCATCAACTGATGCTGTGAGGTTCTACTGACATGAATATTCCCAGCTTCTACCCCAAATCATAATCAACTACAAGAGACACAATACCGATGGATTGCAAGGTTCAATGATGCTCCTCTGGGCAACAGCAGGGGTTCCTCTCGGAGTATACAGCATTGCAGACTTCAACGTGGCATTAAAAATACAGCCTCGGATACTCATAACTCTGAGCCTGATTACTTGGGCTCAGTGTCTTTACTATGGAAAGGTATGGCCCATTCGTCTCCGGCGTCACTTACTACCTAGGTGCATATTCATGGCTGGGAATAGAAATACTCCGTCACAAAATGCATCGTCACAGTTGCTCCGCTTCTTCTTTGCCTTGGCGCCATCGAGACGGGTTTGATATTTGCATTAAAAGAAGCCAAATCTCACGGGTTGAGGTGGCCACTTATTTTAATGGCTGTTCTGAGCGCAAGTCTGCTTGCAGCGGGGGTGTTAAGGCATTACTGGGACATTTATATACACCCGAGCTGTGAGAGGGATCAGTTTTCTTCTTCGTTCGCATTGACGCTGCCGGAGACTTGTTTTCTCTTATATCTGTTTGTGAGTTTTGAATCAATTGATGCGGTGTTTTGGTTGGAAAGCCAGTGACTAACGTGATGAACTAACATTTGAAGTGTTCGGACCGGCTATTGATATCCCTGGTATGGTCATATATGGAACCGAGTTGGCGCTTTGGTTGGGCGTCTTTGCCTGTGGTGGTGTGTTCAATCTCTTACCTTCGGAGACCGTTGGGGCCTCGTAGGAGCCGATTTCTTTGCATCAGATGCCATCGTCAACATCTGTGTTTAGAATGGCCTCTGGATCTGAAGTCGTCGAGAGGCGGGGTTAGCCGCGTGCATCCATATCTTTAAGAATGAGTTTTTTTATAAAGTTTGAATGCTGTCAAGAATAGGATAAAAAAACATACAGTGATTAGATATTCTCCTTAGATCTTTGTCCCAGTTTTGATCTTCTGTTAGCAAGTCCTACCCACGAATTAACTTCTCAAGAGTCAAGACATCTGGAAGCTCCTGCTGGTGCCGAAAGGCCCAAAGCATTCAGGGATAAGGGGTTCCACTGTTCCAGGCTTAACTTAACTAAGCGTCCACTGAGTTTCCCATCCATGCTATTTTTGGCCTAATCAGGGCCACGGCGGCACTCAAGTGACTCAACTAGCCAACTGATTTGCGACATTTCAATCACCGGTGTCCACTTTGCGGCGTGTTTCGTATCCATGTTGTCCGTCCGTCGGTTGGCGGGGTGAGACGACCGTGAGAGGGGCTTAGCTGTCATGATCTCGGAAATTATGAGCTATTAATCCGTTAAATCGGTTTCTTTTATATATCGACCCTTTTTCTTGTGTTGACTTTTAGTTTCCTACAGCGTGTTTGTAACTGCAATCGTTTTTTTTTTCTTTCGGTTTTTCTTTAACTCAACCTATACATATCCTACATCAAAATGGAGTTTGTCGAAAACGTCGTTGAGAGCTTCACCTCCGGCGGTGGCCGCCGCGAAGAAGTCGTCGAAGAGCGACGAGAATACTATTCCAGCGGTGGCGCCGGTGGTCCCCCTCCTTCCGTCCCTCGTCCCTGGATCGCTGAATGGGATGAGCGAGAAGGTCGCTATTTCTACATTAATCAAGAAACCGGTCAACGAAGCTGGGAATTGCCGTATGGTGGTGGTGCTCCCGGTGGAGGATATTATGGCGAGGGTCAACGCGGGTATGAACAGAATTCTTATGTGCAGCAAGAGCAGCCTCGCAGCAGCAATCATAACTTTGCTTATGGTGCAGCGGGTGTGGCTGCTGGGCTTGTGGGAGGAGCTTTGTTGATGCATGAGGGAGAGGAGATTCGTAAGTTGATGAGCTAGTCGTGCTCTTTGCGTGATTACTGACTATGGTAGACGATGAATGGAAAGGTGAAGAGCATCGCATCGAGGAACGTGTTGAAGACTTCCCAGAGAACGCTGCCAACTGGGCCGGCAACAAGGTCAGTCAATACTAGCCTCCATATATGTAATCACTATGCTAATGAACCTTCCATTACAGGTCGGAGAAGCCGAATATGAAGTCGACAGAGTCGAGAACAATGTCGAAAATTTCCCCGAGAACGCCGCCGAATGGGTAGGAGACAAAGTGGGAAGTGTCGAGCGATTTGGTGATGAGATTGATTATGCTTATGATGAGGGTAAAGCCGAGGGCAGGGATGGATGGTAATGAGGGAGCAATTTGGCTCTCCATGTACTTATCAGGATCATCCATGGATGCTGAATAGCAATACTGCAATATCCGTTACCTCGGAATCTGTTCCGTGCAAACAGATCGTAAGATTCGTGCCGTATGTGCAATTTCATGTCGGTTGTACACTGCCTATATCCATATATAGGATCTTATACACTGTGCAACCATAATCTCGTATTCAGCCTCATTTCGCCATCGAAAGCCAGTAGCATTTCGAACCGTTTGCTCATCTTATAAATGAAGGGCCGATTCACAGACACGTGTCACGGTGCAAGATCGTAAGTTGGTTCTAGAAATGTATCACCTCGCGGTTACACTGTCTGTCCCATCGTCCTGGATTGAGTGGGAGTCAGTTCCGCAACGATGTGAAAGATGATCTCAGAGTCTCGTATCTCTTCAATTTCCAAGTCAATCAACACGCTGTTCATGGACCGAAGATACCGTAAATTGCAGCGTCAATTTGGTGCGATAGTCATCAAACGATAGAACAAGCAGGAACATCCTGAGATCCTTGCTAATAGCCTGCTTTCCCTGCCAGGTAAGTAGACTCCATCAGTTTGAAGCGTTCCTTACCGGTGCCTGATATCGAAAGAAGTAGTAAATCCTCAACTCCGATTTCAGACATGATGATTCTCATCAACCAAACTTCTCCCGGTCTACTGCACCACCATAAACAATTCGGAGAACCGCAGCAATTACTTGCAGCAGATCCCACCAAGAACTCCCAGAACGTGGCTATCATATCCGTCGCGTGCGTGATTGCGGGTTTCGCCATGGTCGCTGTCCTGATTGTTTGGTCTCGAAGACGACGATTCAGACGAAATGGCAACAGGGTGGAGTATAATCCGGAACGAGACGCGGGCGTGGAGGTGCTTCACGGGCAGTTTGTTTTATAGAGAAGCAGGAGAAGCTGGAGGGTTCGATTGGTGGCATTGAAATGGGCCTGGTATTGTTAGAGTGTACGTATTTCCTTCATGGGTCGTGGTCTGGAGTAGCTCGACGTTCAATTCGGTGGCTCCTTTTTTGATTCCTGGTAATGATTGAGTTATGCTTTCCATCGCCTGTTAAGCACACTTGCTGTTGTGAGATTATTGTCAAAACGTCCTGTAATTAGCACGGAAGCGAAATGAATGGTAGATGTTTGCTTCCACAAAGTAACCTATGCCTCGGCTAGATAGGAAGATGGAATCACTGGCCAAAGGAGACTAGTGGACCAATCTACGGATAGTTCCGTCTTGGCGCTTGGGCATTTTCAGCAAGGCTGCAAACAATGCAAACAACGATGAGAGTGAAGAAAAGCCTCTCGAACCCTCCAGCATCAGGATTGATTTCTCTGGAGCACTGCTTAAACACTAGAAATGTCCATATACAGGATCTGGTTTATCGACCAAACTTGCACTTTGCGAGAAGTCATCTATGAGGAGAGAACGCTTAGTAGAATCGACAAAGCTTCAGGTCAATGTCAAGGAGTTCATGTGTTCACGCCGTGATAAGGGGAAGGAGCTCGGGAATATGGTTGCTCCCCCGCATCATCGGTTGCACTTGCCGAGTTACCGCGGCCTATCTTTCAATCAGCTCAACTTCATTGTTGACTACTTCATATTGTCAGCCATGAAGTGATGTTTGGATCTCAGGAAGATCGTGTATTTTCTCTCTTCTTATTCTGCACAAGTGTACGACTTGACTATGTGGTCATCTCATCCATTGAACGGCATCAAAGTCGTTGAGCTAGCTGGACTAGCACCTGGTACATCTTCCGCGCTACATAATACCAATCTCAACGAAAGCATTGGAATAAAAGCTTACTACTTTTGTAGGCCCCTTTGCCGGCCTCCTCCTTGCCGACTACGGTGCTTCTGTGCTCCGAATTGACCGCGCAGCCAACAAATCAGTTCCCCCTGCCGGCGACCTTCTTACCCGCCACAAGTCGTCAATATGCATGGATTTGAAGGAAGCGCGGTCTCGGGAACTACTACTCTCGATACTACTGCAAGCAGATGTCCTGATCGATCCTTTCCGGCCAGGTGTACTCGAACGACTCGGCCTCTCACCTACCGATGTCCTTCTCAAGCACAATCCACGCCTTATAGTCGCTCGCATGACTGGCTTCCGGCGCGATGGAAAGTACAAGAATATGGCCGGGCATGATATCAACTACATCGCCGTATCCGGTGTGCTTTCCATGCTGGGACGGACTGGCGAGACTCCGTTTGCACCCGGAAACTTGCTAGGAGACTTTGCTGGTGGCGGCGCCATGTGTTTTCTCGGTATTCTATTGGCGCTCATATCTCGATCAGGTACGGGTAAAGGGCAGGTGGTTGAGGCGAATATGGTGGATGGGTCGGCATATTTGGCAACGATGCCCAGATTAGCAAGAAAAACGCCGATATGGAGCGAGCCTAGGGGCACGAATTTGTTGGACGGTGGCTGTCCTTACTATGACACATACGAAACCAAGGATAAAGGTAAATACTTTGCTGTTGGAGCACTGGAGCCACAATTCTACGCGGCGCTTTTGAAAGGACTAGGTTTCAGCAGAAAGGATGTTCCCGCGAGAGAAGACCGGGACAATTGGCCGGCCCTTAGAGAGATATTCACAAAGAGATTTAAGGAGAAGACCCGTGCGGAATGGGAGGAAATCTTTGATGGCACCGATGCCTGTGCGACCCCTGTATTAGAACAGGATGAGTTGGAAGAAAAGGGCTTCGATCAGAGACTACCTGTCGCGTTGGTCAGTACGCCTGGCAAGTCTTTCAAAGCAGATGAAGCAGGCTGGGAGGGCGGTGGGCTGCTTGCTGGTGATGGAGGTGAGACACGGTTGAAGGAATGGTTTGGTTGGACCAAAGGGAAAGAGTACCAGGAGAACAATGGGATTTTGGTTTCAGCTAAGGGCATGTCCAAGCTGTGATCTCATGAATGTCGATACGTATACTACATATACTATATGGAGTATGTCATATATCACACCTAGTTTCATATCGAAAAGGATGTATGCATGGCTTGGCCAATGAAATGACACGTATATTTGGCCGCCACAATTCGGTGGGTTTGGTAACATCGAGATGTTTCAAACTCAAGACGATCCGACTGTAACGGTACTGTGGCGGTGCTCTAAACGCGGAGATTACTATTATTTAAGTCCAATGATTCGATCTACGGCCTTTTGTAATATAAGGTGAATATCATAGTTGAGAATCCAAGCAGAATAATGATTCATAGATGAGGCAGTGTGGAGTCGTGTCGACGTCACAGCGTCTCATCTAGTTTACATACGTGGCTCGGTACGAAACACCAATTCCGTACAAACTTCCGACGGTTGACTCCGATCTATTGAAACAATCGAAATAAGTCATGGTAAACGCTGTATTGCTTTGTATTTCACCTTCTCTGACCATTTGCATGTCTTACATAGTCATGGACAGCGGTTGTTCTGCACTGCCAATTGGCCGACTTGTCTGATGTTCGCGTATTGTTCTCTGATTGGCTCCTTCTCGATCAGACGGTTACGATTATCAGGCACGAGCATGTAACATTTAACTTCCTCGAGCCCTAAGACTAATGGAGTGTAGATGTGATCAGCCTCTCAGAGCCGCCGGTTTGGGGTTGCACGTGCTTATGTGAGCGTATCACGACTCAATACCTGGTACCAAGTATTGCCTGCATACTTACCGGACAGAACCTTGGAAACTGGGCAGCATTTCAGCTCCAACTGATCAGACAATAATCAGACAACAACAGCTTCAGACTGGCTTTGTTGTCCATGACTGCATACAGTGCATAGCACATTGTTCTCCATTTGACGGAGTACTTGATTCTTCCTCTTTGGGAATCAGGTTACTGTTTTGGGCTACGTCCAGTCAGCCGCCCCTGACTAATTCGTCATCTGGTGTGTTTGTGTCTGTGCGATTGCTGAAAGAATAACGTTATCATTACCTATCTATCAATCTCAGCCTGAGAGTCATCTTGCTTATCCTTGGATTGTTTTCTCCTCCATGTTTATTTACTTCTTCCTTTTATTCTCCTCTATCCATTTTAACATCTCTCAACATCTCTCTCTCTGTACCCTGCCTAGACTACATAGTCTCCACTAATCGAGCGGAACCGCCGGTGGTGCCTTGAAAGTGCTGACTCGTCCTCAGCCCTTTGAGGATTTCCAAGCGTGAACCATTGGGTTGACCCGCAGAACCTAATCGAACAAAAACCCCACGGACTTTGTCTATATTTTTTTTCAATTCTCTTCACTCATAGTCATACATCGAAAACAAATATACCAGAACAGAAAGAAGAAGGAAAAATGGCGACCAGAGTGCAAATGCAGCAGAGTAATAACCCGACGGACTATCGCATGTACCAGGTCCCGTCGCGCAGACCCGTTGGGGGTAACCCTCACCACGCCGGGCTGCAATTCCAGCAGCCGTCCTCTGAGACTTCCTCTCCTACTACACAACGACTTGCCCCGAACTTCGACCACCTCCAATCCCACACACGAACTCGCACAACCTCGTCCAACGTCTTGCCCCGCGTCGGTAATAATTCTCAACATCATCAGCATATTTTTCACCGTCAACCGCATCAGCAGCACGCGCAACAACCTGCCTCTTCCACGGGGCCTGTCCCCACACGCAGTTCCTCGAATGCTACAACCTCAACCTCATCAACCGGCGGCAATCAACGAGTAACCCAAACAATGTCTACCGTATCCTCCGCCGACATCCATCGCAGCGGCTCTTCGCGCTCGACCACCGCCGCACTGAGTTATGTCGCTCTCATGAGGCGGCAAAAGGGCACCGTATGGTGCGACCGCGCACAACCCGAAGATCCGCGTTTACAAGCCCAGAAACGAGCGGCGAAGCAACGAGCCTACCTGGAATTACATGGCCATTCAGGACGCTCCAGTACTTTTGCCAGTGGGAAGATCCGTCATAGCGGCAAAACGGCGCCTAGTTATTCGCCTTCGACGCTGGTTGGTGCTACCGTTCCTCTACGGCTTAGTGCGAATGAGATTGGCGACGATGATGGAGATGATCATTCCAGCGAAGGCGCGCCCTATCATCGTCGGACGGGAAGTGCTAGGAGTTCCCTGGGGAGCATGCACCGTTATCCAAGTGGTTATCAGCGTCCGCAGGGCAAGACGCCTCCAAACGAACAGGCCGATATCCCTGAAGTTGTTGAACAAAATGCCACGGCGGGTCATGTCGACCACATCCCCCAAGACAATATCAATACCACTTCGTCGTCATCGTCGCAAATTGACGTATCGGCAGAAGACTATGACGCACATGGCGAACACGATTTCGGGAACCTGGGTGAAATGAACGCTCCAGCTGCCGCCGGCATTACCATGAACAAGGTCAAGAAAGCCGATGACCTGCGACGTCGTGGCAGTGTCGACGATCGCACTACAAGTCTTACAGGCGTGAGATTGTTCGTCGCCAACCCGGACGCAGACGACTAGTGTCTGTCCGCTTTTTCTGTCTCTATTGACTGTTCGCCTCCGAAAAAGCTCGATCGGATACCCTTTTGATATGTTCTATTTTCAATCTTGTACTGGCTACAAAATTTCTTGAATCTGCGTTCTTTTGGTCTGCTTCGTTTCAATGGGCGGATTTGCATGGCCGGTTGGCGATGATTGTTTTATATATCACTCGGTGTTTTTGTGGTTGTTGGTGATCTCTTTACTTCTATGTACTCATGTTTTCTGTGCAACTTCTACAGGTTCTATACTTAATAATAATTTGCTCAGCTATTTGGACAACGTTGACACTTGCGAAGCTAGACCAACGGTCATTTGATGACCAATGGCCCAGGAAGGCAGGTACCTTCTCCAGATACTGCCCACCCGCTCTTGCCCTCACAATGACTGTTTCTGCCTATCTTTGGCCTCATCCTCTATATCGAGGAACTCTGAACTATACATTATGTTTACAACCAGTTACCCCGCAGCTGAGCAGGCTCCCGCATCTGAGGCTCCAGTAAGCTTTGGCATCCTTGCACTATGCACACCACAGTCGACAAGGCTGGATCACTTCAATGTACCTGCTGGTTACAGCTGCAATCCCTATTAACCTCTCAAAGGACCTAGTTCGTGGCGATCCTATGCTTATCTCTGGCACTCAACCTCTAGTATACTTCACGTGAGTCCTTCTCCAACCTCATCGAGGGCGTCGGGCTTACTTTCGCTTCGACTCTTGTGTCTCCTTCAAGGACCTGGAACTGACTCCTGTTCAGTCACCCGGAAGTAGCGGTTGGTAAAAACATTATGACAGAAACGAGGAAGGCCATTGAGAGTCCGAGCGAAGAAAGGGACAAGCCCGTTGGCCTCAAAAACCAAGGGACGACGGGATGGCTCAGCGTTGTCTTGCAAACGTCCAAGGAAGCCGTTTCGACCAAAAAGCTCAGGGACGCATTCGGCTGGGGACCGGCAGACCTCGCTCCCCAAGATGTTCAAAGATGGCAATCAACCTTCCTCGAAGAACTTAACGCGCAACCGGGAATGAAATTCTCTAGGCACATCTTAGAGCGTTTGCTGGTTGGTCAAACAATGTCATGCATATCTTTCTCGCCCCAAGAGAAAGGGTCCTGGAGATTGGAAATTTTCTGGGAATTGCCGTTGAATGTTCGCCATCTACGCTCGTTGGATGAGAGTTTACAAGACTATATTCAACCGTGGTATCCTGAGCCCGAAAACGACTCGATCAATACTCTGGTGATGTTTGATAGTTCCCACAGATCCTAAACTTGCACTTGAAACGATTTTCATATGACCCTGCTGTGAACGGCTTCAACAAAGTTGATGATTTCTTTGAGCTTCCCGAAGAGATTGATTTGGGTCCTTTGGTGGAATCTAGCGATCCTGCTTCAAAATCAGAGTCGTGGATATACAGCCTTGTGAGCGTCGTCGTCCACGAAGGCAATTATGAAAGCGGCTTATATTATGCTTATGTACGCCCCGAGAAAGATGGAGGATTCTTCAAGATTCACGATGAACAAGTCACGCCGGTGAGGTTGCCAGAAGTGTTTCAAGCTGGGTATGGAGGGGACGATGGTGGTAACAGTCAGGGCTGGTCCAAGACCGCAACACTGTTGTGTTATTGCCGAAAGTCAAGACTAGATGATATTTTTGTGGATATTGCTGATTCCGAAATACCGGCTTCTGTCCATGATTAGTTACAGGAGGTGAATCAAGCCGTCTCTGATTCTGAGCAATTAGGGTTAGGCTATATTTAGTTAGTCTTCTTAGTTACTTCTTTGGGCGTAGTTGTCATCTCGGATAATTTAGGACCCGACAAAACATCAACTATGGACACGTGATTAAATTAACGTTGTGACGCGTGTCTGTCGCGAGTCCGTGTCTCAGTAATTAATCCACTGCATTAACAAAGGAAGGAGCAACCAGGAGGCATCAAGGACACAACAACTCGGATCATACACTCGAGTTCACTCTTTGACCCTCACTTCATTATTCACCGACTTCTCACTACTCCCTATTCAATTGCGAGATCATTTCTCACTACTACTTTTGAGTACCACTTGTCGTCATCTCTCACCGTCTTAAACGACGATCCAACGACCCATGATAGTCACTTCGAACCAAAACAGAGAGAACGCTCTCTCATAACCTCACCGTACACTTTTCTTCGACCTCCTTTCTAAGAACCATACAACCGATGATGGAAGTTTCGATGGATTTCAAACCCTCTACTCTCGTTCACCTCCCACCCCCAATGTCATCACCAACGAACCCACAAGCCCGAAAACGGGCATTCAGCGAGGTTGAAGACCATAACATACCAAAGCCTGAAACCCAAAAAACGCAACGGGTCGGTGACGGGGAGCAAGAGAATCAGGACCCTCTACGTCACGACCAGAATATGGATATTGACAAGCCCGCACCATTGGTTGCCAACATGGCTACAAATATGACTACAAATATACCTGTACCTGCAAACCAACCCGCCCAAACAGCAACGGCTGTATCCGCTTCATCAACAAATACCTCTTCTATTACGCCTGTCCCTATTATGCCCTCGACCCCTACTCGCCAGCAACCGCTACCACCAACTGCTCCTGGCCAAGCAGTAAACCCTCCGAACAAGAAGTTCAAACTGTCACCAGCTACTAAGGAGGCTAGACGGAAAGAAAAGGAGGAAAAGGATCGTCTCAGACTCGAGGAGAAGGCCAAGAAAGACGCAGAAAAGAAGGCCAAGGAAGAAGAGAGGAAGAAAAAGGAGGCTGAAAAGGAAGAGGAAAGGAAGAAACGAGAGGCGGAGCGTGAGGAAAAGAAGAAGCAAAAGGAGGAAGAAAAGCAAGCCAAAGAAGAGGAAAAGCGGAAGAAAGAGGAGGAGAAGGAAAAGAAGGAACGAGTGAGTTATCGTATCCTGTCATCGGAGTGGTCTTTTATCTAACATGTTCAGTCACAAATGAGACTCAATGCTTTCTTTGCGAAGCCAGCCACCACCGTCACAAAAGCAGCCAGCCCAGTGCCCTCGTCTCCTCAGAAGGAAGCCGTCCGAGAAACTGCCAATCTGGAATCACCGGCAAAGCCACAGAACACACAGTCCGACTATCGAAAAGAATTCCCAGCTTTTTTTCTCCAGAGCCATACCCATCTTTCTCCGCCACATCAGTTCCAGCGTGATGGCGAGGCACTGAATCATATCCAGCAGAAACTTGACAGTTACTTGAAGCAACCGATTCCGCTCCCTGCATATTGTGGGTCAGAATTATTTGACATGATCCCATATCGGCGCCGGCAGGGGTTGAAAGTCGTCCCAGTGAAGACAACCCTGGCCAAGGCTCAGAATGCCGACCCTTCTACCTCGAGTACCGCATTGAGAGACGAGCTCAAGAAAGTGACAATGAAAAGTCTGCGATTCGGAGAAGACGTACGACCGCCATACTACGGTACATTCACTAAACAACTATCGAAGACCCAAGCCAATAAGGTCTGCCGTACTCCATATGCTCGTGTCCTACCAGAGATTAATTATGACTATGATTCCGAGGCTGAATGGGAGGAGCCAGAGGAGGGTGAAGATCTCGACTCGGAAGGTGAAGAGGATGCGAGCGATGACGGCGATGATGATATGGATGAATTCCTTGACGACGAGGACGAGCAAATGGACAGCAGAAGGCGCCTTATTGTCGGCGACCAGGAGCCTATTTGCACAGGGATCAGATGGGAAGATGGTAAAAATGTTGATCCAGACATGGAAGTCTATCGAATGGAGGCTTTGTCAGGTATATACACCTTCTACTTCGATCTTCTGATGACAAGTGCTCAAACACGAATTACGCAGATACCATACAATTTCCTATAGACCCTTTGTCCACGGTGTACTGGCCGAAGCCAAAGGCAGTTGAACAGGCTGCACCAAAAGCATCTTCAACTCTGCCTAATGCCCGAGCTACTCTTCACGCATTTGGGGTCAATCCGCCAACATCTACTCATACATCATCTCCACTCGCACCACCAGCCCGTCCCGCTACTATTACAGACAACAAAACCGCGTCGAAGGCAAAGAAGCCTTTCCCTCCTGAACATATGGACGAGTTCAAACAGACCGTTGAGGGCTGTGACTTGAGCAAGGCTGGACTAATTGAAGTCCTCAAGAAGCGGTAAGTCTTGATTCTTTTGCCCTTGTGAATACCCGAGTATATGAGTGCTGATCATCATTCTACCGGTCAGCTTTCCCAAGGTTTCCAAGGACACACTTAAAGACACTGTCAATGCGGTTGCTGTCCGCGTTGGTCAGAAAGAAGCAGATAAGAAATGGACATGCAAATGATTTCGTCAATCCATCGAGACGAGCCGATCTTTCATTTCATTTCTGCGAGTGTTCAGCCACAGAGTCCCTCCGTGACCCAAACAGGAAGGCTAGTGGTACAGACCAATGGTCGTCCATGATGAAGTCCGATTGGTGCGCAACCGAGATCACCACCAGGGTTATTCATCATTATAGTTCCTTGTTCCGGGGATGTGGCTAGTTCCTGAAAACGTGGCAAGCCCGCCAATACGGCTACGCTATTGTCATACAAGTCTCCTGTTTGATTGACAACATGACTGCTACGTATGGCAAGGACCGATGCATTGACATCAATATTCATCATCTTAGAAGGAATATGAATGCAACGTAGGACAGGGATGCTTCGGAGCCTATCACTGAGTGTTTTCTATGGAATCTGTATGAGATACAAGACATATCATGACCTATAGCGATACGCATCGAGGCCAACCAATCTGTCATAATCGAGCTATATACATAATGAGCAATATGACATGTATCCACTCATTGCTAAGTGAAGCCCGCAAAAAACCGAGATCTCCGCGTTTCAGCTGGCTATGCTGTGTATCTATACGTGTTCATGAATGGGCTACGTATTCAGAATATGATTTTGCTGTATCCGATCCACTGACAAGTGGCAGTGGCGAGCAAAGCGTCTCTGTTTGACGTCAAACAAAAGGCAAAAAGGGTTGAGTTTATGAAAATCCAGATTGAAGCGTTTAAAATCTTGCCTCCTTTCGTCTTCATATAATTTCTCCCGAGTACGTATATCAAAAGACTATAACGGACAAATAATATGCAAGAAAACAGCCGATTACGCGCTTAACTCGTAGCGGTTTAGATACGCCAGCGCATTTCTGCAGTGCCAACACATCCGGCCCTCAAGTTAGTACATACTCTAATAGGACAACTGCATACTATATATATTTCGTTAGTAAACTGTTTTGTCTTTGATTGGCCGCTTAATGCCAACGACGTGGCAGCCGTGGAACCCTCAGCATTCGATCGACGAAACTTAAGAACGGCCTGGTTGTCGCGAGTCACCAGTGTACATTGCGCATACTGTAGCTCTTTTTATCAAGGAGCCGGTCGGTTTTGGTCATATATAGTCTCGTCGGTCCACGGGTGTCTCTATTCAGCTTGTCCGGTTCTTTGCCCTGGACGGATTCATTGAGGGACAACAAGTATCGTGATGCTGACTAAATGCACATGTCCAGCTGAAGGTACTGCCTCCACGCTGTGTGTGGTGTGAGACGTGGCGAGATACGTAGGATTTAGTGATCGTAGAGATAGAGTGGATTATGGATTATAAGTATACGCAGTAGATGTAGAGACAAGCAGAGGCAAGGCAAGAACTGACCCTGTGACCTCCCGCGGGCTCCTTCCCGTGATCCCCCAAGCATCCCATCCATACACCATCACCGACACCAACACCACATCTTCCATCTCTCTTACGCCAGATCGCTATAGGACCTCTCTTCTATTCCTAAACATCTGCTCCAGTCAAGTCGATCGGAGAAAAGGAGTAAACCTTGAAACAATTACCGATACCCATCCAAAGATCCAAAGTATATTATCGTCAGCGTCCAGACCTCCTCCAGACCTAGCTGAGTCTAGCCTTGGTGGTGGACAACACACACCACGAAGTTCGAACTCAACTAAACTTCCCTTGCGCGACGCGATTATCTGATTCGTCCAGCAAAAAATTGCTCCCATCTCGAATCTGCAGCAGACCGAATTCGAGGACTCGTGCAGATACAGTATTAGCCAGCCAGCCGCTTTGCCCAGACACCGCGCTTGCATATATGCTACACGCCGAGAGGCTACATACATCTTACTCAACACTTGGGATTTTCCTGCGCGTCCATTGTTCGAGGTGTTTGTCGGACTCATCGAGACGGCTTACTCTAAACAGTACCGACCGACATACTGTTTGGTTGCACACTCGCCCGTCTCCTTACTGCCGAAACGTCTGTGATTTGCAGCTGCAAATCATTCTTCGAGTTTCGTAACCCCTCCTGACACTGGACAGTAGGTCAGGTTATTGTTACCGACTTTTCTCACTCAAGCCTACTCGGTGTCGTGTCTTTCGCGTCGACTTCCGAATATTTGCTGTTTCATACGAATATCGTTTATTCCTCTTTCTACGTATATTTTCGATTGTTTACTGCTTTATCAATAAGCTTTTGGCAACCACGGAACCAGTTCATCCTCCCGCCAGCGGATCTCGCTCCAACCACTCACTCCACTTTTCTGCGACTCTACGTTGGTCTTAGTTCAACATACACTAAGACGCCCGTACTACTTCCCCGCCACCTTCTGAACTGTTCCGCCCTGACAGTTGCTCGAAAACTCTTCCCTCTTTAATGTACCCTCGGTCCGTGATTTTTGGATAGAGAGGGCAGAATATCAAGAAAGGAATTTTAGGCGCAAAGCGGTCTTTCAGTCCATCGTTCATTGCGCATCAGTGATAAGAATTATGCGCTAGGAACTAATTGGTGTGTCGCTCGTCGCGGGCATTGCGCATCCTCGAGTATCGTCTCGGGAACGGCGCCAGGAGGTCGCCCATGGCAAGATGATCGATGCCCAACATGCCTATTCCCCACCGGGTCTGGAGTTAACAATTCGTATGTCTTTTCTCCTTCGTTTATCCTCCCACGAATCTGTTCCTTGCGAAAATTCGTCGCATCTTGCAATCGTGGACAAATTGGCAATAGCCCTGTCGAGTTGATTCCGTCGCAAACTCGCTTGCGACGGATTCGATTATACACATAGCTAACATCATCATAGCTCTACCTCCGTCTCCCGTGGCTTCTCCAATAGAATGTTCTCCCTCATTTGAACAAGATGAGGCAGAATGCTCTCCTTTCAAGGTACCACTTGCGCCTGCCATGCGCACTCCCACTCCCACTGGTGAACCTACACCGGTTCCAACGCTAGAACCAAAGGCTGTTGATGTAAGTGAGCCTGGCCCCGAAATACCCGTGGTGACCCCGGAAATATATACCACTCCGGAACCAAAGGACCAGCTTCCATCCACTACGTCTCCGGCTTGTACTGTTCACATTCCGTTGTCCGTGACCCCCGAGAACACGGTCTCTTTCGATCAATTCGCGACCCAATACCGACGCTGCCAGCAAGCGGAGATTGAGAAACAGGTCTTGGAACACCGTTTGATATCCACCAAAATTTCAATATGCCTATCTTCCCGGCTTTTGAGGACTGGCGCGACTGTACAGCGTGGTCTTGTTGATGCTTTCAAACATGGAGATAAAACTGGTTTTGTTTCCATATACAACACAATCCACGATATCCAGGAGGCCTGTGAACTTGGCTCCAGCCGTTCCGTCAATCGGCAACAGACTTTCCCGGAGGAGCCTTCAATTTCGTTGCACTCTCCTCGGATCCGTACTGCTAGTTTTATGCACCAGCTTAGTTCTCAAAGCAGGAGGGATCTTCTGGATATCCTAACTCAAGTCCGGACAAACTCACAGTTTCTGGTTGACTGTATTACTGGCTTGCTTCCACCGCAGCTTTCTTCACTCACTACCCCGGTTGGTTTTTCTGCCTATGGAGATACCATCTCGTCCCATTCCACTGCTCGGTCCAGGAGTTCCGCTACTTTTGCGAAACGCGCTATCCCTAACTCTATACCCTTCAAAGAACATGCCTGGGCTCTTGAGCGTTCCGATCCACTTTCTGCGCTTCTTTTCAATGTGTTTGCTATTCCCCTGGATTGGCAGCCCGAGGAGTCAGAACTACGCCTGGATGTCTGGTCTTCCACATGCGCAAAGCTGCTATCGTCCGGAGATAACAAATATTTGAATTTCGTTGGTCAGGTTCTGTCCTACTGGTCTACTGCCAGCAATTGGCGAGCCCGCCAAAAGATTGAGCTTTATCTTATGGATGTTTTGCAAAAAGGCGCATTCCTCCTGGAAAATATTGAAAGCCCGGTTGCCCAATCCCTAGGAGTTGAGCCCCCGGATCCGTTGCGGACAGATGCTGCAGAGGAGTTTTTTGAATCTGCCGTTCAAACTTTGTTCGAAGTTCTTGATGATTCGGATGCTGGCCTTCCATCTGCAGCCCTGGAATTTTGCAATGCCGTCTTGAATAAACTGGCCGATGCTGAGACCCGGGATCGCTTCTTGGAGTTTATTTTTGTTCAGTGGTTTTTTGCTAGATACCTTTATTACGCTTTGACTTTTCCAGAGGTAACTTTTTGAAAGATTCTTCTCCGCGCTCGAAAGGAATGGACTTTGCTGACATTGTTTACAGGGCCAGTGTCTACTACTTGATTTTCACATTAGCAAAGAAGCTCGAGAAAAGCTGCTGAGTCAAATTGCTTTACGCGCCCAGTCTCAATTCTATCGAGTCCTACATTCAGTGTACGTCCATTAACTTCGTTCAATCCTCAACAAGAACTAATCTTCGTGCAGACCGGAGTTTTCGACCGTTAATACACAGCTGAGACGGCATGTCGACAGCATGATCAAGAGATGTCTATACTCGTCCAACCCAGCGCCGGTCGCGGGGTCCAATAATCAAATTGAGCAAGCTGATGAGGTGGACAACTCATCCTTCCTCATGCTGTGTGCCGCGGATGTTGTTACTCTGTTGAATGTCTTGTTTCCAAAAACCACCAACAGTCCTTCTGGCTCCTTATCAGCCAACTCCACACATCCAGGTCTAAGTTATACACAACAAAGCACCCCACGACGGGCAGCTCTTCCCGCTCACTGGTCTGGCAGAATTGAGACGGTCCTTGAACGGCCAAGCCCACTGGAATCAATAAAACAGGAACACACGCGAAAATCTCGTTACCATCGATGCGCAGATGTCATCCGTTTCGAATTATCTGACCTTGGCGAAACAGAAACTCATCCAGTTCTGGACCATCCATCCTCTGAAGACTGGACTTTGTTAGCAATTTCCACAGATAGAAAATCATTATCATGGAGCACGTCTAGCGGGAACTACTCTGATGGCATCTTTGAAGGTCTTTCCGATAGCGGCGATCGATCTGGGACTGTACAGCCCGAGGAGGACCACGAAGCACTCCACACCGCTATACAAAAACTGGTCAAGGAATCTGAGACTTTGAGCCGATCAAGAACATCCCGTACCTCGCTCGTACGCCAAAGCCGTTCTTTATCGTTGAAAGAGAGATTTGATGCCGCGCGATCAGCATGTGAGAGTCGCTCTGATTTCCTGGGTGCTCACTACTGGTGGACTGCGTCGAATCAGCTATTGCAAAAGCTCTCCAAATCGGTCAAGTCGCCGCACGATGATTCTTGGATCCTTAGGCCTATGCTTCAATCATCACATGATTCTTTCACTAAGTGCACCGCAATAATCCATGAATGCGAAGAAGGTCTTTTCACTTTGAGCCCTTTGGTCGAACAACTAAAGGAATACAGCAGGAACAGTATCTCCGGTATGACCAAGCTGAGAAACAAAATGTGGTACATGACCGATGTCAAAAACTCGATGCGATATGAAGATGCGAAATATGTGGCTCTGGCGCTGAAAACAATGGTCTATCCAAATTTGCATCGAGACAACACTAACGAATATCGCTCCCGCAACGGATCTCGATATCTTGGTGGATCTTTTCTACAGAAACCGGAAATGCATGTCATGGATGTGATGAAAGCATCGACAAGTCAAGGTGGTCCTAACAAACTGAGCGACGAGCAGGTTGAACTCACACGAAAGTGGATCTCTCATAATGGCATTGACAATTTCTGCCGTGGTGAGGAGCGAATTCATCGTTTTTGCTATGAAGTCAAATCTAGTATCAACAAGCTCGTTGGCGATTCAATGGCGGAGACGCCAGTCCTCTGGGCTAGCGAGTTGTTCCAGAGAGAGCGTGCGAAATTCGAAGGGCCTAGCAACAGGAGCTATTCATATATCCCGCCGACACCAGGGGCTCGACCATCTAGTACAAGCAGTGAGGAAGCACTTTCTGGCATGCCTTACTCCAGCTTGAGTTTCCGCGGCGCAGACTCCTTGCGCCAATCAGACCCGCCATCATTAATAAATCAGAGCCTCTCTTCAGAAAAGTGGAAGTACACGCGTAAGTTTGAAGTGGACACTTTGTCGTCGTCCGGTGGTTCAAGCGGCAGAACTGCTTCCAGCTCCACAACTGAGTCTTATACCACATTTTGGTCACCCTCCCAAACACAGGCACAGTCTGCTGCTAGCGCCTCCAGCTTTCAATCTCGTCCTCCATCGATGTTCAGCGATGCGCCGGCACCTCGTCGCACGGAGCGGACTGTCCACGGCAAAATAGCTTTCTTAGATGACCTCCGACAAACGCTAACTAGTCTCTTGCTCAGTGATTTGGGATCTCCCGTGTGGAGCTGTGGTAGCGAGACGGATGCATGGTTCATTGGTTTTCTCAACCAGACACGAGTACAAAGACAGATGGACAAGCAAGCTCGGATACAAAAGTTTCTGGCCGAATCGGAAAAGTCAATACACCAGCGCCTTGGACGATCGAGACATGGCGAAGACTACATGTCTCATCGGAGAAGTTCATCGGCTGATCCAATTCTGATAAGTGTGCATGATTCTCATAAACTTCTCAATGAGGGGCCCTTCAGCAATGCGTTGAGCGTACAACCAGTGAACGATTCAGCCTTCAGCTACAAGTCTGCGTTCTCTCAGCTTCTCGATGTGTTCTCACGCAATGCCAATCCTTACGTGAAACTCGGGGCTTTGAGGGATTTGAGAGCGCTGATAGTGGCCTCTCTAGACAGGGATGGGGATGGGTCTCCCACACCAACGCAGAACTTCATCAATTCTCAAGGCATGGCTGCTGCAGGGAATTTGCGGCTGAACCGTCATAGCTTTACCGAAGAGCTTCTACGGCAAGATGAGTCTTTACGAACGCCTACTTCACCGGCACCAGAGTCTGTTGACTTTGACTCTCATCCATCGTATGATCTCTTGAATACGTCTGAAAGCCGTATAATTACGGCGATTAAGAACATTCTGCGAGAGCTGCAGCCGAAGACGTTATTCCGTGATCTCCAGTTTGTTTCAGCATTTGTTCCGAGCGAAACGTTGAACAAGACGGATAGCGGAACAGCGTTCTTGCAGTTCGGCCTCGCAGCCTTGTCACTCAAAGAAGATGTCTGTGCCAGCATGGTCGAGCTGGCCGACAGGATAGTGTCTCAAGAACTGAATCGGCGCCATTCACAGCAGGCATTCGACTTCATTTCTCGGGCGCAAGATCCCATCGAAGATGCAGCCAGAATGTGGATCATCACCGCCAAAGAAGGCTATCCCGTGGCGCAACGCGAGCTTGCCATCTTATATCTTACACACCCAGAGATTCTTCCGCGAGTGACTTTACCTCTTACCCTTCCACGGGACACTTTCAAGGCGGAGATGATGTACCGTCGTGACAGGGACTCCAAATTCGATCCGCAAAGTATGTGCTTAGCGCTGCACTGGATGCAGCTGTCAGCCAGCGGCGGAGATGAATTAGCTAGGAACCGTCTTCGCGAACGCGAGGAATTCGAATCCCTTGTTTGAGTGCAAATTTTTATTATTTGCTCGTTCCATCGTTTTGATTTTATTTTTCTTGATGTTTATGTAGTTTCGCTGATCTGCACCTATACCCCTTTTCTATCTACTTTCTGATTTACGCCATGACTTATTTTCATTTCCATTCTCAATTCACTTTACTTTACAATTAATGCGCGACTTGGCATGAGAAGCGAGTCAGATCTTGACAGCATAGCATTTCCTTACTTTCATGACTCTATCCATCATTCTGTCTTCTGTCTGCGTTGATCGCAAACCGCGTCGATTATCTTCAATGCACTGTTTTTCATACTAGTTCTCTCATTTTGTCCCACGTACTCCTTTTTTTATATGCCGGAGTTTGGAACCTTGCTGAAAAGGCGCATCCAGGAAGGCCGTTCTGCTTTTGCTTCTCATGTTTTGTCTCTGATCTCATGTAAAGCATCTGTTTATATCGTTCTGGCTGTAAGAGTGGCGTCCAACGGTTATCTTTTGTCTGATACGCGTGGGCTCGATACTGATTTACCGCTTATATACCATTATATATATATTTTTTTATAGTATTTGGAAATGATAGTGCAATAAAAAGTTCATTGACCATATATGTGAAAGTATTTTTGCTGGATTCGCAAGTTGTTAGGGTTACATGTTCGTCTCAAGTCAGCTCCGAAGGCTGAGTGGGACCGACATGCATGCATGTGGATAACGATGTATGTTTATTCTACATAGGTCAACTAGTAACTACAATAAGTACTATATATACGAGCTGAAAATCTCTTGCATGGATTATTTGATTAGCTAAGGCACGAGTTGACTGGATCTATTGTAGTCTAGCGCTTACACCGCAATATACCTCTGCGATTCACTGTCGCTCGTTTTCAGCTTGAATTTCGCTTTTCTAAGTGCCCATCGTATTCGCGGGACATCTTGAAGAGCTGTCTAAAGAACCCATCTTCTTCCTACCAAGTAATCATTGGACTGAGAGCACGAGTGCAATATTTACTATGGCCACCCCTCCAGACCAAGCCCAAAAATTCGACATCATCGTCATCGGCGGCGGCACAGCAGGCTGCGTCGTCGCATCGCGACTCCTGCTGCGCAAACCGAGCTTATCAATCCTGATCCTCGAAGCAGGCGAAGACCTCTCTCAAAACCCTAATATCTACTCTCCACAAACAGCGCCGCTGCTTCTGGGCTCTGATGCGGATTGGAAGTATGTCAGTGTTCCGCAGCGGAATCTGGATGGGAGGGAGATTTATTATCAGGCTGGAAAGGGGTTGTCGGGGAGTGCGGGAGTTAATATGGGTAGAATTCACGGTATCGCTAGACAGTTTCAAGAATAGTAGAAGCTGACTGAGGGTATATATAGGAGCATGGACTCGTGGAGATGCGCAGGAATACGATCGCTGGGCGGATTTGGTCTCTGATCAGCGCTGGAGCTACGCTGGCCTCTTACCATATTTCAAGCGCACAGAATACCACTACGACCAGTACGGTGATGGTGCAGAGCAACATGGATTTGATGGACCGATTCATACCTCTTCTGTATCGTCCAGCGGGCGCCAGTATCCTTTAAGAGAGACACTTCGACAAGCCTGGTGTAGCACGGGGCTGAAGGTGAACCATGATATAAATAGTGGACATCCGCAAGGGGTCGCGGAGCTGGTAACCAACTGGATCGATGGACGGCGGCAGTTGACGAGTGAGGTATATCCATTGGATGGGGTGAAGGTTGTGACTAATGCGCTGGTTCGGCGTGTCGTGCTCGATGGTAGCAGTCAAACTGCTATAGGGGTCGAATTGGCGGATGGCCGAACGTATTCTGTACGCACCGGTGGGGAGGTGGTCGTTTCCGCTGGAGCATTGAGGACTCCTCAAATACTATTGCTCTCAGGCATCGGCGATTCCGAACAGTTATCAAAGCACGATATTCCGGAGCTTGTCCATCTTCCCGAGGTTGGGCGAAACTTTCACGACCATCTCCTGGTATTCAGATACTGGAAACTGCGTGAACCTGAAAAGGGGGTTGCATTAGGTTCTCCGCTCTTTGGGGGACCAAATTATGAAAAAGGAGTACCACCAGAAGATTGGCTGGTTACCACGACCGTTCCCTCGACAGGCCTGCAGTCCGCTCAAGCAAAAGACGATATCATAGACAAGGTAATCGACTCGCGAAGTCATCTGGAACTAGCCACTATCTACGCCGCTTTCGGCGGAGAATTGATCGGGCTCGACATTCCTCTGGATGGAAGTGCGATAATGAGCTTTTATATGGGCTTTTTACCTACTTCTCGCGGTTCGATTACGCTGAAGTCTACAGACCCGGCGGATCAGCCGGTTATTGATCCTAATTTTCTCGCAACGGAGGCTGATCGATTTGTCATGCGTGAGGGCTGGAGGCTGTTATCGAGGCTCATGTTTGAGACTTCTAAAGGCAAGGACCTCGTTGTAGAAGAAATTGTCCCTGGGGGTCATAGTCCTCTCGAATCCGATGCACCAGACGACCTTATTGATGCGCGCATTCGGATGGGGGGTTTGACCGGCTCACATTTCGCAGGTACGGCCAGCATGGGTACTGTGGTTGACGGATCCTTGAAAGTGCGAGGTACGCAGGGACTTAGAATTGTCGACGCCAGTGTCGTAAGTGAATCAGCGAGGAAGAAACGGTCAGTTATGGCTCACTTTGATTCTAGATTCCAATACCTCTGCCCTGTCACATACAAGCAGCGGTCTACGCTATTGCCGAGCAGGCTGTTGATATCATTCTTCAGGAGAATCCAAGCTTGTAATCCCTGCTGTTAAGCACGTTTAATTGATGCTCGGCAAGTCGCTATTAGCTTAGATAACGTGTACAAAAACGAGGGAGCAAACGTACCATAGTCACTAAAAATCCCACTAAAGTAAGCTCCTCTTTTAGGTAATTGTTAGCTATGATAGAGATACGCCCACGTATTCTAAATATGTGATAGGATAGCCAGCCAGCTAATGGTTGATTGACACATACCTGCCACTCACTGCACTCAGTCCGAGAATTCAGTACGCAAGGGAGGATGATGCTGATAGCCTTATAAGATGGTGGTGTACGTGCAATGTATAAATATGCACTCGGACGGCAGTTACTCTGTACTGGAGAATAAAATAACTCAAACAAAGATAAGTACATTGTATATTGAGGAGAGATGGAGGGTGTATAGTCGAGTTTTAAGCGTCTCATTGATAGCCACAGACCCATTGCGTCATACCTTCCCTCACGTTTGCACCACCCTCCACCACTTCGTCTCTCTTTCTTTTGTGTCTCACCTCGGGGGGAAATAATCCAACAAACGAAACCATCTCCACAACAAAGAGGATCCTCCTCATCGGACAGGTAGAAAGGGGATCTACAGACAGTTCCATCAGGTACAGCAAACAACAACAATAACAACGCTCGGGTGCTGGTACTAAAAGGTAACAAAATCACTCATCCACCATCTGATCTGTCTCTTTGTTGCGCTCAGCTCAGCCCACACCTGGACATTACTAATAGTGCCATTGTCTGAGCATTCAGCGCGGCGTCAATTCTCAGCTCGATAACTCGCAGAATATCAGAATATTTGAATGGCCTGATTTCGATATTTCTTTCCCGTCCCAACTACCCCGCTGTTGTTGCGACAACCTTCCATACAGCTCAACATGACTCTGTCTCACGAGACGACGGCTCACGCCCATAGCCCTGAAGATATACCTAAGCGGCCTAAGGGTATATTCTAATATGGCCGATAGACAAATTTCCAACGCATACTGACTGAGGTGTCGCAGGCATCCTAAAAAACTCGAGTTCTTTCATCCACCAACAGTCAACTTCACCTGAAAAAGTCGCTATTTCACCGCCTCCTCTACCTGCGGATACAGAGGAGAATAAAGAAATCACGCTTCAGAACACTCTACAAAACGCCGGTCGTCGCTCGTCAATTACGCGTCGCGCTTCGTCCGGAAGACGCCATTCCGGCACTGGCTCCGCATACGGCGATCATGATGATCGCTCTACACACCTGAAATGGGACGAAGCAAACCTGTACCTCGCCGAGCAGGAAAAGACGGCAAAGATGAAGATCGACGAACCCAAGACCCCTTGGGCCCCGAGCTACGACCCTGCACAAGATGAGCGCGAGGATATGGAAATAGAAGCTGAAGATCGCACGCTCGATGCGCATGACTTGGTGGTTGATGAGCTGGACCAGGTCAACAGTGCCCGTCAGAAGAAAGCTACAGGTCCCGTACAGGACAACGAAATCCCGGATTTTGAGCTCGGCGAGCCCGAGGAAGATATCCACGCTCAGCAGAATCTGGCGGCGGTGGGTGGAAACCGAATCATTCGCGAACGCAGTCTTAGTCAGAACTCGAATCGTAGCGACAAGCATGTC
This sequence comes from Talaromyces sp. PL2406, assembly GCA_023626215.1. NCBI lineage: Eukaryota > Fungi > Ascomycota > Eurotiomycetes > Eurotiales > Trichocomaceae > Talaromyces > Talaromyces sp. PL2406. Next base: position 1,712,169 of record JAMAGL010000004.1, on the reverse strand, counting down.
GATGTCGTCGTTGATGATGAGGAAGGCAGTGGTCATGGCGAGGGCTTGATGACGACTGAAGAAGCAAAGGAGAAACATCGTCAGTTTGAGGAGCATCGGAAAAAGCATTATGAGATGAGGAATATCAAGGATATCCTAGCGTATGTCTACTTCGCACTCCTAACTTGACCGTATACCAATTACTGACATGATTCAAGTCACCCCGAAGAACTCGATGAAATGGACGATGATGACGACGCCGCTGAACCGCCAGCAGTGCCCAAGATTCCCAAGAACTTACCTTGATTGATCTCCATGCCTTGCATCAGAAACCTCAGTCCATGGCAGACACGAGCTGCGTGGACGACTTTTACGAAATTATGAAAATACTTTGAATACTCTATTCTTGGATGCCGTTTTTGCTTCTTTCCCCCCCCCTCTTTTTGTCGATGACTTTTCAATACCTGGTTCGTTTTACATGGAATGGCACCTGGTGAGGTGGATACCCCTGTATATTTCAAGAGTAAGGACGATGTCTGTAGTTTTATATCACTTGCTGTTTGTCGGTAGTTGGTTTAACCGTGTAGAGAATCGATATATTCATTTTTTGAGAATGTACAAGCCGAGAGGGGAAATCGACAATGTTAGTAGTACACCCGACCATTAGACATGGCTGTACAATGCTCCGTAAATAGATGCATGGACGTCATTAGATATTATACTATATACACTATTCATACCAACAACTCCAAATATTCATCCTCGCACCCCTTCGGCGCATTAATCGGATTGCATCTTGCAGACCTTCCCAGCGGCAGTCCCACGAAATAATCACTGTTGTATCGTGCGCTCACCCCAGCCCCGACCCAGTCCGAGCTGACAATCTGCGCACCACTCGCCAACGCCGCGTCACGCATGGCGGGTACTTCATCCGTGAGAAGCATCTGAATCGGCTCGTCAGCACGGGTACGAATGAAATACCCCTTTGCGACCAAATCCTGGATTTCGTGCTGATTGTTATCGCTAATTGGATCATTACGTTTTAGAAATGCGGCGTCTGGTTCGCCGGGAAGTGAGTTCGTGAATATCACGCGGCCCTCTAGATTCTCGCGGTTACCGCTGCGGTACGGATCACGGATTTGGATGGGATGCGTTGGTTCGTTGTCCATGACGAAGAAGAATTTCCCGCGCGAAGATGAGAGCGTGGGCCAGCCACCGCCATGCTCAAATGCGAGGATCGCTTCTTCGAGTGTGATATTATCTTTCTTGCTGTTGATGCGGCTGATGACGCCGTTGTCTATCGCCTGTTTGCGTATATAGTCTGGCGTGATGAGTTGGTCGCTGCTAAAGACGGAGCGGATCTCAGCATCAACTCTGTCGAGAGCTTCGACCGTCCAGTCGTCTGCAACAACGCCCCCTTGTTTCTCGAGACCGGGTTCCGTCCTTTTGAATTCAATTAATATAGGTATAGGCACGTGCTGCCCATTTTTTGCATCAGACCATGCTTTCACCTGCGTCAGACATTCGACGAGAGTGTGGCATATAGTTCCAACATCTGCATCGGCAATATGTAGCACCTTTGTACCTGGCTGTCGCATCACGTCCTCTGGTAAACCGTAATGCGCTTTATCTGTCTCAGACATGTTCGCTAATCGACGAATGAGCGGATCCGCAAACAGCCCACCGTCCGTGTCAACGTAGACATCAAATTCGAAACTGCGGACTTGTTGATATTCGAGTTGGTCGTGCACAGAGGCATGCGAATAATAGTATCCTTCGTAATGGGGGTCGACGTTTGCCATTAAGGTCTGGAAATGGACTCTTTCCGGTAGGGAGACTTCGCGGTGGTAGCTGTTGTGTGTGCCGATTACTTGGAGGTTGTTTAGCCGTAGGGTTTGGTCTTGGGTATGTTGTTTTTGTTGTCTGTGGAGGTGCAGGATGGAAGGGGATGTGGACGATAGTGACGACTGGTCATTTTGGAGGATTTGGTTTGAGAAGGAGGATGTTGAGTTGAGTGTTTGGTTTAGGACGGATACTGTTGCGCATACATATCAGTATGGATTGGAGGAATATATCAATGCGAATTGCTTACCGCCAATGACAAATATCAGTGCTGCGCAGAGCACAATCTCGCGCATGGTCATGGCCATGATGTCGGCCGCATACGTACAGCTTCGCGGTCTCGCGAATCTGCCCGAAACCCTCAATGAACCTTATAGTCCAGCTATTTCTTCAACATGTCATCTTAACAAGTCGGGATATATGATGTTATGTTCCACGACGTATATTCCCTTCTCAGGGCAGGTGCCGCTGGTGGTTTTTGGGTGTTGTTGAGTTCAAGGTCATCGATGCAGATCAAGGCACGCACGCTTCTCCGTGTCTGTGATTGGTGATGGCATTTAACCCAATCAGCGGGCAGTTTGTATACGTTTACCCTAACCCTGTATCAAGCCCTAAATGAGAGACAAAGCCTGCAGATACTGACAATTTCTTAGGATCTAAGTGATATAGTTTGAATATTGAGCTCGAAGCTGTTTACCCATACAAGGTTGTTTTACAAGTCACATATACGCACAGAGAATGAACTGTTCATCTACCAACCCCCTACTATGTACCCGTTCTTTGTCCAGGTATGCACGTTGCCCTGCTCATATTTTCGAAAGCTCTGATATGGATCATAGATCAGGTCGATAGTTAAGGATCTTCTGTGTGACGTAAGAGATGGCGTTGTACTATCGTATTGTGAAAAATGGCATTCTAGTGCCGAAGTATTATATATAGGTATAAATAGGAGCATCAAACAACCAAATCATCAATCAAACACAGCCCTGGAGGTATAGAGCAACAGCAAGGACGGTTCCTCAAATTCAACCTATCAAGCCGCCTCCACAGTCACAGTTTCGTTCCACCTCCTCAAAATTTCCTGCTTATCCTCCTCGCTCGCCCCTCTTAAACGCAACAAGTCCTTGCATCAATCTCACTTTTAACGGTCGTGCTCTCGAATCCCTGTCCGTTCGTTTCTCAACCTCCTTCTCTACGCAATTATAAGAACCTCAAAGTCCACAAACTTAGCGTACCTTGTCGAGAAGACTTGGAGCCGCTCAAAATGCGAGAGACATGGCCCAGAATTAGGGCTTCCGATGACCTTTCAACCCTCCTCTCCAGACTTTCGCCAAATTCTTCCCGCCAACTTCACCAAGCTTGTCTACGATTATTTGGTCACCATATTCACCAGTTTTTTCCATTCCTCATTCCACCACTCTTCGCCACTGACCATTTTCACCACTCTTCTCACCGCTCAGTCCATGAGTCTATCACCACTCTTTCCACCATCACGCCCTCATCGTTCAGCAGCAGTAATTTCCTCAGAGCCCTACCAGTCGTTCATCAGTCCTCCTCACCCTCTTACCGGTATGAGGAGGTGGACAACTGAGTGACTCCTGGAATACATATTGTCAGCGAATATGTTTAACTTTGTTACAATATATCCCAGCCTCCATACAGTAGTCTTCTTGAAGATCCCTGGAGAAATCTTTGAAATTAACTGAATGGTAATTGCATAAATACACGACGAAATTGCGATTTTTCCGTCCCTCGCTGAAAACCGTTTCTTTCCCTTGTGGAAAAGAATGGCATTTACGGTATGCATTTCACAGAGATGGCAAGAACTTTCCATTGAATTGATAGCTTTAGTAAAACCGGCAAATCCATTATGGACATTCCATGCTCTTTCCAAAGCCTTGTTAAAGCAGCCCATTACAGACGGAAAATAGATTTTCATAATGAAGTATAGAGGTTTGACTTGATTTGTAACAACGTCGCATAATCGGTAGGGATTGCAGTATAGGCGAGAGGCGTTCAATATATCTATATCTGACACATCAGTGATGCTTGCTTAGAATATGAGTTGCAGTTATGACTAAGTGGCCTGCGACCATATGGCTACTATCAGTCATAGTCACTCACCGATCTGCTATGCTTTGCGAGGATTATTGGTCGATTTCTGCAGATTTTCTGCGGTTGGTGACGGCTTTATGCGCTCGTCGGATTTATATATACCTACGTACGCTTTTCTCCGTGTAACGGGTCGCTTACCGATCACGTTAACTGCCTTGTTTATCTATTACCAACTACTATTTACGAGATTTTACTTATACTGTTTATTAATTTCCCCCCCCTTTTCGGTCTGCTATTTAGGGCTATTATTAATAAAATAGTCATCTACCTTATATATTCATATAAATGTACTCTTAATACATTACCACTAAGAGAAGAGATTTATAAAATTCGATCAAGCATAGCTATTAGCTATAAGGGGTCTAGTGTTTTAGAGAGATGGGTAATAATTTTCGACAATACACAACAATAATGAAAGGAAATATCGAAAATCTAACGTATAGACTAGATAGGTTTTCTATAGCTAATACAGCCTTTCTTAGGAAATAATACTATTACTATGATGTATGCAATAGGAAGAGTAAATAGCATATATAGCGGCCTTTACGCTTGATGCCTCCGAACGTAAAGAATTTATTACTACCTATCCAGGAAGTGGCATATAAAAACCTAAAGATGTAAGCAGTCACCCCTATCTTAAGAGGCGGGCCGCGGAAATAGTGTTCACCAGCCATCAAGGCCGTAGATTGGGACTATAGCCTTAGTCTATAGGGGAAGAGGCAGCCAGTGTCGGCCACTTTGCGGCTGCTAGTAAATAGGTAATTCATTCTAAGCAATGAAACAAATCTGAAATCGAAAACACATTTAGAAGTACTCTTCAGCTGGGGGAGATTCAGGGAAATGCTCTTGCAAAGCTGATTTTACTGTAAACCCGGAGCTATTAGCAGCTACTTTGTAGTGTGGCGAGAGCAACTCTATTCCAGGTGAGTCCAGAATTGAACAACAGATACTCTTTGAGTGGAAAATCCTGGGGAGTTGAACAGAGCAATTATTCCCTGGCTTGCAGTACAATAAAGTTGAATGAATCACTAAGTAAGCTGATAGTATGACTTATTAATAATGGTGCGGTTGTCTTGGCACCTATCTCAGCCCTAAGTGTACATACATGCAACTTAATCGCGTGTTCTAGATGCGCATACCTTACTTGGCTACATGGAGTTTGCTTTTTGAAATTTAGAAACGAATCTCCTGATGTTGTAATTAGGCAACATTATTGGCTTCACAATATTCCTCATCTGGACAAAGCCTAACAGTGATCCACTGAAGTAGAACAGGACGGCTGACAATGTCAAATGGTACCACGGCTTGCTTCCAGAAATAAGTAGCTGGAAACGGTTGGTGGCAACGCAGTTATATATACATATATGTATATATAATCTCTTGAACTGCATATTTGTAGACTAGAAGTACGCCTTCAATTTGATTTTATTTGTTGTCCTCCTTTATTGCCAACCTTTACTCTCAGCGTTGACCACAACCGCATTAAACACCATGATTGCCAATTTCAGCAAAGTCCAGGCTGCCTTTGTGGCATTGGCACTCGTGGCATTTGTTGGCCGAACGTCTGCAGCAACAATAAAATATGCTGGGACGTATGGGGATTACTTTGGCGACGCCTACCAGGGTGCGAACGATGTACTCAACGATACTGAAAGGCATTGGCTCAACAATGGTGAGATTCTTCTCATTCAATCTACTATATGATTACTAGATAAACGAGACCACTTTTATGCTCTTGCTCTCTAGCCTAGTCTCGTCTTATTTCTACAGTACTGATTTATTGTTTAGGAGCTAGATTTAACGGCACATGGAAAGCACCAAAAAGTACACCGTATTATATCATCGAAGGTACCGGTGACGTGGACTTTGGAGCCCACAGCAACACTTCCAGCGACACGTCTCTTGATAAACGGTATAACCAGCATCTATTCAGCGGTTACGGCAATTACAATTGCCAAAACCCTAATATCATCAATGTCTGGAACTTCGGATGCGATGGAGGTTGCATCAACTTCGTCAACGGGCTTTCTAGTGGAGGACTTTCCCGGCAGGACATCTTTCCGTATCCGACTGCCGATTTGTATACAGATGATTTCTGCCAAGACAATCGCCAACACATGGGAATTGCCGGAAACGACCACGCTTCGTGTAATAATGCTTGTTGTGGCTGGTGGTCGTCCGCATACCTATGGTATAATTGCTGAAGTGGACCGTGGAGAGACACAATGTTGGCGTCGATGATTCGAATAGATGGCTGGGTCATTGGGTAGAGTGCTTACACTGGCGTTAAGCTTGTTGACTCCTTGTTTACGGTCGCTTGGGATCTCTTTTGTTTCGCGTTGGGGCTGGTTTTTCCCGTTGGGTTTTCCACTCCCGTAACCTGAATAGGGACGCCTTTTTGGAAGCTAGTGAATATAATACAAAGGAACTTCGCATCCGCCAACGTGGTCGGTCCCGTGTCAGCTATGCGGGAGGAGCCATTACGATACTGCGTAGTCCGAACGAATCAACTCCGGCCGAATGTAGTACGGAGAAACAAAAAGCAGATCATAAAATTGCCCCCGTGTATTTCAGACCATTCCACGGGTTTCGGTATATCGGAATAGACGGATGGCCGGATTAAAAACCTTAACTGAGCTCTCAGTCACGGCGATAGTAGTTGGAACGGACTGGCTGGTTCAGTTGCTCGAATCAACTTCTTAACAAGTTTCACGAGAACGTTCGCTGGTCGATGAAAGGGAATTTCCTCTCTGTTCCGACTGACTGCCCACAATCGGATGGACTGGGGATGCTTATGTTTTTGGCACCAGTGCAAACTACCTGTATATGAGGCTGGGTCAATTCTGGCGAGGATGGCACAGGGACTTACGGTCTGAGATGTAACAAAGTGGCACGACCTTTGTGCCTTGGTTCGTACCTTCGATTCCCACCGACTACCCGCCCGAACCAGCCGCGGTTGGGGGGGATGTTGCTGTTGCGGGCCGACCTGTAAATGGAAATGTGCTTCTAAACACAGTCTAGACGCCTCCATAGCAAACTAGGTATATATAAATGACATTCGTTGCCCACATTTCTTATGCTACTACTACTACTACCAGAACTATCACCTACATTATCTTTAATTCTTATGCATATATAAATCATCAACATGCCTTTCAGCTACATTTAATTATTGCTCCACCAAAATGTTCAGTCCATCTCGCGCTCCGGGAGTTGCGTACAGAGGCATCTCTCTTGAAACTTTGGGAAAGAAGCGGGCTCCGGATATGCCAATGCTGTGAAAGCTGCCAGTGCAAGCATTGAGAAAAAGGCAAGTCTACTCTATCTATAAACCATCCCGAAGTCGAGAATCATAGTCAATCATCATAATAATACCCGCTATTATCTAGTACCATGCTATCGTGGAAGTGACAATGATGGGCGAGACAAGGACGAATGTGATAGTAGTACGTATGTCCACAGCCCATATTGTGACATAGATTAGTTCACTTTATGGCGTATTTGCAGTCAAATCCGGTGTGTGGCTCCGGTGGGAAGTATACGAAGTCGCAATAGCATCGACGACGTTGCCTGCACTCTTGGAGACGCCAAAACATCCATGACAGTGCTTGTCAATAATATAACAGCCGATTTGGCGGAGTCTTAACCATATAGGCAAGGACGTGAGACGCAAAAAGGCTCATGAAGGAGCTTGACTTCAAACATGACCGCTGGCTCTTGCTGAGGTCTGGCTTCCTGAGAGGACCACTGTCACGACTAATCTCTACTGTGTTCATCGAGATCCAGGAGTGTTAACCGGCCAGGAAAGGTTGAGTCACTGGACTGGAAGAATCCCACAAAGCAAATGGAGAATTCATCCAGGGCGTTTGGTGGCGGTACAAGAAGTAAGCCACTGAGTCATTGAAACTCGGGATCTTGAACAATCGTTTGTGGTAGCTTGCTTATGCTGTGAGCTCGCGCGGGAATATCTCTGGCTCTGTTAGCACCGCGTCTTGGAGCAGCTAAATTCTTCCGGGCCTATCCAAATGCTCGAGTCTCGACGTTGGAGGGAATGAGCGATGCAGACATGGATTCAGAAATGTACTCTCTGCTAGCCCCGGAGGTCATCGCAGTCTTATGGAATTGTCTTGAAGAAAGTGGTACAGGAGCTAGATTCGATATAAAGTTGCGTCCAAGACCGTCTGATCCCTGGTCTTCTCATCTCGGGAGGAAGAACGTCCAAGAAGACGAACGTTGTTCGATGGTCAGAGCGTCTTTCTGCCCCTGATACTCACCGCCTCCACAATATAGCCTTCCGATTGGTCGAAAACAAGGGTCGTCCATAAGAAGCCAGCTGAGACACGGCAATTCGTTGTTCCGGGCTCTACTGTTATTATTGCATCGACCAACTCGATATTGGGCTCAAGCTTTGCCCAGATGCTTCACCCCTTTCCATCTCCTGTCTAATCATATTCCATTACGCTGAGCGAATCAGTCAGGGGGCTGACTCCTTGTGATTTAAAGGTGAGTCCAACCGCCAACGCATACTTCCTTTTTCGTTTCAGAACCGCTGTTCACATGTTTCAACCGCCCTCCTATGTTTTAATTACTACTTTTCCGTCATCACTTTGTGTTTTAATCTCCTATACCTGATCACAATACTGAAGCCATTTCTTTGAGTCTCTAGTTTCTTTGAACACCAACTATCACATTCACAATGTCTTCCGAAATCGCTACTGCGCCTGCCGCTCAGGCTGTTCCCGAGACGCCGGAGAAGACTGTCGAGCCTACCACTACCGCTGTCGAAGTCAAGCCCATAGAGACCAAGCCGGAGGAGACAGTCGTGGCCGCTACAGACAAACCAGCAGAAACCGTTCCTGCTCCGGCCGAAGCTCCTGCTGAACAGACCACAGCAGCTACCCCTGTTGCTGAGTCAAAGGATGAGACAACCGAGAAGAAAGAGGAACCCCAAGCCCCTGTGCAGCCCGAGTACTTGACGAAGATTCCCGGCCTCAGCAAATTCTTCGAGAGCCTGCCCGAGATCCTCAAGAAGACTGGCCACCCGGAAATGTGGGGAGTGCCCCTGAAGGACTCCAACGATATCCCTACCGTCAACGTCCTGATCAAATTCCTCCGTGCCAACGAGGGTAATGTCAAGCAAGCTGAGGAACAGCTCACCAAGGCTCTCGAATGGCGAAAGGAGATCAACCCCGTCGAAATTGCTAAGAATGCCAAATTCAGCGCAAAGAAGTTTGAGGGATTGGGCTACATCACATCTTACCTTGACCCTACCTATGGCGAGACGGTCTTTACTTGGAACATCTACGGTGGAGTCAAGGATCTGCACAGTACCTTTGGTGATTTGGACGAGTATGTTGTTTTCTTGAATGGTCATTGCTGTCTGTCATTGCTAACTGATATCTAGATTCATCCGCTGGCGTACAGCTTTGATGGAGCGGGGCGTTCAGGAGCTCAAGTTGAACGAGGCGACCGAAGTCATCGAATACGATGGCGAAGACCGCTACCAGATGCTCCAGGTCCATGACTACAAGGGCGTCTCATTCCTCCGCCTCGATCCCACCGTCAAGGCTGCCTCCAAGAAGACAATCGAAGTCTTCTCTACCGCTTACCCCGAACTGCTGCGCGAGAAGTTCTTTATCAACGTGCCCACCATCATGGGATGGATGTTCGGTGCCATGAAGATATTCTTGAGCAAGAACACCATCCGCAAGTTCCACCCCATCTCCAACGGTGCCAACCTTGGCAGAGAGTTTGCATTCGTCGAAGACCTGCCCAAGTCGTATGGTGGACAGGGTGCCGAGCTTCAAGATGCCGGTCGCACTGTTCCTCTGATTGACGACATCCCTGCCGGCGAACCTGCCAAAGCAGCCACCGAAGCAGCCAAAGAGGTAGCCGCCGAGAAAGCCGAAGAGCCCAAGGTTGAAGCCGAAGCCGTCGCCGCACCTGCCCCAGTTCCAGCAGCAGCTGAAGCTCCCAAGGAAGAGCTCCCCAAGGAGGAACCTGTCAAAACTGAAGAGCCCGCCGCCGCCGCTGCTGTTGCTGCTGAACCCGCCAAGGAAGCAGAACCCGCCGCCATTGCACCAGCCGCCGAAGAATCCAAGTAGATTCAACCCATTACATAACTATACCCCTGTGATTAATATCGAGATACCCGATCCCGAGCATGCTTGGATTGATTGATTGATTGTTTTTTTTTTTTTTTTTTTTTGTTTTTGTTTCGGTCAGCACTGCATGCGCGCTTTCAGCCATGTTTTTCTGGCGGAGGATTGACCTTATACCCCAGTTGAGGCGTGCTGACATAGTTTGTTAGTGTAGAGAACGTAGGTAGTTTTTTAGAAGTAATAGGATTGTTGTTTAGAAACTAATTAAGATGTATATCTTTATGAGGAGGTTACACTTATACTTGTACTGGAGCTGGTCACAAATACGTAGATATAACATGATCGAGGTATAATTCAATTGACTTTGACTGTTTGGTACAATATGCAGTAAAGACAGACTCTGATAATGTAACTGCTGGAAAGAAATGGACACAAACAAGAATGCCCTCGACTGAAGTACGTACTTGACAATAGGCAGTTATGGACAATTTGAAATTCAAAACACGAATAAACTGAACTCATTAAACACAACAGGCATTGAGCGGTAAAGACTGATACGTGCAATGAGAAATTATAGATCACTAGTGAACAATCCAAGGCAAGATTGTTCTGTTAATATTCTCCAATCCGCGGAGCACCTCCCTTCCAGTCATTACGTTCATAGTAACGAAAGACTAGATCGTACCCATCCAGATCGTGAACAATACGATCCACACGACGATATCCGGGTATGTTTTCCATCTTCTGGGCCCGGAGAACTGCTGAGCGGTCATACTTCTTCTCACTCAAGGATTCCTCCGTGGCCATAACCGGCTTCGCTTCGAAAAGAGTAACGGTGAAGCGACCGGGCTTGAAGATATCGACGACATGCTTGACAATATCTGCGGTTTCCCTGCCACTCTGAGCGTGAGGCACGTTCGTCTCAAAAGACGCGTAGGAGCATTGAGGCTCAGGGGTAACGTGGACAGTAAAATAGTGAGTGCCAGATTTGCCATCAGGAGCAGGCACCACACCATTCGCAGAAAAGCCACATGGCGTGAAAAGATAAGCGTCGATACGGGAATCGGGATATTTGCTGGTCGGGTAGACGTCGGATAGACCGCACGACTCTGAGACGACGGTTCCGAGGGCGTGGCCCTCAGTCGTCAATTCAGGAGGTAGAGTGTGCTGCTGTTCACCATCGGAGTCGGGATCACTCATGTCTGAAGACGTATTGCTGAATACGTCGACAAGTTCGTCCTTTTCCTTCTCAAGCTTCCGATAACGGAGATCTGCGACCGCACTCGCATGGTCGAGGTAGAATTGCTCGGCATTCTCCTCTTCCAAATCCGTCATCAGAATCTCAAGAGTTTCGTCATTTTCTTCGTGAGACCCAGTATTCGCTCTCCTGCTTTCAAGATCCGCCGGAATGTTGAGCACGCGGGTTTCGGTGTCGCGAGGCGGGCTCGCTGGCGGTGTCAACGATGTATGAGGTTCAGTCAGGTAAAGGTACCAATGCTCGCCGTTCATTTTACCAATCATGTAAGCACTGCCGTTGGCAAAGAGTTTGTCGAGGTTTTTGACTTCATCGCGCCAGCTCCTATGTGGGCCACGCTGACGGTCGGGAAAGAGAAAATTCTTTCGACTGTAGAAGACGCGATAGGGAGCTGCCGCAACAGAGAGATTACGACATGGGGGCGCGGTCGACTTGGGAAATCCAGCGAACAGCGCAGCAATCTCCAAAATACGTGGGAGGCCTGACAACAATGTAGTAGTGCCGCAGGTTTTAAGGATAAGCTTGTGGCGCCAAACAAACATGCTGGACTCGGACAACAGGTAGGCGTCGACATCATCCGACTCGACAATTGACAGCACCTTGCAATTCACCAAATCAAGCATATCCTTCCATATCTCGGCAGGGACTGCTTTGAGACCACGGGGGTCAGTCCCGCCGAGTAGATTGTCGGCGGCGGGACCAAACCAGACCTCTAACAATTTCTCGGGGCCTATGACGGAAATTAGTTAAGGCGTCTCAAAGAGATCTTCAAAGAACCCACCTTCGAATGCATTGGAGCTATCTAGATCGACGACAGCTTCATGATTGATAGTCAAAGACGGAGTACCGATAAATGAGGACGGCGAAGTTGTATAATTCTTGGGGATACCAATGAACACCATATCCGTGGAGATTAAGCGTTAAGCTGTTGACGGCAAATTAGATTTGAAAGCGGAAACTGATGACGAGTTTTTTTTTTTTGGTCTTTTCAAGTTGTATGACTCTTCAACGAAGATAGAACACGACGAGGATTAAGCTGGGACGACTAAAGCCGTATGAAGCACAATCTGCCACCCAGGGGACAATGCGGTGTCCGCCTGAGAAGGAGAAGGCCCGTTTATCGAAAGGTGGAAAGAGCTGGCTAATCAGCCAGCCAAAAGGACGATTTGATTTTCAAGATTTCCCGGTGAAGGGACGTTAGGGAGGGCGCGCGGACAGGAGAACGAAGAACAGATCGAACGAAATGGTGGCGATCTGTTTAGTCCTCGAACTGACAGATACCGATACCGTTCAAAGTATCGGGTCTAGCAGACGAGGATATCTGCTCAGAATGAAATTCAGGTGAAAAGTTGGAGAATAACGGTAGCACGAGAGGTGTTATCGAGGCCTGGCAAGTGAGGTTAGAATTTTCTTTCTTTCGGAATGACGTTTGACGGAAAAGAACAGTCAAACGGGGATTGCCGAGCGATTGATTGTTTGGCAGGGCCGCTCGTTTGATTATTTAGAGTCGCGAGCAGGACTTACTTTGCAGGCTTAGATAGGAAACGTAGTAGGTCCTTCGGGCTCATGGAAGGCAAGCAAAGAATCTGCTTAAAAAGAGGAGGGTGCAGCACTCATCGATGACGGGCGCACCAGGAGAACAACGACCGATTGACTGCGAGAGGCTGTCTGAGGGAACTTCAATTGAATAGGAGATTTATGGTAGTGATTTTGAAGAATGAAGAAGGCGAAGATTCCAAGAAGAATAGATTGGAGGAAGACGAGGTGGTTGTGTGGTTGTGGTCGAGATTGGCAAGTGGGCTTTTTTTTTGCGCGGGAAGAATTGGAAGGTGCGAAGTGCGCGGGGGGCAACTGCTAACTTAGCCTGCCGCTCTAACAAATACTATGTAAAATGCTTGGACCTTTTCCGGCAAGCCACCACACGACCTCTTCTTTCTTTTGTTTTGTTGCAGTCTACTTCATGAAGTTCATTCTTATTATTCATGCAATGAGTCAAGGCTCCTGGCTTCTGGCTTCCGGGAGAATCATCCTGCATCTCTCACCGTTGAGGGTGATACATCCAGTATCACTTTAATTCGCGCAGACGCAGTAGTTCGGCAGCAGATGCAGGGCCAAGCAGGAGCCTGGAGCGGTGAAAGGTTCAACTGGGCCAGACTGACGATTTCTACGAAATAAGCTATGCAAGAACGCGACACGGTAGGCAGTGTAGCGTGACGAACTTGCAGGCCAACATGGGAGTTGTTGTGCTTGGTTGTTGGCAGTTGCTGTTGGGCAGCAGTGACGTAGCCCGGCCTCCACTTAGTCTAGACTAATCTTCCGGGCCCTGCATTTTGATACGAGAACAGGGACAAACACTGTCTTCAACTCGTTATTATTCTGATATTCAACCTAGAATACATGACCTCTAGAAATTGCAATAAGATGAGTTGCTGGAAAAGTAGAAATGCAAAGGAAAACAAAACGCCCCGAGTCCGTGATTCCGCCCATAGAAGTACCAGAACGCCAAAGGTGGATACCTCACCCGCAACGCCCTTTTAACAGGACGTCCCCTCAATCCAAAGTGACAAAGTATGTACCCCGGGGAACAAGAAAATATGGGAATCATAAGAAGATAAGAGATACTGTGCCTAGTGTTGCGACAGAATGGCACGCGCTAATTGTACCTCCCCTGCATCCGCAATTCTAGTCGCGAGCAACTGGCCGATTTTCTCCGTCAGCTGCTCGCGGAGCTCATCGGATACAACAGCCGGATGGCCGTTAGTAAGGCGTACGCGGTCTTCCTGCAATGAAGAGAGGACCGATAGCAACAAGCCAAGTACTTTTTCCGCCTCGGGTCGTCGTGGTCCCTCTTCAGCAATGGCGTCTCGTAGCAGCTTCTCATAGGGTTTGAGATTTGGCAAAATGAGTTCGCGAACTACATCAGCACCGCCAATGGAATGCAGGCCCATTATAGCTCCGTAGTGAGTCCCGAACGGTTTGGCGGGATCCAAAAAGTTCTTAAGACACGATCGTGCGATCCTAGGCTTGAGGGTGTGCGATGCGTGAGAGTATTTCTTAGCGATCATACCTAACAGCGCTGCTGCTAGCTCACGTAAGGAAAATTGCTCGGATAATTCGTTATTGCCGCCGCCAAATTGACGGCCGACAAGGCAGGTGAGAACTGGCGGTACCAGTGCAGAGATCTATGAAACAATTAGCTACCAAGTTCCGCTGAGACTCAAGACTCATCATCAGAATTACTCACATAAGGATCGATGTAAAGAGACTGGTTCTGTATCATAGCCTCGGCCATTCGCATAACTTGCGTCAAGACAAAAATATTATTCAAGCTGTGCGTCACCTTCTCCGAGATGAACTGCACAAAATATGGCACAAGTTGATGTAGACCAGGATCCTCCCGTAAGCTCGAATATGCCGATGTTCGGTACTCCTCGCTAGCCGGGTCGAGAAAAGCGTTGCATACTTTCTCGAAGTAGAGTTGTAATTCTTTGGATAGTATGTGTTTGACGAGTGGCTTGACAGCAGTATTCTGGTTGCCGCTCATGGCAGCTAGGTTGGGGTTGGCATTGGGGCCCTTGGAGACCAATTCGAGATTGCGGGATTCGTTCGACGTAGGGTTTTGGGGGATTAGAGGCTGTACGCCTTCAACAGCAAGCCAGTGTGCTATTCTCAAGTATCAGTATTATTTGCCCGCCTTTTGTTCATGGAGTACAACGTACCGGTAAATGTAACTTCTCGAGGCACTTTTGGCAACGGAGCATTGATCAACTTTTCAAAATCCACCTCTTCATCCTCAACATAGAATAGAGGTTGTCCAGGGCCTAGCGACGCCTCCCCAAAACGTAGAGGTCGAGTCGACTCGTATCCATAAAGTGGCTCAACATTGAGCACCCGCAAGGCGTGAGAGATGTCTTGGGTTGTAAGTACCGTCCGTCGTCCGTGGCGCATAAATTTCAGAGCTTCTTCTAATACCTGAGCAATGCGATATTCGACATCTCGGGCGAGATTCTCCGTCACATCCTTGCTCAGATTTGAAATTCCAACTGACTCTGCCACGTCGCGGATGTTATCTGGGTTCCAAACAGACATCTTGTGTGATTAGCGATATGTCGATTGCTGCAGTGTTTCTGATCAGGACGGAGCGCAATCCGGCGGATTTTTGAAGGGGATGGATGGACTAAAAGAAAGGTGAGAGTTAGACGGAAAGAAAAGAGCACATGCTGTAGTCGCAAGTCCAGTACTGTTACCAGCCCTTTCCGAGTGGTACGAAGAGGTGAAGTGAGCGATTGCTGAAGGATTGTTCCAAGTGAGTTGCTGAGAGCGGAGGTCAACTTGTCAGGCTTGAGGAAGTAGCCAACCAGAGCGGTTCTGTCGCCGCGGAAATGCCAAGACCGCCTCGATATTGGAGCCTCAGGCAGGAACTTCCAAGTCAAACTACTCCAAGATAGGTTAGCCTAAGTCAACTGTGGGGAACTTCAATGGGTGGATCCTGACTGTCCCTTGGTCGTTTGCCTCAAATCATCGATCTGTCTCTCATTATCGAACTAATCAAGGTTCTTTCACCTTCACGTCAATAGAGAAGTGCCTATTGTCTTCACATTTGCCTAGCGCTACGACTTGCTTTGGTTTGATTGCCCCTCATTTCCTTCTTTTCCGCCGTCATATCGATGGGCGCTGCCTGATCGGGTACTGTTACAAAAGCGCTGGTCACTTTGTAACCAATCTGCCATCTCTCGAAACGTTGACTGTCTTTGCAATTAACATCGGAATACCTGCAATCGGTCAGATCGACTCAAAATGTCTTCGCCGCCACCCATCACTCCCAACCCCCTCAACCCGCGCAAGCGGCCGTCAATCTCATCCACAGCATCCGGCCAAGCGAAACGGCCGCGCATGCATCCTCTCCGTCAGACATCCTTCCCTACGGGCATGGGCTTTGAGTTTGATAGTTCGCGCAGTCGAGCCCCTAGTGACGCCGGCAGTGTAACGGGCAGTTTTACGGGAAGTCTGGGCGGAGCAAGCAGTGTACTCGACGGACCGAAGAAGAGAGGTCGGAAGAAGAAGGCTGACAAAGAACGGGAGGATGCTTCTATTCGAGGTGGTACGGATGGAAGGAGTACGAGGGTTGGTTCGGTGGATATTGATGGGGGCTCTGTGAGGGGAGGAGCCGGTGGAGCAGGAATAGCTGGAGGGAATGAGGATGCTGGAGAGGAAGAGGAGGAACAAGATATGGAGGGTGATATGCTTGGTGGTACAGAAGGATTTCTGGATCTTGCTACGGAGAAGAAGAATCTTGCGTATGTTGGACCGAAACCTCCTTGATCGATTTCTATATGCTGACCATTTTGATTATTTAGCGTTCTGACAGGCTCATTCACACCCCTCCAAGCCGATCGATATGAGAAATGGAATCGAACACGATTGCGAAAAGAGACACTTCGGCGAATTGTCAATCATGCTCTATCACAGTCTGTCCCGCAGAGCGTTGTGACTGTGGTGAATGGTTTTACCAAGGTTTTCATTGGTGAGATCATCGAGAAAGCTAGGACTGTACAGGATGAATGGGCAAAAGCGTTTGATCTCGCAGCTCGTGTAACCTGGGAACGCGAACAAGCTGAGCTCGAGGCGGCGGCTGCTGCAAAGGCACAGGCCGAAGAAGAAGCAAAAGCCAGAGCAGAAGCGGAAGCTAAGGCGAAGGAAGAAGCAGAAGCCAAGGCAAGAGAGGAAGCACAAGGCAATGGTGACTCAGCGACGGCATCTTCGACTCCAGCCGAGACTAAAGAAGGCGACAAAACAACCAACGGACTGAAGCATGAATCCCAATCTCCGCCTGGACCAAACAATATCATGGCGTCGCTTTCAGCAGCTGGATTTCCTACTAATCACCTAACACCTCATGCATCGACTCCGAATACAGCCCAACCGGTCAGTGGAATCAAAGTGGAGACGACCCCTACCAACCGGACATTTATACCTCCTGTAAATCCTCATCGAGGCCAGCTACTACCAGATCACATCCGCGAAGCTTTACGACGCTACAAACGTGACGGTGAGGGCGGAGGAACGGGTATGTCTGGTCTGAGCCAGCCAATGATGGGCGCGAAAGGTGCTTTTACATGGCAGGCGGGCCCTGGAGGAAGAAGATTGTTTCGATGAGGTACGGCTACAGATACCTACTTATGGAGTAATGGGTTTACCTTTTTATAGATATGACCTTATTATAATACCATTTGCATTGTTTTAAGCATTAACTGGAGCTAGCTTAGTCACCACCGGTCCTTTTTATTTGGAATGAATCATCTAACTTCGTCGCTGGTATGATACCGGTGCACCCCACAAACTCATTTAGAAAAAGGACTCGGACTGTCGGAATTGTTAGTATATGCCTTCCGGGGCCGCCTCCGTATCATACGTGCCTTGATAAACTTGTCGAAAGAATCAGAACTTGATCACTTCAGGCGGTCTTCAATGGCTGATATTGAGAGGGATATTCCTTGCTTGCAACTCACTCTAATCAACCCAACTGAGGCCGAAGTGAGCGCAATATGAAGCAGCCCGACCTCACTCGTCCACACCATCCATGTCAACGAACTGGAGGCTCTCAGCGCGCTCCCTCTCAGCCTGCAGCAACTGCTTTCTGTACTGCACAAACGCCGCCCACTCCGTTCTTTCTAGGGCCCGGAGGGTCTCCAGATGGAGGTCCTCATCAAACCTTACCTCGTCAGTCAACGTACCCAGGAAGTGGAAATTGAAGATATTGGACTCTTTCATGAGCCGCAACTTGGTGTTCTCAACGAACGCCACAAAATCGTTCGCGTAATCATTGTCAAAGTCTCCTGCCCATTCGTCGTCATCGTCAGAATCGATGGGAAGGTCTTCATCATGCACCCGCGAGAGCTTCTCGTCCCAAAAGTCCTTGGCTGTTTCAATTTTGTCTCCGAGGAGACTGATGCGTTTGTCTTTGATGGCCTCAAAGGCATCGCGCTTGTGCGTTGGGAGGTCGTCACGGCGTACAATGGACCAGAGCTTCACATCCTCTGATTTCATCAAACCAGCCCACAACAACGACCAGGTTGTGGTGCCGGGGTCCTCCTCGGGCTCTTTTAGGATGTGCTCGAGGCTGTAGTTACGGACGCCTTTCTCCAGGAGGATCTTGCGGCCGTAATTCTTTCGGATATCCGACAGGGATTTTCGTATCGGGAGCACCTCTGCGAGGCGAACCGCAAGGCCCTTTGCAGCGTATGCTTCGCGGTGATCCATCCCTGGCCGTGGCGCGAAGCAGTTCATTACGGAGTTGGCGCAGACATTGAGATATCCACCAATGGCGTCGTCAATGTCAAACCGACCCGTGTGCCTGTTAACTAGGGCTTGAGTTTTAACACAATACGGCTGCAAAATCTCATCGATCAACGTTGTGCCGAGTTTTTCTTGCTGTGCGAGGTCGTTCACGCCATCGGCTCCCCACCACATGCCCGCGACACTCATTGCTTTGTGTAGCGTGTCCTTAAGGATGCGGTAATGCTTCTCGAGGAGGTCAATACGCGAGTTGCAGAGATCCTTGTACGTCTGTTCGTCTTGCTCTTCAGTGCTGTGGTTTATGACCGAGACTGCCTCGGGTTCACTCGAGAGAGCTGGGGATTGGGGTGGTGCAGGTGGCAGTGGGCGCTCCATGGCTGTTGAAAGATGATTTTGATGATTATTAGGGGGATAAAAGTTTTGAAAGATCTCAAGACTGATGCAATGATATCCAGTTCTTGAGTCATAGATTGTTGAGGTGATGAAAACAAAGAAAGGATTTGGGAGAGGCAGGTAGCATGATATGATTTTGCAACATCGTCCTGACAGGTTTGCGTGTGAGCAGTCTCGGCGTTCTTCACCCGAACACAGTTCTTACAAAAAGCTATGGAACTGTTAAAGGAAAGATAAAGAGTCTCTATCTACATGTCAACAGCTTCATTGTGTTCCATATATTCAAGTCTGACGCGGCAGCTTGTATCTTATCAAGTGAATACCTTCAAGAAGCTAGTTTTGGCCAAGATTCTATATGCAAGTTCATTTACTTGACTTTGGAGCTATGTCTACACTTCTATGACTAGAAAACTTGTAAATAGAGCTTTTACTTTTCTTGTATATCTGTAATCATGTATATTCTGTGAAGCTGGAAGTGCATCTTCTAGGGCATACAATTCCCGTGACCCAGCTCACAAAAGCAGTTAGACCAGGGGCAGGCCCACATAATCAGCCGTGTGGAGTTTAAGCTTTTCCCCAGGTTGTCCCCAGGTTGGCCCTCTCCATACTACTTCATTGTCCATTGCATTCATGATGATTCTCAAGATCTTTTCAAAACAATCCTCCAACACCATAGACCGCCAACAACACGCAATACGCAAACTATCATTTTCCCAAGGATTCGCTATTGTGACCAGCTCTACCAATCTAGGCGTAGCCTTCACCAGATATCTTCTCAAAAACACCACGTTGGCGGTAGTCGTCGCTCAGGGCAATAAGAGAAGAAGCAAAGAATGGATGTTGAAGGAATTTGCAAACATTGAGGGCGCCTCGAGTCGCCTGCATTATGTTCTTGGTAACATTGCAGGTAAGTAAATTAGAGTATCGGAACAGGCGACTCACGATAGACTCACCGGTTTGCTATCTCCGTGCTGTAGAAGAGAAGTACGCAATTTACCTAAGGCAATATCTCAAAAGAAATCTCCCAGGACAATCTCTTCGTCTCATGCTCTCTTTGCGACAAACAAGAGGTCTCAGTGATAGAGAACAGACTTTCGGCAAGATGACCAACGAAACAATCACAAAACGCTATTTGCAAACCGCTATCAGCGACCAGATCCTCATGAAATACTTTCACGGCTTCTTACCCTATGACACACTAGAGCCCTTTACAGTCTCCGAGACCGAAAAATGCAAATTACCCCCGTATGCAATTTGGGCATCATCTATACGTCGCGCAGCATCCATCTCGCAAAACACGGCGACAGATCGGTATACACTCCACTCCTCTAGTGCGGCTTCACTACAATTGACAAAGACATTCGACAACTATCTCCGTATCAAGCATACTGCCATTTCGGTTGCTATTAATCTCCGTACCGACAAAACGGAACATGACACATCATCAGCCTCCAGCACTAAGGATGATGCGCTTTCCGCAGACGAGGTGGTGGAGAAGATTATGCAGGTTTTGACGACTATGCCACGTGACCAGGTTCGTAGACGTTGCTGGGACCACAAGGGCGAGGAGATTTTGCCTTGATGAGTGCTCTTTTCTTGTATCAACTCGGCATGGATACATTCGGCAAGGTGTTAACGACTTTGGGTTTGATGTATAGTAGATTTGAAGATACCTGTTAGGAGAGGGATCAGAAACAAGTATTTGAGTTCTATCATCTATCTGTGCCACGCATGATGAAAACGTTGTTGGTGGTAGGTAGCATTTGAAACATTGAAGGGACAATATGAAGCTCGAGACCACAGCTGCAATAGACGGTCGTACAACTAGCAAGCTTAAACCGGCAGGACGGAAACACAACCGCTACAGACGCATCTCAAAGTTACTCCTTGAAATCTTCAGGGGTAGAAAACGGCAACGTCTCAAGTAAATCCGGATCATCATACCGATAATGATCCTCAAGCGCCCTCGCACCTTGAGGCAGCAATTCAGGAAACGGCGGAAAAACCGAACTGAGATCCGACTCGCTTGATCGATTCGCGAAACTGCCTCGATTACCACCCGATCCCTTGACGGGCTCGTTCCATTTCCGCTCGAATGCGTACACGTGTGTCTGAATATCGAGTCGAGCATGGATCAAAGTCGGGCTAGACGAGATGTCTAGGTACACCTCATCCCACTGATATCCACCTGTCCTGGATGGGTTTGAGACTGTAGGCGAGACTACCACTGGAAACACGCCCCATTCATTATCATCTCCGTCTCTGGTCCTAGTCTGTCCCATCTGCTTGTATTTGAAGTCCACGACGAGTTTGTTCTTGGACCATCGCACGGATCCTTCAGTCAAAGAGCGAGCTTGTGCCTCGTCCATGAATTCCGCCATATGATCCTGGACCAACTTCTTCGTCTCTTTCACAATAGCCCTGCGGATCAAAGTTCTTTCCTCGCAGTTGTTGCATAGGCCACGGAATCGGACGACAGTGTCCGTGCGGGAGTTTATGCGAATTGCTCTCTCGGTGTGTTCGGGTGGATACACGCAGTGATCATCCTCGATAGAGTGGTTGCATTCGGTGAAGATGTGTTGTCTTTTTTGGCCTATATGTTTGATTGCGCCTTTGGCTCCGTCTTGACGCGTCAGGGGCTGGATTTTTAGGGTTGGTGTCGTGGCTTGACATGATTCTCGTGGGTTGAATACTCTAGTCAATTGGAGTTGTTCGGTCCTTTCTGAAAAGGGGCTGTCGCGAGATGAGGTCTTTGTCTTGAGTGGCTGTAGACTGAAAGGTACAACGAGAAAACTGAGTTCCCAAGTTCCAAGATTGGCAAGACAGCGACTGTGGACAGTCGGAAGGAGCTCTCCATCCTGCCCACCGAACCCAACGCAACGTCCTGCCATTAAACATTATGTTTGCGATTTGTAGACCGAGACTTTGTTTACAAATAACCCCACCAATATAGAATCTGTATGGCGATATCGACTTTCCTAATACAGCCACAAGCCTTCGAATATGAGATGACAAAGAGGTCTGTTTACCCACAACTACAAATCAAGTATTGCCCCTGACGCCCTGGAAGTCTCATGTAGCACAGCCAAACGCTTGCAACGGCCACTGTTAGCTTTTATCGTAGAAGGACAAACAAAATATCCTTAATGTAATTAAGCTCTGTGCTGGGCGTAAGTTGAAGCAAGTTACCGAGAAGAGTCTGACGTCAGACTCTTGAAGACAAACTGATTTGCTTAAGATTAAATTAGGAGCTGAAGAAGAATGTCGTCGAGCAGTTTTTAGGAGACGTTGAGGTTGACAAGTCCTGGTGCACGTTGTTGCATTCGAGAAACATCCTGTATAACATACTCCTGTCCACAGCAAAATAGCAAGACTACCACTCCCACTGAGTAAAATCTTCAGGATTCGCTCTGTTGTATTTGATCATCTCCCACATTCCGTACATCAAGCCATTCCATTTGACAGCACCAGCGTAGGCAGGAACGGATGCTTCCCAGTCGATAACGTAGCTAGTCAGACGTGAGCATTACAACTGTTCCATTTGGATATTAAGGATCATAGACTAACCACTTATCATTGTCGTCGTCAAAGACAAGATTTCGAAGTCCAGCATCAAGGTTCCAATACCCACATTGAAAGCATTCACTAAACATATCAGCAGCCGAATAGAGGATTTTGCCTAGGAACAAAACGCACTGAAACGCTTTCCTGAACGCAGCACGCTTCTGCGCTCTCTCAAAAATAGTCGTATTCGACCAATATCCCGACCAGTCATACACCCTACCTGGCACGTCCTCCATTGCAATAAAGCTAGTCACAGCTCCAGGGCTGGGATCAGGTATGTTTTGGATGCACATCATTGAGCCGTAGAAACGAGGCGTGGACTGGCAGTTGTTTTCGGTGAGTTTGCCAAGTGCTTGGATTTCGGTTTCGATATACGTTAGAAAGGGGGATGTGTGGAGATGTTTCCAGTCGAGTCTATTTGAGTGACGTTTTGTCAGTATGTCAATGCTGAGTATATCAGTAATGTCTGACCTACAGCATTCGCACTTTGATAATGCATTTGTTGTTGTCTGCGTCGCTGCATCGGAAGATTGCTCGTGCTTCTTTCCCGTGATGATCAGACGTCCGCTCTCTTTCGTAGATTTTCTGGTCCAGGGTCCATTCCACAGTCGTTTCCTCTGGGGTCGCAATATGGACTTTCAGACCGATCCATTTTTGGTCGAAGTTTGTGCTCATCGGTAAGGTGGTCTGAGGCATTGCTTGGATAGGGGTTCAGTGATGGAGAAGTGGTTGGATGACTGCTACGAATAGCCTCAACTTGGAAATGTTAAATGACACCAAAGTTTGTAGTGTCTCTGTAGTGTCTCTGCAGGTTAGTTGCAGAGTCAAGATGGCTGAATCCTCCATGACTATCCCCTCTCCAGGGCGAAGAGACTCTTTGCGCCCGGTCATTTCCGACGTTTGTAGCCATGAGCTCGACATCATGCTCTACATAAAAGGGGTTAGTGTAGTGAATACAAACACTTTGCAGTCTTGTGACAAGGAAATTCTTCAAAGACATTACAATATTATACAAAACAAATCAGTAGATGGGCTGAAATCTGCTTTTGTGCCAGACTCAATGGGCCTTGGAGCCCACAGAATTCCAAGGCCAAAGGCAGACACTGTAGACAGAGCCACATGATATCCATGTTATTCAAAATTAGAACTTCTTAGCAGTAAGAATGTATTATAGCAAAGTTTGAAATCCCAACAAAGTTCAAGGTACCCGCCTCATGGTTTTTGTAACCGTTCCATATCGAAGCCTAGGGCTCAGAACAAATCACGTGAATAGACATGTTGACTTGAAGATCGACGACAGGCTCAAAAAGTAGTTGCAATCGATATTTTGGCCTTGAGAGCGACCACTGAATCAATCAGTACCGTTTCCATGATATCATCAATCCGAGTTGCGACTGGGTGCATCGATCGATCCGGTCGAAGGCTGACTAGACAGGGTCATCAACAAAACACAAGATTGGCTGATGGTCGAAGTATATGTAGAGTTTGTAACTGTCCATGGGTGCTTCCTTAAGTTACCAGTTGACGTATGTTCTGTTTACCTAGGCGTGGTTCTGTTAGCTCAACCAATCAACTTACGAAATACTTTTCTT
Source organism: Talaromyces sp. PL2406 (assembly GCA_023626215.1). Taxonomy (NCBI): domain Eukaryota; kingdom Fungi; phylum Ascomycota; class Eurotiomycetes; order Eurotiales; family Trichocomaceae; genus Talaromyces; species Talaromyces sp. PL2406. The sequence continues at coordinate 1,688,032 of JAMAGL010000004.1, read as the reverse complement.
ATACGCTTTCTGATCGACGTCGATAGTGATAGCTATGCTGTGAGCTGTTCAGCATCATATGTAGTTAGTCGGAGATAAGCACAGCTCGACTTTGCGGCCTTCGGTTGGCTGATCCGACATTTCTTGAGCCAATCAGATAACCTCCTAGCCAGCAATACAGTACTCCGTAACAATGGTCTCGGCCAATACACGCCTCGAAGGTGGCAGTTGTGCGACGTCTGGCTGTATTACCGCGAGAATACAAGAGAGGCCTTGGGACCAGCGTGCCCCACCATCTGAACTAGACCAGGAGCTGTCCCATTCCTCCCTGTTCTGTCCTGCATCTACCCTAGTGACAGCTTCAATCAAAGAACTATCTGATGCATCAATTCGATATCACCAGAAAACTCAATAGCTGAGAACCCGGCTGTTCTCTCGCAAGTGCGTGCTCAAATCATGGAATCGCAAGCCAGTGGTGGAGTGCGTCCAAGCAACGCTCCGATCCGGGGACGCCCACAGCTGTCATGTACACCATGCAAGCGCAGAAAGTAGGTCCATTGGCCGCAGACTGCCACCTTCAACAACAATTCAATATAGAACTGTGCTAAGTATATTAGACTCAAATGCGACAGGGCCCGGCCCTGCGACAATTGTGTCAAACGCCGTGAAGCAGGGACTTGTGAGTATCCCGTCAATGGATCCGCCTCTCGCGACCAGACGCGCGAGTCCAAAAAGACAAAAAAGCGCCTTGAGCGACTCGAGTCGCTTGTTATGGAACTTTTGGACCGAGGCGCTTCAACCCATGAAGCTCTCTCAGTGGGTCCGTCCACGACGAGCGAGACCGATAGCCAGGCACACTATTACATGCCTAATCAACATTCAGAGAATGGCCATGAGACAGACAGTTCCCCTGGCCAGGGACAGGTTCCTCCTGTGCGCAGAGTGTCAAACCTGGCTGCTAGTAGCTCGTCGCATTCTCTATGGGAGACTGTCCTTCAGGATGTGAGTTAGCTGTTGATCAATTCGAGGATCTCGATTCTGACGGAGAATAGATTGGAGAGATCAAGATGTACTTTGAAGAGCACGAGACTGAGTTTGAAAAACAATTTGGAAAGGTTGAGGATGCGAGAAATCCTCCCGCAGAGCCTTATATCCTCGAGGGTAGCCCTGGTCAATGGGATATCGATACATTCGCCCACGATCTACCACCCCGTCCAGTAGTCGATCTGCTGGTTGCAAACTACTTCGGTGCATCTAGTCTCATCAGACGTACGTGTTGTCGATTTCAAGATATATACCCTTGACTGACTGTCCTAGCCGTCGTCCACCCCAAGAAGTTCCTCCGTCAATATGACAAATTCTGGCAAGATCAGTACAGTGTCTCCAAGGCATGGCTAGGAACCTTATTTGTCATCATGAGAACAGCAGTACACACAGCCAGAGCAGGTGGCATCGATCTTTCAGCTACCCTTGGAGACATGGAGGACGCCCAAACACTATTCCGTATGCGCACCAAGCAAATCCTCATCACGGAGTTACATGCCACTCCAACAATAGAGAGACTTACACTACTGTCACTGCACCTTGATGCCGAATTCATTCAGTGCCAGGACACAAGCACAGCCGTCTGGATCAGCGTGGCTACTGCAGTGCGCATGGCAATGAAACTCGGTCTCCACCGCGAACCTTCCTTCGACAGTAATCTCTCTGTATTTGAATGCGAAATGCGCCGTCGTCTGTGGCTGGCAATTTCTCAGACTGATGTGCTTCTATCATGGCAAGTCGGACTGCCAAGCATGATTCCTACAGGTCAATGTGATACGATGCTTCCTTTAAATCTCCACGAAGACGATTTCGACGAAGACTCTGCTTCCCTCCCACAGCCACGACCATGGAACGAAATGACCAAAATCTCTCCTTTCTTGGTCAAGGCACCACTTCTCAAAGTCTTTACAAAGATCGCCTCGCATATACAGGACATTCATCCTAGAGACTCAGACATTCCAATCCTAGAACGAGAGCTTATCGCCGCTCGAAACTCACTGCCTCCCATGTTCAAGGTCAGGTCCTTGCAAGAGTCTCTCTTGGATCATCCGGCCATGATCATTCGGCGCTTGTCAATCGACCAAACACTACACAGCGGTCTATGCGTCCTCCACCGACGACTCCTACCACTTGCCCGCTCCAACCCGCAATACAGTCATTCCCGAAAGGCCGCTATCGACGCAGCCTTGACATTGCTCAGCTATCAAGCCCTAAGCCACTACGAAAGCGGTCCAACGGGCCGTTTGGCCGGCCACAAATGGCTCACAACTTCCGTCATCCGCCACGATTACCTCCTCGCCGCGATGTTGGTATGTCTCGATTTGCGCCAGGGTATGGATGGCACCACGCACCCGGCGTCCAGCGACATGACCCTCTGGGGCCGTGACCGAAGAGAAGAAATGGTGGCCGCACTTGAGACCTCCTATCATGTCTGGCGCGCATCGAAGGATACCTCCATCGACGCGTTCCGTGCAAGTGAGGCCGTTGCCGTTATGCTTACCAAGATCAGGAGCGCAGAGAGCACCGTGCAAAGCTCGGGACAGAGCTCGGAAGCCACATACTGTACGCCCCTGACCCTCCATCTCATCAACTCAGCTTCTTGGTACTAGACTAACATGTCGCAGCATCAATATTATCCGTAGAATCCCTCGAAATATCACCAAAACCCGAAATCTCGCCTGAGCAATTTGTACCTACCCAAATGGATCCGTACAGTCTTTCCGTCCCATTCTCGGAAATCGTCGCTTCGCCTGGAGCTATTGACTGGGTACGTCCCCTCGTAGAATGATTATTTTCTATCATTGCTAATTAGTTATCTTTGATGTGGGTTAGGTCGAATTCGATCGCTACGTTCTAGGTGGCAACATCCCCATGGACGCCAACATGTAGTATTCATCCATGCGTATACTGTACGATTGATATACCTGTCTTGTTCGCGTTTTTAGGACTGCCGGGAGTTTCGGTGTTTTATAGTGGAGATGAACTTGGAGTTCGCGGATACCGTACATCGAGGCAATCGGGTTGGAAAGATTGTGTATATGATATATATGATATATATGTTGTGAGTTGGATGGGTGGGGGGTGTTTAGTTTGTGGAATCATATTTTCTTATGATATATGGCGATAGTCGTTAGGTTGGTTGGGATATCTATTTGATTAGTTTGATATAGTTATATTTCGCTACATATCACCTTTCACACCAAGGTACTGCTCTTCCTCTGAGAATATATCTAATGACACAAATTGTTAATACATCCTGGTGAAGGGCTGAAGGAAGAAGAAAATGAGCTATACATATGGTACATGCGAAAGGAAGCTGAACAGAAAAAACAAATGGGGACAATATAACCAGCGACACCAGATGATCGATGATCCCTTGGGGGAGATTTTGAAGACGAAAAAGGTTAATAACACAGTCCCCGAATGAACAGATACATGCTATGATTCTGTCTGCTCGGATGCGGCAAGCGGACACGATATAGGAAAATTGATCACTTCCTCGGTTTTGACTTCTTGGCCGTCTGCTTCAACGCCTCCTTGCCCTTCTGCTTCCATGCCTGGCTGGCATTCATCTGCTGCTGCGCAATATACGCTTCATACTCCTGGGTCCGTCGTCGATTGTGTTCGGCCAATTCATGCGCATCCTCCATCTCTCTCTGCGCCCTGTAAGATTCCGCACTCTGCTTCTCGGCAGTAGACAACCGGGGTGCCGCAGCGGGTGTTCCGTCGTAGTTCTTCTTATCCGCATTCGCGTCTGTGAAGCTTTTGACCTTGTCGCCCATTTCTTTCTTCATGGTTGAATACTCCTTCTTGGCGTTGTTGACCACTTTGTCCACCATGCTGATGTTTTCGGTTTTTTGGGGGGAGCCTGATAACTCGCCTCTTTCGTTCATTTTTTGCATTTGCGATGTGAACTGCTGTTGGATCATTCGGAGACTTTCTTTGCCTTCGCCGGGAGGAGGACGATAGAGGTCGGCCATGCCGAGCATTTTGCGTGTCGCGGGAGTATTGAATAGATATCCCTGAAGTAGCGAAAAGGCACCGGAGACGGCGAAATACAATTGCAAGGCCGCCGGTTGCCACGAAATAAACAAGAGAGATATGGCTGGCAAGCCAACTATGAAAAATCTACCTGTAGCACTCTGTCCCATGTCGTTCAGACCGGTCTCCACATTTTTCTGCAGATAGAAAAACGATATGTCAGCTTGTTGAATAAACAAGAAGAAAAAGACAGCGCAACTCACCTTCATAGATAAATACATAAAACCCGTCGTTAGGATAGGGAGAATGTAATAAGGATCGTAACTCGTGAGATCATGAATCCAAGCAAAATGTTCCATCGCAAGACCCGGAACGGGCAGTTCAGACATTCCACGCACAACTCGGAAGATTCCAAAACCAAGAGGAACCTGAAGCAGAGGCACAAAATTTCTCCATGTCTGGATGTCGTGCTTTGCGTAGAGATCATCCAGCTCTATTTTGGCCTTGGCGGCGTCCAATTGTCTTCCCTGAGAGAGGAGTTGCATTCGTTTCGTTCTGAGCGCCATCATCTCGTTTTTGATAGGACCGGTCTTGGCTGCGTTATCTGATGCCTTGAGCGAAGGATGGAAAAGAGCTATACGCGTGATCACGGCAGCGGCCGCAAGACTAGCCCACCATGACATTCCGCCCCAGATGTGAATGTGCTCAATCAACCATTCCATAAACGCTGATGGACCCCAGCCATAGTCCAGTCCGAGTTCTTTCAAATATCCGAGTTTCTCGGGAATATCTTCAATGTTGGGAAGTTGTGAGTCTCCCAATGGCGTGACATTTTCCGTAGCTTGTGCAGCAGCATTTTCTGGGGACGTTGAATTGAATCGAGCGAACGACAAACCCGAAACTGATGCTGGCGGCACGTACGAGATTGCTTTCAATCGTAACCGGTCATTTCGGCTGGTAGATAGAATAGGACGAGAGGCAATGGACGACAACTATTGGCAAAAGGGTCAGTTTTCAATCAGATCCGAATATGCGATTCTCCTGCCGAAACATACGGATCGAGCCGGCGAGACAGGTTTTATTAAAGAAACATTCCTGGTACTGCCTCTAACAGCAGCCCTCGACAGGCCGTGTGCGCCAAACATATTGGCGATTATGATTGAAGGAAACTTGCGGACGAGTAAATCTCGAGATTCCGCATCTGCAACAGCTGCGGAAGACAAATCAATATTTTTGTTCCGCAAAAACGCCAAGCCCTATTCTGCCGGGCGGTCAGTCAACATGCTAGGTTGCGATATTCGATTCAAGATTACTTAGCAGGCGTAGATTTAATTTTTGAAGAATATATGATATTAACGCGTCGATGCTTGTTTTGAATACAGTATGCCCAAACGCCAACCAAATGTGTCCCTTTCTATGTACAGTATCCCAGGAATCATTGAGCCATATAATAGATGTGAACAGTAGGCCTCCTGCCTTTTCAAGTATCCCTCGCAAGGTTCGAGAGGGTTATGCAATAGGATTTAGTTTTCGAGAGTTCTTAGTCGGCTTATTCAAGGGACGCCGCATCCTCGACGTTGGCATGGGGATCCGTTCGTCGGTCACGAATTTCTCTTAACTCGATACCGGGGCCAACAGGCGTCGTACGTCTGTAGGTAGGGAAAATCTGTACAACATGTTAGTGTTTGTAAGATGTTTAATGTTGTTCGGATCGTACCTTTGTATTGGTCCAACCTAAGCGGAAGGCAGCTTCATGTGCGAGCAATTCTCCCAGACCCAGCATCAACCCATTCACAAACGGCAGTAGAACATTGATCGCTGTACCCCGCAAAAGACCCCATATCGTCGGCGGCTTGTATAGAATTACGGGCGAGCTGGATGTGGATGGTGGCGAGGAAGAGAGCTCGTTGTTGGCGGAGTAGTTTTCAGAGTCGGAAGGGACCGTAATAGCCGAATCGTACAGTTCGATCCGCTCGGTCGATCGATCGTCGGCCATATTGTGTGTAGTATGGCGATTATAAGAGCAATAGGCGTTGTTCAGTCACTTGTAGGAGTGTTCCGGCCGGCGGTTGTGGATGTCGGGGCCTTATTTGTTATGTGATGTAGTCCGACGTCAAGCTCCCCGGCCGTCATCCTGTCTGGGGCTCGGCGAGATGGTGGGGAACAGCCGCTTATGTAATAAGGTCTGGTTTTCAGGGCCTCGCGTCAACAACGAGGGCTATGTAAACGAACTCGGTGTAAAGAGAGATTTTGTAGATGCTTTCCTCCAACAGTAGTTAGTAGGTATATAATCAAATATCCATGTTTTCAGAGTGTTACATGGCGGATTTCTTTGCAGCGCCCAGCGGCGGCCGAAAGATTCTAGGATGACCAATCAGGCAACCGTGACGTACGGGAGCTGTCCAGTCAACGGTCAAGCGTCAACAGTTCATCCAGCTTCATTCTTTCACCTTCCTCTCATCTAAGAATTCTTTGTGCTTCCTGGAGCAGCACAAACTGAAGCACTACACCAGCCATATTCTACCTCTTGATCTACGTCTGCATAGTCAAGTAAACCGACAAGATCGACTACTTTGACATCCCCTCATAACGAAACGCCACGCCAAAATGGCTTCCAACCTCAGCCAAGATGAACTCTTGTCCCAGTTCTGCGCCATGACTGGTGTCACTCCATCAGAGGTATGCCGACCTCACACTTCGCCCGTGCTGTTTTTCTATGCAGTTTTCTAACTTAGAAATTCTCAGGCTCGTCCATTCCTCGAGACAAATCAATGGGACCTCGATGCTGCCGTTACCGAATTCTTCGCTGACCAAGAAGAAGACGAGCTTCTAGAAGATACGGAAGCTAGAGGTGGCCGCCGGCTAGGAACAGACTCGACCGACGAGTCCGAAACCGCACCTCCACGTTCATCAGCCTATACCTCTGGACAATCAAGCTCGCGACGTGCGCCAGCCAAGAAGTTTGCGACCTTGGGGGATTTGACCTCTGGTGGCGGGCGTGACTCTGGAAACGAAGACGATGAAAACCAAGACTTTTTTGCTGGTGGTGAAAAATCTGGTCTTGCCGTACAGAATCCAGATGACATTAAGCAGAAGATCTTAGAAAAGGCTATGCGGTAAGACTTTCTGAGCTAAAATGAAGACTATCGACTAACGCGCGTTTAGAGCCAAGCCTCCTCAACCTGACGACTCGGAAACCCGCAAATCGTATTTTACTGGAGCCGCGCGCACTCTTGGAGGAGATGATACCCCAAGCCAGGTGATTCAAGACCCGAATGAGAATCGTCCCACACCGCCACCTAGAGTACACCGCACACTACACTTCTGGAACGACGGCTTTTCGGTCGACGATGGCGATCTTTACCGATCTGACGACCCCCAGAATGCAAGCATACTGGAGGGCATTCGGCGAGGACGAGCTCCTCTGTCAATCATGAACGTGGCACCGGGCCAGGAAGTCGACGTGGAAATCAAGCAGCACGATGAGAAATATACCCGCCCCAAGCCAAAGTACAAGCCCTTCGCCGGCTCGGGACAGCGACTGGGAAGTCCTACTCCAGCTATTCGCACATCTCAACCCGGGCCTGCTGCTGCACCGGCCGTTTCAGAGCCAGCCAAGCCAGACGTAGACGAGTCGCAACCTGTGGTGACATTGCAGATTCGTCTGGGAGACGGAACGCGACTTACTTCTCGATTCAACACAAGCCATACTATCGGCGATGTTTATTCGTTCGTGGCAGCGGCCAGCCCAGCGAGCCAGTCTCGCGCATGGATATTGATGACCACATTTCCCAGCAAGGAGTTGACAGACAAGGCTGCTGTTTTGGGCGAATTACCTGATTTCAAGCGGGGTGGTGTCGTCGTTCAGAAGTGGCAATAATCATCTCGAGTTGCACCGGCTTGTTGGATTCCAGAAACCACTACGATAGAGCTTGTATGCTGGCTTCAAGACCCAGATGCAGTTATCCTAGCTAGAGACGTAAAAGTATCATGTAACTAGACGAATATATGTGACTACCAAGTCTTCGTGCCCCAACCATAGTCGTCTACTATGATTTTCTTCGAGCAAGCGTAAAAAGAATCCTTCAAGCAGAAGTAAAGTACCCTCATTAAATTGTCTGAAAGTGCCTGGTATCCAACATCATCCTGCAATGGGAGGGAGTCCGCGGAGATTTCGTGCTTATCAATCATCGCTCCGATGACGCAGAACTTTTTTCTTTTCTCCAACACCTCAATCTGTCTGCAAGACCCCGCTACTGCTCAACACACTTTCATTTGGATAATTCATATAAAAGATCACGGCAGAGAATATCATCGGATGCAATGCCCCTCGACGGCGTGAAAAACATCGTGCTGGTGAGTGGACATTCACTTCCCCGCCGCTTATCGATAACAGCAAGGACGATCTCCAATCCTGTCTTTTGCTGTTTAGATTCATGATACAGCTACTCATAACTATTGTACAGGTCCTATCCGGCAAAGGAGGCGTCGGCAAATCCTCCGTAACCCTCCAACTCGCGCTCGCCCTCACCCTACAGGGCAAATCCGTCGGCATCCTCGACATCGATCTCACCGGCCCCTCCATCCCACGCCTCGTCGGCAAAGAAGATGCCAAAATCACGCAGTCGCCGCGCGGCTGGATTCCAGTCGAAGTCTATCCTTCCGCTACAACACAAGATGAAGATGGAAATGCAAAAACACGTGGATCGCTGAGGTGTATGTCCGTTGGATTCTTGCTTCGAGATCGTGGCGATGCGGTGATTTGGAGGGGACCCAAAAAGACGGCTATGGTGAGGCAGTTTTTGTCGGATGTTTTTTGGGGGGAGACGGATTATTTGCTTGTTGATACGCCTCCGGTATATACTCCAAAATCCGCATTCAAACTTTGGACTATATACTAAAGGACTATGATCCAGGGCACGAGCGACGAACACATCGCCATCGGTGAAAGTTTACTGACAATGTCATCTATCTCTCGCACTACAGCTACAGCCTCAAGACTCTCTTATCTCGCCGGCGCAGTCCTAGTCACAACCCCTCAAGCCGTCGCAACCTCCGACGTCCGCAAAGAAATCAATTTCTGCTTCAAGACCCAGATCCCCATTCTCGGCGTTGTCGAGAACATGTCCGGATATACATGCCCCTGCTGCGGGGAAGTGAGCAACTTATTCTCTCGTGGTGGTGGTGAGGTAATGGCTGCGGAGATGTCGATTCCGTTCCTGGGACGGGTGCCTGTCGATGTCAAGTTTGGGCAGTTGGTGGAGAGTCAGAAGATTGCGGGTGATGATGGGGTTGATAGCGATGTTGACGATGAAGAAGAAGATGTGGATATGCAAAAGAATCCGTTTGAGGACGATGAGAGGTTGCTTGTGGAAAAGTATAAGGATTGCTGGTCACATCCTATCTTTGAGGGGTTTACGAAGGGCCTTTTGGATAAGATTGAGGCGGAGTCGGGGTAGATGGATGTTATTTCTGAGTATATGTGTTTTATGCATGGCATGAGCTGGCGCTTCGGTGATGATGGGTGGTAATATTAGATACATTGACGCATGTATTATACCAATATACCAAAATAGGTTCAACACTCAATCACAAACGGTAAATTTCAATCGATATCATTAGCTCATAGACTCATGAACAACCGCCATGAATGATTCATCATCCCTCGCTAAGACCAAGCAACCGAAACTCCGATCCATGACAGTGCAATCGTTGGTAGGCATCTCTTCAAGCCGTGGGAACAGCAACAGCCTGATCCTGATCTCTGACGAGCAAAGAACGCAGCGAATTCTCTGCTGAGTACGAGTGCGAGTGAAATACCTGAGGATGTGCAGTTTCCCGCTGTACGATATTCTTCAGCCAATTCAACCAATCTTGTACCTCGGCCACAAAGGACATTCTATCAGCCACAGTGTTTTGGGTCGGAGCAACCGCTCCTGTGAATGGTGATGCATGTAGCATAGGAGAACCTGTCGGTGTATCAGGAGGTACTGATGGCCAAGAAGATCTATTTCCTTTTGCATCGAGGCGAGTCTCGGAAAGTAAAGCGGGAGAAGTTATGGTTGATGATCTGGTGGTCTTGAATTTGGAAGGCGTGCTTGCTAGCAGTGCCGTACTGTCTGACTTTGACGTGGCCACAAACTCATTCATTCTTGCTGCTGGTGCTGTTGAACGTTCCTTCCCCTTTCTAGGGTTACTCCCTTGCGTCATATTTCCAGTACGAGTATCTTCACGTTCTACTCGTGAAGTCTGTTGATAGCCAGTCGCCAAAGCCGTCTGTCGGAGATCGTCCAACAACCCCAGCGGTGAGCCATATAGATCATTGTCATCATCAACAATCACAATGTGCCCATCTGCATCCGCTGAGCTTTCCACACTATCTGTGGTTGTTTCCTGGATAGCTAGCAGGTTACCGGGGGGAGGGTTGACCTCGCCAAAGGGAGCAATATGACTTCCATACTCATTGGCAAGACTCAATCTGCTCCTGCCACATATCTCTGCAATAGAGTCCAATGTACTGCGGATATCGGGTTCGATTGCACGTAGAATAGCGTCGATCCCGAATTCTTCCACCGCAGGTAGGTCTATTTGTTGCATTGCTGGGTCTGATGACATTTTTGTAGATGACCGAGCATTGTTGGGCTCGGGAGTATATGCCCTAACCAACACGGGCTGTGTAGCTATGGTGGACGAACGTCCGGTTATATGTCTGTTATCTTGGTTTTCTCTTAGTCTGCGTAATAGGGGCTTCGAGCTCCCATATAACTGCCGGTGGGCTGTCGTTCTCCGCGCCGGGGTCGACTCGTCAACTTGGCGAGATTGAGAAGAAGAAGGGATTGCCGATATAAAAGACTCCCGATTCAAAACCGGTTGGGGCAGAGAAGATGACAGACGAGATCCATCATTTCGGTGGGTCGAGATCATTGTAGATCTGGCTTCCATCTTGTCCACGTTCTGCTGCAGGACAGACACACACACTTCCAAGATTAGAGTAACTTGAACCGCCACAGACTAACTCCCAACATTACCCAGGTATAGGCTACGTAGGCGTGCGTGACAAGGAGAAGAAACACGCAAGAAAAGAGGCTGCTGACCGCAGTAGTACAGAAGAAGGTGGGTGGCCCCGTTTGCAGGCAGGCAGATGGATTTATTCAATCAATGCTGGTTCAAAGTGCAGAGACATACATATAGTTGAGACGAGAATCCACCAGTATGGCCTGGATTAGGATGGCAGTATCAGGCTCAGATTGGTTGGCGGCGCAAGTTGCATACTTAGCCTGCAGAAAAGCGGAAATATAATGAAACAGATATGAGATGCAATAACAGTATTAATCAATCAAGATAGGAAATACTCAGGAAGGATGGGGATGCAGCAGGGAATGAGTTGGCAGGTTGAGTTGGTTGTGTTGTGTTGCATGTTTTGGAAGAAGAGGAGGGGTCGGTCTGAGCCTCGGAGGAAGGTGATCAGTCCGCAGAGCTAACTCTTCGGCCAACCACAACCACACCATCCAACCTTCTATTAGCAGCTTGACCAGAACCATCTTCATGTGGGAGTTGCCAAGATGAGCAAGAAATACGTACTTACCACCTAGCCCTGTATTTCTGCGACCAACGCTGACTTGACTAACAGTTCCCCGACTCCGACTCAGGGTCCGACTTTGACGAGAACACCACCGACCTTCCATTCCCCAAACCACTCTCGCGCTCGTCCTTTCTAGCTCCAGACTTTGACCCAGCCACATTCCTCTCATCACTGACGAACCGACATCAAACCCTGGAGGACCTGCGACTCGAACTCCGCGAACTAAGCCAAGGACTAAACAAAGAACTGCTCGATGTGGTCAATGAGAACTATCAAGATTTCCTATCGCTCGGAGGCGCTCTACAAGGCGGAGAAGAGAAAGTTGAAGAAATCAGTGTTGGACTCTTAGGTTTTCAGCGAGATGTTGCAGCGATCCATGCCAAAGTCGAAGATCGGAAAGCTGAGATGGAAAGCCTTCTGCAAGAGAAGAAAGCTTATAGGATAAAAGCCAATATTGGAAGGACCCTGCTCGATATTGGGGAGAGAATAGAAGAGCTAGAGCAGCGATTGATGATTGTCGGCACGAAGACGTCAAATGGCTTAGCTACTTCCACCGAAGACGCGGACTCTGACCAGGAAGGCTTCATTTCTGACAATACGGAAAGCGAAGAGGACTCGGAGGAAGAAACCGACGAATCCACCATAATATCGGTCAAAAGACTGGAAAGTCACGTACAAAAATACCTATATATAATCTCAGAGTCGGATCGAATCGGCTCAGATCACCCTTTTGTGGTTGGCCAGCAACCTCGTCTGGAGAAAATAAGGTCCATGTTGCTCCTCGACTTGGACACGGCGCTGAAGCAGTCTCGGAAGGGTGGAACGAAAGACGAGACTCGTACTGTCAGAGTTCTACGACTCTACGACTCATTAAAGGCCGAGTCCAGTGCAGTTTCTGCCCTCAAACAGCTCTCTATATAGATGTTGCGGGCTTGTTCATGACATTTAAGAATACATTGCATAGCGTGGAGTTGATAATTGAATCCGGAATAGCTAGATGCTTGATAGATACCATGGAACGCCATGAATGAAATTTATAGTTAACAATACATGTATGAAGAAAGATAATTTACAATCCAGCCAAATAGGCAGGTTCGGGGGAGCTCTCGGATTTGAAGTCTCCGTTGAGACTGAAGCCGGGGCCATTGGTTGAGCTCAAGACCTGTATCATGTTAGCATTGGGATAGAAGATGAGAATGGAAGGGTACAGTATGCGTACAATTTCATAAACCTCCTTCGGGACACGGTCACTCAATTGAGTGGCATCTTTCTTGATCTGTTCCAAAGCGGTTCGCAGGTTGTCACGTAGTTGATCCGGGGAGAAGCCCAATTGCCCAATTGGCATACGGATGACTGCGTCTCTCTCACGGTAGACGGTGCCGCCTCGAAGCATCTGCACTCTGATACCGACATCATCCACAACAGTACCAGTCTTGACACTGGGCATCAGTCCTCTGGGACCAAGAATTCGACCCAACCCAGCCTTGTTCAAGGCATCAAGACTGTCCGTGTGGCATATACACCGTTCGAACTCGATGATTCCTTTCTTGATATTTTCGAAAATTTCCTTGTCACCAACAAGCGAAGCACCTGCCTCGAGAGCGTCTTTTGCGGCTTTCGATCCGGGAGGCGCAATAACGCAGATTCTGGACTCGGTCTGTACGGCGTGGGGGAAGCGGACCATGTTACGGATGACGGGTCCGTCTTTTCTTGACTTTAATCGAATATGAATCTCGTACTTTGATCGCTCGCGATCGCGTCCGACTTCGAAAGCACGGATGTATCTATACTGTCTTGTAAGCAAGCCGTACAAATCTAGACAATTTCCGGAACACAAAAATCGTACCTCATCGCATCGCACAATGCATATTGATCAATGAGGCCCAAATCCTTCTGTTGATAGTCCCGGGATCCCTTGGCCTTCTTCTTTGTCGTTTCTTTCTTGTTTTTCTTTCCCTTCGAACTGCTCATAGCCGTTCGCACTTGGTGTTGACCTAGGGGATAGAGGAAAGGGGCAATGGCGCTATTTTGTCGCAAAGTCAATCGACATGATGCTGATATAGGGCCTGCCGTCACTGGCAAGGCTCGAAAGGCGGAAGCCATTTGCTATGGAACGGCGCAACAATGGCTCGATTCTTTTGGAGATGGTCCTGGCCTGACAGACTTGGCCGAATGTTTTTCGGAGCTTTGGAAGGAGCGGAAAAATATGGCGCCGAGAGTTGTTCCATGTGGGTCCTTCCTTAGGATTGGCTGTGGGGTACTCGAGCATCTTTTTTGGATGATTCACACCCCGCCATCAGACAACCTTTTCAATCTTCCATCTTGGGTAGAGAGAACAACTCAAAATGTCTTGCAAGTTGGTTTGTGCATCCGGCGCCAACCCGGCAGGCTTGCTGCCCGCTACATTGATCGCTACATCCGTCAATGAGGCAAGGCCTAGTCCCGTCGTTGATATCACCTACGAGAACGTTCCTGCACTTCCTAGCGGCGATGTGATCGAGTTTACTGATGCCAGTGGAACCATTGTGCAAGGTCTTGACGCTGTCATTGCTAAGCTCCGTGTACAATTTCCATTCCTCAAGAGCAAGTATGAAGCTCAGGTATGTCGCTGCTAAATACTCACGTGAGAGGCCCTGTTACTGTTACTTATGACCATCTAGGAGGAAAAATGGCTGTCTCAAGTCGGTCAATACGTTCCACTAGATCACAAAGCTCTTGAAGCACCCCTTCAGACTCTTGACTCTTATCTTACCCTGCGTTCGTTCCTCGTCGGCTACTCCTTGTCTGCTCCCGACATTGCTATCTGGGGCGCCCTTCGCGGAAACCGTGTTGCCGTCACAGCTGTGAAGAAAGGGACATTGATCAACTTGACCCGTTGGTTCCGCTTCTTGGAGGAGCTCTGCCCCTGGACTACCGCTGCAGTTGATGCTGTGAACGCCGCAGCTAAAGCGAAGCGGGCCGCAGCGTCCAAGGCAGGTGCCAGCTACGACATTGCTCTCAAGAACACTGAGCAGGGTGTTGTAACTCGTTTCCCTCCCGAACCCTCTGGATATCTCCATATTGGTCACGCCAAAGCTGCTCTCTTGAATGATTACTTTGCGCATGAGAAGTACAAGGGTACACTTCTGTTGCGTTTCGATGATGTATGTCTAGATCAACTCCCCCGCAAGAGTATAGCCATGAACTGATACCCCCCCGGACAAATCCTAGCAAGGAAAAAGAACTTTTTCACGACGCGATCCTTTTTGACCTGGATTTGATGGGAATCAAGCCTGACAGAGTTTCATACTCATCGGATTACTTCCAAGTGCTGCATGATTACTGTATTCAATTTATCAAGGATGGTTTCGCGTACGCGGATGACACCGACAAGGAGACCATGGCACACGAGCGAATGGAGGGAATTCCCAGCAAGCGTCGTGACTCTCCCGTTGAGGAGAGCCTGGCTCATTTCGAAGAGATGAAGTCTGGCTCTGAAGAGGGCCAGAGATGGTGTATCCGAGCTAAGATTTCTTTCGACGATAAGAATAAAGCTATGAGAGATCCCGTGATCTACAGATGCCAGCAGACACCGCACCTTCGTACTGGCACTACCTGGAAGGTCTATCCTACCTATGATTTCACCTGCCCCATCCTCGATTCAATAGAAGGAGTCACTCATGCGTTGAGAACGATCGAGTACAGAGACAGAAATCCACAGTACGAGTGGATGTTGAATGCCCTGAAGCTCCGCAAGGTTCAGATCTGGGACTTTGCTCGCATGAACTTTGTGCGGACATTGCTTTCTAAGCGAAAGCTTACTAAGTTGGTTGATAGTGGTGTTGTTTGGGGCTGGGATGAGTACGTCCATTGCAAAAAGATTTGTTCCATGGCAATGCTTGCTAACACGGTAGAACAGCCCCCGTTTCCCTACTATTAGGGGTATCCGCCGTCGCGGCATGACGATCCCCGCACTTAGAGAGTTTATTCTCAAGCAGGGCCCAAGTCGTAACATTGTCAACTTAGATTGGACTATTTTCTGGGTATGTTTGGATCTACGGCAGTTTGTTCGAACCCCTATTAACAATATTTTAGTCTACAAACAGGAGGTATATCGACCCTATCTCTCCACGCCACACTGCTATCTTGAAAGAAGGTGTGGTCACAGCTCAGGTTACAGGAGAGTCTGTCCCCGTGGCCCCTGCACCATTGATTCTAGATAAACCCAAGCACGACAAGAACCCTGAGCTTGGCACAAAGAAGGTGGCTTTCAGTCAATATATTATTCTGGAGCAAGAGGATGCCAAACTGTTCAAACAGGACGAAGAAATCACCCTTATGAAATGGGGTAATGCGATAGTCCGTAAGATTGAGAAGTCTGGCGACCTCGTGACCAACCTTGAACTTGAGTTGCACCTCGAAGGGGACGTTAAGAAGACCGACAAGAAGGTCACTTGGTTGTCCAGCGAAGGCCTACAGCTCATTCCAGTCGATTTGGTGGGCTTCGATCACCTTTTGACAAAGGACTCTCTCCAAGAAGAAGACAACTTCGAGGACTTCTTGAACCCCAAGACCGAATGGCACGACCTAGCTTTTGCGGATGGAAACGTTGCGGACGTCAAGGAGGGCGATATCATCCAGTTTGAGCGAAAGACTTTCTACCGCTGCGATCGTCCTTTTGTTGGTGATGGAAAGCCAGCCGTATTCTTCGAGATCCCGACTGGAAAGACCAGCAATTAAGAAGCTAATCGTGACATCCCGCACCGAAGCACTAACCCTCTTCGGTGTGTTGAGAAGAGTGTTGGTGAGTGATGGTTAGATCCTCTATGTTTAGGGCTACAATAGCTCCTAACGGAGGTTCTGCTTAGATTAGAAAAATGATACATCTTGATTGATATTACTTGCATTGGATTCCCATACTGGTTTTTCAATAATCCTCTAGTCATATTGATGTAGACGCAATGCCTTGGGGCCATATACCAATCACAGAGCTTTGGAGCAGACAATATCATGCATGCTATGCTTGCCCCACCTAGGGTCTGGTCTTTGGTATAAAGCTTCCCCAGACTATTTTCACGTTTTCTTTGTCTTCACTTTCTAAACTACTTATCATATATTGAAAGGTTGCAGATACTTGCTATCACTGGGAGGAATTGTATACAAGAGGAGAATCACCACAGCATCATGCCAGCTTCATATTCTGCTATCAACACTGGTATAGTCGTTACATTGCTTCTTTTGGTAAGTACTCTATTCATTGCCTTGACCATCAGTAATATACTAATCATTATTTTCCAATAAGAGCACTGCGGTATCAATTATACTAGGAGGGTGAGCCAAATCCCAGATGATCACGGGTGCGAATGGATCCTCTTAACAGCATGTAGAATTGCTTGGTCACGCATCAACTCGTTATTCCTCCCCTTCCCAACGTCACTCGGAGCAATTTCCACTCTCTACCCACTACTTCCATTCCTCTCAGCATTGGTAGCGAACATACTCGCGTCTCGATACCAACGGGATCATAACGAATCGCCCAAGAATAGAATCACGGCTTCGACGACTGCTGACGAGAATGGAAGCCATACTACCTCCGTGACTGCAGTCAACGGCTCTCTCCCATCATCACGAAGCTCCCCGACCTCTTTTCTATCACTGGCCAGTCCAATCATCAACTTCGCCATAGACCAATTCCTCACCCTGCTCCCCGTCATAATCGCCACGCTGACCGCAACATACATCTCCCCAAGCGACAACAACTGCCATCTCGAACAAGCATGGCAGTCATACTACCACAACAAAGACGTGCACAGCATCCGCACGATACAAGATCAACTACAATGTTGTGGTTTACGAAGTACGAAGGACAGAGCCTGGCCATTCAAGGATGCGAATCATGGCGATAATGCGTGTGAGACGACGACGGGGTATACGCAGAGTTGTTTGCAGCCGTGGAGTGAGCAGGAGAGAAGGGTTGCCATTTTGGTGTTTGTGGCTGCGGTGGTGGGGTGGGGGATTAAGGTATTTTCGCTTCTGTCTTTTCATTACTATTGTGGATTTGAAAGGGCACCAATAGCTGATTGGGGTTATGTTTACTAGATGGGCATGACGAATTTCACCTCCGGACGCTTTTATGCATTTGCCAATTCTAGGGCTCGACGCAATGCCTGGTTCGATGAGGCGAATGCTAGAAATGGAGGCTATGGTGAATCTTCTGGTCCGAGACTGCTTCCATTCACCGATAGTGAGAATGGTAACACCGAAACCGAAGAAGCTGCAGTTGTGCCTGGGGATGACGCCCCGATAATCGAAAGCCCGCTTATTAACCCTGATGCTCGTGATCTTAGCTCTCCAGAAGGTAGAGATCTTACAGGCGGGAGTCCCTGGAGAGAGAATGTGTGATCAACAGACGAAAAAATGTTGACAGCTTGAAGACTGGTACAGCAGTACCATCGGGAATTCAGTTAGACTGAAAATCAGGATGAATAAGGGTATCATGGCTATTAACAGACGTCTTTTTATACAAGTGCGCGGTCATTTCAACGACGGTTTTCTTTCGGGTCCCATGTAATATTCAGGAGTCCATCTGCATAAAGCCCACTTACAATAAGACGACCTCTTTTAGAGTCCATATCACCTGACGTGCTGCTTGGGTAGTTGGTTCCGTCATCTGGATAACCAGTCAGTACATGACACGGAGATTGAAAAGCAAATAACCTACCGGCGTACAGTGTCCGAGCGTAGTATTTGGTATGCAGGTTGAAGAGGCTTCCAGGGAATGGGCTCAGATCAGGCCCATGTCCTCGACGAATCTCGGCCACAACAGACGGCGCAACACATCCGTGAGGGTTCTTGGCCATGCAAAACAATCGACCAGCATCCGGAGACCCTGCTGCAACCACTCCGCGAAGGAAGTTTTCATTGGAGTCGAACACTGTTGGGTCGTTTATGTCCAAAGACCTGTCGAAGCTGAGAGTTTCCGGGTGAAAAGTCATGTAGACGCTGCTATATTTGCCGGAAAGCGCATCGGTCTCCGGATCACGCTCGTATATTCGAACAATGTCCGTGCTTGTCGAGGCAACGAGAACCTCTTTTCCGGTTGGCGTGACAAGTATTCCGTTCGCAAAGGGGATGCCACCTGCAACAATGGTACAGATTGGTCTGCTTTGGATACTAAAGTCAACGAAGGTGACCCATCCCAAAGGAAGACCAAGAACTCTCTCAGTGAAAGACAAGAAAGGATGTCTGCGGCGAATCAGGCATTGGTCATTTGTGACATAAAACGACGTGTAAGACACCGGGGAGACGGAGTTGGGAGAACGTATGGTATGGTTGTTGTCTGTAACGGAGCAGACATGTACTGCCCGCGCATCTTCGTAGTCTATATCCATGACCTCTACACAACTTTTGTCATAGCCTTGGTTAACAACAAATAACCGTGCGCGACTATCCTTCTTCTCGTGATACAGACCTATACCGAGTGGGTGGAAGTCGGAATCTGAAGGAAAGTTCACCAGCTCCATTTCACGCAGACTGCCCGAGCCGCCGTAATCGTACAACAATAATCGACCTTGCTGGTGGGAGGTTTGGCTATGGCCCTGCTTCAGGTTAGAAATCCAACGAAGACAATCGCCGTTGAGCACCAACCCATAAAGCGTTCCAAGACACCCTTCCAGGGTCAGAGCTGATTATTGCGTATCCGCTCTCGTGATCCAAAACCATATCCTCAGAGAATCCCACACGGTCTTTGAATATCGTCCAAGCTAGGCCGCTGCGAAATGCGAGCCATTGTTCGGGAAGGCGAGGAAGCTCTACCCAGGGCGAGAGCAACTTGTGCAAGAAGAGCGACAGGAACGATAGGACTGTGATAATCGCGAATGCCTACATCGTGTTCAGTGACCGCTTCTAGATTGGGCGGAAGATTCCCTTACCTGGGCAGAGGATAAACCCATTGTAATGTCATTGAGGCTGCATCTGTAAGAATAAGCGTAAGTATGTGCATTTGAGGATGATATTATTGTTTCTCGCGTCTTCCGCGAAAGAATGCCGATTAGGTCTGCACTCAGGGGGCTCCTTCCTTCCCTGCCTCCCTTTCCCGGTTGGGAAGTCGCGACTGATTGTCCCCCGCCATCTCAACTCCAACCCCTCTTTCATTCTCATTCTCATTTTCTATTTTCCTTTACCTTCTAGCTCTGCAGGTATTTGGTATTCATTATTCCCAAGCCGAGTACGTCGTATGATGCATGCCATTGACGGCATCGTTAGCTTTGAGTCGGTCCTGTCGGGAAGTCAATCTGCACTCGGGTCATGAATTCTCTCTCTTCAACGACCAGCTTCCGCTGGAAGTGGCTGGCAATTTTCCAAGGTTCTATTTTCAAGTAGAGTTGCGTTGTCCATTTCCGAGCCAATTGCAATGATTTTCAGTCAAAACAGTCGGCCGAGTCCACGGTCTCACTGGTACGCTTATCTGGTCGATTGATGAATGACCGTCGATTCTTTGAGCTGCAAGAAGAATGTTCGAGACCATCCAGCAAAGCAGCACCAGCACACATTTTGGAAGCTGGATTCAGCCATTCTGTGGTTGAGTTTGAGTCTGTCATATACTTTCAGTATGCCGTCAAGCCTGCAGAAAGCCAGGAACGAGGAGAAAATGCCTCAGCCATACGTCACAGTGAAGAATCAAATGTAGGTTTTACTGCAATCAAATTATGTCGTTCGTTTGAGCACATCAAAAACAACCCGGCAGCATCCGTCGTTCCTTTCTACGCGCCTTCAGCCTTCCAGGTCCCCTGTTCTGAAATTGCTCTCGAGATACCAAGATTCCTGCCTTTACACTCGTTGAAACACCAGCTTAGAGTCATCGAGTCCAGACAATCGTTCTTCAAAACGATGTCGGTTAATCCGCGGGCTTCTAGCGATGACCAACAGTCACGTACCTCAAGACGCATGTCTCGTGCGGAGAGGAGAATGTCGCGAGCTGTTAGCGTCGCCCAAGACCAGAGTCTTGACGAGTACGAAAGGTTGGTCAGATATGTGTCAGTTTACAGAGAGCCAGGGATGGCCGACACCGAGAACGAAGAAGGGGAGATGAAACGTGTTTGGTATGCACCGTGGCGCAGACAATTTGTGCCCACGTCAGAAGCAGCGGAGGCAAAACAAATGTTTCCAGATGAGTGGCTTCTCACCGACATTAAACAAGGTCTGTCTGAGGCTGAGGTCAACAACCGTCGACGTCGTTCGGGGTGGAATGAATTGATTTCGCAAAAAGAAAACCCAATTGCAAAGTTCATGTCCTACTTTCAGGGTCCGATCCTGTATGGTAAGTCAAATTTGCCTTCACAATTTGAATTGATACAACCATCTGGCTGATTGGAAGTTGTTGGCGAAAGTCATGGAAATTGCTGTGCTTCTGGCAGCTGGTCTTAAAGATTGGGTAGATTTCGGTGTCATCATTGGAATCCTGTTTCTCAACGCCTCAGTTGGATGGTATCAGGAAAAACAGGCTGCAGATGTCGTAGCTAGCCTCAAAGGTGATATCGCATTACGATGTAAGGTCGTTCGTGATGGACGTGAGACCGAGGTGTTAGCTCGTGAACTGGTTCCCGGAGATGTGGTATGTATATGTGAAGATTTCTAGGCTAAATGACCAAGCTAAAGTAACTAGGTAATTGTCGAGGAAGGGACTGTCGTTCCGGCTGATTGCAAAGTGATATGCTCATACGATGACCCAAATGGCTTCGCAGAATTCAAAAGAATGCAAGCAGAAGGCGCTCTTGATGAGTCTTCAGGTGAAGAAGAAAAAGGACAGCAAGGAGGCCAGGAGCGAGAAGAAGATGAGAAAGTCACGGATGGCCAATCGGCCAAGGAGAAGAAAGAACAGGGTTCGAGGACAAAGAGTGAAGGTGGCCAATCAAGCGATGAAGAAGAGGAAAAAGAAAGCCGGAAAGGATATCCAATCCTCGCTTGTGACCATTCCGCTATTACTGGTGAATCTCATGCCGTTGATCGACACATGGGCGAGCCTGTCTACTACACGACAC
The DNA here is from genome assembly GCA_023626215.1 of Talaromyces sp. PL2406. Taxonomy (NCBI): domain Eukaryota; kingdom Fungi; phylum Ascomycota; class Eurotiomycetes; order Eurotiales; family Trichocomaceae; genus Talaromyces; species Talaromyces sp. PL2406. The sequence continues at coordinate 1,666,426 of JAMAGL010000004.1, read as the reverse complement.
ACTGCAAAAGGGGAAAGGCATATACCGTTGTTCAGACATCAGCAAAGACTTCTTTTGTAGGGAGAACTGCTAGTATGGTAGCAGGGGCCGGGGACAAAGGTCATTTCGAAATCGTAATGGATCGAATCGGTACCTCGCTTCTAATTCTGGTGATGGCATGGATTCTCGCGGCATGGATCGGCGGTTTCTGGCGGCACATTCCTATTGCAAGTCCTGGCAAGCAGACGCTGTTGGAGTATACTCTAGTGCTCCTGATTATCGGTGTTCCAGTCGGTTTGCCTGTTGTTACCACCACAACCATGGCTGTTGGAGCGGCTTATCTGGCACGCAGAAAGGCGATCGTTCAGAAATTGACAGCTATAGAATCACTTGCAGTAAGTTATCATCCATCATCTTTTAACAAGAAGCAAAAAAAATATGTATAGCTAATAACTTGGCCAGGGAGTTGATATCTTGTGCTCCGACAAAACCGGAACATTGACCGCAAATAAACTAAGTATTAGGAATCCCTATGTAGCCGAGGGAGTCGACGTCAATTGGATGATGGCAGTGGCTGTTCTGGCGTCTTCACACAACATACAATCTCTGGATCCAATCGACAAGGTAACACTGTTAACTCTCAAACAATATCCAAAGGCAAAGGAAATTCTGCGGGGCGGATGGAAAACAGAAAAATTCACCCCATTTGACCCGGTATCAAAACGAATTGTCACAGTGTGCACATGCGAAGGTGTCCGATATATCTGTACGAAGGGAGCTCCGAAGGCAGTGCTCGGATTGACCAAGTGTTCCCCAAGAACTGCGGACTTGTATAGGAAAAAAGCGCAAGAGTTTGCTCATCGTGGTTTTAGATCACTGGGAGTGGCAGTTCAGAAAGAAGGGGAAGATTGGCAATTACTCGGAATGATGCCAATGTTTGATCCACCACGTGAGGATACTGCGCAGACGATCTCCGAAGCCCAAGCCCTTGGGATCAGCGTCAAAATGCTTACTGGTGATGCTATTGCAATTGCAAAGGAGACATGTAAAATGCTTGCATTGGGTACGAAGGTCTACAATTCAGAACGACTGATTCATGGCGGTCTCAGTGGCGCAATGGCTCATGATTTGGTTGAAAAAGCAGACGGGTTCGCAGAAGTATTTCCTGAACACAAGTATCAAGTGGTTCAAATGCTTCAAGAACGAGGACACCTCACTGCAATGACAGGAGATGGGGTCAACGATGCACCATCTTTGAAAAAGGCAGATTGCGGCATAGCTGTGGAAGGCGCCTCAGAAGCAGCACAGTCGGCATCGGATATCGTGTTTTTGGCACCGGGACTTTCCACTATAATTGAATCAGTCAAAGTGGCTCGTCAGATTTTTCATCGCATGAAAGCCTACATCCAATACCGAATCGCGCTGTGTTTGCATCTGGAGATTTACCTGGTCACCACTATGATTATTCTCAACGAGACGATTCGAGTGGAATTGATTGTCTTCTTAGCGCTCTTTGCCGATCTCGCAACAGTGGCAGTAGCATACGACAATGCCTCTTTTGAATTGAGACCTGTAGAATGGCAGCTACCAAAGATCTGGTTCATCTCGGTCATACTAGGAATTCTCTTGGCTTTGGGAACTTGGGTCATCCGAGGCACAATGTTTCTCCCTAACGGCGGCATCATTCAAAATTGGGGTTCGATCCAAGAAGTTCTCTTCCTCGAAGTGGCGCTTACCGAGAACTGGTTAATATTTGTCACTAGGGGAGCGGACAGCTTACCGTCACTTCCATTGGTAGGAGCAATTGTTGGCGTCGACATTCTGGCCACAATCTTTTGTCTCTTTGGATGGTTCACCAACCAAAATATGAAAACCGATCCTGGTGATAAGTTTGTTGAGACAACTAACGGATGGACAGACATAGTCACGGTGGTGCGGATATGGGGCTATTCACTTGGCGTGACTATCGTCATTGCCTTGGTTTATTTCACGCTCAACAAACTCGAGTGGCTAGATAATCTCGGGCGCAAGTCGAGAAGCAAGGGTGACATCCAGATGGAGAATATTCTCGGTCATCTATCTCGAGTTACGATAGAGCATGAAGAGCACGGCAAAGTTGAGAGTCGATATTGTTTGAGTACAGCCCGTGAGGAAGAGGAGGGAGAATAAGCTACTATCATGATTCTCTTTGCTGCAGTGATTGTCAATCCGGTGCTTATACAATTATATCATCGTCTGCACAAAATATCCATCTCTCCATGTAAAGGCTCTCAGCGCTGAGTTTGATTTGTTGTTATTTGAGGGAGAGGGTCAGATACCACATTGAAGAACGTTTGCGAAGAAAAAAGCGTGGGGACTTTTTGCTTTTCAATATATGCGACTGAAAAATTTGTTTGGTTTATGTTATTAGTTCTGGGTTGGTTTATACCTAGATATATTAATATTGATGCTTTTTCTCAATACCTACCTCGTCAGGGTCCGGTGTCCTGATGAGTATGGGGTCCAAATACCCAACCCCTGTTGATGCGTAATTATTTCGATATGCTGACACTGTAAGAACAAGTAGTTAATCAGTCATTTCCAAGCTTATTAGAAACGAGAAGTAGCCGTTTGCGGTCTTTCCTTCTTTCTTTTTCGTGACCTGTAGTTACGGGTAGACATCTGCTCCCAAGCCCTAAAACGACAGGATCAGGTTAGTTACCTGTCAGCAACCAAGCCCTAGAAGAGCTGAAAAGAGCATGCAATAAGCATCGCCCGATGAAGACTGAAATACTTGCGGAATTATTGCTTACTCTCACGGCCGACACTTTTCTTGAAGGATACTCTAACAGTCCAAAGTTGCCTAGATAGGAAATTCCCCTACCCTCTCGGTTACCTAATCGGTCGTCACTAGATACGAACAAAAAACGACCCCCAGTTTTTAGTGCCTGTGATCAGCGTTCTAGTTTGCTTCAAAGAGTCTAGAGGACTTGATGGTCACAGCATTCAGAATCCAGACCCTTAGTTCTTCTTAGTCCTGTCAGTTTTCGGCAGTGGGAATTTACGTACAACGATAACTCGACATGACATGATTCCTGAATCTATACGGGGTATTTAGAAGGTCTCTTGCTTTGACCCTAAAGTAGGTATCACATGTACCTAAATTTGTCACGATACAATATGTACGTGCGAGAAGAGCCAGAATCCAGGGTTGTTTGTTGCGTCATTTCCCGAACGGAGATTCATTGATGTAGTATCCTCATTTACGTACTTCTTTGAATATGAAGCGAGAAAATATGTAACCATGTCGGGATACTGTCAATGTAGTGTTGTGTGCTTCATATCTGTCCCAACTACATACTCGTACACCCCAGTTGATCGGCGTTCTAGCTATGTAGATACCTAGGTACGGAGAGTATCCGATAATTCAGAAGGTGCCTGAATAGCGTTGTAGGTATACGCGATTGGGTGGTAGTATCTCGATTAAAATTTTATTCTTTGAGCAATTCGGAATATTTCCTAATGCATGGCTGATTCTCACCCTGCTGGGATAGATTGGCCACTGGCTTACCACCCAAGTACCAGTAGCCAACATGAAACATAAAACATCCCCTCAACGGAGATCGCTAAGCAGCGATTTTATGTTCGAAACTCCAGAGCCATAAAGCACTGCAAATACTTACGGCTTCCATCGAGCTAATTGTTAGTTCATCAGCTAAAAGGCGTGGCTTGTATGAAGGGGAAGCTAATTCGGATTGAATGCAACCTCAAGCTTCAACCTCGACTCGCCGGACCCCGCAGCCTTGATAAGTTATCTCCGTCACTTCTGTTTATTAGAGTGATAGATTGATAGTGAATTGTTTTTGTGATAGCGAGGTTTTAATGGGGATTGTAACCACTATATCTAGACGTGCTGCTGTTGATGCGTCGTCGAAATCATGAAACCGAAACATTGTCAACCTATGTATGTAAATAAAACGAGAGCTAAACAAGCTAAAATTCAGCCAACCGTTGACTTAGAATCCCAGATCTGGTGGCATGAACGCCTCTTGACGCCTCCTCAGGTCTGTGGCTTCATACAAATCATGGTCCCCTGTATAGCAACCAATAACTGAAGGAGAATTCTGATTTATATGTTTTATAGGTTTAGTAATAGTAATCGTCACCAAGAAGACAAACTGTCAGTCACAATCACAATCTCGATCGTTTGTAGTCGCAGTGCTTCGAGATTTGGTCAGCAGCATGCATGCATCTGCTTCAAGGTAACACAGACTACCATGTGCCGATGCTTGAACAAAAGATTGTTACGTACTTTTTGAACCCGGGCTAATTGACAAAGAGTATGAGTAATTTGATAGCTATCATGTGCAGTTCGGTATTATCGGTTCCTGGGAGGGTCATGTCACAAGCCGGGTCAAGCCAGTCGAAGCCACCCATACAATGTGCCGAGACAATGTATGCATGCATGCTCCACCATATGTGCTGCTATTCTGATTAGCTCAAAATGTGTCGAGTTTCACAAGTACGGAAACAATTCCCAATGACTTTGTCGCATGTCTGGGCGATCACACTACATACCTACATCACTGTGCATACATTGTACTTGAAGATATCTAGCTAGCTACCATTCATCTTTCTTAGACATTTCAGATACGCACCGCATCTTTTGTAGCCTTGTACAACTAGCAAAATGATCGACAGCGCTTGGCGTCTCGTGGGGGAGGCTTCTGGCTTGAGATCGTAGCATCGTTGGTTTGACTAGCTCATGTTAAACCCATGCTAAAATCATCGGGACTTCATCCATACTCCTACACTATCCATATGATGATGACCCCAGGTTACAGTAAGCCACATCTACACAGACCTCAAACTAGGAGAGCCCTACATGTGACCCTACAGTAACTAGGCTTGTAGCCGCTACCCTAGTCGTAAGCTATACAACGATAATAGCTTTCTCATCACCTCCCGACCTGTCCATAATCCTGGAGGCTAGTTCATTCACTGTTACATTCCATAGCTCATTGATAGATGGCTGGTTGTGGGGGGCGACTCCGCGAGTGGTCTTTGGAATGCAGATGTCCCGTCAGGAACAGGAAACGATGCACTTCCGCGCCGCTCATTGGCATTTACATGCTGAGAACTGGGGATCCACTCTCGAGTCAATGGTACATCGTACACTTCATCGAGAAAAGATCTAGGTTCCCATCGTGCCTCCTGCCCGGCGTTACCGTCGGCACGCGCAGCTGGTCGCCATGAAACGATGATCCGGTAGCACGTAACTCTAAACAACAGCTCTATTGCGGAGTCTTCGACTAAGGCTTGAAGGAGAGTATAAAGACATCCTGATATCCTCTTCTAGCATTCCGTTTTTTCTCTATCAATCGAAAGTCAAATATCAGTGTTCAAGGTCTGCTTTGCTACCTCATTCCCTCCTTCAGCCAGCATCAACTTGCTTTCTGCTATCAGTCCTTACATTGCTTTACATACATTCCCTAAACTAAAAGAGTCCCAAAATGTCCGCAAAATACATTCTCTCCGGAGCAGCCGCCATGGCTTGCTTTATTGGAGCACAAGCAGCTCTTGACTTGACCTCTTCAAGCAACATTGCCCTTTACTGGGGCCAGAACTCATACAACCAGGCCAGCGGCGACCTTGAACAACAAAACCTGGCATACTACTGTCAAAACACAGACGTTGATGTTTTGCAGTTGGCTTTCGTTACTGTTATCAACGGACCTGGTGGCGTGCCTGAGATCAACTTTGCTAACATTGGGAACAACTGCACTACTTTTGACGGTACCTCGCTTTTGGACTGCCCTCAAGTCGGGTAAGTAATCTTCTCCTATGTTTAAAGAGAATTCAATGCTGACCATTGATCTTTTTTTTTTTTTAAAAAAAAAATAGTGATGACATCAAGACATGCCAAGCAGCTGGCAAGACCATCCTCCTGTCCATCGGTGGTGCGACCTACTCTGAGGGAGGATTCACCTCCACAGATGCCGCTACCGCTGGTGCTCAATTGATCTGGGAGACCTTCGGTCCCGACTCTAACAGCTCTGCTCTCCGCCCCTTCGGAGACGCCGTTGTTGACGGATTTGACTTTGACTTTGAGGCCACTGTTTCCAACATGGCCACCTTTGGTAACGAGCTCCGCTCCCTCATGGATGCCGATACTAGTAAGGTACGTCTGAATAATCCTAAAGGAAATAAATCAACGGTCTACTAACGCTTTCTCAAAGAAATACTTCTTGACCGCCGCCCCACAATGCGTCTACCCCGATGCCGCCGATAACGAAATGCTCGACGGCGCCGTCAGCTTCGACGCCATCTGGGTCCAATTCTACAACAACTACTGCGGCGTCAACAACTACGTCGCCGGCGCCAGCACCCAAAACAACTACAACTTCGAGACCTGGGACACCTGGGCCAAGAACACCTCCGCCAACCCGGATGTCAAGGTCTTCGTCGGTGTTCCAGGCAACACTGGTGCCGCTGGATCCGGATACCTCTCTGCCTCTGCCCTGCAGCCTGTTCTTGAGTACTCCGCTACTTTCTCGAGCTTTGGTGGTGTTATGATCTGGGATGCTAGCCAGGCTTATGCCAACAATGGCTTCATTTCTGGTGTCGCTTCGGACTTGGGTAGCAGTAGCAGCAAGCGTACGATTTCCCGCATCATGCGCAGCCTTGTCGACCGTTCTTACTGGTAAATCAGCCATCAAAGGCAGGAAAGAGGGTTTGATCGACTCGCTGGCAGAGTCGGTCTAGATGATATTTACGATATTAAAAGGCAGTATCTATGTGCTAAAAAATCTTTTGCACATGGAGATTACATATCTCAGCTTCAACTGTATATAGCTTTCAAAGTTTCCGGGTTCGCAATACAATCATCCATAAATAAGAGTGATATTCGACCTAAGAATAAAATTAGTAAATAAAACTTTTTCGAAAAAAAATATCAGATTGCGTTGCTAGGCAGAACTATACGACTGGAATGTGTAACTAGGTTACCACTTCCTGACCCTACCCGACCAATCCTATTATCAAAATGCTTAATCGAACCTCATGCCCTTGCTATTTACGAGGTGGGCCTCGAAATAACTATTGATCGGCCTGTGAGCTGCTCATCGGTGTCACTGTGCATGGCTTTTAGGTTTCTGCTCCCAATTACCGGATTGGGCCGGAATTAGCCCTAACTCCACCAATTTTGCTACTCGAATAGGACTTCAAACGCCGATTCAGCGTTCTCGCTTTTACGTAATTACTCGAATATTGATTTAAGATTACATGTACGATTCACTAGCTACCTGAGCCTGTATGTACAAAAATGCTTGTTGAAATCCAAATAGAAATAAAGAACTGAGACGTACGCTGAAAAGTTCAAATACGAAAACCTGACTTTGATTTAGTCTTGGAGTGGGGAGTCATAGAAACGCAAGGCAAACAAGGCAATGTCAGTTAATAAATGGTCGTATACAACGCGTTGTGCACAATATTTGTGCAATATATGAAGGGGAGATAGGGGGAATCAAAACGACCTTTGTTGGTTGAGAGGTGTCAAGGAGGGACTGGATCACAGGGTTTGAGTGGCCTGTCGTACGCGAGTTTTAGCTTAACGAGTCCAGAACCAGCCTCCGTGAGAGTCCTTTCCATTGTCAGAATCTTGAGTCTGCTCGGCATTCTTCTCATTCATGGGAGGAGGTGTGACTTCGACCGTTTCGTCGCTTTCCTCGCGACCATCGGCAAAACGCTTGGTTTTGACCGTCTTCGTCGAGATCGACCCATCAGCCAAAGTGCGCCTGACGCTGCGGGTCATGGTCGAAACGATTCTGGACTCTTCGGAAGAGTTAAGATCCGCCGTGGTCTGAGAGGCAAGCAGACTTTTGTTTCCGTCAGATGTATACTCAAGCCAATCTTTGCTTTGTGTTAATGCATTCTCAGGAGCTTGCAAAGGCCTATCCTGCTGTAAATGACGTTTGCGTTCTTCGTCTAGAAGACGCATTAAAGGACTGTCGGCGAAAGCGCGAGAATATCGTTCATGAGCATTCGCAATGTCATCGAGAAAGCGATCGTACAAATCCAATTCTGTCTCGACATCGTTCGTTTCTGTTGTCTCCTGATGAGGGTCTTTCAACTGACGTGGTGGATCCTGGCCACGACTATCATGCTCGTGTTGCTGGAATCTCTCCAGAGCTATTCCATCTCCCGAATATTCAGGACCTAATAACCGCCAATTGTTCCCAAGGCTACCTCTCTGTACCAACCCCTTTAACCACTTATCCGCTGACTGTCTGCTACGGTCAGGCTCTGTACTTTGGTCCAACATCTCTTGTCCATTGGTGACTCTCAAAAGATCCTCAAACGCATCACGCCAGCGCGGTTCGTTGGGGTCTAAATCTGCGGGTTTGCGCGGTGAAAACAATGATGAAAGTGTCCCTTCATGACGTCCGTACCCTTGAGATCTTTCCAAATATAAGGGAGAGTAAGGGCTGAATATAAGGTAGGCGAGTGGCCAGGTCTGCGAGTCCCCGTCCGATAGCATGCTCTCCGGAAACAGGAATGAGCCTAGACTCATAGGAAACCCATCAAACAATGAGTGGAAACCACGATCGGAAAAGTGGCGATGATTATGCCAGCGGTCGAAAAAGTCATCGTCTCTATAGAATCCCCATCTACGTGATGGCCGGTGATCATCTGGACGGTAGTCGGATTCTCGGTCGGCGTTTCGATTGTTGTTGTCTGTGTTTTGGAAGTACAACCACTTGTCCGAGAAAGGAGGAACAGATGTCGAAGGCAAACCCATCACTGCCTGGAGCATGGATGAGATTTGTTCGTCGGCATATCGTCGAAATGCGATGAATGGGTTCTCACTATCGGGTTTGTTATCTGGTGGCGTCGCCGTCTGGTTTGGTGTTTCGGTAATTGTATCGGATGGGTGGTCTTTGCCAGAGTTTGCCATTCCGGGGGCCGTATAAATTCACAGAACAGTATTTCGTAGCTTGATTATAGATGTATCTTGAAATAGTGTGGGCGAATTAAGGGAAATAGAAGATGGTAGAAGTTGAATTGCGCGCTGGGAGGCAAGAGGAAGGCGGCAACAGAAATATGCTATCACCACGTGACATTAGGCCCAAATTGGATTAGTGCAGGGTCATGCACTCTGATTGATGAATCTATATACTCTCTCAAGTCGATATATATGTAGAGCTTTGGAGCTACCCCTTCAAAGTATACGCAATTCGTAGAGAAATCGACCAAGAACTTTCCATGTGAGTAAGTGAGAGATCTCAGTTGCCTGCCTTTGACTAAATCTATACGGTAAATGACTGAACGAAGATCTAAAAATTTCAGATTATACAAGTTGCTGCCCTAACGACCAGCTTCTTCTGCTAATCGATCCAGCTCACATATTCGTATATAATTTCGTATAAACAAACCCTCTATACAACTTCTGAGTCGCCTTTGGCCTGCACATCAACTTTGTAAGCACTGGGAACAGGAGACTCATCGGCACCGCTATCACCACCTACAGTTGACGTGGAGAATAAAACATCACTCTCAATCTCTGCGAGATTTCGACCCTTAGTCTCTGGAATCAACAAGGTTACTAAGGCAGTCAGCGCCATAACGCCGGAGAAAATACCCAGCACACCGCTCAGCCCAATAGCATCTTCGACACTTCCAAATGCAAACGCTGTCAAGACCGCGCCGCATTTACCAGCTGCAGCCGAGATACCGTGTGCTGTACCACGGACACGGGTGGGAAAGACTTCGGCGGGGATAAGGAATGTCGTCGCATTAGGGCCGATATTTAACGTGAACTGTGATAGTGTGAACATAACCATCAATCCGGCTGTGCCGGTATGAGCTGATGGAACACTGAGACCAGCCCAGATGGCGTAAAACACGGAGACGAGCGCACACGTGTATAGTTGTAGTCGAGCGCGTCCGATGAGGTCTGGAAGGAAGATTGCAACGTAGAATCCTGGCAAATAACCCTAGAGCTTGTCAATCTCATGAAATCTGAGAGAAGAAAATGATTCAACGTACAGCTGACTGGACAATGATATTTCCAATCGCTGTCTTGTAAAGGGTCTCCCAATGGGATGAGCCCTTAGCGAAGCCAATCTTGGCCAAAATCACACTCTGATTGAGATTGATTCCGTAGTATGCAATATCACTGGAACTGTAAGTAGGGGTCGCCATAAAACGTACGGAGCCCAGAACTGCTTACTAGAAAAACCAAGAGACAGATGTGGCTATCAGAACCTTTGCATGCTTCCACTCGCTGAAATAGGCCCGAAAATCCCGCCACTGGTGTTCCAAACCACGCTCTTGGCCATCGCGCTCAGCAACGACTATGTTTGACCTCATTCAGTTTCACTTCTTCAAGATTGCAACAAAATCTTGCACTTGCGAGCTAATTGATTTAGGGTAAGGCTCACATTGTTTGTATGGCCCTGTTTCACCAATCGTGAGACGCGCATACAAGGTCAAAGATGCTGGGATAATAGCGAGACCCAGCAAAAGTCGCCACACCCATTCGAGATGTTTCAGATTGTCTGCAACAGAGGTTTCAAAAGCTTTGAGTAGAATGAGAAAGACAATGCCTGACGTGAAACTTCCCAGACCGATGTTTGAGAAGACGGTCAAGACCTGTTTGGCACGAGTGCCGAATGGGTTCTTTTCAGCTGCTAGGGATGAAGATAGAGGATAGTCTAGTCTTTGCTTTAGTATGTGTGGTAGGTATCAGGGTGGGCTGGCTCTGAAATCACTTACCGGCCCCAATACCTATACCCGTGACGACACGAAAGACAGATACCCACGTTGTAACGGCAGAGGTTGAAAAGTTCTTCCATGGTAACATGATGACCAAGAACGTTCCGAACAGCGTCAGCATAAGTTCCTTGCCATAAATGACATGACGACCCCATGTATCAGCCAGCGTGCCAAATGCTATTTGGCCAACGATCATACCCAAGCTGAGGGCTCCTTTGATTACGTCGCCGTCGATTGTGGACACTGCGCCCCCTGGGAAGTAGAGGTATCCGAGGATTGGCACCACTGCAAAAATTGATCAGTACAGGTTCTCTCTTTGATATTCACGCAAAAAGTACCAAGACCGATGGCCAGGTTGAGATATCCATCGGCAAAGAAGCCTACTCCAGCTGTTGCCAGAAAGCGCAACTTGGCTCCTAGAGAGGCCATTGTTTTGGCTAGACTCTAGGTATACCTAGATGAATAAAAAAGATGAAACTGAGTTGAAGCTGTTTTGATACCTTATCGGGAGGTATACTTCTCTACCACATCATATTGCGAGGGCTCCTAGGGATATAATATACCTAGACGTTCAGATAGGTATACCTAGGCATATGTATCCGTGCCATTGATATTCATGCTAATTGCTATATCCCTATCCATACAAGATATCCTGGCAATGGAGTCGGAGAGAAGTACTGTGGTGGTTGTTGAAGCTGGCCAGCACGTGGGTGAGCTGTCGACTTAGGGCCAGACATGGCTAGCCCTAACTTCTCCCGTCAAGCCATTCGAAAGGCTTCCGGCCACCACGTGCTCCCCGCGGCCGTTGGGGTTCGGGGGTTTAGTAACGTCAACGTCGGCACGAAGTCCTTCTGTTTATTTTCTTCCTCTTTTTCTATGTCTACAGCGACTGCGATTGGATTGGACAATAGAGCTCTTAATCTGTGAGTGTTCTTGGCAGTGGGCTATCAATTGATGGACATATACTCCTGTTGCCACAGCCATTGAGATGAGAACACCAACTCGCGATTCGGCACAGAAATTTCAATAAATCGGAGTAGGAGGACAGGGACGGAAGCGAACTTTGAGGGTGCATAGAAGCATCATGGGCGACTCGTTCCCATCACCACCGCCAGCGGTTCGCGCCTTCCGCGAGTCCTTTGGCGACAGAAAAATCCCCGATATATCCCGGAAGATCACTGCTTGTGTAGCCTGCAGAAAGCAAAAGGTAAAATGTCATATGAAAGATGGCGAAGTGCCGTGCTCGAGATGCAGGAAGAGAGGGTTGTCTTGCACGGTCAATCGGAGTCTACAAATGTTGTTGGAGGATGATGTAGCGTAAGGATGCAAAAGTCCGCTGCCTCAAGCTGGTGATTGCTGAATTTGTTGCCAGATGGAAGGAAGCCATGACGCAGAAGATTCAGCGTTTAGAAGAATCCATGGATCAGGTCTTTACCAGAATTGACGTTGCGGAAGTCCAACACCAGGGGCAAGCTCATTCTGTTCCCATGAGTTTTCCGCCAATACCAGTTGCAACAATTAACGATGCGCCCACCGCGAGTTCAACATCTTCACAACAACCGCCCCCGAGGTGGCATGTTGTGATGGACTCTCAAGGCGGTCCTGCATCAATTCCAGCGTCATGCGTTTCAGAAATACGAACCACAGCTTCATCAGGCAATATGCCGGTTTCTCAGTATTCAGACTTGATTACAGTGGGAGCCCTATCTCTAGGACAAGCTCTCTCACTGTTTGATATCTATCACCTACGCCTTGATCATTTTCTATACAAAATCCTTGGCGATCTCACTAGTCTCGACGCTATTCGCAAGCGTTCGCCGCTTCTCACCGCTGCCGTCTGCACTGTTGGAGCGCTGCATTCGCAGTCTTTGGGCCATCTGTACGATGTCTGCTATCGCGAATACAAATTATTAGCAACGACAATTACTTTCTCTCCTACAGCAAATATCGATGATGTCCGGGGTCTATGTATCGGCGCGTTCTGGCTTCACGAGCTGTCTTGGGCGCTCATTGGAACTGGTAAGCCCTTGTGTCTTCTTAGTATGTAATATAAATGCTAATTGGTGCAGCTGTGCGAATTGCTTCCGACCTCAAGCTTCACCATGGCATATACCGAGCTTTGAACGGTGACCGTGAAGGATATCTGCAAGCTCGACTATATTATCTAGTCTACGTGTGCGACCACCACTTTTCGGTCGCCTACGGCAGACCTCCAATGTCTCGGGAGAGGTTAATTGTCGATTCCGCTACCCGTTTCCTAGAAACCGAATATACAACTGAGGATGATACACGATTAGTGAGTCAAGTGAAAGTATGGGCTATTACCAGTCAGGTCTTTGATACATGTGGCGTCGATGTCGACACCCCGATACCACTGCAATGTCTTCCACAGCTCCGCCGGTATTCCATTGAACTAGACATCTGGTACGCAGATTGGAATGAAACCTTTCGGCCTAACCGAAACGTGGGCAATTATCCACAGAAAGGTGTCGGAATGCATTGGAACTTCGCAAAGCTTTACCTTTGTTCACATGCCTTTCGTGGAGTGTCAACAGCGCAGGAAAGGAGCCAGCCTCTACAACCTGAGCTAGAAGAAATCGCAAATACCGGCGTTCTCTCTGCTATGTCAATTCTCAACGTCATCGTTTCCGATGATGAAATGCGATCCTTTCTACACGGGCTACCCTTGTACTTTGACACGATGATTGCATTTGCTGTTGTTTCCCTATTGCGAGTAGCCACCAAATACGCAAATACTATACGCATCGACACCGACAAAATATTATTGTTAGTGAGCCAGATCGTCGCTGCGCTTAATGAGATCACACACTCTATGCATCCACAACATCTGCTGGTAGCCATCGCCGAGGGTCTACAGAAGTTGCTATGGAAATGTCAAGAACAACCTCACATTACGCAGGAACCAATGCAACAATTACCCGCTACACTTGAACATTCACCTACGGAGATTGCCTGGATGGAAAACATTACTAACTTTGATTTTCTAACTAACGTAGCTAACGTAGAGGACTGGGTGTTTCATTACCCGGTTCCGAATGGCGCACATTCTACCCACTACAACTCGTGATATCTCGATATTCTAATAATCCTTTATTGCCGATCATCTTGACCAGTTCAGGACGAGATCGAATATATCGTAATTCCTCCATTGTTTTGCCGCGGCAACTGCTTTGGCTGTATTGTTGATTCGTTTGTTCATGATAACGGGGATTGCTTGCTCACTCAGCCCCCCATGTGAGCGGAGAGGATGGTCTTTCACTTTCGACAGGTCATGTTCTGACTTTCGTGAGCCGATTACCACATTAGGCTTGGAGATGACCACAATATCCCCTTCACGGTCCAGAGGCATCTCGTATTTCTGAGCCGCCTCCTTTCCGCTCATAGCAACTTCAACCTCGGGAAGCGACTTGCAATATGCCAGCACTGAATCAAGCTTTTCGAAGTTTTTGAGGTACACTCGAACAAACGACCCCAAAGCACCGTGGTGGCGAACAAACGGATCCGTGATAGGACAGATCACACGAGCCGACCCAGTTCCGAATTCTTCGTACAGTTTGTCCTCCAGGAAGAGAACGTTGGGCTCGCCATCTCCATTTGACTTTTGACTCATGCCGTGGTCGCCTGTAATGCCGACAACCAGAGCCAAGGAAGCTAATGTTTGCAAGCGTGTATCAATAGCAGACATGAACTCGTTGGCTTCTTTGCTGCCTGGCGGATATTTGTGCTGAATGTAATCAGAAAGAGTGAGGTATAAGAAGTCGGATCTCCCTTCTTCCAATAGCTTGATTCCAGAATCCAGCACGAATAAGGACAAGTCTCCAGAGTATTGACTCGGGGCCGCCCGGCCAATCCATTTTTCAACGTTCTCAATTCCATTTTCTTCTAGGCTGCACTCGCCAGCACGTTCTGCAGAGAAACAGATTGCGTCTTTGAGTCCATGGGCTAATATCTTGCGAAGTTTATCCTTAGCAGTGACTGCAGCCACTCTCACACCGCGAGATGACATTTGTTCAAGTACGGTAGAGCCTCTCAAAAGACTATCGTCTGTGATCATGGTTTCCTTGCCAGTTTCTCTATCAAGAAAGAAATTACCGGCAATGCCGTGGACAGATGGTGGCGCACCAGTGATGATCGAAACATTGTTGGGATTAGTGAATGATGGCATACAACTTTTCGCCGTTGCATGGAAGCCGTTCTCAACGAAGGACTTGAACGTTGGCAGATTTCCTGATTGGATTCCTGATTCGAGGTATTCCGGGTCGAACCCGTCGATGCAGATGACCACCGTCGGCTGGATGGGCAGGTTGTATTGTCTCGAGTGCAGAGTGAACTTGGTCCGTGATTCTATTCCACAATGGGATGTCAGTTATAGGTATCTCTTTAATATACCTGGTACCATGAAAACATACCTAATAGGCAGTTATAGATTGTTTCTTCATATTTCAACAGATCAGGTACCTCGATGTTCGGCACCTTTGCCAGGTCATCCCACCGTCTAACGGCGAGCTTCGCTTCGAGCAATGGGTCTTTCTGCGCTTCCTTGACCTGAGCTTCGGCGAAAATACCTCCCTAGAGAAGAAATTGTCAGTTCAAAGTTTCTCTTAGTATAGATAGGAGGTGGACTTCACATACCTGATAGTTCAAAGTCCTCTTACTCGTCTCACTCAAACCATCATAATAATCTTTATCGGTAGCGGTCAAATACCGCTTAGCCATGACATGAGCGCCAACCAATTCAGCCACTTTATCACTGAATCCAAGAGTTCGCAAATAATGCTCTCCAAGAATCTCATGGCTCATCCGCCCGAGATATTCGCCGTCTACCGAGTACATTTTGTCCATCTTCTCGGCTGCTGGAATGAATCGGCCAACATCATGGAGAAGGGCTGCAATGACAACTTCATCGTCTTGGCCGTATACGGGATCTTTGCGCGCCAGATGGGCACACTGGAGAGAGTGTTCGAGTTGGGTGACGCGTTCCCCGAGATAGTCGGCTTTGCCTTGAGCGATCATGTATCCGATTAGAGTCGTGACTGTTTCACGAGTGTGTAATCCGACGGACAGTAAGGTCGTGGTGGTCCCAGATATGTTTTTCGTGTTCATTATGGCCGTTGATTTGTGACGACGACTCTAGTGGAACAATAGAATAGGTTAGCTAGATTACGAGGTCCCTGGCATTGATTCATATGTCTCTACTTGGTGGATATATTTCTTTACGAGTCTCGCTCGTGCGAGGAGTTCCTTGAATATCAAAGAATACTGTAGTGGCTACCATAAAATCTCTCAACCTCCATCGGTCCATAGACCGAAGACCTTCAAGGTGTGAAGGGTATGAAGTCCGATGGTGTGAACAATCTGGATCCTCCAATACTTTCATATATTTTTTCCACGAGGGGTGAAACCAAGCAAATGAGTCTGTCTCTATCTCTCCGGCATGAAGAGCGCTATTATTTCGTCGGCACGAAGTGCGGCCATTCCTCTGTTGGTGGAGTAGTTCGGCACGAAGAGCTGTGGTGGAAGGTTGGAAGCGGATTATGCTAATGTGCCCCAATGGACTTGACGGTGTGGTGAACAAATAGATTGAAAGTCATTGACTAAAGATAGAAATCTTGAATGGGAAGGTGAAAAGAAAGTAGAGAAAAATAGTGATGTAGTATTAATTCTTAACAGCCTTCTGGTTGCATCTACTTTCTTTTCTGCTAACTCTTCAACGCAATTTTAAATACCAAGGACAGCAACGGCTATTATATTATCTTCTCGAAAGAACAGAAAAAGACGGAAAAAATGTACACTCTGACTCCTTCACAAGTGGAATCGTACCACCGTGACGGTTTCCTTCTTCTCCGAGTGGGCGAACACAAGCTTGTCGACCCAGTTGAGTTGGCAAAGTGGACGGAAGAAGTAAAATCATGGCCACGCGTAAAGGGAAAATGGATGCCATATGACGAGATCAACATCAAGGGAGAGCGTCAGCTGATGCGCACTGAGAACTTTGTCGATTATCACGAGGACTTCAAGAGATTGGTCTGTGGAGAGGCGTTGGCTGGTATTTTAGGAGCATTGGCCGGCGAGGTATGCGGACTAACACCCTGAATCTGACTGTATCAAACCAATGCTGATATCGCACCGAATCATAGGATATGCTCCTGTTCAAAGACAAAATCAACTACAAGCAACCCCACGGCAACGGCTTCCAAGCACACTTAGATGCCCCTGCATACGACCACATCGGCCGCATCGAGCACATCACTGCCAATTTCGCCATTGACCCAGCCACTCTAGAAAACGGATGCCTTGAAGTGGTTCCCGGTAGCCACAAGATGAAAGTACCATGCATTGACGGCGGGCGTATCGACCCTGCCTGGGAAGATGCTCAGGAGTGGCTCACGGTGCCTCTGGAAGCTGGTGATGTGTTGATATTCGGCTCGCATCTGGCACATAGATCTGAGAAAAATGATACTGACAAGGCGCGTGCAAGTCTATATGCCACGTTCCATGGGAAGAGTGATGGGTTGGATCTGAGGCAGAAGTATTACGTGCACCGACGCACTCATTTTCCTCCTGATCATGGTACGCAATTGTCTATTTTGTTTCCTTCAACTATTATGGCTGATTAATGTTACTAATCCTTCTTCTAATACAATAGAACGTGAACCGGGCAAAGACTACTCACAAGGGTTCAAGACATATGGCTTCGCGGCCCCTTTTTCCAAGATCGAAGACGCGGCTCGTGTATCGGCATAGTTTTGACCAGATAATTCAAATTCATATCCAGCTTAGTTGAATAAAAGATCATCCTGTTTTTACTAAATGCACAGTGTACATAACTGGAGATAGTATCCGGCCAATCGGTGCATGTAGCTGTTGGTTTCCATACGGCTCGCATCTGTAAAACTCGGAGAGTAGCGAACATTAATACAACATTCACCATATAGCGCATGATTAGAGGAGTTTTTACAGCTGGTACAGCTTTCCCTTTCAAATGAAACCATGACCACAGTGTATGCAATGAAAGCAGATATCGTATTGCAGTCCTCTAGGCTTGGTGCCTCCCGGCGTAATAATTTTATCACTACTGACAAATACGGTGTTTTGTTGAATACAATGGCCCAAGCAGGATGTCTAATTCACAACCATCATCTACCGGCTTTTTAATACTACATTGAATTGACCCGGCGTTGTCGTGAAGTAGTCTGCTGCCTGCTTGAACAACTCGGTTTCTTGCTCCATCTCGATATCGAATTCTGAGAGTATTAATGCGGCTGCGACGCGGATCTCAATCAATCTTAGATTCTTGCCCAGGTAAGACCTCTTCCCTAATCAAACAGGCCTGCACGTTTAGCATCATCAACATATCCAGGCTCTTGGATGACAGGACTCTCACCTATTGACCACGGCACAAAAGCGTCCTTATTCAAAACTAGCTCGGGCCGGGATGTGAAGCGTTCGGGAATCCGCTCATTAGGCTGGAGGAAGCAGGTCTTGTCTGGTTTTTTTTAAACACCAGTTCCGGGCCTACGTTTAATACCTGCGCAACATACAACTAACCTCTAAAAAGGCTGTACTGAGGGGTACAGATCGCCGTGTCTTCCGGGATAAACGTCCCATACACGACCATGCCACCCTTAGGCGAGCTGCGGAGGCATGCCACAGGCACCGGCGGGTTCAGGTGCAGCATCTCATATATACAAACGTTGAAATTCTTGAGATTCTGCAACGTGTGGTAGTCGCGGATATCGATAGATTGGAGCTCCTCCCGCACGTGAGCGAGCTGAACCGGTTCCTGAAGGAGGTAAAAGATCAAGCAAGGAAGGGTTAGACGGACGGGGTCGCTGGCGCGTAGATGGTTAGCATACATTGAGCAAGGGCAAGAGAGCGTGAGCGGACTGACCTGCCAGCTGCAATGACAAGGACAAATCTCTCAACCACCGCTCTTCATTGCGTCACGGATTACTATGCCGATGATGTTTGAGCGCTCGCCTTCATTTTCCTGTGATGTCCACATCGTGATTAATTTTAGCTTGCGTCTTCCTATTTGGGGCTGCACGCACCTGAATATTCCTCTTTAGCTCCTCATTCGCCCAGGTCATAAATTGGCGGTAGTATTTTATCCGTTCAACAAAGGGGATACCCATTAGCAAGTGCTTAATCCATGAGGCATAGCTTGGGGCCCCCAGCTTCTTGTGTGCCAGAGCCAGAGGATCGGGTGTTCACCCCCACTAAGGTTCTTGAGGTCTAGGGTAAGGCCCACCATGCCCATCAAATCGAATGTGTAGTATTCGCGCCATGTCGAGAAGGTCGATTCGTGTGCCCTGTCGCTTGTGGAGTTGCTTGACCATCAGGTCGGCGTACTGGTACACAAGGGGCAGATTCTGATCCAGTGCTGCGAGCAATTACGTTAGTGCCACATACCCTCTCTTTAAACTGGGAGAATCTTCGATCCAGTACCTTTGATGCTGAAGGACGGTTCCCACAATCTCCGACGGGCGGCATGGAGGGCTGGATTTCGCGTAGTGTCGAGGGACACAGGTGGGTGCAGGATGTCATAGTATGCTGACCGCCCACACTTCGACTCAACTCCGTGGACTTGATGATAGGCATCCCAGCCGAAAATGGTCACTTCATTTGGACCTGGTAGTTTGCTGTATTAGTTATCTGTCTATATCCGGCCTGGCCTTGGGAAATCTGAGGAAAGCCTCCAAGAGAAAGATGGACACACTCCCAGTCCGAACTACATCGCCATACTGATTTCTAAGTTTATGCAGCATCATTTGATTATGCCGGGTATGGTCAATATTATCCCAATCATGGACCAGCTTGGACACATGCATGGCTAGAGGACCAGACACAGTGCGCAAGGGGGAGACGAAGACACGGTAAATGACACTACACGCGCATAGCGTTATCACGTAGGCTGTGTCCAGCACAAAACTTTTCTAGGCGGTGCCAGTTATCGACAGGGTTTGAACCTGGGATTTTAGACACAGCAGAAGGGCCGCAGCCAGGATATGCACCCGCGCAATGCTGGCCGCCCGGAGATCGAGTTCTCCATGAATGAAGTAACCCCAGTGCGCAACCAGCGCGGCCAGGAGGGCCGCTCTGGTCTCTATCGTGCTAGGAAGCGCCATCCGAGTAAGTTAAAATGAAGAAGAACAAGAATTCGCAAGAAACTACCAGTGTCTTGCAGTGCGTTTCAGTCGGAATGAAGAAAAGTTATAACGGGGTAAGATTAGATTTTGAATTGTAATTTGAGTTATTGATCACCGAGCAGTAGAATTGGAGATAGGGAAGGTTTATGTCTTGAGACTTGAAACTAACAGTAGTTGGGAATACGAGATGAGAATCCATATATCAGGGTTGCCAACGATTAGCACAATTTTGCAAGGTAATCTTGCCATGACTGTAACATTGACTTGTGTATTTGAATACCAGGATAATCTTGTTACTACTACTCTTCGCTCTTTTTCTGCGCCACAATCGTCCAACGTGTAAATGCCCAGCAGGCGCCCTGGCGCGTCTCAGCGTGAACTCGGGGCATCAGTTCACGCACTGCCTCCATCACATCCTGGTTCATGCTTTGTCGTGCGACCAGCTCGTTGATGATCAAATTGCATTCATGCATGGCCAAAGCTAAGGACGGAGGCGCGTCGCGCACGTCGGCCTCTACTTCGACTAGGCCTGCAGCACGGCACAGAGTGTGAAGTTGCGGCACCCAGCTTGGACTCAGCCGTTTATCGTAAGGCTACGAAACGGTCATCAGCCTCTTTTAGGCATCGGTCATTACTGTCTCATCGACAGTTTCAATACGAAAAGTAGATACATCTGGCTCCCACCACTGCCACATACCGCCGGGCCGGAGCAGCGACACCAGGCGCTCCAGCACTCCTGGAACCTCACTATCACGCAACACGAAACTGAAGTTGCGTATATGTACGATGTCGTAGGCACCCAAGAGCTCTTGTGGAACTGGCTCCTAGATGTCCCAATGGCGCAGTGTCACGTTGGTAGGCAGCCACTGTGCGGGTGGCGCCGCCGAAAAGGAGACGTCAAGACCGTCGGTTTGGACTGTGTTTGGCAAGTGGGAGGCAAGATCTATGAGCCAAACCCTGAAGTTTGGCTTAGTTGTTGTGCATGGTAGAGGATGGGGAAGGGGGTTCCTTACGCCGTGCCTGTGCCAACGTCAGCGATTCGCATGTTGGGTCTATTTGACAGGATTGACGGATGCACGAGATAGCCAAACAACGTAGTCCAATGGTAGTGCTGAAGATTTCTGCTAGAAGCTCCTGTTAGCTCGGCTAGAGTTCTCAACAAGGGTCACGCACCGGTTGTTGTCGAGATAATCTCTGGTGAAAGCATAGTCGGGCATTGAGGAAGCCATCGTAGCTCGAGAGGGTTGCAGTCATTGCGTAGAAAGTTGGGAATCAGCCACCATAGATGTAAACATTCATTTTCAGCTTCAAAAGTGGCACGTGGCACTTTGCAGACAACTCGTGATCGTATGCATACCTTTCAGGTTGACGGGACTCGCAGGTAAAACTCCACTTTTTGAGAACTGGAAGCATGCGGATAGATCAAATACTCGCCGAACCGCTTTCATCCCTGATAATTGCAAACGTTGTGCTACTGTAGACAACATCTGAATTCCCTACAAATACATTGTACAACTTAGTAATCTTTAACAGTGGCTTTTTACGTGGCTTGCAGACCCTATGATTTATGGGTTCCGCAACCGCAAGCCAGGCACTGGGCGATGCGTTGATGTTGGTGCAACCAACTAGAACAAAAAGCAGCGCGCATACTAGATGATCTAGTATGATATGATATAGCCAACAAAGCTGGATCACGTGGAATGTAGAGTGAGGGGGACGATGTCCCAACAGTTGACCCTGGTTTAGGCTTTTTCCTTTGCTACAGTAAATGTATCATATTATCTTTCTATACAATGTAATATAGAGATTAGTGTGTTACAAGTAACGGAACTAACCTTAAGTGCTATGGAACACCTATGTAGGTAGAAATCAATGTGCTCTAATTATATAAGTAGACTTGGATATAATACCTGGGCCAACAAGGGCTCTCAACTATTTACAACGTGCTGAATGGTGTCGACCACTCCAGCGGTGGCTGTCAGATGAGGATCGTGGCCTGTGGTAACCTCAAAGGTCTGTACAGGGCGTCCGGCCTTCTCCATGTCCTCCACGAGGCTCTTCTGGTAGGTGAATGGTACCGTCATATTTGAGTGCTGTAAATCCAGGCAACGGGAATTTCGCGCCAGGCAGCGTGGCGGGATGGCTGATACTTGGACTTGCCATTCCAGCGGACGAGCGTCGCCACGAACTTGTCCACCTCGTCGGGAGCAAGGTCACTAGGACCAACCAGGAGCGTACGCGGGTCAGCGTGCACACAAGTACCGTCATCAGCCCAATCAAATGATATCGGTACCAAATCCATATTGCCAAATTCCTCAACTTTTCATCATGGTCACCCCCTCAGGCAATGCGAACCCAGACAGACAAGATGTGAGATCCCGCCTGAGAGACCCTCTTTCGCTCGAGTCTCTTACCCGAGACCAACAAGCGCATCGCTGCCTACTTGTCCACCATAGGAGTGCAATAAGGCAACCACAGCGCGCCCGGCCTCCACGAGGCTCGAGACGTAGCTGCGCACGAAATCCGAGTCAGTGTAAAGGTGGGCGTTGGGGGGTCGGCTCGGGGAAAAAGAGAGAGTTTGTCATATAATTCTGATGCTCCTTTTCAGCAAAGATCGGGGAGCCGACTAGGTTGGTTGTTGGTAGTCGTGGGCAATGCACTTCATAGTCGGCAATTCTGTGCGCCGATATGAGCTTCTCGTAGCTTTCTGGTACGTGCCAGCCGCCGTGGACAATGACGATAGTGGGTTTGGAAGTGGCCATAGCAGATAAGGCTTTTCTTTTCTTTTATATTCTCTTTGGAGAAAAGAAGATATTTGAGAGTTTTGTTCTAACCTGGGGTGAATTTAGGAGGTGAAAAGAGAACTCGACCTCTTTATGTCGAGCGGAAGAGCAGGTTACACTGTTATATACAGCTCGCCCGGACCTGGCTGCCATAAATCCAAGCGAGTCATTGCTGTTACGCAGCCAATTACCTACATACGCTCCAAGATATCAACAAAGAAAGTGACTGATCAAATGACAAGGATTACGCCGGGAGAGCCTGTAGACGGTGCCTATTTGGACAAAGTGCCACATATATATAGTATATCCTCGCCTGAGCTCACTCAGTGCCTAGCTACAAACACATAACCTCCATATCACACAATACGTAGAGAGAAATGGTACGTGCCATCCCATACTCGCATGTGATTATGATTGGACATAATGTCGGAACTAAAATGGTATTTAGAATCCGACCAAATACCAATGGCACCAAAAATGGAGTACCGTGTAGTGGGGTTTCTTGGTAATGGTATGTACTGTAATGGGTGCGAATGTGCTGTATTCAATCGAAATATTTCCAACGCATGAACAAACTCACGCGGTAATAAAGATGAATATACTAATATACTTATCAGAAATCGTACGCAGGGTGTACGAAACCCCTCAATATGATTAGATGGGCGGCAGACAGCTTGTTGTTGTGAAGAATAGGTACTACAATCCTGCAAAATTCGGGATATATACCTACCATTGTGTTAACTAGATTCAGAAGTTGGGAGAAGTATTACTATAATGTTACACAAAAATACATTAGTTTTTGTATTAACCTAGCTATGGAAAATTATACATATTAAACTAGCTTCCGTTACCTACATAACTATATAATGTAACGTCCGCTATGACATCGTGAGATTTCCGCTCACTTCTTCCCAATTAGGTAATTTTGAGGCATCCAGGCACTAGACACCTCTCATACAAGGCACCAAGGCCAAGATTTGGCTTGCTCCTTCCCAATTAAGTGCTTTTGAGGCATTAAGGCATGCGAATTCCATCAACTAGCTATGTAATTCGCCAGGCGTGCTTCTGCCCACTACAAAAGTATATATCTAATTAGCAAGCTACGTGAGCAACTCCCCTTAAGTCGCTTTTCCAAGAGCTCTTACTAATAATGCGCGTTTTGAAGTGTACAATCCACGGTTGGAGGCCCTAATCGCTACGTAAGGGACCCCTATATTTGTTGTTGATCAGCTCGCGTTATAGTATGTTGCGAAGTCTATGTGCGTTTGTATGCACAGTATATGCACCGAACCGCGTCGATCCCTGTGGTGTGAAGCAGTAAGACATCCATGGATACCTCGACCTAGGACCTACGGGGGCTGTAGGATTTGTTATACTGACAATAGCTTGCATGATCGGGAAGCGTGCCCTAACTCCGTCCAGTCGTGGGTATCCGATCTTCACGTCTTCCACGTGGTCCTTCTAGACCGAGCTATTTTTATATAATTAATCAGCAAAGTATCATACACCAACATGAAATTGTCGAATCAATACGAGAAGAAATATTAATTGATATCATCAATTGATGAAAGAAATGCGGGGATACCGGACAAGGCCGAGGAGCCTCAGGCATTGGCTGGACGGGCAGGTGACATCGTCATACTTTGTTAATCTTCGTTGGGAAACACTTCCAGGGTTCAGGTACTTGATGTGTACAACCATTGTATATAAATTCAGAGCGGCCGGACTCTCGATATTTGTCATATGAATTCTGTGACACTCATATCATTATTAATTGAATTTTGTGAGACTCGTGTATTTCTGTGCCACATATTTAATCGGACTGGAAGCTCCTCATTGACATTTTCCACCCATGCGCAAGGAACTATTCATTCTACCACGACAGCTAAGATTGCCTTTGAAGCCTCTATCTACTGTGAAGATACAGCATCGATTCTACAATATGGCTACTGCAACACATATTCAACTCTCGACATCAGATGCCGGCGTTTTCTCTCACAATCCGAGGGAAGACTCGGCCAAACGCGCCAGTGAACTCTTGCAACGAGATATGAAGGAACACCACATTTTCTTCAATGACAAGAGATTCCATAGTATGATCATTCTCTATCTGCAGATTTGCATGCCAGTCTCCTGCTAACCAAGTTAATATTCTCTAGACCATATAGTGCATCACCTCCTCACTCTATTTTCGCTGGGAGCCTCACCCGACGAGATACAGGATGCCTATGATCGGGGACATAGCTACCAGCGAAAGCCGTATCCGGTTGATGATAAAGTCGTGCATGCTATTATCGAAAAATCGACATTCAAGGACTATTTAGGAAAGGAAGAGCATTATTCGAACTTTCTTACGTTTTTCCAGCAAGAGATTAGCTCCAAAGGTGTTGAAGAGACTCTCCGAGAACACATTTTTGCAGAGGATGAGCATGCAGATGAACTATTGGGTAGATTGTTTTCAGGTATTTTTCTCGCTCAAACTCGCTGAAGGCTTTCGGAGATAAATGATTCTGAAGGAATAATATTTAGGGTTAATCCATCCTATAATTCATCTCGGTTTTGGCATTGAGTTCAATCAGCCCGCCATCATTGCAGAAGCCCTTGCCGAGGCCGCAGTGCATGAAGGATGGATAGGACCATACCTCCAAGGAGCCGAGGAAGCAGCGGGAGGAATTGGGTCCAAGCCTGGAAAGACTTTAACTGGGCTCTTACATGAGATAAGCAAAGACGAGGAAATACTGTCCAGTGTCCGTTACAGTGATAGCAGTCAGATACGAGATGGGATCTTGAAACGCGCCCCGGAGAAGATGAAGCATTATGCTAAGCAGTACACTGTCTCGGCGGAGACTTTGAACGAACAATTGATCGAGATGGTCAATGCTCTAGGTACGTGGTCGTAACTACTGAACTTAGTCAAATACTTACAGACTTATTAGTCTACTGTGCCGCTGCTTCCCAACACCCTCCAAATGTAGTCAAGTATGAGTTTATACTCATACACGCCGTGAACTGCTCGATTTTCTTTTCTGCTATTCTTGACAGGCCGTGGATCAGCACTCGCGCAAAGGTCCGCTTGCTTGAGTGGAAAGGACGCGTGGATCTGCTTCTCTATGCTTCTCGACATTGTCCTCCTCTCAATCTCGACGAAATCACAAGCTACCCTATCACTAGAACCTGGGACGAGATAATACATGCTGGCAACACCCACCGAGGGGATGATGGGCACGTCGTGAAGCTCATTCGGGCTATAGCACATGGCGAAGAGATTACCGAGCCCATAGAGAAGCAAGGCAGGGGAAAAGATTTGAAAATACATGGTGATGCGTGGCTTAAAGCTGCCAATATGGGTTCGTTATCCCTCCCTCAATGTCTATCACGTAGACATCAGGCTAATTATGTACTGTTCTGTTGGTATAGCTATCGATTCTACAGCGACTTCCTCGCATAGGTGGATCTTTGGAAGCGGCTTTGAAGAGCCATGGGCAGTCATTCCCAAGCGCGCACAGCTCTAATGATCTCTTCCTTGAGATATGTATGATATTTGAAGTTCCAGTCTACGTAATCAAGTAAAGTGTTTGAATTGCATTACTTGGGTTGCATTCATTATACAGAACTATTTTCCTGCTTCTTGTTTCCCAGCGTTGTCTCTCACAGAACCTGTTGAAGGATCATACGAGTCCGCATGATATGCCGGGTCCCAATCTCTGTACGTTACCAGTGGCCATTTATCTTCTCGAATATCGTCAGGAACATAAAATCGTTCGAGCTTGATGTCGCGTAGTAATAGTGCCACCTTCCTAATCAGGAAATATCGCGCCGAATAAGCCCAAAACGGCTAGTGCGGGATGAGCAGATCAACGATGCTATTGGTGGAGAATCACCGAGTGGGATATCCCACCAACCATGCCACGTTTGGTTTTTGTACAATACTTCAGATCAACAAATGCGACAATTCAGATGATGATCACGACTAACCTCAACGTTACCAGTTGACGGGTTGGTCGACTCTCTCGGCTCAGAAACCCTCAAAGAAGCTAATGAAAACATCATATAAGCGGTGCTTGTAGTCGCAATTGATACAAAGCACGCAATAGAGCAATGGCATCATACCTCGGAGCATGTCCGACCGATCTGCCGGCCATAGTCAGAGCGGGGCGAGTACATGGCGGGGCCCATGCTAAATGACGGAAGAAAAGGAACCGACAACGAATACCATACATCCATGAAAGTACATGTACCTAGGACTAAGTAGCTCGTTAGGTAAATAGGTAGACAGTGAGGTGGGCAGGGAAAATGCCCCCACGGCCGCTCTGTAAATAAATAAATTGTCCCCAAGTCCCCTTGTTGTCGTAGTTTCGTCTTTTTCTATTCCCCTCTTTTTTCTCTCCATTGATTCCATTCTCCAGTCCATAAACATATCCACCAAAATGTCTCTCGGAAAGACTGCTACACTCAGCACCGGTGCCACCATCCCGTAAGCCGCCATCGAATTCAAGACACGCTCATTACTGATACTGACACTGTGCTAGTCTTCGAGGATATGGTACTTGGCAGGCCGAACCCGGCCAGGTCGGCGAGGGTGTCTACCTTGCCTTGAAGGCCGGTTACCGTCACCTCGTGAGTTCATATGTCGCATCTGCTAGATTTCATCATTGAGCGCTGAACTGACTGCAGCGTTCCTAGGATCTTGCTAAAATGTAGGCTACGCGACAGCTAGATTCGTGATTCATATTTGTACTAACTCTATAATCAGCTACCAAAACCAAAAAGAAGTTGGCGAGGGTATCCGCAGAGCATTCCAGGAGTTTGGCATCAAGCGTGAGGATGTTTTCATTGTAAGACTGCCAACAACTTTCCAATCGTTGCATCCATGTGCTAACCACGTTGATTGATCGTTAGACCTCCAAATTGTGGAACAGGTCCGTTCAAAATCTCACCCAGCATTACGACTACTATGATTGACACACCGAAATAGCCAATTCCACCCTGATGTTGTTGAAGCCGCTTTGGACGATACTCTCCAAGAGCTCGGTTTGGAATATCTCGATGTATGCCTGTTCGCAATTCGGATCTTTGCAAATAGCACACTAACGAGCGTACTTTAGCTCTACCTGATCCACTGGCCAGTCGCCTTCAAGTCCAACAAGCAGATCAACAACCTCTTCCCTCTCCAAGCTGGAAATGAAAAGCTAGTCGACATTGACGACGATGTTTCTATTATCGACACCTGGACAGGTATGTTCTTGCTCAGCAGGGAAAGAAAAAGACGACTAAATTAACATACAATAGCTGTCACCAAATTGCCCAAAAGCAAGGCCCGAGCCATCGGTGTCTCCAACTACAGCATTGACCACGTGGGTACAACCACCTCCAATTTGAGGACTCTCTGCTAATATACCTCGATTACTATAGATTGAAGCCATCATCAAGGCTACCGGTGTCGTTCCTTCCGTCCTTCAGATCGAGCGCCACCCTTACCTCCCCAACCCACCCCTGATTGAATACGCCAAGTCGAAGGGAATTCACATCACTGCCTACTCGGTACGAAATGTCCTGAAGATCCATTCCAGATGTTTCACAAAAGCTTATTTTTCGTTAGGGTTTCGGAAACAACTCCATCGGCTGGCCTCTTATCATCACCCGCCCAGAAGTCAAGGCCGTAGCAGAGAGCGCTTCCAAGCGTACCGGCACAACCGTCACTCCTGCTCAGGTCCTGTAAGTTATTCCAAACTATCTGGCCAAAGAAGAATATTACTGACTGCTCCAATCAGCCTCGCCTGGGCCCAAGTTGGCGGCCACAGTGTCATCCCCAAATCAGTCACCGCATCCCGTATCGTCGAGAACTTTACTGATGTCGAGCTCTCCGCCGACGAGATCGCTGCCATTGACGCTCTCGGAAAGGAGAACAAGCGCTTCAATGTTCCCGGCGTTATCAATGACCCTCTGTGGCCTATCAACATCTTCAGCACTGAGGAGGAGCTTGCACATCCTGAGTACCACCAGGTTATTGTGTCCAAGTAGATGATATACGTCGAGGGAGGGTTCGTATATAGTGAAAATATATCCATGTTGTTGTTTCTAGAATACCCAGGGTATGATTCCTGAGAACTCGCGCGAAAACGGGCTCTTTACTGCATTAACGGTGTAAAAAATTTTTTCATATTCACTGGTATCCAATTTATCCACAGCTGTGGTGAAAACAAACCCCCACGAAGGAACAACGCCAAACGACGCAGCCCTATATATGATGGTTGTCAAATTCATTCAACCACCTGATAGACACATTCTACGTAACTCTCTGAGATCTGATTTTATAATCTGTAATGTATAGGAGAACCGTGGGTAAACCGAGACGGAGCTATCACCGCCCCCTCGGCCCCATATCCTTCATAGCTTCCTTGCGTTTCTGCTGATCACGCGCAATCTTCTTGAACAACGGATGATGCTGTGCCTTCTCCTTGAGCTGCTTATTGCGCGACTTGTTGTATTCCACGTACGCCATATCCTCGCCACCAGCGAGACCGCTGAGTGTCGCCGCGCTGCGTTTTGCGATTGCCTTCTTGGCGCCTGCGCGGCCGCCGCGTTGGCCGCCCGAACGCTCGGCGAAGAGGTCGTCGACTACGTTCTCGACCTCGGCGGATGTCTCGTTTTGCAGCATGACTTCTTGCAGGAGTTCGCGGCGTTCGGAAGGGGTTGCGTATGCAAGACCTTCGAGGTTTTCGATGCCTTGGAGGTGGGTGATTACTTTGAAGGCGTAGCCTTGGTCGACGAGGAAGGCTTGTCGTTTGGAGGAGTAGTACATCTCGTCCGTGTCTTTGGAGACGAGGGAATAGAAAAACGCGTTGAAGCCTTCGTCGTTACGACGTTTAGCTCGGAGGATACGGCCTAGGCGCTGTGCTTCTTGACGACGGGAACCGTAATGCGACGAAATTTGGATCAGGCATGTGGCTTCGGGAAGATCGAGGGAGGTATCTCCGATTTTAGAAAGGAAAATAGTATTGACTTGTTCGTTGTGTTGAAAGTTCTCCAAAATACGCATGCGCTCGTTTTGCGGAGTTCCACCGTAAATATAAGCTTTGCCTAATTTGAGGGCATATCGCTGTAAAGCGTAGACATTGTCCGAGAAGACAATGATTTTATCACCGCGCTTCTCGTGATAGTCAATCAGAAACTGGCACGCCTGGAATTTGCGTGGGTTCATGATATACAAAAGAGCTGCTTTACGCGAACTCTCCCGCATGTACTCCGAGTAAAATTCAGTGGTCATCGGACACCACACCTCGGCACACTGAACTTTGGCGATATGGCCTTGCTCAGCCAACTCCATCCAGTTCGCTTCGTAAAGCTTGGGACCAATCAAAAAGTTCAAATCCTTGATCTTGTCATCCTCTCGAAGAAGGGTTGCGGTCAAGCCGAGTTTGGCCTGACAGGCGATGCTGGACGTGACTTTTCGGAACATTG
Organism: Talaromyces sp. PL2406; assembly: GCA_023626215.1. Classification (NCBI taxonomy): domain Eukaryota; kingdom Fungi; phylum Ascomycota; class Eurotiomycetes; order Eurotiales; family Trichocomaceae; genus Talaromyces; species Talaromyces sp. PL2406. Next base: position 1,636,278 of record JAMAGL010000004.1, on the reverse strand, counting down.
ACGCCGGTACGACGTGCACTTCGTCGAGAATCATCAAACCCCACTCTCGTTGGGTCAACCAGTCCATCATCTTTTGCGCGTCGTGCGATCGGGCTCTTGTTTGAGAAACCATAGAATAGGTCGAGACAATAATACCAGTTGACCGCTTGAATTTCTCTTTATTATCGGATGTAAAAATGGCAATGTCACCAGGATCAATATTTGACCATCTAATAAACTCATTCCGCCACTGGACGACGGACATAGAGCTGGTGCATAGCACAATAACACCCTTCTTGATGGTACACGCCGCGGTGATACCGACAAGCGTCTTGCCAGCACCACAAGGCAGAACGATGATACCACTCTTGGCTCGACCGTTACCGAACATCTTACTCAAACTCTTTTCTTGGTAGCTTCGAATCTGAGCATTTGGCTTCAAGTCAATATCCAACGTGGGATTGTCCCTGTCATTCCGAAAATCGTATTCTTCAAGAGCCGGACAGCCCATCGCTTGACATCGCGCTTTGACAGACTCGACATCGTCGTTAGGGATTTGAAAACTGTGAACTTGTGCATCATCATCGTCGTCGTCTTCGTCACGAATAGTAGCCAAAAAATCATCCTCTTTGCTGATAGCGTTCGCCCCATTAGCGCCACTAGCTTCGCCGGAACCTTGGTTCGCTTGTGCAACACCAGCCGCATCTTTAGTACCGGGGATGACCAAGCCTGCCATCTTTGGTGCCGCCTGCTGGATGATGCCTTCTGATCCTTGGACTCGCTTTGTTCCGATAACGTCATCTTGGAGTAGCATTTGTAGCATTGCAGGATCTGTGCTCTCCACATAGTATTTGTTATTGTTAAGAACAAGTTTGATTTTCCCGTAGGACTTTGTAAAATCAACGATGAATGATCGAATGGCATCTGGAATTGGTGTCTTGGATAGTCTGTCCAAAAAATGGATAATATCTTTCGGTTCCAGACCAACTGACACCGCAGCATACAGACTATTACCGGTCAGTCGGTATTCATGTAAATGAACTGGTCGAGACAGTGGTTCCGCGATAGTCGTCAAGAAATCCGCAGCCTGTGACGCCAGAGGTGAAAAACTCTCGAGAGTGATCGTGCCTTTGAGCGGCTCAATCCACAGCGGTCGGTTCGCATGATCCGGTTTCAGCGGCAACGACGAAAAATCCTTGTAGCCATAATGCGGATCGCTCTTGTCTATCACAGCTTTCTTATCCCTGCTGAAGGCTTCGAGTGAGAACTTTTCGACTAGCTGTGCTGTCCGTTCCTCCTTTTCGTCGTACTCTGAATATTCATCGCTGCTATCGAAGCTCTGCGGTGTATCGGGTACAGGAGTTGCTCTTTTCGAAGCTCGCGCAGAGGCGGTATCGGTTGCTTTGCGTTTTGTGGCCATCGTGACCGGTTGTGGCGAGGATATTGAGATACGAGATGAAGACGTAATCTACCGTACCGTGGCGTAGCGAGGGCGCTCAAGCCATAAAAAGGTGACCTTTAACGACAGCAGTCGGATCCCAGCATGTCCTAGATGCAGCTTTGAGCTACCAGGACGACCGCGACGTGAGATGGGGGATGAGAGAGAGAAGAGACGACGAAGAAGCCAAGTTATTGATGAAGTAGGCTTCAGCGGTCTTGGCAGTCACTTGCTTGGTAAGCAGTCAGCCAATCAGAGATTAGCGTGTATTCCGTACATACTACGTAATCTCGATGGACGATTTAGGGTTAGCCGGCAGCAGCTAGATTAAGAGCCGTTTCGCCGTCCGAGCTCTCAGAACTTGCTCACTTATCCTCGGTGTCAATTTTTACGATACAGGGCCAACGCATTTCTTATAAGGCAAAATGAATACGGTAAGCTTTCTATATGCCCTCAGTTACTCTTTAGCCAAACGAAAGAAGCTGATAGAATTCTTAGATAAGATCTACTTGGTAAGCCGAGAAAAGTCCGTTCTATATCTAGCGATAACTGATCGAAGCAATTGCCCTTGACAGGTACGGATGGGGTGTCCTTTGCGTCGGTTAGTGACCTTCTACCCATATTCGACTCATCGAACAATCAACCTGACCTTGAATTACCACCAGCCGGCGGAGGAGCCTACTACTTCGCCAAAAAGTCCGTCAATGCCGACCGCGCAGCCCGCTATGAAGCCGAGATGATCCGCAAAGCCCAGCTCGCCGCAATTGAAGCCGAAGATCGTCGACGAGCCGCCTCATCTACACTACCGCAGGAAACACGGAAACCTGCAGACGACCCGTCCTTGCAACGCGCAAGCGGCAGTGCGGTCTCATACACTGCGAGAGATGATGTAGCTTCACCCAGCAGGGAAGCAGGTCAAGATCCGGCGCCCACTCGACATGAGCCAGAGACCGATGCTGAGGGATTATTGGAGAAGTCGAAATATGAAGCTACGCAGCCGTTCCGACCGCCGCGTGGGAATCGGTTTAGCTGAGTTCGTATGAATTGGTCTTGTATGTCTGGATGTATTATAGGTTGGAAAAAGAAATTTTGAGGCTGATAAGGAGGCTAACTCGATTTGGTCCTATGAAGTCATTGTACTTGCCTACATATGGGTTTCGACTCACTCATACCCAGGTAATTAATGGCTACTCATTCCAGCGATAAGCTGATTTGTTTGCTGCAAAAAAAGACAGTATAAAAGCGAATAATGTCAATTTCTGAATTACTATCACATGCAATCTGATATCAAAACAGCAAGTCCCATATCAAAACGCCCAAACCGTGCCCTAAAGATGATCCCCTGATATGCAAATGTAAGAGTGCTAAAGTTATATATCGTGTCGATATGTTGGCAAACAAAAAGAAAAGCAAATACAATGAGCGGTAGATGTGTACTCGTTGGTAAACGGCATCATTTCAACCGTTGCCGTTGATGCAAGCAATTAAGCTCTGTGTACCGTGGCGCCGTGATTCTGCCGGTAGAGTTTGTGTCGTGAACCAAGATGGTTCTGGGTATTGTATGATACTATGGAAGCGAAAAGGATCGGGTATAATGTCGTAATGTAGTATGAAAAAGGTGGACGATGCCGAGTTGGTTTATCGTGCATGGAAGCAAAGTGGTGGAAGGGAACGCTCTCTGAGGGTCTGTCAGTAACTACGCTATGATTGGAGCGCAAGACGAACTATAAGGCTACTCACTTATGGGAATGAGGATAGCCCGTATTCTTCTCTCGCGAACTTTCTAATGCTGGAGGAACAAAAGGCAAGACGACCATAGAGACCAGACATGAGGAGGCGACAAAGCGAGATGTGCGAGTGTCAGGTCGAGGACGGTGGGCGGAGAAATGGCGCACTGAACTGCGGAGACCTGAGGCGGCGATTGCGACGGCCATGATGTTGGATTTTTGGTGTAGGAGATATGGCGAATTCGAGGGCAAGTTATTTGTTTTGTTTTTATTTGGCTGTATTTCAGAGAAAGTTGCGGTCAGGTAGGGACTGTTGCAAATATTCATTCGAGTCATCAGCAGGCACAGCGCAATATAAAGCCAGGCACCTTGTTGATCGTGGAACGCCCGACGCTGCGGGGCCGAACGCTCCGTGGAGGAGGCCACCCAATCAGCGCTCGCCTATTATTCAGCCTTTGCCTGGCCAGGTCACGCCATCTGCCTCCTGCGTTTCTCCTCCTTGATCCGGATTATGGAATGCTGAATAAAAGCCTGATAATCATCTGACTCATCCTTTCTCTTCTAAATAAATAGATCTTCGCCATAAATTCTCTCTGATTCTGCTCGAAATCGGAGTACATGCATCTGCTAGGCGGACCTCATATACACCCAATGCTTCTATCGATAAGGCTAGCGCATGTGGAGAACCTGTGCTCTTCTTGCCGAAGCGTCGGCCCCGAAGTACTTAGCACCACATGAGGTGATCGGAAGAGTGTTTTCCCTAGTAAATATTCTACGTCCAGCCATCCTACGCGTCGACCAACAGTTACCCTTGATGATGTTCACGTACTCATAATAGAGGCAAAGATAGTCGAGTAATTCGCTTTGCGAATAAGTAGGACGGTGTGCAACGGTGTAACAGACGGGAATTCAAGCCCCTGCGGATGAGGGCATGTCCGTCTTTAACCGTCACCACGCGATCCCCCCACCTTAACCGATGAGCCTAGCGCAGTTTTACATCATGGTCGAAAATGATGGAAGTCGTCATGGGGTAGGTAGATCCAGGTTTGATCAGCATACCAGTAAATCGTGATTGAAATAGACTGACAAGGCTTCGTGGAATATGAAATAATGCAAACAGAAACTTCACGGCTTTTACGCCGTAATGCTTGCAGCATCTTGAATGTCACCACTCCCCAAACCTTTAATCTCACAGTCAGAAAACCGGGGATGCTCTAACGCTTCGCGTGCTGCAACACGCTTTCGTGGGTCTAGATTAGTCATTGACCGGATAAGATCCTCGAACTTTTCATCGGTGACATTTGGCCAATCTGAAAATGGTCTATATGAATGGTACTCCGCGGCCCGGTCATCCCAGAGCATGCCCAGAACTTGACAATTCACTTCCTCATCACTGACATGGGTGATCCGTCCATTCAACTCTTCTCTATCCCCAAAAAAAGAAACTTGACGCTGGAGGCGGACAATATGAGGAAACACGCCCTGGGCTTCGAAGTTGCGTAGATCGTTATCAGCACCGAAAATGACTTTGTCGAGCATGGCATAGACACTCTGGCCGTATTTCATTAGTCAAAGCATGCAAATTTTGAATCGCGGGGGAAACATACCACAGCAGCGAATGAAAATATATCAGAGGGCTGATTGAGCTCCCCCTTAAAGTGGCCTTCAGGACTACGCCAGCTCTCGTTACCAGCTAGCATGCCTTTTATGCACCTTTTGGGAGGTAGGCCGCCTTTTCAAGATCGACAATCCGAACATCTTCCACAATCGTTTCGGGACCATTGCCGGAGCAGCCAACCATGATATTGTCTGGTTTTATATCTGACCCAAGATCCAGTTAGTTCATCATCAAACGCTAAAACCGCTGCAGTACCACCAACCCAAATGGACGATATCATGATTGTGTAGCTCAGCAATACCCTGAAGACCAGCTTTCAGCATTTGCTTCTTCGCCTTCACCGACGCCCCTTTTCTCACGAGGCTTAGCAAGTCATCGTCCATGTACTTGTACACGTACATCTGTTGATCAGGGATCGTGTCGCAAGGTAGCCGTAGGAAGCGACTTTTGCCGAGCCGTGGTAATATGTCTTCAGTAAAACTTTAGTGAATGGCTTGAGGTATAGATTCAAGAATAAAGTTGTCTTGATTAGATCTAGATCTATGTCAGTTACAATACTCCTGAGTGAGTACTGCGTACGCACCCTGATAGCCAGACCCGTCCAATCTGTGGTTTCTCCTAAATCAACTGCTTAAAAATATGGTGTCGACCAGAAGAACCAATCCATTTGCTAGGTAAAGATGACATTCCAACCTCCTCGTTGACCAAGACACTGGATGGCCGTCGTCGAGGTAAGAACGTTGAGGCGCCTCATTGGTCAACAACAAAGATGGTCACGTGGCGTGCGCCCCACATGATCGTCAAGCTCAAGCTTCAAGTTCCGCGAACTTCACCTCTTCACCTCGACCTGTCAGTCTTCAGTTGTCGCTATGGCCGCCCATCAGCTCGCCATCGCAAAAGCTTCCTTTTCGGCCGCTCTCTTACGGCCCGATCCTAACTCTTTGTCGCGCGACGACATCACCACATTCCATACTCTACTAGACAACGCATTATCGCATTGCTCGCGCATCAACGTCCAGGTCTGATCCGTTATGTCCTTTGGTAGCTGTGGTCGAGACGTGATATACTAAATGTTGCCTATAATGGTGAAAATAGACTTGCAAGGAATGGTTACTTCGTCATGTTGTCTCCTCCTCAAACAGAGTCGGTGTGCTAGGGAAATACCTGGTCGCTTTGTCGACGTCCTACGAGTTGGCATCAGTTAAGGATCAGCCAAAAACTGCCAAAGCGAGGTCACCTGGGAAACGGAAGCGGTTACACATCTTGTATTTGTTGAATGATGTTTTACATCATACGAAATATCATTTGAATGAAGGGGTTGGCGCGTTTGTCAGTTTTAGCAGCTCGTTACAGCCGCATGTCGTTGAGCTTGTTGGACTCGCCGCTTCGTACGATCGCAAGAAGAATCCTAAACATCACCGACGATTGGACCAGTTGCTAGATACCTGGCATGGTCACGGATATTACGCCGCCGATTACGTTGACAAACTACGCGAGCTAGTCCAGAACGCGGATTCGGTGGATGCGATCAAGGCGTCCGTCGGCCTATCTGAAGGCGCGAGCAATATACAGCCAACAGGATCTAAGAGGGATGCACCGTATATAATGCCAGCCAGCCATGGTGATGCATCCACGCCGTTTTATGATTTACCTGCGGGCAATTTTGTTCCTCATATAATCCCGGATTCCACGACTCCGATACGACCAGATACCGTCAAACCGATACAATTCTTAGCTGGACCAGCTGATCAAAAACTTGTCGGTGTGTTGAAGAAGTTCTTCCAAGATGTGGATCACATATACGGATCGGTTGAATCGGACCTTCCGGAAAACACGTCATTAGATGTCGACGAGCTTGGACAGACCGTTCTGCGTGATGACAAGAGCGGAGAGATAATGGATGCAGACACTTATTACGGATGGTCGCGAGAGTTTTGTCAACAAATGAAAAAGAGAAAAGCAAAGGGAACGTCTCAACGCAGTCGTAGCTATAGCTCTGGTGTGGATGAGCGTTATCGAAAACGCCGTTATAGTGATAGCAGAAGTCGCGATGACTCTCGTTCACGTTCGCGTAATCCTGATCGCCGACGGTATTCCAGATCATCATCAAGTCACGATTCACGCGAAGTCTCTCGACCACGTCTTGGCGCACAGTCCCGATCGCGGTCCAACTCATATTCACCCAGACCGGCTTCGCCACGACCCTATCCAGCGTTTCAGCAAAACAATCAACAACCTCCACCACCCCCTAATGTCTCCAACCCTCCATATCCATATAATGGTGCCGCGTCATTTCCACCCCAATTCTCAGGGAGTATTCCGCCTGCGCCTCCGATGAATTATAACAATGCGTGGCCCGCACATGGGTTGCCTACCCCTGCGTATTCAGCAGGCGGCCAGCATATGGTACCACCGGGAATCGCAAATTTTCCTCAACAATATCAGCCGCCGGCAGGTCAACCTGCTCAATATGGCCAACCTCAGTCTTATCCAATGCAACAAACGCCGATGGGAGCGTTTCCGCCGCCGTGGCAGGGAGGGTACCAGGGTGGTCACCAAGGAAGTTACAATCAAGGTGGGAATAGGTAGTATATTACTGTATAATAATCCTATATATACGCAGACACAATCTTGCACCATTTGAAATCTGCAGTGTACTACTATCTACAACTACTTCCGTTCCCAAGTATATAAGACACGATTATACTAGCAGATTCAAACCTGCTCAACATGCGTTATAGTCCCGGCCTTCCCACCCATAGCATTCTGCTCTTCCGCAATCCGTCTCTCTTCAGCCTCGATAAACTCCACCGGCCTCTTGCGTTGCGTCAAAGCACGCTTTCCGCATACAATCAGCGACGGATTCTGAATGAATATCTCATCCATATCCTCAAGCGTTCGTTGCGACGTCTCGGGATACAAGCAATACACAACGGGGAAGTAGACCCATACAATAATCGCAAACACTTCATCTTATCAGCATGGAACCAATGTATGGCAAGTAAAAGAGTTAGGGAAAGGGAAGGATGGGGGAACATACTCAGATAAAACCGCCAATGCAAATTATTAACCCCAACTTTCGTAAACTGCGTAACGATAAACCCGCCCATCCAGTTTGTGGCTGTGGCAGCTGCGGCGCCGCGCGTGCGCCAGGCGAGGGAGTTGATTTCGGAGTTGTAGACCCAGGGCACTTTTGCGAAGCTGGTGCCGTAGAAGAAGTAGTAGAGGAAGAACATGGCTGTTGTGACCCGACCGAGCTTGAGGATGTTAGTCTAATTCTTTCTTGTGGGGAGTAAAGGGACGTACGAGTTGTTTGCGCGAGGGATCACTTTCGGCGTATTTCAGACTGATTGATGCGATCAGGTAGCATGAGCCCATGGTCAAGGAACCGTATAACATCATCCTGGTTCATCGTTAGTTCGCATGATCCCAAAATCTGGGGAGCAAAGAACGTACTTCCTCCTCCCAAACCGGTCAATAATCAACAAACAACAACATGCCGCAAATAGGTATATCGTCCCATTGACAGCCGTCAAAAGCCGACTCATCTCTTCACCTAGACCAACGCTCTGTTGTAGGAGCGTAGGGAGGTAGTAACCAAGCGCATTAACGCCGCTGAACTGCTGCATGAATTGCGTACCACACGAGAGCAGCAATCGGCGTAGTGTCTGCGTCTTGTCGCGAGAGCGGAGAATGTCCATGATGGGACGGCGGTCTTTGCGTTCTTCTTGGAGCGAGGATTGAATCGACAAAAATTGCGCCATGACGTCCTTGTTGTCGATCGGTACACCTGGTCCCTCGAGACGCGCAATGACTTGTAGCGCTTCATCCGGTCGATCCTTGAGGAGCAGCCATCGTGGCGATTCAGGGATGAACAGGAGTGCAGTAGAAACAATCACAGGGAAAATCAACTGGAACCCGAGCGGAAAGCGCCATTGCAATGCACTGCCCTGAAAATACAGACCATAATTCATCCAACTCGCCAGACAGAATGCGGCCGTATTCATCATCGACCCAACAACGACAAGTTTACCGCGTGATTTAGGGCTTGAGCATTCAGCTTGATACACGGGACACGTCGAAGACGTCAACCCCATACCAAACCCATTAATGATCCGACCCACAATCATCTGCGGCAGATGCCACGATACAACCTGCAAAACAGCACCCACGACGTTAAAAGTCAATCCCATAGCCACAGTCTTCTTGCGACCTAGCCGATCACCGAAAGTAAAAGCGCAGATGGCGCCGAAGAATGCTCCCAGAGAGAAACAGCTGGATGTGATACCGGAGGTGTTTGCGTTGAGAGTTTCGGGGAAGTGTGCTTTAAAGTCGGCGGAGATTAGGACGCCGGAGAAGACGCCTTGGTCGTAGCCGAACCAGGCCATTGAGCTGTTTTTTCTTCAGATTAGCTAGATATGCTTTGTAAGAGGGAGAGTGTCTGACCATGCATTGGCGATGGTGACGAAGGTTAGAAGCCATCTTCCAGAAAGACGGTCTGATAGTTTGAGGCCCATGGTGGCGATTTAGATGTCTGCAGTGTTCCAGATAGTCACGTTGAGACTGACTTGAGAATGCTCATGACTATCGATACAAGTAACTAGATACAGGGATGGGAAGCGCAATAAATACTAATCAAATTAACCATGCGTGGCATGCATTGAACTAGATCAGGATGCATGACCCCATGGGGAGTCGGCAACAGGCCGGGGAATTGTGGGGAGCCACGCTTAGGGCTATGGAACAGCCGGTTTGGTTGGCTCGGGGCAAGGCGGCAGTTGTTGAGATGCGCGGATGGGCGGCAGGTTTTGGATCAGTTGTTCGGATTGGATGAGTTGGAGATCAGACGTTTTGGATCAGATACTGATCGATTCCTTGGAAGAGACTAGATTTTGTACCTCACTGAAACATTTACCCTCTCAGTCTAAACAAAGTTTCAGCGTTATTCAACCATACATCAAATTAGCTAGCTATGAATAACACTTTATGTCATACTACTCATTTGAATAGCTTGAGACACAAAATCACGAACCGTCTCTTTAAAAGTATGATACGTAAACCCAAGCTCCCGGCTAGCCGTCTCCCCGTCCAAGCCATAGCTTTCATCAATGCTCTGTTCATCCCGACACACTTTATCCTTCAAGTCGGGAAACTCGGCAGCAATAATACTAGCCGCTTTTGCGTATGAGAAGGTTTCTGGTGCGGTGGGCGTATACCTCTTACCACCAACTTCTTGGGTGAGTAAAGCTCCAACATGTGCAGCAGCTAGATCGCGCACGTCAATCCAGAATGGGACCCGCGCAACAGGTAAAGCCGCGCCGCTCGCAACCTGCCACAGCATAGCATTCGATTCATTGATCTTGTCGATTCCGGAAACAGGATGTACCACCGGCCCAAACGTCATCGGAGGACAAAGAGCCACCAGATCAAACGTTGGCTTCTTGTCGCGGACGTAGTTCCAGGCTTCAAGTTCGGCAAACTTCTTTGACCCTCTGTATGCAATAACAGCGCTTGTAGCTTTATCAGCTGCCTCTTCATATGTCAATGGATTCCAGTCGGCTCCGCTGTAAGTAAAATATGGCGGCGATTTACGGTTTGCATCGAGCACGGACGCGAACGAGGATGTTAATACGATGCGTCGGATCTTTGGGTTCGTAGAAGCGGCTTCGAAAACAGCTCTGACACCGCTGGTGGCGGGAATGATGAGTTCTTTTTCATTGTCTGTTGTGTCATATGTGAAGGGCTGGGCATCACACCGTTAGTATATGTTGTACAGTTGCCTCATGGACTCCAATTACATACACTGGCTGTATGGATGATTCCATCGACATCCTTCACGGCCTCGACAAGTCCATCAGGACTTTCAAAGTCTCCAATCTGTACAAATTCGAGCAGGTCGGCATACTTTGGTCGTGCCTGTAGCATAGCCTCGCCCTTGGCTAAGGAACGGGTAGCACCCCGCACGCGAATGCCCCGAGCTAGAAGAGCATCGACAATGTGAGCGCCGATAAAACCGGTGGCACCGGTAACAAGAACAAAGTTGACATCCATGTCGCTGATAATTGCAATTTAGACAGAAGAGTGAACAGCTATACACGATGTGTATGATCATGCTTGATATACCTGACTCGGAGATGATCCGACGGGGGGAGGCGGCAGGGTGATAGCATCGTCCGTCCAATCATTGTCTGCCGGGGAAGAGCGGCAGCGTACTCCAAAGTGCGGGGATTGCTCCACCCCTCCGTTGAATCGGGCATAGTGCGAGAGTGAGAGCTCTTCTCTTTAAAGGAGCAACAATGTTGGAGAAGGCAGAATATTTGCACTTTCAACAATTTGTTGTTGGAAGCAAACATCCAAAATGGGTTCTCTAATCACTGAACACGAAGTCATAATCACCTCTTTCGAGGTTGTTGACCTTCGCTTTCCAACAAGTCTCGACGGTGTTGGCTCGGATGCAATGCACGTTGGCACCAATGGTTCGCATCCGTACATTCGATTGAATACAAATCATAATGACTTGGTCGGAGAAGGAATTGTGAGTTCTATCTCGTGTTCCTAAGTAGCAATGCCTAACAGATTTTAGGCCTTCAGCAACGGACGCGGTAGCGAGTTGATTTGCATGGCACTTGACATTTTCGCACGCCGTGTTGTCGGAAAAACAATGCACGAGCTCACACGAAACATGGGCAAGACATGGAGATACATGGTCTCAGACTCACAATATCGATGGATCGGTCCGGAAAAGAGCGTTACACATCTAGCTGTTGCCGGAGTACTAAATGCAGTCTGGGATCTTTGGGGAAAGATACTGCGCAAACCTGTGTGGCAGATTGTCTGCGAAATGACTCCCGAGCAAATAGTACAATGCATCGATTTCCGATACATCACCGACGTCATCACCCCGGAAGAGTGTGTCGAAATGCTCAAGAAGACTCAAAAGAACAAAGATGCTCGATTGAAGGAGGCTCTAGACAATGTTGCAGTTCCTGCCTATACTACCTCTGCGGGATGGCTCGCATTTTCCGGTGACCGGATGCGAGAAGTGCTACAAGAAACGATTGCGGCCGGTTTTACAGTCTTTAAGTTCAAAGTCGGTACTAGTGTCGAAGCAGATAGAGAGAGGTTGGCTGCAGTCAGATCACTTTTAGGATATGACAAAGGATATCAGATCATGATCGATGCTAATCAGGTATTTCACCAGCTTTGTATTCATGGCAAACGCTAATAGCTTGATAGGTGTGGAGTGTTCCGGAGGCCATCGAATACATGAAACAATTGGTCGAGTTCAAACCGGTATTCATCGAGGAGCCTACGAATCCTGATGATGTGCTTGGCCACGCTGCCATTCGAAAGGCACTGAAACCATACGGTGTGGGAGTAGCAACTGGAGAGGCAGCACAGAACCGTGTCACATTCAAACAACTCCTGCAAGCTGAGGCAACCGATGTATGCCAGATTGACGCAGTCAGGCTCGGCAGTGTTAATGAGTGCCTCGTAAGTAATCTTGTATCCAGACATTGTCGTCAACTTCTAACAGACTTATCAGGCCGTCATGCTCATGGCCCTGAAATTCGATGTACCTTGCGTGCCACATAACGGAGCAATGGGATTAACAGAGTTGACTTCTCACCTCAGCACAATCGACTATATCGCCGTGAGCGGACGTAAGTCAATGCTCGAAGCTGCTGACAGTCATCGGGAGAATCTCCGACATCCATCTGTAATTAAGAATGCCCACTATGTCACTCCGCTCGCTCCTGGATATTCGACCGGATATACCGAAGAAGCGCTGGAGAAATACACATATCCCACAGGCAGCTTCTGGAGTAGCGACATTGGCAAAGAGATCATTGCGCAGCCTACTGGTGGCGAGCTGTAGATTTTGATGTATGATGAATAACAATATCAAGATTATACTTGTAAAAGAAGTCTTCGCTTTTTCCTAATGTCCTCCAGAATTGATACGACTGCTTCCAGACTTGAAAAGGCCCATGGTCGGAAGTTGCTAATTGCCATGGTTTGTAGGTCGTCGATATCAGGGACGTAATCCTGAAGGTCGCGATTGAGAGAAGCTAGCGTGAGAATTATGATCGCACCGAGGGAGCTTGTTATAATTATTAGCAAACTTTCGATACACAAGCGAAGTCAAGGCTCCTTACGACAATGCAAATGTCCAGGTGTATTGGCTGGGTCTAGCCAGCACTTTTGTAGTATGGTGTAGATACCACCGGCAACTCTCAATGCAGAGTGCAGCCTTCTCAATCATCGACTGCGGAGCACGCTTCGAGCCGTGCGTAACAATGCAAAGTAGGAACGGGCGATAGATAATATGCCTGGCAGCAAAATACCGGATCCTCAATATTGCCTGTCGATTGGCAGGATCTTCTGTAGTGGTATCTTCTAGAACAGGTCGGAGACCTTCGGGAATAGATAAGTACCAAGTTTCCAGCTGTGAGCGCAGTTCATTGCAAACCGCATCAGTAGAAGCTACTTCCTCCATCGAGAAGTCATCAAATGCAAGAGATGTAATGGGTGGCTGCGAAAGTGGTTGCTTCTTGCCTGGGTATAAGGAATTGTGTATGCGATTGAGTAGTCGCCGGATCGATATTTCGGCTAAGTACCACGCTGACTCCTCGAGCCCAAGGTTCGTACAATTGGGAAGGTAGATACTATCTGTTAGCTCTTCCAAACCGCTTCGTGGGAGCTCAAGTTCAGCAAGACGGTCGCACTCGACGAGGAAGGAAGACCAGAATAGACGGGCAAGGTGCTCTCCATCATTGAAATCGTTTGATATCCTTCGAAGAGAATCCATCCTATCAAAGTTAGATTGAATCTACTAACAGTGACTGAAACCTACCCAACACGATTTATCTGCAGTATTGTTGATGCAGAGTAAATCAATCGCCAGCTCTGAAGTGGCCGAACGATATAGGCAAAGTAGACACTAGCCAGAACGAGAGCTTGAGCCGCCAGCATACTTGGGGAGAAAGACCATGCAGAGATTGAGACCAGAGTTGGCATGGCGTACTGCATGTAAATTATGCCCGGGGGTGATTCTTTGAATAATTCAGGATCTGGTATCGCCGAAGCGACAGCCCCTAATGCTAGAACGACCATGCAGAGGATGGATTCGTGGCTAAAGTCGGGCCCGTTCTCCAAGAACCGAGTATAGCAAATTTCGAATTCGTCGCGGTCCAAAATTGGATGGTTAGGGTGGACATATGCGAAGAAGAATAACACCAACTCATCTGTAATTTCCCGCTCAATGGCCACAGGCGATGCAGGTTGGAATCGTTCCAGTGACAGCTGAGGGGGCAGTTGGCTTCGCAGTTCGAATCTAAAGAACAAATCTGTCGGATATTCGCCAATTAAAGCTTTGACTGAGGGTAGTGTCAATAAGTACGAAGAAGAAGTCTTATGTTTGACTGGTATAGTTAGAGGTGGCAAATTGGAGTAGTCAGATGCGCCATTAAGTTGCGAAGATGGCCACGCCTGCGAATGTATGTCCGCAATTGTAAGTGACTGTTGGCTTCGTGGTGTCGCAGCATCATGGGCATGTATTGAAGGTCTGCGAGCCTCACTGGACAGAGCTGTTATCCGCTCCGACTGATTTTGAAGGAGGGTCTCAATACTCCGCAAGCGACTGAGAATCTCCCGGCTGCCCCCTGACGTATCAATTCTATTTTTGTATGTTAATCTCAATAGCTTTGGATATTTAGCAGTACTCAATTGGTACCTCTGTGATGGAGTATCATCGTAATGACAATCGACATCCAAATCAATGCAATTCGAGCACGATGGCTTCCGCGCGTCACATCTTCGTTTTCTACTCAAATCAGCATTGCAATGCTTCATACGAAGTTGAGAAATACCTGCTGCGACAGAATACACAGGCCAATGCCGCCCGTTTACGTGTATAACTCATTCTTCCGTTGTGAACAGGATGGATGAAGATAGCTTGACATCGTGGGTTGTGGCTTCCCTTTCTCCACGCCATGGAGGTCAGCTGACCGCCCAGGCCCAGGCCCGCCCATAGCGAGGAAGACCCCAGAGTGCCCAAACGCACCCCGGAAACGCCAAAATTTAGGTGGGGACTGCGTATGATAGTAGCCCTAACCCTGATATACCTTTCTGGAAAGTAATTGATTGCGAAAAGGAGTTTTCGATGAATATTATGACTCGTATTGTGAGTCTAGCATTATTATAACCACAATTAGGTATGTTATCGCCACTCTGTACACAAGATTTTGTAAAACAACTAAAATGCTCAGGATCAACTCCAACCATGCAAACCCTAATTAACCATCAATATCAGACAACTGGCACGCAGCCTACAAAGACTGAGCCTAAGCTCGACTGCAGATAGACAGAAATTAGCATACTTTTCTCATTAAACCAAGAAAGGGGAGCACTTACAATAGCATTATTTTCACAGCAACTCACAACATCCCAACATACGGCACCATCTTCAGCGGTATCATCGTCATCAATATCGGCACAATCAAGTCCGACTGATGTATCAAATGCGAGGAAATTGAGATTAAATCCTGTGATCCCGTCCAGAGCGCCGACGAGGTTCTTTATATTGTTATGCACGGCAGAACAACACTTGCGGGTTTTTCCAGTCGAGCAGGTTGATGTCGCTTTCGTAGCTGTGCTTGCAGCTGATTGTTGGACCGAATTTGTCTCTGCGTCATCAGAATCAGAATCGGCGGTGTCTGATGTTGTGGTCGTAATCACTGTGCTAGTTAGCTGGTCTACACTCATCCCAAGCACCGAGAGAATCTCGGAGGCAGCGCTATCCTCAATCGTAGCAAGAGATGGCAACGTCGGAGTAGCGATTGATGGTATAGTAACTGATGTTGCGTCTGGCACAGTGATTGTCAATGAGCTTGATGGAAGAGCAACGACAATAACCGACGCTGATGTAGTTGATGCTGCCGCATCTTTTTTTGCTGTTGCGGATGATGAAGATGTAGATTCCGAAGTAGGCGTTGTCTGTAATGTGGTTGACGACGACGACGACGACGTTGTAGCGGAGGACGATTTTATTTCAACCGGTTTCCTAGTCCCATCTGGCAACGGCATGCCAGGCGGCGGATGAAACTGCATATGACTCGGCATCGGCGTCCTGACCGGCGTCGGAATTACTGTAATAGTCTTGACACTCTGGGCAGTAACGGGAGGGGTCTGAGCCAGGAGCGAGGCCACGTGCATTGGTTCATGTGCATGGTGCTGCTCATAATACTCGATCTCACCTGATCGATGGAGTATCGTGTTATGATAACGTCTGTGTGGTGCCGCAAAGACTTGAGGAGATGTGGAGAGAATGATTGCCAGGGCAATGGCGAGTGGAGCGGGATCGAGAAACATTTTCTTCGTGTTGACTGCTTAGGTCTTTGAAATGAAGTTGAGTATGTTAGTATCTGGTATCCTAGTGCATTTCGCGTGAAGAACGTACCTTGTTGATAACAACGTGCTCTTAGAAACTTGAATATGGATCGGCACTTTTTTTTTTTTTTTTTTTTTGCGCGTAGTAGACGAATTTTTGACAGATAATGAAAGTTGAAGAATTGAATCTCTAACCTCCTTGTAAGAGGACATCATCGCCCCATAAATAATGGAATTGATCATCATACTAACCCCATAGTACTTGAACAGACTAGTATAGTCAAGTACAACAGAACTCCCAACCACTCACAAGAACCGAGTGGTGTCGAAGCAATTTCCTATCTAGGTAATTTTATACCACAGCTCGACGCCTCAATGCCTACCAGCCTCCTACCACAAAGCGAATTGGAGAGTTTCGGAACATTCTTCAGGACGGCAGAAATACTCCAGGTTTACCAGCCTTGTGATTAAATGCATGGCTTTGTGCAGGAACATGGTCATAGTGCGCTCATGGTGTTCTAGAATCAGCAGTAAAGAGGCTCTGGAATGCATGCCAACCTCTTCAAACTATCCAGCAGACTCATCCAATAGAATTACCTTCATCAAGTCCTAAAAATGTGCCATCTATATACTGTTAATTCGTGACTTCATACCGAACAGCCATTGGCCGGTTCGAGAGGTTAACATTCCGCGCCGTAGTCTACATTCCACAGGATCCCGAGAGAGCATTGGAACAGACCAGTTCTCTAAGACCTCGAGAGTCTAAATAATAATCCTTAACAGTAATTCATACAGTTCAATTGATTGAAGACTATTCTAGAAGAAACCAGAGCCGCGGAAAGTGTCAGCCTAACTAACCCCATATAGACCGACTCTACAATCCAAGCCAGTACCGACTTTTCTCAATACTAAACTTCTCAAAAAGTTTTTCGTCTCCCGTTCCAGTAATCAAAACCGTGTAATCACCCTTCTCGGATGCCCAAGAATTTCTAATCTCGTCCCAGAAGCTAGTGGCAATCTTCTTCTCAACCGTAATAGAGACAGTCTTCTTTTGTCCTGGCTGTAGATACACCTTCGTAAAGCCCTTCAATTCTCGAACAGGTCTTCTGATATTTTCAAGTGTAGAGGGTTGGATCCATAGCTGCACTGTCTCTGCGCCAGCCACTGATCCAGTGTTTGTCACTGTCAACGAGGCAGTTATCGTCTCGCCGTCCTCTAGGACAGGCTTCTCTGCGTCTACCTGTAGCGATAGATCTGATCGTGTGAAAGTAGTGTATGACAAACCATGACCAAATGGGAACAAGGGCTTGACGCCAGTCTTCTCAAAGTACCGGTATCCAACATAGATGTCCTCTCCATACAATACACGACCCCGCTCAGAGCTAAAGTTGATGTATGATGGACTGTCCTGTAGACGAGCAGGGATTGTCAATGACAACTTGCCGGACGGGTTGACATCACCATAAAGAACGTCAGCGAGACCGTTTCCGAGCTCGTTTCCTCCAAACCATGCTTGAGCCAAGACATTGGCCTTATCAGCCCAAGGCATGGTGACAGGTGTGCCGCTTTGGATGACAATAGCAGCGCTAGGGTTTGCATCAAGAACGCGAGAAATCAATTCATCCGTGCCAGGTGGCAGATCCATGTTTTCACGGTCATGGCCTTCAGTTTCCCACTCACCATTCAACCCAGCAACGAGAACAACCTGTTCAGTCTTTGATGCCAAATCAACAGCCTGCTGGATCGATTCTTCCGAACTCAGGCGCTTTCCTGCGCCGAAAGAAAATCCACCAAGACCAAAATCAATGATACTGCGGTTCTCCAACTTCGACGTCGGCCGGCTGCCATATTGGAACAGAATCTTGTATGTCTGTCCAGCCT
The DNA here is from genome assembly GCA_023626215.1 of Talaromyces sp. PL2406. NCBI lineage: Eukaryota > Fungi > Ascomycota > Eurotiomycetes > Eurotiales > Trichocomaceae > Talaromyces > Talaromyces sp. PL2406. Next base: position 1,618,244 of record JAMAGL010000004.1, on the reverse strand, counting down.
TGAGCTCTTTAGAGCCAGTCTCCTCAACCGTTGCACTGCCGAACATGGCTATTCCTTGTCTCTGAGTGGTAGCGTTATCCACGACAAGCTCGCCGTCGACGAACAACTTTCCAGTGCCAATCACGGTAACACCAAAGTCATACAAGCCATCTTCTTGAGGTGTGAAAGTTCCCTCCATATCGGCGTAGAACAGATCGCCAGGGATGCGTGGGTTTTTGTAGTCGGCTAGAAAACCAAATGAGCTAACTAGATGGATCTCATCAACGGGCTTGCTGTCGCTAGTTCTTTCTTCGGGTGGCTCAAGGTATGCCTTGAACACAAAGCCTTGCTTCCCTCCATCGAGAGTCTTCAACAAAGGTCCCAACAGAGGAAGAGTTTGGTGAGCATAAGCCCCTTGGGAGAATTTGACGTCGGCTTTGCTTGCGTTGCTGATACCCTCGAATGGGGTCACGGTGTAGTAAGGAGGCAAAGACGCAGAACCACCACCACAGTAAGCAGCAACCTTGGAGTTTGGTCCTATAACAGCAATAGGCTTGGTCTTATCAAATGGGAGAACACTGTTGTTGTTCCTCAAGAGCACAATAGACTCGGCAGCTGCACGACGGAGGAGTTTCTGGTCCTCAGGGCGATTGAGGCCTTTCTCCTCGGAGTCAAATGGAATGCCGGATTTCTGGGCAAATTCGACGAGTTTGAGGACGTTACGTACTCTCTGGTCGAGGACGTGATCAGCCACTTTGCGGGAATTGACGGCGTGGTGGAGGTTTTCTCCACGCCATCTGGTTGGGCCTGGCATCTCGAGATCCAGGCCGGCATTGATTGCTCCGGAAGTGCTATATGTACCGAACCTAAAAGCAAGGTCAGGATCAACTGTCTATATAAATGATAGACAACTTACCAATCGCTCATCACGAGACCATTCCATTTCCATTCCTTGCGCAAGATGTCATCAATGATACTCACGTTCTCGCTCACATGAGTCCCATTGATCTTATTATAAGCAGTCATAAAGCACGCAGTCTGACAAATTCTCAGTGCCTGCTGGAACGGAAGTAGATAAATCTCACGCAACGCTCTCGCAGTTATAATCGTATCAACCGCCATACGCTCATGTTCCTGGTCATTGCACACGAAATGCTTCAAGGTCGCACCAACCCCCTTTGACTGAACACCTTTACAGTAATAACCTGCAAGGATACCAGAAAGTAATCCATCTTCAGAAAAGGACTCAAATCCTCGACCACCGAGTGGTGAACGCTGGATGTTGATCGTGGGTCCTAATAGAACGTGGACACCCTTTTCTCGGGCCTCATCTCCTAATAGTTCACCAATCTGCTCGAGAAGCTCAACATCCCAGGTTGATCCAAGAGCGGTTGAGCATGGCAAACATGCAGAGGGAACTCCGTTGAAGAAACGAGTTCCGCGAACGCCGTTTGGTCCATCTGAGGTGCGGACAGAGGGGATGTTGAGGCGTTTTACTGGGACTGTGTGCCAGAAGTCGTTTCCTATCGGCTTATCAGCGCGATAATCCAATCGTAATTCTCGGCTCCTTAAGAGGGTTGTTTGTTATTTACCAGCAGTAAGGGCAATCTTCTCAAGTAAGTCTAGCTCCGACAGTGTCTTTTCGATATCAAGCACCATATTGATCAATTATATGGCGTTTATGGATTGAAGCAAGACCGAGATAGTGCCTTGACAGAATACAAACTAATTGAAAAATAATTAATTGAAGGAGGGGGAGAAGTTGGAATATAAGCTGATGCAGTCGCTCCTATAATTCTAAATCGAGCCAGCAATGGAAAGTGCCGAAGATTAGCCGGCAGATACCTTGATAGTAAAGAACCGAAGATTAGCCGGCAGCAGACCTTCAGCCATCTCAATGGACAGAATCAACTTCGTGGCCCACAACGCCTGAGACGAACAACTCATCTGACCAAGCACAATCTACTCACAATCTCCCTGTCGTGGGGGTGAGTGTATTGAGTGGTAGGCTAGTTACACTACACAAAAAGAAAGCAGATCGTCCTCGCTTTGTCCTCCGTTGCGGGGAGTGTCGGCGAAGTTGCTTATTTCGATTGCTGTCTCGACTGACTCGTTCACTCTAGGTACTTTGTACTTTCGAATCCACCAGGCCATCGTTCTATTTTGGTCACGGAATTCTAAATTCATGCCTTAGGCTTGCGGCTCTATCTTATTACCACCACGTGCAATCCTCACGTGTTCCCAAGTTGTCCGCCCTTTCTCCCCGACTGGAGTTTTCCGATCACTTCTTATCTACTGTAGGAGGGTGATGGTGTTTGAGATTCCGTATGTATAGGCGCAATGGCAAACGCACCTCGTGTGAGCCATGCCGATTAGCCAAAGTTCGCTGCGATCATGTAACTCCGGTCTGTGGACGGTGCCAGTCGCGATCCATTCCAAGTCAGGTTAATGCTCATGAAGATGATGGACTTATATACTTATCGAAGAATTCTGACTTCTAATCAGTGCTACTATCACCCTGCACCGCTAACAAAGGTGCGCAGTCGGGATGTGCGTAATCAGTCAGTCCGGAGACCATTACGAATAGCTCAGACTGAAGCATCGTCATCATCGGGTACAGCTACTAGTACACCGGGACGCTCGGGATTCTTGGGTATAACAAGCTATCTCTCCGTGTTTCGAGAAACACTGCGGGTGTCAAAATCCCCGAATAGGTATCTAGACGATGAATTTGAACATTGGCGCACCGATCTTAAATATGCGGCAGCCCGGGTGATACGACTTGCTTCGGCGATGCCCTTTTACCTGGAGCACATAAGATGGTACTATGGCAGAGGCCGTTTCACCGTCATTCCTGCGCCGACTGTGTTGGATTCTTTGTCCCAGACGGCCACCTACATGGAGAACCACCCATGGGATGTGACGGGCAACTGGGCATCCATCTACGATGAGCTGATGGCCGTGACAAAAGCTCCATTGGAAATATCTTCCAACATCTCTGCATCTGAATTCATTACATCATTCACTGGCCCGCGGTTACGGCTAGAGTTTATAGGCTTTATATTCGCCATGGCTGGGATTAGTGTACAAGGTCGATTCCCTGGTCGACAGCCTCTAGACTTGGGTAATGGCGAGAGGATGGATACAGATGCGTTCACGAAAGAGATGGTTTTGGCATGTTATCATTGTATTGAAGTCTGTAAACAAACCAGCCACGTCAACGATCTAACAACATGGATGCGCTACATGCATATACTCTTGGGGGCGGAAGTACTTGGAGAGTCAAGTGTGTATCCCCCAACAGCACTATGATCTATACGATTGACCAACTAAACAGGCGAGAGAGTTTACAGTCTCTTTGGTGACTTGGTGTCTGACATCTACGCAATGGGTCTACATCACCAACCCTCAGATGATGTCCCATTCTTCCTGGCCGAAACTAGAAAACGGATGCTCTCTGTCACCCACCGAACAGACAAGAATCTATCAACGGCCATGGGACGTCCACCGCGTTTGCCTCATCGGTATTGTGATGAGGCTCTGCCGCTAGATCTACCAGACGAGTATCTCTTTGGAGAAAACGAGGCCCTTCAGCGTTTTCTTCATAGCTTGGATGATGAAGGCTGGAATCGGGATGGGAAATTTTATCCTGCGACGATGATGCGGATGCGATGTATTCTCTCTAAGCTGCGGGAACAAGTTCTTGAATTATCTCTCGGGCGCTCAACGCACCCAGATTACACGAAGGATCTCTTGTAAGAAAGAAATTTTCATATATCGGCTCGGAGTCTCTTAATGCTTGCTAACCGTCTAGGGATACATACAAATTCTCGCAGACTATATTCAACCGAATCCCTTCCCGATACATGTACACGTCGAGCTGCTGGAAAGAGTTGGATGCCATCGAATGTCTAGCACGAATGATCATACGCCTCGAGCACCTTTTCAGTGTGCTGCAACTTCATCGAATTCGGTGTCATGAAAATAGCGACGCAACCAGTGATTTGCTCGATACCTGTCTCGAGGTGTTATCCATTGTGGTAGATCTTACAGGACAATACGGCATACATCAGATTAGGAAGCAATTCGCTTGGATGGTGAGTCTTCTCCCCCTTCTTCATCATATTCAGTCCGCTGATTGATCAAGTACTTAATGTATGGGATACCTGCCTCCGGTGTCCTTGCAACGGAGTTGTACCAACGCACCATCTCCAACCAGCCCCTACCGCCAGGTAAACCCCGGTCAGAAATCATTCGTACACTCAGCTTTTTAGTGTCTTGGGTTCGAAGGTCCGTCACAGAAGAACAGTCTTCTGTAACGGTTGGCGCGTGCTTGGAATTGAATAATGTGATTTCAAAACTGCTGGATGACGCCCTTGATTATCGGCCTCCGTCAGGCTCTGGGCAAGATGGCGCGAGAGTTGACAGTGTGGATACAAGCCAGTCACGCGAAATTTTTAGCCAAGGTGTCGGAGGTGATCTACCATCAGATGTGTTCAACTTTGGTCTTGCCAGTGGGGAGTCTCTCGGTTGGTTAGATGATTTAGATTTAATCCGGACGCCTCCAGAGTTATCATTGCTTTAAATCCGACTTATCTAATACCATTACTTCTATAATTCTATATCACTCTTGTGGAGCCCTTTGTATGTATTCTACAGCAAAAAAGAGCTGCCGACAGCAGCAATTAAGAATAAACCACCAGCAATGTCGAAAATCAAGCCCGACGCCGCTCCTCCAGCTTTCAACCCATATTTGAATGCCATAGCAAGGAGAGGAGACGCCAAAAGAGTGGCAGCGATCCGAAGAACTGCCAGCGCAGAAAAGAATGGGGCGACCTCAACTGGTTGGACTAACGATGTCCCGTATGACTGGATGGAGAATGGGCATCCCAATGAAAAGGTGAAGAGAACAAGTGCTGTTTGCCATCAATGAGGGTGTCCGATAACAGGGAATTTTGAGAGAAAACGTACATATAACCAAGACAACTGGTCCAGATGCCACACCTAGAAGAATAGGGCCTATGACACCAAACAAAGAGCTTCCTCGTGCAAGCCATAGATCTATTATTGGTGGTGGCATAGAATACTTCTTTGCGAGGGCCCTACCGAGAAGTGGTAATAACAACAAATAGAGCGCCATGCTGACCAACGCCTTGACTGAAATCAGGTAGTTTGCCTATCGCGTATCAGTAGAAGACAGAACGAAAAGAGCACCAGGAATATATACCTTGGCTAAGCTCCATTCGAAACGCTTGGAGACGTACTGAACCAAAAAGTCAATTGTATCCCTGGCCAACATGGTGGAGATGTAACAAACTGTCACCAGCCAGATGGCCTTTGTCTGGAAAGGCGCACAGCTTTTCTTGATAGCCCTCACCCAGGTAGCAAAGCCTGCCTTAGACGAGGCTTCAGTTGAATGTCCACCTTCAATCGGATCGCAGTTATCTTCATTGCCCAGATTGTCCGGAACTCTAGTATCAGGTAGAAGGCCGAAAATCACCATATTGGCAACCTGCAGCGGAAAGGCGCACAGCAATGGAATGTACACGCCTTGCCAATCCACCAACATAGACCCAACAGCAGGGGCAACCAATTCAGCAATAAGCGTCATAACAGCCATATTAAAAAATGTCTGCGCTCGACCCTTTTCGGCCACTACATCTACCAGAAGCGCATGAATGATAGCAGACATGACCATTTCTCCTCCTCCGATCGACCGAAGGAGCGGGGACACATAGACGAGGGAAAGTGGTAGGGTGTGATTGAAGAAGCAAACCGCGACAATCCATGCGTCTGCAAGAATCTGGCCAGAAATGCCTAGGATCAAGACAAGCGAACGGCCTTTGGTGTTTGCCATATTGCCGAATGGGAGTGCCACGAGAAGCGCTGTACATGGGGATATCAATCAGCAAGAAAATTAAAAAGTGGTCGCTGACAGATCCACTCGAGATGTCAATCACGCACCGCATACACTCTCGCCGACTTTAAGCCATGTCTGCGTTGTGACAAGCTCTTCCTGGATCGGATTTACCTTGCACATGTGCTCTGGGATATCGCTCAGCGTATTTATTGAAGAGTAGTACTTTTGACATATAACCGACTCGAAGAGCCGAGTTCTCGGCATCGTGCGCAGGATTTGAGCCGAATCAAAAAGTAGACCGCCGATATAGCAGATGATGCATATTCGCGTTGTGTTCCATATTGGCTGTTTTTGGTAAGGAGGTTGTTGTGGTGGTCGCTCCTCGAGGAGAGGGCTCTGTTCTGTGTAGGCCATATTAGAATATCACAGATAAATTCAAGAAAGAAAGTGCAATGTGCCAACATTGATTCAACCCTTGTAGTAATATACCTCCGTTCTTTTATCTTGAGCTTATTCCGAAATGTATCCCGAACCGAGTTGACTTTATTCCGGATTCGGGATGTGTTTACCAATGACGTAGCTGGCACTATATCACCCTGTCTTGCTGAGATCACTAGCTACGCATAGGCTGATATGCTTGAGAAAATGCCAGAGTTCAACTAAGTACTTGTAACTCCAGATACACAAGGAAAGCAAATGCTAAATCATGCTTGGCCCTTAGGGCTGTCAACAACCCTAACCCTGGTGTGTCCCCGGTCCGAAAGATACAACTATGAAGCTGCACTTCTGGCTGGCCACCCGTCAATGAACCTTCTTTATTGAGCAAGTATCAATGGATTGTATTAGCCAGCCTCGAGGTGAGATAGTCTTGGGGGAAATGCCACTTGGTCCATGACATGATCACCTATGTCCCTCTGTGACAGCATGTGTCACTATCAGACAGAAACATCTACAGCATAGACTCTTTCTTTCAGAAATCGCAGGGCCCATTAACTCTCTTGATGCACAGAAGTATCTACTTCAGTGCCGTGGGTATGTTCATTCAAGAAGACGGACAAGCGAAAGATAGAGGAAAGGGGAGACATTGTGGACATTGATGCCCCTGGCGCCATGTCTGACGTCGTCGGTTCGGTTACAGACCTAATATCACCATTGGAAAATTTCATCATGTCTTATTTAACTAGAACTAGCCACTGAGGACTTGTACTCGTCCGTACACGGATCATGTATCTGAATCCGCGAAAGATCCACAGGTACTTACACACATGCGGAGTGATGTACTACTATACTACCTAGGTCGGTATGTATGGACCGACGACATAGCCGAATATGACGTTCGTTAGCCCACAAAGGGGCTGAAGATACATAGCTGGATCTAACTAACGGATAACTATTGATATCGACATCTACGTATTATCACTAGGAACTATAGCTTTCTGCTCAAGCTTAAGCCTTCAGGACAGTAGAAATGACGTTGACTATGTTATGTTATCCGCAAAGGGGTTGAAGGTACGTAGCTAGATCTGTTATTGAGGCGTATCTCACTGCTTGGCAGATATAATAGAATTGTAATTGATAATGACGATGATGATGCCATTGCCTATCTACATTTCCATCCTCCACAAAAAGCTGGGCAGCAGAGGGTCCAGTTCATGCACCGCACTCGCTCACTCGCTCGCCACCTCCTCATCTTAAATGGCTTTCACCGTGGTTGCCTCAACTATGTCCGGATTACACTCAGCTACTTACTGCTCTACAGCAGATATGAGACAGGATAATCTCTGGCCGAGTATGTAATCACACTCAGATATAACTATGTCGCTGTTCAACAAAACGAATGCCGGAATAGAACTTGTAAGGTCCACGACGATGATGCCATTGCACCTATCTACGTTCTTTCCTCCAAAAAGAGAGAGGGGGGAGTTCAGCATTCACTCGCTCTCCAACGTCGCCACCTCAAGTCTCATTTCAAACGGTCTCGAGATTCAAGACAACCGCGACGTTCTCTAGACTTTGTCTCAAGCGCTACATACCTAGGTGAGCTTATTCATCTACTTATGAGTTTTATATTTTATGTCGTACGGGACAGAATCATCTTCGGTCGAGTCATTTCATAGTACCGCCTCTTACAATTATGCATAACATCACCCTTTTATAGCCACCGTGATTCAGTTGCATACCTACCCTTTTCGTTATCCAAAACTCTGTAATTAGGATGATGAAAATGAAATTTTGTTGGCGGTAAAAGCTGAAAGTTGAAAAAATTGACCATATTCATGCGAACCTAACTGGCCGACTCGAACTTTTATCCCTTTCCCATGGCGACCGACGATGAAAGATGATCCTGTCCCATAATGATACAAGTAAAAGTACATCTCGATCCAGCGAGGAAGACCGCCACACAAAAACATAATATACAAGTCGTAAAAGGTTCGTAACGTCGTAACATAAACACACCCGCTTGCTGGAACACACACAAAAGTAGGAGTAAAACACACGACACGAAGATTGGATAAAATGATGGGATTGTAAATTGGTAAATTTTATTGTCAGTGTCTAGAGTAAAGTCTTCCAGTTAATCTCACAGTCCGAAACAAGAAAAGGAGACTCTGTCGACTACCCTGACTGCAATGTGGTGAAAAATCAAGGGGGATTGTGCTGGGGGAAATCAAAAATTGCAGCATGTGGGACGAAACCATCCTCACTCGCTCAAGTTGGGCTAAAACGATCGTCAATGGAAAGTCAAATCGGATTTGATTGCGCGTCATCTCTAGCAAGTAGATAGATGCGAACCAAATCGTCGGAAGAAGAATCAAAGGCTAAAACGAAACGGCTACACCTACTAGCAGCTGAAGTGGTGAAGCAAGTCCGAGTATCGACTATGTGTATAGGTGTAGGTGTAAGTAAATAAACTCCGGATCCGGCGCCAACGCTGGCAATTCAGAGAAGGAAATGTAAGAGACAAGTCAATCATCTCTTCCAACCACTCTGATGCCGAAACCTGAACGCCTCCTCTCCAATGTGGTGAATGTCATAACTCGTAAGATGCATGGCTGAGACTTGAAAGCAGGTAGACGCGTGATAAGGTTTGCCAAACAACGAAAACATCTGGAACAACATCAGCCAGCTGAACACTATAGGAAATATACAAGCCAAGAGATCATACCCGCTAACAAGACCTCCAGCATAGAGTCGACGAGGAGACATTAAACTATGAACGAGCCCCTTCAGGGGACTGAGTACTGGTATTTCGTCCAGTCTGCTGCGGTGGCAGAGCAGTGCCGGCACCAGCCATATTGGTCACAGACGATGAATTGCTTTGGCCGCTGCTCCCACTGCTACGACTGTTCCCGCTGTTACGACGTGCGAGCATGTTGTCACCTGCCTGGGTGAATGCCTCGATTTGGCGCTGAGTATACTGCAGCATCACACGATTGTAGTCGTCAACCGAGGAACGAGGATCGATGCCGGGGGCTGTCTCCATGGGACCGATGCCGGTGGTGCGACCCGAGATGTCCTCGGAGGGTAGACCTTCTGCTGGATCGATCGGCATTGGGAGTGTATGCATGGCTCAATGCATCTAAGGCTTATCAGTACGAGATACTTTTATTATGTGTTTCGACTCTCTGTTTTCATCATCCAATGGCCAAGTACGCTGATTCTTTGCTCATCGCGATTACTGGTCAAATACACAATGGAGTTCTTACCTATTATTGCAATGGAGAAATTCACGAGTCAAGGCACTCGATGGTCGGAACACAATTCAGGGGCCGAATCACTCATAAATTTTCGGCCTGATGAGAGGGTTCCGGGTATGATGGCAGTCGCAGATTTTGTCGAGATGGACTTGACGACAAAACAATAGAAACTAAACCGAGTGAAACGTACGCAAGGAGATTCGAGAGAGTACTATGATCGCTGAATGGAATTGTTGTAGAAGCTAAAAGGGCAGAGATTCAGGTCAGGTGAAGGTAAGGAAGGAAAGTCTTATATAAGGAGTGTGTGCCTCAACGGCAGGCACACACTGGCGGGATTCGGCCAATCACAGGACCAGGCCAGAGAGGGATAAGATGCGCGGCGCAGCGCCGTCTGTCATGGCGGTTTTGATAGGACGATGATATCACTGGCGAGCAGAGATGCGTTCCTTAGCTTTCTAGTGAGGATCGCCACTCACGTCTTCGCGTGCATTCATCGGGTGGAGTGTCAAATGGAGCCGGATGGAGCAGTCGGTGATCTGCCAGTGCGCGAGTTCGTCATTTGCCGCCGCGAGACAGTCGAGTTCTCCACTTGACGCCGTGTGCATTATTGGCAGTTGAAAAGGGCAAAGGAAAAAGGAGGCATCCCATCATCTACCCGCTTCTAAGGCCAGTCAACGCTAAGCTAGTTGGCAAGTGACTTAAGTGGGGGCTTGGATATTTATCTCGATCATCGATGGGACGAGAAGGTGAGTGGTTCCTTTTCATGAGGTCATTCCAACAGTTTACTCCGTACATAGTAGTACAGTACAAGGGACTAGTCACTCCAGTCTGTGGAGGATGCAGCCCGGTACACCGACAGAGATTTAGTTTGCCGAGCCGTACATGTCATTCCATAGCTCTGCCTTTAGCTTTCATAGCGTACCTTGGGCCTGTTACATAGTGCGCTTCACGATGGTCCGACACCCCAGTATGACCGTATCAGACGGGACTCTGTCCAATGGCATTCTGCTCGATCCACCATAACTCTGCTAATCCATCCTTATGTCTCCAGGACATCCAAAATCCCGTCAATTGGCGTCACGGCCCCACGTCGCTGGATGATTGACCAAACTGATGGACATATATACTGTAGTAATCCAGCTTTGTCAAACAGCATCTGATAATGAGATAATGCGATCATACCAGGGTCTAGAACTGCGCATCTGTTCCAGACAGTATGTTTGCTATGATGAACGCATTGAGATTATACTAGACATGCTATCACCGGCGTCATAACGTTAGCTAGCTGTACCGTCTCAACCCATATGTGAGTAATGGAGTCGACGTTGCAACAAAGTTTCCGATACTCCCATTGCGTTCGATGGTGGCGTCTTCAGCGACTTTCTTTTTGATTCTACATCTGATGACACCAGCGTATAGAATGGCCAAACTGAGTGGTTAACCATTAATAATATTGAACATATTTTGAAGCAGAGGATGCATGCAGCTCGTCGATCCGGTGACGTTGCGGCTTCTTCGTTTTGGCTGTGGGCGTCGCTTAGCGCCGAGCTTGACGTCATGTTCCACCCGCGCACGCCTGTTTGGGCTTAGGTAAGGCATGCCATACGGGCGCTATACCCGATCTGGACGCCCATCCACAACCAGCTTCCGTTTTGAGAGAGAGTTCAAGCCACGGCTTGGCGCCGTTGATTCACTATCTTCAGCGGAATCCTCTGGCAGGAGAACGATGATAAGCGGATGTTTCGGCAAGATGAAAATAATCTAATTCAATTTAAATCATTGCGAACTACTACGTACGTGCACAGGCAAAAGACATTGCAGTCAGTGCGGAATCTGCTAATGCTGAACTATGCGCTACTGCTGCGGCTAGCACTGTCAAAGCGGGGGCGGAAAAGCAATTCCGATCAAGCCACACTCTATGTTTCATGAGCCAATTGATAAACATCTGACAGGGAGACCATGATTTCTAGCACGAACTGCCTAAGTTTGGAAGTCCTGCGTACTCGGTATTTTCTGCATGGCAAAGTGGGTGAGGAAGCCTTTTACACCCGCTAAATACATTGCGGCCTCATATGCACTTGATGAAGAACAAATGCTGCAATGATTGCAAGGTTCAATGTCGATAAACGGCTCAATCATGTCATCGCATGTTTCTTATAACAGGTCTTTTGCGGAGGAAATGTTCACCGGCATATTGAATTTCCCTGCCGTATTCAACATACGATCAACCGGAAACTCACAATCTGGTAGGATCACGGAATACGCCCGTGGGATATAATCCGGTGCCTTAAGTTGCTCTATGACCTAGACCCGGGCTGGCGTGGTGGTCGACAGCAATCCACGGGGCAGCGCCTGAAGGCCGGCAGGGCATCAACGCGACTTCAAGCGATGCCTGTCGCAGCCAGTGACCATCCGGTCGAATCCCCTCTACTATTCAACAAGTAGGCATACGGTGGGTTCGTCCTTTTGTCATTGCTTTTCTTTCCATGATCCGGACGCCGCAAGCACGGTGTTGAAGGTCTCGCGACCTAGGACCCGTTTTCTAGAGTTCTGTTCGCTTGGAGGCCACACAGCTTCGACCAGACTATCATGTTCAATCCATTGAACTGCACCGGAAGTCTGTTCTTGTCGCGTCAACTGATGTGTTGGTCCGATCTGGGTCGGTTTTGTTGGGGCGGACACAGAAATAGCTTCAGTCCACCCGGCCTATGATCTCGCGGGTATCAATGCCATACACTGCACGAGTCGTCTAGGTCAATAACAAGCGCATTCATGATCTCCCACAACGGGTAACTGCCAGCGATGCAATGGCTGTAGTGCCGGTCGCCGTCACGATTATTTCTCGGCAAGCCCAGATCCTTGACCCGAAGACCGACTCTTGCCTTCTTTCCAACCAACATCATGAATCCGAACGGCGATTGAACCTGCCTTTGTCACCAGCATTGATCCACCATCATCGTACTACCGGTGAGCCGAACTGACAACACGTATCTATACCCGAAGGTACTATGAGTATGTCCTACGCACCATACAATACGTAGAACCATATCACAGAATCAGACCTTCAGTTCGATATTGCATTCGTATATTCATTGCATTAATAGCCATGCTTTTCAGTAGTGCATATAAGAAACAACGCTCCTCACAATCCGGCAAATGTCAGATAATACACGCCAGCAAGGTCATTAAAACTGGTAACATGTCCCATTGATTGATGCCAAGCATATAACATATATCGAAATCTCGTGATGATCATACATAGCCTAGATCAATCGAAACAACGTTAGCTTCCATTCATTTCCCCACCCTGGAGCGTGGAGAAGACTCACCCTTCCTAGCCCCCTGGAAAAAGAACCGCACAATAAACACCTGCAACCCAGCCATCGAAATCATCATCAAGCTCTCAATAACACTGAAATTGAAAATCCGTCTCTCGGTGCTGCGCACAGTGCTAAAGTTTCGGTTCTCGCGCGTACGGAAGTATTTCTGGTTTCGCGAAATGGTCGACAGGAGATGAGATACCTTTGTGATGGATTCTTCGACGGCGGTGGCTTGTTCGGGGCTTGCGCCTTGTCGGGAGGGGAGTTCGGCTTTTTGTTCGTTTTCGACCTGTTTGCGAGTGTGTTAGCTGTGCGATGCTTCAAACAGTAAAAAAAGCGGATATAGGTGATGTACAGCAATCTCGAAATCGACCAGCTTCTCGGCAAAGGTCGACATTTCATTGCTGAAGCAGAAGCTATATTCGCCGATGCTCTGTGCAGTAAATACAAAGTCGCCCTGCCGTTCTTTGGTGCCGTCCAAAATCACCTTGTCAAGGGGTCCGGTGACCTGGTAATCGATATCGAAGGAGCCGCCGGATTGCACCTGTGCCGTGTCACATTGGTCAGTCGCCATCAATTCACAATAAAGAATATAGCCTCAATTGAGACTCCGGAATCAAGAGTAGACCTACAGCAAAGTAGAAAGCCACCTTGACATCCTTCTGTGTCACATCGGCATAAAAGCACGCTTTCTCATGAGCATCGAGTTTGTACGTCAACGCGGTCGCTGAAACGGATGGGATCAGCGTAGCCAACAGGCCCGCCACAATACTCGTAGCACGCATCGTATATGCTTTAATTTGATATGTGTCGCGAAAAAAATGCGCGATGCGAACAGTTCGATCGGATTGATTTGTTGTTTGGCTTTCTCCTGAATTGGGGCGGAACTGGACAGCTAACGGGTTCGATGTTTGTCGTGTTTGCATTGATGCCTGAGGCATGCACCGCCATGCCTAATGGCTGTCCACCTTGAACATCCTTCTAACTTCAAACTTGATTGTGCAGTTCTCAAATATTCGTTCGTGGGTAATGCATACTGTTTATATCCTTTGCAGCGTGCATGAACATAATAGAGCCTCGGAGTTGCTTCAGTCGGAGGGTGACTAAATTATCGTGTCGAAGCACTTCTGAGAATCCAAATACAGTCTGGAATATTTCTCCAGGCAAGCCGGCAAAGATAGCGCCTTGCAATGATAGCTCCTTGCAATGATAGCTGGGTTACAATGAAGCACAAAAGCGGATACTTTGTGAGATAGGATCTCAATATGAAGTCAGGATGCAGTTTTGATTATGGGGTTGAGCATTTTGTTAACAGTATCAAGTGAGACGATGAGATGGTGAGATTGAAATCCCTGGTAGAGTACTGTGTTCAGTGCATTGTCAGTATCTCTTCAGGATGTACCTATTCTGCCATAGGGAGGAGTTTCTGAGCTCGACAAAATAGGAAGTATGTACTGTGGTAATTTGAGATCTTTCTTGTACGGCTTTCAGCATCTCCCTCATTCAAGATATGCAAAGCTTGGTTTGATATATGTATGTCTGAGTTGACCAGACTAATACCTACAAAATATACAACTTGAGAATCAGCTTGTGAGAAGAACTAGCCTACACAAGTCATGATCCTACCCCCGTGATCAAAAATCAATGGCGTTGCTTGTCTCAGAGCATAGACCCGAAATACATGCCGAAGACCTTGCTAAACCCATTAAAACAGTCTCGCTTCGGAGACAAATCTGAAAGATCAATGGCTCTAAGTGATGTTGTCAGCGGAATGCATTCTGCTCGGAAACTGGAATACCACCTAGTTACTTGATCTTATTGATGCGCTTACTCTTCGAACAAAGGAGTTATGGCTAAGGCTATTCTATTCCTGGATCCTATATACGAACCAGGACGACGCAGCTGACAATGGCGTTTGTGACCATACAGGTCGTAAGAGAGCGAACTTGATGGTAATTGTCATAGATGGCAAGATATTGTCATAACGTCCGTGCTATTGCCCTCAGAGGATAGCATCTTCATATCCTCGTTTCATTCTCCCCTACCGCATTGTCTTGCCATTCAATGTTGCAGCGTCCTATCTGCAGCTCGGTCAATGCATCGTACGAAAACAAGTCTTCTTCTCCATCTGCTCAGACGACAAATCCATAATCAAGAGGCTACAACTACCTCGATTCTCCTGTTCTATTTCTAAACTTGCCAATTGTACACTGTGAGTTGGGAAGAAATTCTGCTGGATAAATTACAGATGATTTCGCATCTTTGGAATTTTTAATTGCTCCACTTTATAAGCACTTATGCTTTTTGAGAATGGATGATAGACATTTAGATAAGGTTTCATGATTGATCTACCCACAGAAGTAGCAAATTTGGCTTGGATTGAAGATTGTGAGGTGGATAGGAAGATGTTGCTTGCATTCGGCATTCTAACTAAAAAGTACATAGATTATTGAAAGGGGACGTCGGCCATGTAAAATGCTTTCGTCCCTGACGATGGTTTGACGTTGTATTGGGTAGTTTGACTTGAAAGAAAAAGCAACATTTTGTCTAGGATTTGTGTTCGACTCAAGAGTCTCTATGGGTATTCAAAAAAACGTCTGGATGTTTCGATCAGACGGATGGCTTAAGCAGCAGCAACAGCCTTTGCCCCAAACAGCTTCTCCCTCTTCAAAAGAGCTCCCGCCACAAGACACAGTGCTCCTGCCGCGATGACCAGAGCATAAATGTGACTGATGGACTCAACAATGAGCTCAATTGCCTCGCCGCGAACCTCGCTTGGCAAACTGTTGAACAAAGTGCTCTGAGAACCAGTGACAGTACCTTTGATCTGATCCAGAGAGAATCCCAAGGGAGTAAGAAGTTTGCTCAGATGGTTGATAGTGACGTTCTGGAACACGGTACCAGAAAGAGCAAGAGCAATTACCAAACCTCCGATTTGAGCGACGTTGATAAATCCAATTGAAGCTGCCAGATCCTGTGGCGGGACCTTGGAGGGGGCCACACTGTAGCCTATCTGGGCGATCAAACCAGCACCGATGGCGATCAAGACTGAGAAGCCGTAGATGGCGCCGATCGTAGTGCCGGCTTTAACGGTATACATGAGAGAGGCGCCGACGAGTAGGAATGCCCCACCAATGAGATAGAGGATAATGTAGTATCCGAGATATCCCAAGAGTTGACCAGATCCCATAATGAACACACTGAGAACGATGATAAACGGCAGCAATCGTACAGCAGATTCAATGCCGTCATCGCCGTGTGAGAACTGGAACATAAGAGGGATGTAATAGATGACGACGAACATGGCGGTTGATCCACATGCAGTGCAAATGTGTAATATGATCATGGTTCGAGAAGCGATGAATTGAATTGGGAACAGCCGGCGCTCGGGAGTAGTGAAAATCGCAAAGTACTGCTGGGCACTGAAGATGGACAGAATGACGCTGCAAACCACCAAAGTTGCAATTGTTCGTCCATCACCCCAGTCCCATGAAACACCTCCGAACGTGAGCGCAATGACAAATGAAGAGTAGAGTCCCGCGATGAGAGTTGCTCCGACCCAGTCAAGCTCCTTCAATTTGGTGAGGATTGAGACCGTTGGTTGCGGATTGAAGCTTGGGATGGAAAGGAGACCTGGCGATAAAGATCCAAAGATGACGAGGTTGATATAAAAGGCCTGAAATTCCATGGTTAGTAAAATTTATCAATTTTCACGAAGAACAATAAACTCACCCATCGCCATGTGGCACTAGAATCAGCAAATGCACCTCCAATGACAGGTCCCAAGATTGTTCCAGCTCCCCAGATCACACCGGTGCCACCCATGTATGCAGGTCGTTCGTTTTCAAGTGTGTTGATAGCAATTAGGTTCAACATGCCGAGATACAATCCTGCACCACCAACACCAGCAATGACTCGTCCTATGATGAGGGCGTTCATGTTGGGGGCGGCACCACAGACAGCACTACCAACACAAAAAACGACAATACTTCCAAGATGAACCCATTTGACGTCAAACATTCCGTAAGCTTTTCCACTACGAAGAAATATTAGCCCGACGCTCTTATCTGGCGTGATTTGATGAACTCACAAAAGCAAAATCGTAGCAACGGATCCCAAGGGGAAACCAGTTCCTATCCAAGCCAACTGCCCTACCTCTGCGTAAGTGTCCAAAACGGCACTTTGAATATCTGCAGCGATCGTATTATCAAGTCCGTACAAAAAGATGGCGCAGTAGAGGCCGAAACAGACTAGAACCCATCTCCATCCCGTAACCGCTCTGGTCTCTGGTTGATGGTCAGAGGATTCGGGTGTTGTTTGTTCTTCACCTTTCTCGGATGTCTCATTGGAAGCCTTGTTCTGGTATGAGCTCGCATTTGAATTGTCAGAAAGAGGGTGCTGCTCAGTCGCAGCGTCTGGTGCGGATGCCATGTTGTATTTGACCGAAGCTTCACGCGGAAATAGACTTTGAGGAGCAGAAAAAGAGGGCGGGTAATATCTTGACTTCTAATGGCCAGTCATATACTATACAGAGCAGGAAAAGATTGGCTTTTTACAAAAAGGGGTTCCGTAAACAACAACATGACGAACAGAAAATCATACTGATCAGCGTATACTATTAGAGGCTAGCTGACAAATGAGTACGGGCTTACAAAAAGACTTGACGGACACCAGGAGGAGAACTTCCAAGTGCAGGGGTGCTAAATGATGTAAAGCCAGTTGAGAGAATTTCATGAAAGCCGAATGTAAGGGGGCCGAGTGGGAGAGCCGTGAGGGAGAGCTAAGAAAGCCGTGTGGGTAATTGCCGGGTGGGAGGATGCCGTGCGGGAGATCTCCCGAATGGAGGAAGCATGCCGTGTGGGAGGATGCCAGTGGGAGCTGCCGAGTGGAGGCCTAAACACTAGTAAAGAGCAGAGTTGGGACGATCAGGGTCTCTCTCAGCCAGACAAAGCAAACTCAGTGTCATTCGGTCCGAGGTAGCAGCCGCCATCGAGGGCCTTTCCCCGGCCGTGATAAGATATCTGTGAGAGGGTCCTATCCTGGACCACATCCGCCTAAATCAACAAGAGACAATGAGATCTCGGCCACATTGATTGGCTAAAGGAGATATATGTACGTAAAATAATTGAACTGTATTGATTGCTACCCGACAAAGCCACTGAAGAGTACGCAAGAGTGGATCTGTGGATCAACAATTAGGGTTCGTGCCGGCCGTTGACTAGTGCAGTGGGGCGCGGTCCGTGCTGCATATATGATAGGCATGAAGAACCACCTTTCTGTTACCTCCCTCGACCGCTGTTTGGCAGACGGATATGCTCCTCGATGAATTCAAGAACATGAACCTGATTAATCTTGACTTGATCGATGGAGCTGCCCTTTGGCTTTCAACAGACCCAGCTAAATTCATGAGGAGAAGGTTTTTCAATATTTACCTCGGATGTTGAAGAACTGATTGACCAGAAATGTGAAGTTCTCCGGGGAAATCTCCTGGTGTTTTGTTTTTAAGGAAGACTACATATGTAGGTAGTGACCAGTTTCAATGATTGCAGCTGTGTAGCATATTAGACAATGGTAATGCCCATAACTATTCAAATGAGTCACATTTTACTTCAACGTTTTCCAAGACATCTGTAATGGTGTTTGATACTATATAGAAATCTCGCAAATACGTGAATATGTGGGTTTTAATTTACTATCTCCAATACTCAATGTTGTATTGCTCGGGTGCTAGGCTACCCAAGTTAGAGATTTAGGCCTTTAGCACTCTCTGGATCATTTACGTTCTTATATCCACATAACCGCTTAAGATCATATGCATAATATCATACTGGAATCATGAAACATGTCTTATTTAATGATGGGCGCTATATGGATGTTTCAGCTCGTAACCTTCTGATAAAAGCTATCTTTCCAAATGCCCCATAAAGACTTTCTACCGACAACGTACATACACAACACCGATGTGGTTTCCCTTATTTGATAGAGAATGTCTCGCCTCTCCAAAAGCTTCTGTTCTTGTTCACGTGGTCAAGCCCCAAGGTATCACTGGCTTCTGTGGCCACGTCTGAAAGGATGTCATCTACCAAGCCGTGTTAGTATATATTTTTCATTGCAAGAGAAAACTGGACATACCATCTTCTAGATATCTGGGATTCTGGTAAATTCCATGAGGCACAACGGCAAACTTGATCTTCTCAAATTGCTTGCCCTTGATACCAGTTCGCTTCGATAAGCGTTCTTTAGTCTGTTTGAAAATTTCGCCCTAAAACCAAGTCAGTCACGTGTCATCGGTCAAATGAAAGCAAAGGCACTTACAGGCTTGACGACAAATTTGAAGGGAATCCCATGCGACTTGGTGGGTTCCCGGTCGAAATTAAATGCTGTTATGAGACGCTCATCGCCTTGCATATTGAGCTCTTCCTCCGGGATTTTCTCCGCGTAAAGCGACACGTACTCATTCAGACTGGTGATGGTAAGGTCATGTCGCAGTTCCTTGTGAAGCTTGCCGTTTTGTGCCTCGTAAATTCGGATAGCCTGCATTGACTCATCGTCAAAATCTGCCTTCTTCTGAAGTGCAGCCAATACGTCGGTGACAGTGCCGGTTCTGGGTACGAGCAGCTCGTAAGTCGTCTGCGCGCGATCCATGTCAGTCCATGCAGAATTAAACGATACATCCAACGAGTAACATACCTCCTTATTGATACCATCGATGAGCCAAGTCACTTTCAGTGTCTTCTTTGTTTCGTATTCACTAAGACTCGTGTCGAGAACTTCGTAGTAAAGCGCATCTGGCAAATGCATGCTATATCCATAACTGCCATACTGTCCGTTTAGAATCTGAAACAATGTCTGGTTGATCGTTCGCTTGATGGGCGGTTTTGGTTTTCCGTTCGTTGCGAGCACGGGACAAAATCGAAGATGACTGTAATCAATGCCCAGATGCTCGCCAACTTTCTTCGCAAATTGATCGTACGTCATCTTTCGACTGAGTGTGAGGCTGAACTCGTCTCCTTGTCTCTTCAAAGGAGCAAACTTCACTTTCATGCGATTCAAAAGATAGTCGTAATACTGGCGAGTCTCGGTATACAATGCGGTGGGAGGAAGGCTGGAGACTAGTTAGTACGAACGAATGTCGTCATACTGCTAAACACTTACTCGGCTTCTTTGTATGATCGTTGAAAGGTAATGATATCTCCATCCTGTATTTCAGACTGTTGGAAAGTCTGCTTCGGCTTCATTGGGTCAACCATTGTGTGTTTGATTTCCTTATAGAAAAGAGGATATTGTCAGCTAGCCGAGTCCGAACCTTGTATTTTGGACAAACATACCTCAAAAAGTAGGAATTCGGTCCCCGGTGTCCAACCCATCTTCTCTAGGATGATGGGTGCAAGATCCGCCACTTTTTGATTCTTACGAACATATACCGATCCAACACCTGTCAGAGTTTGGCTAGGTACGTCGAAATGTTTCAGGAATATGAGGACAGAGGTGCCAGCCTCTGGCCACGACACAGCGCCATCTGGCCCAACTTCTCCGACTTCCATCCACACTTTAAGAGGATTGTTTTTGGTTGAAAGGCGGCTCCATGCTTCTTCCATGGTCATATCTGTGTTCTGAATGACCTGGTCAGGACGGATCGTTTTGTTCTGTCGATTGACCATGACCCAAAGGCGGACTTGTTTCGGATTCAATCCTTTCTCCTCAGCAAGCTCCTGTGCGAACTCGCTAACCTTCTTTGCACGTAGAATGCGATATGACTTTGGTAGCGCGGCGTCCCCACTTGGAAGATCAGAACTAGTAAGATCAAAGCCATGATGAGCTTGGAAGGTCGTGTCATCAAGTACTCCGACATTCATGTATAAGTGGGCCTCTTCTCTTTCCTTCCTTCTTCGGGCCAATTCAGCGCGTTCTTCCACCAAGCGTGTTTCTGCAAGTACAGTCAGCATGTCGACAATTGATAAGAAAATATGATCTGTACGAGTCCCTACCTATATGCGATGGGACATTCTCTTTGGTTATAGGAAGCAACACATCGTCTAATCGTGTCTTTCGAATGTACACCAACATGTATGCGTTCATTGAACGCTTTGTCGACAAGCCTCTGGCATATTGTTGCTTCATAGCCATTGAACCGTTGGATAAGTCATATTCTCCGCCGTAGTTCTCCTCAAGAACTTCCTTCTCGGTGGCACGAATGACTTTGTCGTCATCGAAACGGTAAAAATGGCCATCCTTGGTAGGCTTCAAAAATGCGTAATAATGGCCAGCGTTGAAATCTCCGCTGTGTACAAGAACTCCATGAAGCTGATACTCCCATGATTCGGATTTATCTGCATCGTCTGAAAGATACGGACTGAGATCGATGTCCATTGGGAAAGTGTGACGGTCGTTGATCTTCATCATGGCATCTCTGTTGATGTCGTACTCGAATCGTTTCAAGTGAAGATGTAAAACCGGAGGAAAGCTCTCGAATATCACGCCTTTCTTGGCATCCTGAAGACCGTATGGCGATCCAGCATCGTACTTGTTCTCACCTTCAAGTGTTTCGACTTGAATGTAGTCCTTGAAGCTGTCGTCCAGTGTCTTGTTGCCTCGGACGTTGAGTTGAATATCCCAGAACTCTTCCACACGAGATGACTCATAGTTGACGTTGATGCAGGAAAGATATGTCTTCGTCTTCCCAACAAATAAATCTGGAAGAGCTTTTTCGGCGGGAGTTCCTTTCATCTTTTCTTCGAGTCTTTCCATCAATTTGCGACACAACTCTTGAACGTCTTGTTGCTCAAATATTTGTCGGGATTCCCAGCCAAAAGATGCCGTAAGCTCTGTAGTAGAGACGGCGTTCTCATTAGTCTGGAGGTTGTAGAACAGTCGCTGTAGAGTCCATGCACTATTCTCTCTTGTAGCCTCTTCATCAGTCGGAATTTGATATACAGCCTGCAAAATCAGCTTATTAATTTTGTCCCACGTTTCTTGCCGAGGTGGCTTACCTTTCTAAATGCGTTTGTAAAATACAATGACTGAAGGAGAGAGTTAAGATAGCACGTCGCGCCTTGGTTTCGCAGACCGACCATACCGGTCTCTTTTTTTGAATCGTAGCTGTAAAGATTTGTTAGATGACGGGATAAGGAATAGTCGACTCGACAGCGCTGTTACATACTTCTGGAAACTGTGCCATAGCACTCCCGTGGGATCTTTCACAATCCGGACATAGGCAGTTACCATAGCCTCATCATTTTGAACCAAAGGAGTTCCCCGGCCTTCAAAGCCCATATGAAAGAGCCTCCTCAATTCGGCAAATCGGGTGAAACCCCAGTCGGCCTCCTCGGCGTTGAATCGATGTGTGGCAACTTCTCTGCTGTCAACGAACCGATATCCAGTAGATATGCGGAAAACTTACCATGAGATATATGTATGGAAGGATCATTCACATTCCACAAGACCAAAGAGAACTGTACGCATGCATACCAGTTCTCCGGTGGTTCTTTTTCCCAAGCTTGCTCGAGGTAAAACGAAGCATGATCGACCTGATTGCCGTAAGGAAAGAAGAGAATTCGCCTAACAGCTCATTAGAACCACTCAGCAGCTCCAAAAAGGAATAACCGAGACAATGCACGCACCATGGCGCTCCTCCACATTCAAAAACAGGGCCATGCTCCTTCTTTTTCAGCTTCCGCCAGTCTTTGATATGCCATGTGTTATACGCCTCGTCTTCGGTCTCTAGTTCGGGATCTTTAGGAAGGACTCGTGACATCATGGCCGGGACTGTTCGAGGAACATATTGTTAGATTCAAGTTAGACGACTTTGAAGCACCGAGCCTGTCCTTTCGCCTTCGGAAGCGCTGGGAAAAGGGAGTGCCGTACAGTCATTTGCAAGTGGCTCGGACTCAGGTTCATCCTCGGAACCTGATCGAGACACGACGATAACATCTGTGCGGTCATTGTTGAATTGGTCATATCCATCGTAGAGCATCTCGCTCTCCCCAAGCTGTCGGACGAAACGGAAAGAGAAAATTAGCAAAAGCTCTCTCGTAGCGACAAACAAGTATAGGATGGCTGGTAAATATTGTAGAAGTTGCCCAGGCTGGGTTGTTGATATGCTGGACAAGTCGAAAACATCGCGGGAGATAATCTCGCACTTACATTGGCCATGGAAGAGATACTGCCTCCGCACAATTAAGGAGCACTGATGAGCGCACAGCACAGGGAGAGAATCTCGCAAGATAAACCTCAAGCGACACGGTGGGCGGTCGAGAGATGGACTGAAAAGTCGATGAAGTGGGAGGGTGAGGTCTGGAAAGGCGGAGTGACGATGATTGCACGCTGCAGGAAAGAATCGGTAAATCTGGGCAAGACCGTGAGCGCTAGTCTGTTTGTCGTTAGCCGCGTATCTCCAATACAGTATTGTCAGTAATAACATGGTACATATGTACTGTATTGTACTAGTCTCATAGATGTGTCCTTTGCAGATCAACATCTCGTATGATTCTTGCTTCATGTCAGGAGATGTATTGGCCATATCAGGCCGTCTTACTTGACTCAGTGACGCCATTGACCTCAGTTCTCACCTATATCTCACCTAAATATAAATTACCTCCTTTGTCGAGTCCATCGTCAAAGGTATGTATCGGGAGGTAAAAACGGCCGATCGACTTGATAACGATAAGGCTGTATGGTAATTTACAGTCTTACACATACGCGCCCAAGCTCCTTGTACATACTATTACCATTCCGCCTGTTTAATTAATTACAAGACTCTAATGATATACTAGAGTAATTGAAAACTGAATATAAGGAAAGTATAAAACGCCTCTTGACAGCCTGTCTCTATAAAACAGGTAGTATAGGTATCAGTACTTCTAGTTACATGTAGGAAAGTGTAAAAACAGTTGCGGGGAAAGTCACCTAGCAAGTTCACATGTCACGCTAAGCGGCTAAACACCTCCAGACCGCCTTGGCAGATGTCCTTCACTTTTTCGAAAGCTTCCTCGTAAAGTCTTCAACTCTGTTCATTTGCCATCTCTTTCACTTCATTCTACAATGTTGAGAACTCTCTGAATGGCCATGTGCAGACCCATCAGGCAGCATTGTGCAGTCAACAATACCTGGTCTCATTGGGATAGATATCGCCAAGAGGGCCAGCCATTGCATGACTGAGACACCATGATTAGAGGTCGTGTGTCAACCTGCTACCAACCACATAAGCGGTCACTTCTCAGTTCAGCTTTATACTCGGTACAAGCACATACGCCCCCTCCTTGGAGACCTGCTATTATACTTGATGAGTATGAATTATGATTGCTTCCTATACATGCAACGCTAGCTGACTCTATGACTCACAGGTGGGTGAAAAGAGAAGTGCGCCCTATCAGTCTACGACAATTGACCTTCTTTGGCCGGGCTTTGACAGAGCCTCGCTTGCTGAGCTCTGCCAATTATGTTCGAACCGAGCTTCCCACAAGGTGCGTTGGCTTTTGTCTCGCTCGAGTAAATTATGTGTCCATTGCTAATGATATCATCCAGACTGGCACATCGCCTGCGTGATATGCAAACACTGCCATATGTAGTCGTTGCAAACCCGCACATATCAATGGTCTACGAACTGTACTACAAGGCGTTTGAAAGATTCAGAACTATACCCGAAATCAAGTCTCTAGATGACAATAATCGCTATTGCGATGTCTTGCGAGAAACGCTCAAAGAGCACTTGACGGTCATTCCGAATCTCGCCATGGGAGTACTTGAGTGTCAAGGGCTTGTGAAACCGGATGAAATTGACAGGTTCTTGAACACAATGCTTCGCGCAGTATGTATGACTTAAATGCTAGTTTTGGGTTATGTCTGACATAGGATCCAGAGAATATCCCGTCGCGTCATAGCAGAACAGCACCTTGCTTTGACCGAAACATTCAACACAACACAGAAATCACAGAAATCCGATCCTCGAGCCGACCAAAATTCCGACTTTGTCGGCGAAGTCTTTCTCAAATGCAATGCAAAGGATGTCGTTAAGCGATGCGGAAAATTTACTCAAGAGTTGATGCGTCGGGCCTCTGGATCAAACAAAATTCCGGAGATTAATATCAAAGGCCATCTCGACGCAACATTCCCCTATATTCTTGGACATTTGGAATACATCATTGGCGAACTTTTGCGGAATTCTATTCAGGCCGTGATGGAAAAGTATCGAGACTCCGCCGCTGATCCTCCGCCAATTGAGGTTCTTATCTGCGAAGCATCACAGTACGTCACTCTACGCATCTCCGACCGAGGTGGCGGCGTTCCCAGAGAGATATTCCCAACGTTATGGTCTTTCAGCAAAGGCCCACGAACCCAGGATCGTTTGGAAAATCTCGGTCAGGTTCCCACCTTAGCTGCCACTATGCAGGAGCTTAAGGTTCCTCTTGAAATGGAACCTAGCATCAAAGGCAGCTATCGTGAAGGATCTTTGTCTACATTGAGTTCACGCCCGCCCAATCTTCGCTTGGGTATGGGGCTACCCATGAGCAGAGTTTATGCCGAATACTGGGCTGGAAGCCTAGAGCTGCACAGTCTGGAGGGGTACGGAGTGGACGCTTTCCTGCAGATATCGAAGCTGGGTAACAAGAATGAGCAAGTTACCGCCAGAGCTTCAGTAGACGCAGTATGATTTATCAGCATGAGCTGGACACAATTTTAAAATATCAGTGTTTCATTTGGGTGGTTATCTCAATTGCCCTACAAGCATCACTTATGCAGAAGCCAGAACAAGGATGCTGTCCGTCCAGACTGCGCCGGTGAGTTATGGATTCATGTGAGCAGCCTTGCTTGTAACAGATTCGTCTACAACTGCTGCACATCGATAGATCCATAGAGGTCCTGTCATCACAATCCATGCATTGTGCAGTAGAAGCGGGAAACGGGCGAGGCCCGGGTGATGGAGTGTTTGCAGTCTATTACCTTTACACTCCAGGTAATAGTATCTCGGGACGCAATACCAGATCAATGAAATTTTCAATTACTCATATTGCTCAATTCTCGTAAATTAATTCCCTTCTTAAATAAAGTAATGGTGTCTGCGAGAAATAGGTGAGCTGTACGGCCTGAGCTCTGATTGGCTCAAACCGTCCTACAACAACGTGTCTTTCCGCCGGCAGCGAACAAATAAACTCCGAAGGTCTTACTTCCAGACAAGTCGTCAACTAGTATACAAATGTTTTAATTCTCATGTCAATTACCGACTTCATCCAAATTCCGATATACTGAAACGTGCCCAAGGGCGTATCTCATCACATCAGGTTGCTCGACTTGCGACAAGAAGCCATGTATTCCACCAGCAATCGTGCGCAGGGCGTATTCGGCTTCTTCACCACAGTAGCAGCTTTCGTCGCTGGATTTGCGGCATTATCTGTTCTGTTGCATCCTGCGACGGATGTTACATCGAGCGTGGATTTGAAAAGTGTCCAAGTGTATGTTCTTTGCAATCAGACTCCTCTCTAAGGAGACGCATTCTTTGATTGATGAATGCGAACTGGTATTAATTGCGACAGTGTCAAAGGTAGACCGCACTACTACTCCTCCAAACGAGAAGAATATGCCCGAATCGAATTCGATCTTGATGCTGGTAAGGCTTCCCTGTGCGCAATCAGAGTGAATCGAACACAAGGCTAATCTCAATGGAAAACAGATTTCTCGCCACTGTTTAACTGGAACACAAAACAACTCTTCGTCTACGTCCTAGCCTCGTACCCTGCCTCTTCGCCCGCAAGCGAAAACCCTCACAACTCCGAAGCCATCATCTGGGACATGATCATCCCCGCACCTGAATCGCCATACTCCTTCTCCAACCTCAGGGAGCGCTTCTTCCCATCAACCACAAAATCAGCCGGCAAGGCCTCCAAGAAGACGAGCAATAACAAGAAAAAGTCGCAGACGACCAAGCCCGAACAAACAGGCGTGCTACACCTCCGCAACCAAAAATCAAAATATCAAATCACAGATATCTCAGGCAAGATTGCGGAGCGCGAGAATGTCACGCTCACGGTAGGATGGAATGTGCAGCCCTGGGTTGGAGCGTTGTTGTGGAGTGAGGGGACGGGGGCATGGCCTAGGACGGAGGGACAGGTTGGAAGGAGTAAATCGTTTGATTTTCCGGCTGTGAAGACGAAGTCGAGCTCGAGTACGACGGCGCAGGCTACGAATATTTGAGTTGTATGTCAGGCATATATTTCGGAGTTTGTATAGGGATTGTTTTTTATAGTTATCCTAGAAATACGAATCGACAGATACCCATTTGGCGAGAAGCATAAAGGACAGATAGTATTAGAGTAACCTAACGTATACCAATAAAGCAGAACACTCAGGATCAAATCCTATACCAAACCATAGCAATTGGGTATCGCACAGTACAACCATTCCCGAAATCCATCACTTCCAAATCCCACTAATCAACCTATTCCATCCAATCATAACAGAGCAGCGTACCACCGAAGAAGGGTTTAAGTCCGTATAGTCCCATACTGCGTCTGCTGCTGGTGGTGATGATGATGTCCACCGGACTGAATCCGGTCCGAATAAACGCCTGTAGCTGGCTTTGTGAATGTGGTACCGCCAGCAGCGAGACCACGACGGTGGTAGTATACGTATTCTAGGTAGAAGGCGTGTATATGACCGGGGAAGTACCTAAACCATTTAGTTAGCCGTCATGTGTTTACTAGATGGGGAGCGACGTACCCGAGAATGGTGAGGAGGATGTTGATGAGCAGGTCAGCGCTGCAGCCGGAGATGAGGAAGACGCCGAGGGGAGGTACTATTTCCTTGTCAGCATGATATTGACTGAATCGCCGCGATCATTCAGGAAGGATGCACGTACTGAAGAAGGTGATGATAACAATACACAATGCAGAGCAGTCAGCCATTTTGAGTATATGTCTCTTCGCGGTTTGTTGATTGAAAGTTAAAGATATACTGGATTTCGCGAGTAACGAACGATATGGAGAAAAAGAAAATAAGCTGTGGCTTCCAAGACATAAATACTCATGAGGCTATGGCCTGATGCAAGCAATGATGTCATTACTGTTGTGTGCTGTCAGAGCCATACGACAAAACCGTATTATGGTACGTATTGAAAAACCATTACGTATTGTGGCGCCACCGATCGACCGAGCTACAAAATTGCGGCGGTGCAAGTGTGGCGTTATGTCTATCGGTCGAAAGGCAGGCATAGGTTATTTATTGTTTTCTATTGAGAACGTATGCCAGGGGTTTCAGATCACAGTAGGAAATTATATTGATATTTTAGTCATAGCATCGTCAGAGCGGATGTCTATCAGAGTAACGTCAGCTCCTCCTCACATATAAACAAGTAACAGAGGTCGAGAACAGGTCCTTAGACACTCTTCTCTACAGGTATAGTCACAGATATAAAGATAGTATCCAGTTAATGATAGGGATCTTTCAAGTAGAAATTGTCAAGTTCAAAGAGACATCTCAGAGCTGAATCGAAGTCCGCTGCTGCGATTCCCAACTCCATTGTTGATGCCAGGACTGGTCGGGCGACTGCCGTTATTACCCCATGCCTTTGGGCTTCGAGGTTGTGTGCTGGTTGCTCGTGTCGTGGGACGGTTGTTGCGGAGATTTCGTAGTTCTTCTTCCTTCTTTCGGAGAAGAGTCTCGCGGGCTTCGAGAGTCTGCTCAAGTTCCTTCACGCGAGCCAGGTGTTTGGATTCATCGTTCTGCGTCTTGATTTCCCTCAACTTGACGGCTTCAGCATCGACTTGGCTTTGCAGATACGCAACCCTATCTTGCAAAGTGGTTCTCTCGTTCTTCAACATCCCGGCGTGGTGGGATGCATCCTGATATGCTTTGCGCGCGCTATCGGTTTGCTTCTTTTCATACTCAACCGATTTTTCGAGTTTGGCGTAATCCTCGCTAAGCTTACGATTCTGCTCTCGTAATACTTCAAGTTCTTCTTTCAATCCACCTTCGGTTTTGAGAGCCTCCCGAGCAGATTGTAGATCTTGTTTCAGTTGTGTTCGCTCGTCTTTGAGCTTCATGATCTCGTCTTCTTGTTTCCCGGCTTTCTTTTCGGCCGTGGTTTTGTCTGCAAGTAAGCCATCCCGCTCTGTTCGTACTTTATGTAACTCATTGTTTTGAGCCTCGTAACGATGCTGTAAGTCTTCCCACCCCTTGATGCGCTCTCGGAATCGAGCCTCATAGTCAGAAACTGTCGCTTGCAATCGACCAACTTCGGCGGCATGGTCAGCCTTCATCTCCACCAATCGAGATTCCAAAGCCTGTAACCTTGCGGTCAGATCCAGGGTCTGGCTCGTCGGGGCAGTGGACTGTGTTGTTATCTGGGTAAGCTCCTGCGATGAATGAATTCGCTGTCTCTTTGATTGAGGTGTGTCGGCATCCAGTGTGTCCTTGATGAATTAGCCAATCAGTAGGGCAAACAAACATAAAGTAATGTAGCACTTACGAATATGCGTTTATTGACGGATGGTTCCATTACCATTGGGCCCGTGGCTTGCGTACCCAGAGAATATTCGCTATGCAACCCGTCCGATACAAGTATGTGAAGTGGCTCGATTGCAGGAAGATTCCAACTGGCATTGAAATCATCAGACATCAGACAAGTGAAGACTTCCTCGGCATCCTCGTGCACGCCCACGGCGTTGTCTTGCAAGTCACCAAGCATATCGACAAGACTTTTCACAATATGAACGAGGAGCCTCAGTCTTTGTGTCTCTGGAAGATCAGGTAGACATCGCTGAATGTGTTCACTGGAGTTCGATATAATCAAGTGCACGACGGGGAGCAAGTTGCCATTGCGCGCGTATGTAGTCCTGAGATGCTCAACAGCAGGATTTGAAGCATTGAATGAAGAGTCAAGTGCGAATATGGCTGCTGGTGGTCGATACGTCTCCACAGTACCATCATGTTCCGTAGATAAAATACCAACACTGAGCGATCCATTGATCAAGGAGAGCTCAACATGTCCGCGCATTTCAGCGCGCGGTCGGACGGGAGCAAAGCCTTTGCCTATGAAATAGCGCTCGACTAACTCGGCAGTTTCCTTCTTGCCCAGTATGAACAGGATGTGCATTTCTTGTACCGCGGCGGTCTCTATCAGTTGAGCTAGGAACAAAAACTTGGCACTGCTATATTCGGCCCACGAAGCTTCGCTGTGGACATCCGGTTGAGACTGTTTCACATGCTCGGCTATGTTCAAATCAGTGTGGACTGTAATGTTGTCCAGCTTTTCGATAAGATGCCGGATGTCCGATATAATTTGAGCTTGCTCGGTCACGGGAAGAACATTTCCGTCTGCCGACTTGAACCCAGATAGAAGAAGCTTCACAGAATCCGAGTGCTCTGTGAGCGCTCTTTCATAGCTGTCCTTCCCTATAGCGTCCATCGGCATGGTTACAGCAAATTCAGAAGGGCCAAGTCGGAGTGAGCCTGGGAGGACATGTTCAGTCTTTTCAAAGATAGCACTGGGCTGGATAGTCTGTACACCTGCTTGTTCGGGAAATAGCAGTGCTGGAGAAACCACAACAACATCTTCGGCACCTCCCCGTTCCACGATTGGTGCAACGAGGTCCACTGGATGCTCTGGAGCCCGAGTGCTTAAAGGTAATGTTGTCTGAGGCATAGATACCGGTACCACAGGTTCGATATCTCCTGCAGATGATGGTGTCACACTGTCGCCCGCAATCGGGGTCGGCTTAGCCCTGTCTATTTCGGCCAGTCGAACATGGGCATTGTGAATCTTCTCTTTCAGAGTCGAGCCGGTAATGTCGTTGAATCTCCCTGAAGACTCAGAGCCTTGACGACTTGTTGGGTCTCGTTTTGTCTCCATGACTCTTCAACGTAAGTTTCGTCTGGTGAATCACTAGTAGTGTCAAATTTGGGGTACAGTTACTCCCAGTGCTAAGATAGGAGCTTGCAGTCCAGCAAGCGTTAGAGTTGTAGGATCTTGCCTGGGTTGCAAAAATTGCAAAATGATAATACTGCTGGCTTGGTGCTATACGATTCCTGATTTGGTCGAATTAATATCATGCATCTAATTTAGATTGAACAGACAGTTGTCCGGCCCTACCTGATTTGGTCAGATGCGGATGTATGATGGTGTTTACGCGCCCTGTCAAGCGCCAATGGATTTCCAGGAAATATAGCAGGCAGACATTGTAAAAATCGAGAAGCTGTAATATTTAAGACAGTCAACAATCACAAGAAGAGTGCTGTACAGCAACACAGTCAGCATAGCACGAGTGGAATGATCTGTATGGGATGTAAAGCGGAGAAAGAAAGTCCGGAGCTCTTATCGACAAACTAGAGGATCGCATTTCACGTGATGCCCGATAACGAACGCCAGCAATACAGGCCAATAGCTGCGTTTTTATAGCATGTTTCCATGGAAAAAGGAATTTCTGATGGTAATTTATTAAGCTATTTGAATGCTGATTCGAATACTGTTATTTCTATTTCACAAGCTCAGCTGCTTGGGTTTCTGCGTTGCGCATGGAGTTTTTTATGTATATCGGGTGGCTGGGGATTACCTCAATACATATACATTTGTGTTCTGCGTACACGTATCCAACAGAGAAGTCAATTTCGTTCAAAGTTCTTTTAGCTACTACTCATCCAATTTGTGTTTAGATACTCAATTTAAAATATTAACCGCAATCTCTCAGTTATATCCTTGGGTTTGAAACTAAGCAAGTTACATCGAGGCCATGTGGCCTTGTTGCACGCAGCATCTAGGATCCATTCGGTTTACAAAAACACCATTTCACTTGCCCAAGAATGGTAAAAAGAGCAAAGTACACTGCTAACCAAAAATGAGAACTCTCAGGCTTGCATGACAGAAACGCGTGTGTCTAGGTGGCAACCTAACAATCTGTAGTAAATGACAAACACGACCAAGAATTCATGCCAAATGTGTGGTGTTGAAGAGGCGATTGCCTGTATCAGTACCACCAGAACCAGTGTATTTGTTCTTAGACACACGTAGAGTGACAATATTTAAAGAATCATAGCTCCCCGCCATGTTCTGAGAGAGCACACCACCCGAAGCACAATCAGCCTGAACGACACCCGCAACAACCACAATGCGAATGGTGGCGTGCAAATTGCGAATATGCTGCACAAACTCGGCAATTGACTTGCCGCTATTCACCACAGAGTCGACTAGAATGAGGTTGACCCGTCCTTCCAGATGTTCGTCTTTGATGTACATCGGACTTTTCGCATGAAGGTACATTGCACGTGGGAAAACTTCCCAGACTCCGCGAGCCATAGGCTCTCCGCCTCTCATGAGTGGGACGATTAGGGTACGGTCTTCGTGGCGAAGACGAAATCCATCGGTTGAATTTCCCTGAACATGGGGGGTTGGGTATTTCTCCAGTCCGATGACTGAGGTGACAAACTCAGTTGCTAGATAATGGCCACGCGACGGTGAGCTTCGCACAAACTGGGGCCGTCGTTTCGCGCATCCCTCATTGCAGTCATAAGCAGCTTTGCAGATGTCCTCTCTGTTGCATCGATGATCTCAATGCAGTGCTTCGGCTGACCAAGGGCGAGAACACTGGCGATAAACTCTCGTTGAGTCAAATTCACCACCGGAAGGCGGTTTCTGTCGAGACGCGGGGCAGCTGTAGAAGGCAGGATCGCCTGTCGGGCTTTGAAATGATCGTCTTCAAGCGCTTCTTCTAGGGCTGCATCCATGGACTTGCTTCTCTGGCCTTCCTTTCCCACGACAACAACGGCCTGATTGGCCTTCTTCAACATCTCCATATCCAGAGGACTATCGCCGAAAGCCCAAACGTATTACTTGTGGAAGTTTTTCAAATGTTCCACCACTGTCTCTTTGACTGACGGGTTAACAACAAATTCGTCACTCATGCGGCCTCCACCGACGACCTTGACCTTCTTTGATAGGCCCTCTCTATGTAATATCTCTTTCCAGATTTGGCGTAGCCCCGAGGTAACAATGATAGCACCAACATGACGCTGGAATTTTATCACTCGTAACAGTGAAACAAATTCGGGGTACAGAGTGGTTCGTGCTGCGACGTCACGGCAGCGGCGGTTGAATTCTTCACCGTCGCAAGTTTCTTCGTAAAGCATCACCGCTTGACGGAACGCAACGTAAGAATAATGGAGAGAACTCTTGAAGATAGTATCCAATGGGGATGATCCGGAGCCATAGATTTGCCAAAAGAGTTTGCCTGTGTCCTCCGCTGTCAAAGTCCGATCGGCGTCGAGGACTAGCATGGTCTCGATGGAGTCACCCATGTAGGTCATGATCTTGTCTACTTCGAATTTGGCTCTCACGGAGTTGTGATTCTCATTGTGCCATGCAAGATCCCTAATCACTTTGGGAATCACCGACTCATTCATCAGACGAGCCGAAAAGACAAGAACATAATCGAATTTTCTTGACATAGTTGGCGAAGCTGCATCTTCTCATACTTCTGCCATTTTCGTAAATGCTCCGCAGAATCATTGGGACGATTTCGCGGCTTATCATCGGCTCGCCGCTGTGCAACGACGTCGGGGTCAACATCCAAGTAAAGGATGTGAGTGTAGATTTCCAAGTCAGCCGTGGTGTAGACTGGCTGCTTTTCGCCGCCTTCTGACCAAAACATGAAATGCCCGGTGACGATGGCCGATTTCCCGCTTTTGACAGTTTTTTCTCGAATCCATTCGATAGCACGCTTGCGCCACATCTCTTTTTCCTCATCGTTGAGAGTGCGAAATTTAGATAGACCGCCTGTAACAAGGCGATTGATGACGGCAGAGCCCTCGAAGAAGTTGAATTTGCCTTCATCCAGAATCTCCTCCAACTTTTTCAGGAGGTATGTCTTTCCGCAGCCGGGAACTCCATACAATCCGATGATGGCAGGCTTGTCATTTTGCATTGTTGGCTGCTGGGTTTCAGGGGCTGGCTCGGTTGAGTTGGAGCGCTCGCTTCCTTCACCTCTGACAGGCGTGTCGGTGTCCACAGCAATATCGGACATGTTTGCCATCGATTGAGGGAGAGAGTGAGCAGTCTGATGGAAGAAAAGTAGGAGCAGGTTTCTTTTGGTGTTGGTTTGGTAGGTTTGAGGAACTGTGGACTTTTCTGTTGCAATTGTCAAGCTTTCCAGGCTGGAGGAAATAGAGGCTTATATACCTGTAAGCAAGCAAGTGGCTTACATGTCTCTGTTGTCCGGCCATGCTGGCCCATCTAACATGCGCAACATGGTAGGGCAGCATAGCCGCTGCTTTGTCTGCTTCACTGTGACTGCGCCTAGTATCAATGCTCAGTATATCAGATTGCAAGTTGTTAGAGTATTGGACTGTAGAAGAGTCTCTTTGTTTGTGCCTGAATTGTTGCTAGAAGGGGATGGGATAGACTAGATATCAAAAAGATTAGATGATAGAGTTAGACAACTTGATTTTCTATCAATGGATTAATGACATTTAGTGTTCGAAAGCTTGATGCACAACCATAGATTGGAGCTAGAGAAAGAATCCCATTGTCATCATATTGCTGATTTACTATGGAAAAGCTGTCTTGCACAAGTGTCTAACATCGAATGTGAAGGGCTATAGTAACAAAGAAGTTTTTAGTAAGTCAGTTCACTTTTATGATTTATCTTTGAGCAAGGCAACATACCATCACAACATCAAAGCATGTCGCATCATACACCGGTGGTTGTCATCGAAGCGGGGTGGATGATTCGAGGAAACAGTGTCAAATTGATGATTGAGGATATCTCGAAAGTCGTTCGTACTCCGTATCTTCGTTCCTGACTTCATCACCGAACAGGTTTCAGTCAATCAAGGCCCAGATACTCATGGAAGAAGGGGCCAGATGCGCAGCAGCTTCTGGCAAACTCGAGTGAATTGAACAGGATCAAGCCCATGGCGAGCTGCAAGTAGAAGTGGCTTCTCGTCTTTCGTCGGGTTGACTACCTCGCGCAACACATGGGAAGCGCGACACAACAAGGACGATGTCACGTAGAACAGACATCGCGAGGAGAACTTTCCGACCATGTACAAGTAGGCAAGCGTGTATTTCCGATCGTAGAAACTGGGTAATGGTCGAATATCGAAACCTTCATGTCGAGCTCGACTAATTGAAAATAGAACATCCGAAGCTTCGCTGATTTTCTCCAGATAGGTGCGTGCTTCCCGAAGCTCCTGCTCTTCCTCTCGAAGCCGATCACAATGCCACGAACGTGGAACTTGGCGCTGCAAACCTAATGCACGATGCCAGATTGCCAGGAATACACATCGCTTTGGCGCCATCTCGTAGTCGGTTTTCAGTGATCCGCGTTAGTTGAAAGTCGTGTTGGTTGAAAGTAAGAAAACAACGCGGTGTCTGGGAAGACCAAGATTGCCTGGAGATGATGTTGAGGAAATTCGAGACCTTCAGTGATTCGAGCCTTATATGGATAGCCGCCTGGTTCTTGACTGAGACCGCCTCTGGCGGTACCCAAATGAGAATTTGCACATTGTTTACCCATTTCAGTGATATTGAGCACCAAACACTGTTTAGTTTACGGTACAATCCGGTATGCACACAGTCCAGAAGTGCCTGTCGGTTGTCAAAGAGACGAGTCGCCGGCGACCAAATTTTGGAACAAAGACAAACTCAAAGACTGAAGTTGATAGTGGAGCTTCAAGACATTGAGGATGAAGCCGGTTGAGGAGCAACCCCAGGCCTGTCGTCGCCGGGCCAGACCCATCCAATCGGGGATTCCCTGGAGGTACCAGGTAAGCCATCTTTGTGGTGAAGAATTTTCAGTCTGTATAACGTTTCCATATCGAGTGTTCTGGACAGAGGCTCTCCGGACCGAAAAGGAGTAGTAAACTGACTGAAGGGTGAAGAAGGAGAACCCGGAGGTTATCAACAAATTGCGGAAAGCGGAAGGCGCTAGGGCATGGGCGCCAAGCCCAGACGGGGTAGCTCCTTCCCAACTTTTTGGGCGCTGCTGTGACGACAACTTTCTTTCTTTTGGTCTACACGCGACAATCTTGAATCTTCTTCCCTGATATCTTCATGTCATTCTTTCATTACTAGCTTGCTAGTATCTTTTCCTTTGTATCGTCTACTGTTATCATACTAGCATGTCCAGGTGATGATTTATTCTTGGGATATCATTTTCTCTTTGTACAGTATCTCTTGAAATCGATGCATGCGGAATATCCCTACCGGTGTCATGGCGTAACCTCAGGCAAGCCGCCAACAAGCGACACATCTCTCAACAATAACCGTCTGACAACATGGAAATTTTCGCCGATTCAAAGTCGCATGAACCTGGTCAATATCCGAGTCTCATATCTATACCGCAACTGTCACCAAATCTTGAAGATGCGAGTCGGTACTCCGTCCAGGCTGTTGTTACACTAGTGTGGCCATTTTCCTCTTCGAATCGCTTGTTCAGCCTTCTACTTGCCGAGCCGGACTTTCGCCTACGAAATCAGAATGGGCAGATTAGAGTGACATTTTGCGGACGTTGCGCTGAGGAGGTTGCCCGCACCAAGATCGGTATCGGTGATACAGTCACTTTGAGCTTGCAGGGTGCGCAATGGACAGAGAACCTGAAGATTCAATCAACTCCTGGGAAATCGTTGAGTTGGGAACTGCAGTTCAAGAATCGGGTCAAGCTTGAGGTATGAAAACGCCTGATACATGTTTGGCTTTCCTAATTATAGTCCATAGGCAACTAGGAACGGCAAAAAGACTGCTGCGCTCGATTTCCTGCAGTCGGAATCACCCAGACAAGATGCGCCAACTGCTGAGCCTACTACGCCTGGGCTCCTTCCTAGTCTTGTTCCATCGCCGATCCTCTCAGGGGAGAGGTGGGAGACACCTGCGTTTTTACATACGAAACGACTTCGATCGCGGAGTCCAGTGCCTTCCACATATGATTTGTTTGCAGAAGAAGATGGATATGTACCCGGTATAGGCAGGAAACGACCAAGATTCAGTTTTCCGAGTAGCGAGTGGCGATTGCTGGACGAATCTGATGACCAAGCGGAAGATAAGATAGGAAATGACGAGAACTGGTTTGAATCGGATGAGGAACTGCTAGATCGAGATGCAGATGATGACAATGATGAGGCGCTCGCTGAACCCACCTACGAAGCTGTTGAATCTGCTGAGACGGTGCCTATCACTAGTTCTATGGAAGATGTGGCAGCCGATAGAGCACAACTTATTGAGTCTGATACGCCAGCACAGGAGGTACAATTGACGTACGCCAACACTCAGGAAATTGAAACTATCGCACCCTCTTTACCAAATACACAACTCTCTTTTGCCACACCACGTCTTAATCCTATAACCTCTTCTACGCTGCCATCGCCATCACCTCTGGTTCAAACACCGGTAGACACTACAAAAGTTTCCCAAGGTCCGTCTAGCGGTATACCAACCTCTGATCCACGTTTCTCCTACCCACAACCTACCGAAACCATCGACCACGATTACCATTTCAAGAACACAGACGTTTCAGGCGATACAGAATTTTACGGAATAGATACCCAAACTCGAAACATTAACAGCCGAGAACTGGAATCAAAAGTCCGACAAGAACAGCTGAGAATAGATACTCTTGAAGTATTTCAAGATGGGAACTCGCTACAAAGCGTCCATAGGCACTTCTCATCTTCGGAATTCACCTGTATAAATGAGTTTGCTGTAGAACAGCGCGAGGAACCAGCTGCTTTTGATGCCGACGAACCGGAAACCGTGAATGAAGCTGAAGGAGACGCAGATGACTTGGCTTCTGGGTTGATCCACGATGGCCGTATTGGGCAGAGTGGCGGAGAGCAGATGAGTGCATACGATTCGGTGTTTGAGGATGTTGCAGAAGCCGGTTCTGATGGTTCAGAATCGGAAGGCGTCATAGATGACGAGACATCCTCCCAAGTACAGATCATTGAGGTTGACGATACAAGCCCGGGTGGCTATAGAAAGGGAAGTCGAAGGGCCGAAGAAGCCGAAGAAGCTGGAGACGAAGATAGCGACTTTGAACATAAAGACTCGTCTGATGAAGCTGAAGAAGCTGAAGAAGAGCCTGAAGAGGGGGACGAGATCATATCCGAGCATTCTGGGTACTCCGATACAGGAACTGGATATGAAGAGGAGAGTGCTGATGAATACTATCGAGAGACATTGGCATCAAGAATCCCGCAGCGTATTGTCCACCCCGAAGTGATCGTCTTGGATAGCGATAGCGAGGATGAGCCACATGTAGTCAATGCGCCTTCGAGCACGCGTAGCAATGGTTCTCTCAATGATACGGGGAGTTTATCAGATCATGAAGACGACG
Organism: Talaromyces sp. PL2406; assembly: GCA_023626215.1. NCBI lineage: Eukaryota > Fungi > Ascomycota > Eurotiomycetes > Eurotiales > Trichocomaceae > Talaromyces > Talaromyces sp. PL2406. The sequence continues at coordinate 1,580,074 of JAMAGL010000004.1, read as the reverse complement.
AAGAAGAAATCGCAAGCCAGGACAATGGCCGCATGGAAGAAGGCAGAGATGCATACAGCGATGAAGAAGAGGATGAAGATGATGAAGATGATGAAGACATGATGTCAAACGAGACTCAGGCTCCGGACCACGAAATTTTCGACCATCAACATAGCCACACACATGAGGTGTATGGCCTAGAGGAGAGCGGTGACGAAGAGATTATTGAACATGAAGCTCCTACTAGCGACATGGACGAGATTAAATCTCTACGAGGCGATTTTGAAAGTGCACCCCGACAATTAGACACGCCGAAAGTACGACCGGATGCCGCAAGCGATGTGTCCAGTGTCAATAACGATATGATGTCACGTGAGGAGCAAGAAAATAGCAATCTCTTAACTATTGAAGGAATGCCAGATGAAGACAATGATTTTGGTGTTAAGGAGGAGCAGTCTCCGGTTCCAGAGGACCAACCACTATCCGCGGCACAATCTACAGGCTCGACCCGCATCATGCAACGACTGGCATATCGCACCGTATCACCAGCGCCAGTACCTACTCCTCCCTCAACTGTCAATGACGAGTCTCAGTACACATATGTTGAAAGTACGGTCCTAACGTCAGTTGACCATGGTTCCTCGCCAGAATCAAAGATTACTGAGACGGAGGTCAGCCATAATCGTCGCCGTCGTTGGATTGATGGCTCCGATGAACCGCATTTGCAAGACTCTAGCCGACAATTGCCAAAGGAAGAACATCCGGTTCATGGACTTCCAGGTGAAGACGAAGACGCCTCAGAGAAGCTCGATGAAGTTATTCTTATAGAGGATTATTCAATCGGACTAACGGAGAACGAAAGCCATGAAGCAGCTGAAGTCGAACAGACCGACTTGCAATTTGAACCCACGCCTCCCATCATCGAAACGCCAAAATTGCCCGTCTATGCAACTCTTGCTATGCTTGGTGAACGGCCCAATGAGGTGGTCGACGTTATTGCTGTGGCTGTCGATGTGTCCCCTGTTGAACCCTCGGCCACTAAGACTGAAGAGTACCATATGAGACTACGTGTCACCGACATATCTATGGCAGGTACAACAGTCATTGTGGAAATAATACAGCCCGCAGAGATATCCGTACCTAGAGTGACGGAAGGCGACGTGGTTCTGCTTTATGCTTTCCAAGTCCAAACTTACAACGATTCTCTCGAACTGCAAAGCTCTAACGACAGTGGTTGGGCTATAATCAGTCCTTCAGCTGACCAGCCACATATCACCCATTCGAACGCGAAATTTGGCGAGCGTGAACGTGGATATGTGAAATTACTACAAAGTTGGTTCCGAGAAGATGGTGCTGCCATGGCGGCCGACCATATGCTACAGCTATCTATCAGTCAAGAGGAGAAGCAGCCTTCTCCTTTCAGCGCAGCATCTAGTGATGCTGGCAGCTTAGAGTCAACCAGGAGTAGGCCGGTCTCTCGATCTCGCCCACGGCGGAGAAAGGGCCACCGACGGGTCACAATCCATGAATTGAGAGACGGGCGGAGGTATACGGAGTTTGGGTGGCTAGACAGTGACTCCATACATGAGCTGCGAGATGGCACGGTGTATGCGCACTCGTTTGATAGAGATAGATAGTAGCGGTCGCTTGCAGGATATATTTTAATCGCATTCAATGTACATAATCAATAACATTTTTCGTTGCACATATTTCAATGCCGGTCAACAACAACGACAAAGGTCCCCGATCTCTAGATTTCCAGTCAGCTGTGAGCGATCAATTGGCAAACGCAATATGACTGATAAAACAAATAAGAGAAAGTTATCAGACTTTGCCTCAACACCTCATTCTCAACCAGCGACCTGTAGAAAGGATGGAACCGAAGTTTGCGGTTGAGGTTCGGATTACCATTACGCTCATGATTCTTCATCTGGGCAATGGGCTCGAAGACGACGAAGAAAGGATTACACATACCATTTGCATTTCAAATGACCCAATCTTATAGATCTAAGATAAAAGAACGAATCAATCTACGAACAACGAAGCATGTCCCGTCATTTAGGTCATCAACGCATCATGGGAAGCTGTTTAAAAAATAGCCCTCGTGATGATGGTTTTATATGCGATAGTAGGCTCTAATGCCAGTCAATCTCGACACACACATCGGAATCGCCAGCGCTGTAGAAAAGGAAAAAGAGAACTGGCGATGATTTGAGTCGGTGGTCTTGGGTTTGGAGAAGAAAAAGAAGGAAGAGAAAGAAAAAAATCGAGCAGAAACGAAATAAATAAGAGCCAGCCCAGTGGAGACTAAGTTGAGGGCGGCCACAGACGGCAGATAGATGCCGATTGGCGCGTACGCTTACAGTAACGGCGTGTGTAATTGGAGCTGTTTTCGTACAATTGTTGCTGGAAAACGGCGTGTAATTTTACCGTACCTACAGCCTAGGCTGTACGGTTGTACCTTGGACAAATTACAAGATTCTCCAAAACCTCAGGCCAATAATCAATCAAATCTTCCCAACTCCATCCCATCCCACTCCAAACATCATCCTCACAAAACTCAACCACCCTCGCCGCCAACACCTCACCGACCGCCTACTACACGATCCTACCCTTCTATAATACCTATTTGACCGATATACTTATCTATTATTCCGACCCGCCCCCGACAACAGCCATTCTGCCAATTGTCCGCTCCTCAATATTCGCTACTCGTCCTCTCGCTTACTCTTCGTCTCCAAGCTCGACACCTGACTTGCTTTTCAGCAACCGAATGTTCGTTGGCCTTCCCGAGCTGTCGTAGCCGCCTTCTCGATGGATCAAGCAAACCTGTGGACCCGGAGATCAAAGTATGTCCAACAATCTTCTCTTTCTCTCGTTCTGTCGGTGGGATTTGTAGACTGACATGCGCACCAACCAGCGCAAGCAAATTGTCTCTGTCCACGGCCAGTGACAAGGAAGGTAGCTCCAGACCAGAGCTTCCTCGCACTCATTCATCGAAGCGCTTCGGACCCGACAGCTCGCACGGACGATCGAATCCTTTCAACGCCATATCCCCCCTCTCCGGCGGCGTGTCTTCGCCCTCCGCTGGTGCGTCAAACGCCTTCGGGCTTGGTTCCGGCGCATTCGCATCTTTCGGCTCGTCGACGAAGACGCCCAAGACTCCCGGGAGCACCTTTGATCTCAGTTCGAGCACAAAAGACAAACGCGACACAAGCGACGATACGTCATCTACGGGAAACATAAAATCAAAGACCTCCTCCTCCTCCCTCGACACCACATCTACCTCCGCGATCAAGGACCATCCGTTGAAATCAACGTGGATTGTCTGGTACCGCCCTCCGACTCCGAAATACTCTGATTACGAGAAATCGACCGTCGCTATTGCGTCCATATCGTCCGTGGAGAGCTTCTGGACAATCTACTCGCATCTGAAACGCCCCTCACTCCTTCCCACTGTCTCAGATTACCACATCTTCAAGAAGGGCATCCGCCCTGTCTGGGAGGATGAGGCTAACAAGCGTGGTGGAAAGTGGATCATCCGTCTGAAGAAGGGTGTGGCGGACCGCTACTGGGAAGATCTCCTGCTAGCCATAGTCGGCGACCAATTCGCCGAGGCGGGCGATGAGGTCTGCGGGACGGTCTTGAGTGTCCGAAGCGGTGAAGATGTGCTCAGTGTATGGACCAGAATCGACGGAGGGCGGAATATCAAAATAAGGTACGACCACCGATCCCCTCAATCTCCATCCGAATATATATCTAACTGACCGGGTACAGAGAAACAATAAAACGTTTACTGGCTCTACCGGCGGACACGAACATAGTCTGGAAGAGCCATGACGACAGCATCGCCCAGAGGTCAGCCATCGACCAAGCTCGACAAGAGAAAGCCGCGGCAAACCCTGGGCATCACCACCATGGGTACCACCACGGAGCCAACGAGCGCCGTAGGACAGGCACCAATGATGAATCCTACGGAGATAGGAGCAAAGGAATGGCGTCTTGAGCCTTTTTTTTTCCATAAGGCGGCGATCTGTTTTTGATGCAGCCCTGTATAGTAAAATTTCTCGACACAACGGTCTTTGATGTTATCTGCGGGGGTTTGGGTTCTTGCTGCATTTCTTGCTTTTGTGTTATGTTTTATGTCTTTGCCTCGATTGGAGCCATGATCTCATGACAATGAGTGGGAATATTTGGAAATACAAAATGTTCAAAGCAACTGTGGAGTGATTTGTTGGGTTGTTATTGTTCTTTATACCTGTTCTTCCTTTGGCCTCATTGACTCTTGTTGCTCCTGGAGATTTTGCTCATATGGTGTGCATTATTATGAAGGTTTATTGTTATGTGGATTGATGGATGGAATGTAACAGTATTATGATTACATGTGCTATCTAGCTATAGTATTATAATATACTTACTGTATATTACAGATAAAGGAAGGCGGCATGCTCTTCCACCTCTGTTGCGGGCAGAAAGAGTCTCCGCCTTCCCAGTGGGCAATACCGCATCATACCCTGCAACATTTATTGTCCCTGTACAACTTCTTTCAACAACACCTGAACACCTACCTCATTTAAGACCATTTTACTCGCTCCCCCGCCAGACCAGCCTCAAGTCTATGGACCAAACAGATAATGCATCTTTGCACTTCCCACTGGCAGATTGCATGACATAAATGCAGCTTCTCTCCAATATTGCCCAGTTCCTCACTCGACCGCCTTCTACTACCGATCACCGCTCAGACCTGGGTGCCAACTCTGATAATTTCGCGTCTCATGGTGGTGAAGAAGTGGAGGACCTGGAGGGAAGTTCCGGGATGAAGGCTGGTGTAACTTCAAATGTGCGGAGAGGGAATTCGACTGTGAGTGTTTATTTTACGTACATAGCACACCTTCGCCAGGAATCAGTGTCTGCTTCGTGCTTGTCTACAATAATACTGTTTTATCAGCTGTGAACCGTGTTGCTAACTCAAATCTAGTTTCTGTCACGAGGGCAATTGTGAGCTTGCGTTGTTCTCCTAGTTGCGATACGGCATTGACGTTGACTCATACCTAGTGCAAAACCCTTTGGCAGATCGAACATGCGGCGGGAAGACGAAACCTTGGATGAGCAGAGATTGTTTCCAACCTACGGGTATGTCGACCTCGCTCACTCGAAGCTTTGAGGCTCCTCCTAACCCTCTTTTACTATCAGACAAAGTCAAGATGATGTTCGAATTACCGTCGGTCAATCATTCGCCAAACCTAAAAAGTCGAGAGTCAATGTGCGCATACCCCCGTATCTGAAATGACTTACCGCTGATCCGTATTTGACAACTCTAGCAACATTCAATCTTCAGACCAGTCGATCGCATAACGCCCAAGGGAAAAGACAGCGGCCCGGTACGCGCCTGGGGAGGAAATAACACTACCAACGGCTCTATTCAGCACTCGACATCCTCTCGACATCCACTGAGCTCGCCGACACGAGTTGATAATGAGCACCGAGCTCTGAAGCGTCGGCGGCATTCATCTGGTCCTGTCATCGATTTAGTGGACGATGATGAAAGTCGCACGATTGGCGAAGGAAGTACAATACGAAACCGGAGTCCTTCAGTTGCGAGTGTCGAATCATCCGAAGTCCGAGAGAAGGAAAAAATTCCAACTCGAGTATTCAAGGTTCCAGAAGATGACGATCCTGAGGAGGCTTACGTGGGAGTGAAATCGACAACAGCACAGCGCAGGTCGAACAAACCTATTGAAACTGTGGAACTCGACGGCGACGATGCGCGCTCTCGAGGAGAAAGGGACGAGGCTGGAAGTGAGAAACGCCGTCGTTCCGATGCGAGTGAAAGCCCGGATGAGCTTCAGGAGGATGTCACATTTCGAACAAACCCGGAATCATTCGCTTCAAATCGCCCGACTATTGGATCACTTTCATTCTTGTATGAGGCAGATCAAAAGCCAAGCAGAGGGGTAAAACGCAGGATGTCACCGAATGATATTCGACCGACCGTCTTCAACTCATCAAAGACTCCTGATAGACGGCAACCCCGAAATCAGCGAATTACTCGTACCCACAAATACCTGTTTGATGTCAAGCTTTTTAGGTACGACAGCATCCAACTCGAGAGCCGACAGTTGTTCCTGGATGAAGGTAATGATACTATCGGATTGCACCAATCGATCCCGTCTGTAAGCATACCGACTCGCCGCATAATTCAGGTCTTGTCAGGTACGGAAGGTAGCTTGAAATGTCGCTTCACTCTTTCCAAAATTGAGGGAGCTGTGAATCAAGATTCAGTCGATATTGAATTTGGGACTGAAGCAGAGAAGGACCAGTTTTGTGGTTTACTACCAAAGACCGCGAGAATACGTCATAAAACTGGGTGCGTGCAATTTATCTTACACCCAGCATCTTTCTTAGATGGAATTGAGTAGTGCTGATATGCCTTAGAGAGTGGATGGACAAGGCTTTTGACAATGTGATTGTCGTTGAGCCTGTTCATAGAAAGCGGCTTAGCAGCCCCGATATTACAGAGTCTGGTGAAAGCATGAAACCCGAACCAGTGAAACGACAAAGGTTATCGGCGACACTCCAAGGTGAAGACGAACCGCTCAAGGGCATCAATCAGCCACCACGTCGAGTCCCCTTACCGGTGACGCAATCTGTCTCTAACACTGCCAAAACACCTCGTTCTGGGGATGACCAAGGAGTCACGATCCCAGTCAAGACATATCAAGCATCTCGCAAAGAACGAGAAACGAGATCTAAGGCCCGCCGAGGACTAGTTGACTTGATTGATGATGATCCCGACTCCAGTCCGAAGTCAGACGCTGGTGATCGCTGGTCCAAGCCACTCGTGTATCCACCTGTGGGAAAGAAAAAGGCAGAAGTCAACAGTTACGACCTGGAGCGCTTACGTGATGGAGAATTTTTGAACGACAACCTCATAGGCTTCTATGCTCGCTTCCTGGAGCATTACCTCGAACGAAACAAACCAGAAGTATCCAAACGAGTTTATTTTTTCAACTCCTATTTCTATGCGACGCTCACCAGTCCTGTAAAAGGGAGAAGGGGGGTGAATTACCAAGGTGTTTCGAAATGGACGAGAAATGTTGATTTGTTTAGCCATGACTACGTGGTTGTGCCTATCAATGAGAACGCGCATTGGTACCTGGCTATTATCTGCAATCTGAGTACTCTCAAGAAACGTTCGGAAGTCAAGGAGATAGAGTCATCACAGGAGGAAGAAACTACAGCGCAACAGAAAGTGATTAGTCAAAAAGAGATACCCGAGACTCCTCCGCCTGAAAAAGCCGCCACTCCTGAAGAGATGGCCCGTGATTCACTTGCCGCGATGAAGATAGACGACATGGTGCCGAATTCAAACCCTCAAAATGGTCCAAATTCTGAAGATGAATGGCCCGAGAAAGAGGAGAATCAAGCTTCTCCGCCTGCCATTTTCCACGGTGAAATTCCTTCCGAGACCGTTGAATCTGATGCCGCAAAGAGGAAAAGGTTGAAGTCTGTGGGCCCAGTCTACTCGATTGATCAACCGACGATCATCACATTTGATTCTCTTAACGAGGCAAGGCAGCCTGCTATCAAGGTCCTGAAACAATATCTCATGGAGGAATCTATCAAGGCAAAGATATCATTTGAAATGAAGGATATCAAAGGCATGACGGCCAAGGGGATTCCATTGCAGCCTAACTATTCTGATTGTGGTCTTTATCTGCTAGCATATCTTGAAAATTTTGTGCAGGACCCAGATGAATTCGTCAGGAAAATTCTTCGAAGAGAAATGAGTACAGAGATTGACTGGCCAAACCAGTCAAAAATGAAGTCGGGATTATTACGAAGGAGGCTTCGTGACTTTCTCTTCAAGCTGCATGAAGAACAAGACTCTGGTCAGGACACTGGCTTGTTGGTTGATGCTCAGCCAATCTCTTACCTACTGAGTCCGACTGCTCAACCAGCTAAGGTTGAAGAGGTTGAAGCTGCTCCTGCTGCCGAGCCAGAACCAGAGGTTATCGTCGATTCTTTTCAAGACAAGGAAAAGGCGAAAGACGATGCCATATCCGACGTGGAGTCAGTCATCCAAGAGACCCAGTTTTCGGAGCAACAAGGCGCTCCTGACCCTCAACACGAGCAAGAGACAACCGATGAGTCGAAACCCGAGCAGCATGTTGAAGAGGTGGTTGAGGTTCCTAAGACACCAGATCGGAAGCTAAAAACCGACGCGGAGGTGCCGGACAGTTCGCCTGTTGTCATAGAAAACTCTGCCCCTGATGCACAGAAAGAGACGCCCCATCGTGGTCAGGACGTCCAAGCTGAAAAGGATATATTCGATGAAATGTATGAGTTTTTCGCCCATGTTCCACCAGACAATGTAGAGGTGCAGATCCCTACGGTCCAGGTCCCGGACACACCGCGGGCTAAAAAGACTCGCAAAGAACGGACCAGTCCACGACAGATCAAGAAGAAGATTTGATCTTACTAAATGCTACGATTACATGGTTTCTGATCTACTGTGTTTGCTTTGTTTGCCATTTTCACTTCTCTGTCATTATGATTTGATGTTTTTTGACTTGGTTGCTAGCAATTGTTGTTTGTGCATGGAGTGGGAGGTGCATTTGCAGATTAATTTGTTATTTGTCAAGGTTCCAGGTTACGGGGTTAGCATTACAGGAGTCATTGTATTTTAGATACCAATACGTGTTTGAATCAATTCATTATTCTATTCGACTATGCTCTCTTGTATCATCCTCATCTAGAAGATGTTATAACTCACTCTCCGGCGCAGTAATCCACCACTGCAACTTATCCCTCTTGAAAGACTCAAAATCCCATTCCGCGCCCATATCCAAATCCTCCTCCGGATCCGTCCATACATACGTCGTTGCCTCCACTTCCTCCATTTCATCTTCTTCCTTATTCCCCGCGACGAGATAGGCCGTTTGATCGAGCCCCTTTTGCAGGGATTTATCATCCTCATTATCCCTGTCACTGCTACGCTTAGGAACCCGAACTTTAACAGCGCGTTTCTGGTACATCGTCCCCTCAAAGACGTCTAGCCTTAAAACATCACCTTCCGTTAACCCCGTAACCACAACACCCAACACAGACGATGACTCCGGTGGCGAATAGGGCAAAATGGCGGGATAGTCGGCGTTCTGGACTCGGTAGCGTCTGTAGCCTGGCAATAGGGCGGGCTGGGTGGTGAGGAGCGCTTTTTGCCAGGGTTCAGGGGTGGAGGAGCCGTGGATTATGCGGTGGAGGATTGCAGGGACCATTAGGGTTCCTGGTTTGAGTCAGAATGGATGAGGGATGTGATGAGAGGGGGTGGAACCGTAGAAGAAGAAGGTGTTGTCGCCCATGTTGTATGTGTTTCTTGTCGTGGCTTCTGGGGTGCGGGGTTGTTGGATGCGACTTGGAAATGGAAACTATTCCTAGTCGAAGGTGGAGCTTGAATGATATTGTTTATTGCTGGCAGTAGGTGGTTTTCCCTAGGCTTGCCTTGAAAGTCCAAGCTACTTCAGCTTTCGCGCTCAGATGTTGAGGATGTTGCAATGTCGAATTGAAGTCTGCTGTTGGGTTAGTTATGAGATATATTTCCAACAGCGATGACACCGGAAGCATTCAAATGTGAAGTTGAACATTTAGAAGCAGGCAGCACTTACTATGAAGGATATTCAGCGATTATTCACTTTGGATATAGCGACACATTATCACCCCATGGATCAGAAACACCAGTGTCCGGACTCTGTAAAACAAATGTCAACTGGTGCCTGGATTGATTGGAAAAGAGATACGCCATGCGGGGAAGCTTATCTACATATTTTACCCTAACCCCTCTTCCAGCTACATACATACATATCTCAATCTCGACAGTTACTGAATTCAATTTGATTTTTTACTAGCTAAAATCTAGACCAGGCATATCGTGTACCAAGGCCATAGCGATTCATCCCATGCAAGCAACCCACCAACCATGAGGCAAAATTCCAAGCAACCTCAGATGTCTGCCTCGTCCAAGATCATAGTCGCATCATCATCGTCGTCATTAGCAGCAGCTCTGGCAGGAGCATTGGTAGGAGCAGAAGTTGCATCAGCATTTGCATTTTCAGCATTGGAGGCGGTAGCAGTAGCAGCAAAAGTTGCAGGAGCATCAGCATTTGCAGCGGCGCTGGTGTGAGCACTGGCATGAGCAGCATCACCAACCGCAGCATTCGCCTGTCGTGGCCCCACGTAATTCAGCATACAAAAGAAAGCAGTCTCCATCTTCATTCTCCGACGCACGCACTCCTTGAGAACCAACTCGTCAGGACGCTGAAGCTTGGCCTGGCTACCTACCTTCCCATAACCCTCATACTGCAACAGACCCAATTCACGCTGTGGGACGCCAAAGACATTCTGCTGTTGGACGGTTACAGGTGTGCCCTTCCAGCGCATGTACGTCTGCATCGCTTCAATTTTGTTGAGGAGGAATTTGCGTTCGAGAACGAGGCAGGTCATGGTCATTGAGGGCTGAGCCATGAGCATGCGACGAATGCTAGCGTGTGCGCGTGGAACGAGGGGGTCGGTGCAGCGCATGTCGAGTCTCATGAAGAACATGCATGCGTAGAACAGATCGGCTGTAGTCCACAACTCAGGGTTCTGGATGACGGCAAGGCGTCGCTGGTTGTCTGGTATATCCATCAGGAACCAGATCTTCTTGACGGCTGTTTCCCCCTGTACGGGAAGATAGAGACCTTCTTCGTTGAGGAGTCTAACGATTTTATGTGCTATCTGATGACGCCAATTGACCATGCGAAGCCAGCGGAAGGAAGGGATCAAGCGAGACCGGCCTCGAGTTACATCCAAGTCGACACGTGGATCGTCGTTGCACAGCTTGCGGTAGCATCTGAACGGGAATGTTGTTGCTGCTACAGGGGCATAGCGCATAGCTTGAGCGATGATCACTGCGCTGTTACATGTGTTGACCATGTTGTGCACATCCTTGGAGATGGCGTAGAGAGAGACGAGTGTATCAACGTCGACGCAAGTGATGAAATGGAAGAAGATGTGGACATGTTGCAAAATGGCCTGGAAGATGTTGAATCGCGGAACTGCGAGTCCACTGAGGATCCGACGACCCCTGAATGCGTGTATAGACAGTTCTGCCACTGGTGGTACAGGGGTTTCAGGCTCGCTAGTGTTTAGCTTCCTTCGTTTTGTGCCCTTGTCCTTGCGTACTGCGCGAGTTCTGGAGGGCCTCTGGGCAGTGCTCGAAGTGGCCGTGTTGCTGATATAATCTGGTCAGCAAGGCGTGTATTCAGTGGCGACTTGTGTAGACTTACTTTTGAGATGCACGCGTGGCTGGACCAGTTGTTGCACCCAACAGCAACAGCCCAGAGACAGCAGCTGCCAAGTCGACATCTCCATTTCCAGCGCGCACGTCAGCCTCGAAAGCTGGATCGACTCGCACTTGCACGTTGTCACCATCGCCCATAGTCACCCCTTGGGGACGTGGATTGGTGTTTGGGTTGAGGGTTGGGGCATTGTTGGAAGTTGGAGCGTTGCTAGATGCTGAAGCAGGTGCCAGAGGCCTGGGTTGAGGGGTTGCACTGGCTCTTGTCTGAGAGCTTGCTGCAGGTCGACCACGACTACGACCAGATCCTTGTCCTGTGCGTACTCTTGGTGCCATGATTGTTGCTACAGGTCAAAGCAAGTTGATGGACACGACAAAGGACAGTCTTAGAGAAGTGAAGTTGAGAGTGTGTCGTGTCATGTGTTGTGGAAAAGTTTGTGGATTCAAGTAAACAAACAAGTGGGCGTAGAATAAAAGGTGAAAGAGGAAGGACTTTTCCAGGCACACTTAATATCAGACGAAATGTGCAGTGAATAGGAGGAACAATACCACACCGCCTAAGTTCTCAACAAATTGAGAAGCTTGTTAATTAGAGAGGCACTCTATTAAAAAGAGAGTCACGTAGGCAAAATTTCAGGGGGAATACCCTGAAATAAGTAGGCCTTGTTGTTTCACGTGACAACATAACTATCAGTTTGCTTGACCTGGCATCTGATGTCACCATCTCCTCTCATCCCTTGGGTTAGAGAAAGAGATTGAAGTTGAAGGCCTAATAGCTATGCTCTATCGACTGGCGTTAGCAATCCCTTGATACTAGATCTCAAGTTTGAAGTGACGCTTTTCGCTTATAAGCCAGTTCCTTGCGGAATTCATGTATGTATCTAGACAATCGTTGAGAAAAATACATCATGCAGTCTCAGTTGAAAGCTCTACACCGTCCACTGCTGGTAAAAGGTAAAAAATAACAAGAAAGCAAAATGCCAGCCAAAAATCCTGTTGAGAGGTACCGCCATAACTCCGTTTCTTGAGAGATTGCTGAGAGAGAAACAGAGTGACCGAGAAAAGAACGCTTAAAATACACCCAACTCACGACAAATATCATTAGTGTTGCAGACTTACTTATCTGCGGTTGAGAAGTGTCAAAAACTCCTCGCGGGTTTTGGCACTTGTGCGCATGCAGCCCAGCATACAGCTTGTTGTGGTGGTGCTGGTGGTCTTTTGGACACCACGCATCACCATGCAAAGATGCGATGATTCCATGACAACGCCGACTCCTCGAGGATTCAGCACTTCCTTGATGGCCAAGGCGATTTGTTTCGTGAGACGTTCTTGTACTTGCAAACGGCGGGAGAACATTTCGGCCAGACGAGCCAATTTCGAGAGACCAAGAACTCGGCGATCGGGGATGTATCCGATATGAATCTACACAAGTCAAAGTTAGATGCTGCAATGACCGAATTCCGTGGTTCACGTGGGAAGCTCACCTTTCCTGTAAAAGGAACCATGTGATGCTCGCACAGCGAGAAAACCTCAATATCCTTCACAATGACCAATTCGTCGTGGTCTTCCATGAAGGTGGCGTTGTTGACCAAGTCTCGAACGTTCTCCATATAACCCTTTGTGAACCAGAGCATTGCCTTAGCATAGCGCTCTGGGGTGCCGAGAAGACCTTCTCGTTCGGGATCCTCGCCCACACACTCTAGGATAGTCTTTACAGCTCCTGCTAGTTTCTGCACTCGCTCTGCGTTTTGCTCAGGAGTTTCCTCCAGTCGTTCTTTGGTGCCCGGACCTGAGAAATATTAGCTCACCAGAGTCAGTGTGGGTATATATGCCAGAATACTCACAAGGCCAGCTCAAACCATCAAAATCAATTGGCGGTACCAGCGTATACGGACTGGCCGGTCGACTGACGAGGGAAGGCGGACTCACGGGTCCAAGTTTATCGGCCTCAATGTGCTCGTTTTCAGCATTTGCGTCGGCTGACTCAAAGCTGACGGCTCCGCGGAACGACGAGCGGATAGACGAATTCAAGCTTTCGCGCTCACGGGCACTGTTGCTCGTCGCGGCTGAAGAATGTAACGGTGAGCTGCCATTCAAGAGATGAGATGGGAGAGCGGAATAAGGCTTTGGGCCAAGAGGTGGAGATGAGCCGGAGCCCATTGCGATTTCAATTGATGGGTTGATGATGACCGTCGGGAGCGGAGATGATGGAGATGATTGAGATGACCGAACGATGAAAAGCTCCTCGTTCGATTGGGAAGTGGTTGACAGGAGAAAGATGGAGGACGGTGATGAAATTGTTATAGCAAGAAGAAAATAACTGACGGACGACAACAATCGGAGCTAGGTAGCCATCGGAAATAATGGGAGTTCCCTTCGGTCAGCGACAGTAATTATTTTTTTTTTCTATGGAATGATGGATCCCCGCACTGAATTACTCTACCATGATGCCGCTTTAACGGTGGGAGGAAATTGCCCGAGAAGTTTGGCAGAGATGGGCCAATCAGATATTGCAGTCGCTTCCATCAAGCAGTCTGTACTAGGCTTAGCTCCCTCGCTGCTCTAACAACGGCGAGGCACGACTTACTGATAAGGAATGGCGATAAGCTCAGCTGTTTCAGCCTTCGATTTCTTCACTTACAATTATACAATCTTATAACTAGTAATGATTGTTATATGTGTTGCATTTTCATGATGACTCTAAAAATTGCCTAAGATACTCGTTTCATGCCTCCAACTCCTCCGTCGGCACATCACCGAGATCCTTTCCGACAATCGCGTCCGACACTTTCCACACTTGCATCAGGTTGTCTTCTGCTGCCGAGCAAAGCACCCATGGATCACTCAGGTTCCAACTAAAGTCGGAAATGCGGTTGGTATGACCGCCGTGCATGAACAATCTATTGATGATTAGTATGATTGGTTTGATTATCCCACGAGACAAAACGGGCACTTACAACTCAGGTGGGCCGTCTTGAGCATCTTCAGGTGTCTGTTCTTCGCCAGCTCTGCTCAGATCCCAGAACATAATCTTGCGATCGTAGCTTGCACTAGCCAACACGGACTCCTCGAACGGGTGCCAAGATACAGAGGTGACAGACTCGGTGTGGCATTCAAGCGCATGCAGTTTGGATTTCAAGTTGCGGAGATCCCATAGTCCTATAGACTTGTCTGCAGATCCCGTGGCTAGGACTGTTTCGGCGGCGGGATTGAATGCGATCGCATTGATTGCGTCTCGGTGCTGTCCTTCTGCAACAGCGGCCGCTTTTGTTGTGTCGGATTCTCGAATGTCGATGATCTGAAGCGTAATGTCGTCCGATACCGTACCGATTAGCGACGAGTGAAGTGGATGGTATTGAACATCGTTCACAATAGAGGAGTGATGCGTATATGTGCTGGTCGGTTTGATGGCCTTGTTGCCTTTGGTGTATGTTTCCATGTCCCTACCGTCCTGTTAGCACTCTGCATCCAATCCTACGGTCTTAATATGTAAGCTACCCACCAGAGTCGCACCGTCTTGTCTTCACTTCCAGTCACCAATTTTCCCTCTGCGTGGGGGCTCCAGCTCAGCCCAAAACCTTCCTTTGTGTGTCCCAACAGCTCCAACTGGGGATTGACTGTTCCGGTGGGAATGCTAGGGTGTTTAGACCGATCCCAAATCATGACTCTACCGTCCGTGCACATCGTGGCAATGATGTTGGGGTTCTGTGGTTGATATCTCGCCTTGTTGACCTCTCCCTTGTGGTCGATTTTCTGAACAATATTGAATTTGACTTCCACCGCGCTCTTTTTCGATCCACCACCGTAGCCTCCAATTTCGCCGCGCTCCTCATCGTAATCTTCTGCTTCGGGATAATTGGGGTTGGGTAGTTGCACATGCGCGATTTGCAAATAATTTGGAGCATCGTTGGAAGTGTGAGTACCGAGCAGTAAACGATGTGTCGAGTAAGGCTTGTCGGGGACCCTAAAGCTCGTTAAACCTGTGTTTTCCAGTGAAGAGAAGTAAAAGACCTACTCTTGTTTGTCGGGAAGCCATTGAGTGGTAAGAGTAGGCCATTCGAGTGCAGTGCTCAAGATCATGTCGTAGAGGAACGGCGCATTTTTCTTCCATGTTTTATACTCTAGCATCAAGTCAGTCGCATTATTTTTGTTTCTCTCCGGAATAAACAAACCTTCGTTGATAATCTTTTCCTCGTTGCGCTCTTCCTCCTGCTCCTCCTGTTCCTCGATAAAGCCTGTGTCGTTGTTAATTTGAGCTTCCACTGACAAGGGACAAAACTCTCACCATCGTCGTAAGGCTCCATAACTGCTGTGAATCAAGCTGATCGCGTCCAGATATTTGTTCTCTAGAAGAAGCAATGAGCTTCAAAGACAGGAAAATTGTGTAGATCTGGATTTGGAGCTTCCTGCGGACTGGTGAAAAGTGAAGCTGGGTGAGGTAGAACAAGCAATCTGCGGTGGGAGTGGAAGCTCCAGCAAACACGCGGAGCGCGTTAATAGGCACTAAACCATTTCCGGCAGAACGACTTTCAAAGACCTGCGACCGGAGCGGGAAGATAGTTGTTCCGCAGTCCCGCCAAAGCTACAGTTGGGTGTGGCAGCCTTAGAATCAAGGCCAAGGCGGCGAACTCTGAATCAGGCAGTATCCATCCCGCATCCAAGAAGAGCTTCCTCTTGTTCGCATTTCTATTGCACGTCTGAAGATCTCTTCCTTTCTTTTCATTCGATCTCATTTCTTTTCGTTTCTGATTTAGTACTACGTTACGAGTGCTACGTCTTCAGATAAAAGATTGTATCGACTATTGACGTATCTGTTTGAGCTTGTCTTAATGCCTTGCGGTTGACTCGCAATATACCTCAACTTTCTCTCCATATATTACAACGCATACATTCAGACCCCATAGCCATAACAGCCATGGGTGTCCCCAAGTTCTTTCGATGGCTTAGCGAGCGCTATCCCTCGATATCGCAGTTGATCGCCGAGAATCGCATTCCCGAATTCGATAACCTCTACTTTGATATGAACGGAATTATTCACAACTGCACACACAATGATTCAGACTCGCCGACGCACCGAATGTCCGAAGATCAAATGTTCATCGCCATTTTCAACTACATCGAGCATTTATACGGGAAAATAAAACCCAAGAAGCTCTTCTTCATGGCTATCGATGGAGTAGCTCCGCGCGCAAAAATGAACCAGCAACGCGCTCGACGATTTCGTTCTGCGCTCGATGCCGAAGTCGCCAAGGAAAAAGCAATCGCCCAGGGTATAGAAATGCCGAAGGAGGACGCATTTGACAGCAATTGTATCACTCCTGGTACTGAATTCATGGCTCGATTGACCAAACAGCTGAAATATTTTATCAGCAAGAAGATCTCCGAGGACGTGGAATGGCAAGGTGTAGACATTGTTCTTTCCGGCCATGAAGTGCCCGGAGAAGGTGAACACAAAATCATGGAGTACATCCGGCAGGCGAAAGCCCAGCCAGGTTATGATCCAAACGTGCGCCATTGCTTGTACGGATTGGATGCAGATCTAATCATGCTTGGGCTTCTCAGTCACGACCCATACTTCTGTCTACTACGTGAAGAAGTCACATTTGGAAGGCAGGCACAGAAAAAATCGAAGGAGCTGGAACATCAAAACTTCTATCTATTGCATCTTTGCATTGTTAGGGAGTACCTGGAATTGGAGTTTCAGGAACTGCAGATGTCCGAAAATTCTGGTTTCGTTTATGACATGGAACGAATCATTGACGACTTTATTCTTATGGCTTTCTTTGTTGGAAACGATTTTTTACCAAATTTACCACACATGCACATCAACGAGGGTGCGCTCGCATTGATGTTCACCAAGTACAAGGAGGCCCTTCCGAAGATGGGTGGCTATATCAACGAGTATGGAAGCATTAACTTGCAGCGACTGGGCATTCTTCTCGATCAACTCTCAGAATTCGAGTTTCGCTTTTTCGAAGCCGAGTACTCGGATGCAAAATGGATCCGCTCAAAGACTTCCAACAGTGATGCGGTGGATTCGAATGACAGCCAAAAGCCGTTTACAATTACCCCCTCGCAAAAGAAGCTTCTCAAAGACATCAAACAATATGTGCTGAATCGGCCATCTAACATCCAGCACGCCAAGCCGCTGGACCTCTCACCAGCCCTTCCCGCAAGAGATCGAAAATTTGTCGAACAACTCGCAGATGACCTACGGTTGATGTGGACGACGATAACAGACGATCATGGGGAGCGTTTCATCAGACTTCAACTGCCCGGTTCCACCGTTGCAGCTGAGGGCAACGATGATGAGTCTGAAGAGTCAGAGGATGAAGAAGCTCTCATGGCTCTTCGACGAGTGATCAAGAGATATGAGAACGCAAAGGTGCACGAGCAGACCGCAGAAGAAGCTCAGATGGCTGCCGAGCAGAAGTACGAACAGAAGTTCCAGGAATGGAAGAACAAATACTACATGGAGAAATTTGGTCATGGATTGGAAGACGAAGCGGCAATGACCAAGTTGACGGAGAACTATGTGCAAGGTCTTCAATGGGTCTTGTTCTACTACTATCGTGGTGTTGTATCCTGGCCGTGGTATTTCCAATTTCACTATGCGCCAATGATCTCCGGTTCGTTCTCACTTCCTATCATAATCATATATTCATGCTGATAGCTCTTCTCTAGATGTGAAAAAAGGCCTTGGTGCTAACATGGATTTCAAACTTGGACAACCATTCCGCCCATTTCAACAGCTCATGGGCGTGTTACCTGACCGTAGCAAAAAGATTGTTCCCACTGCTTATTGGGACTTGATGACATCCTCTGAGTCGCCAATTATCGACTTCTATCCTCGTGACTTTGAGCTCGATATGAATGGCAAGAAAATGGAATGGGAGGCAGTCGTTAAGATTCCTTTCATAGATGAAAAACGCTTACTTCCTGCCATGGCCACCAAGGAGCATCTTTTGACCCCAGAAGAGAGGGCAAGAAACGAATTTGGCGTCACGCTAAAGTTCACATATTCTCCATCAATCGAATTCATCTACCCCTCGTCGCTTCCTGGAATCTTCCCGGATATCCCCAACTGCCATTGTATTGAGAACATTTATGATCTCCCAACTATGGATGGACTTGAACATTTTGTTGGACTTGTTGATGGCGTTAAGCTCGGCGCAGCAGCTTTGGCAGGGTTCCCAACTCTCAAGACATTGCCGCATGCCGGGCAACTAGCCTTCCATGGCGTCAATGTATTCCAGCAGGACAGTCGCAAGGAAAGTATGGTCATTACATTACTTGGGCCAGAAGCGAGATCCAATGTTGAATTGGCCAAGCAGAAGCTTGGACAACGCGTCTATGTTGGTTACCCATTCCTGCAGGAAGCCCTCGTCGTCCGCGTGTCGGATGAATTGTTTGATTACGTCTTGCCTGAAGGAGAGCGACATGTCGTCTCGATACCACACTCTGCACCTCAAATAGAGCAGTGGACTCGAAAGTCGGACAAGATCGAGGGATACTATAGTAAACGCCTTGGAATGATCATTGGCCCGGTTGAATCGATGATACATGTTCAGTTGCTCAAGGGTCTGAGAAAGAACGATGATGGTGCGACAATCAAGGAGTTCGCAGATATCCCAGGGCAAGAGACAGACTATGCTTTGCAGCTTGTCGTTGATCGGGTCATCAGTGAAGATGAAAGGTTCCTCGAGAGAGAGGCGCTGTCTATTGAAGAAGAATTCCCAGAGAATTCAAAGGCATTCTTCCTCGGAGAGTTTAATTATGGAGCCCCAGTGCAGGTCACTGCCCACGAAGCTGGAAAGGTCCATGGCATCATGATTGCTGTCAAGGGTAAGGAGCCCGAATTCGGTAAACAACATGTTCGACAAGCAGAGAAATTCGCGCCCTATACGCCATCCTTTGCAATTGCAAGAAACCTTCGTTTGAACCCTCTTGTTTTGGCAAAAATCACCTCCTCTTTCTCCGTGACGATTGATGGCTCGCGGGCAAATCTCGGCTTGAATCTGAAGTTCGAAGCTCGCAAACTCAAAGTCCTTGGCTACTCCCGCCGGGGAGAAAGTGGTTGGGAATTCAGTAATAAGGCAATTGACCTTATTCAGCAATACATGATCAGATTCCCAGATTTCATTGCCGGTATTCAACGCAACCCGCAAGGGGACAAATACGAGCCCACAGACTTCTACCCGGCAGATATTGCAATGGACAAAATCAAAGAGATCAAAGCTTGGTTGAAATCTATCGAGTCCAAACATCTAGAGAAGGTTCCTCTCGATGCTGAACAACTCGATTCTGACGTTGTGAAACTCATCGAGGCCGATGCAGATCGCTTAGTGCAATCGCAGGCGACACCTGAAATCAAGAAGATAAAAAGCGTTCCGCGACAAGCACTATTGAAACCCGCCGATGTTGAACATCGACTTGGAAACCAGCGATTCGCCCTGGGAGATCGTGTTATCTATGCTCAAGATTCCGGAAAGGTCCCTCTTGCTACTCGAGGAACCGTCGTCGGGCTGACTCGCACTCCTCGAACAGTCTTCCTTGACGTTGTGTTCGATGCGCCTTTCATGAGTGGAACCACACTGGGTGATCGCTGCTCTCCGTTCCGAGGGCAAACTGTACCCATATCCTCTGTCCTCAATCTTACTGACCGACAGCTTGTGGCTGGCTCACGAGCTGCAACGAATAAGAAAGCACAAAAGACATCAGCGAATGTAGGCTATGGGTCACCACTCGGACCTGGCGGGTTGGGTCAGCTAAGGGAAGCTACGCCCCCTGCTCCGCTACGAGGATCGTATCGCGGTGCGATTTCTGGACAGACAAATGGACGTGGCGCCCACAGCTCACGGGGTGCCCGTGGCGCTCCGAATGGAGCCCCTACTCAACCCGGTCATCCTTATTCTAACGCAAATGCTTTGCAAAATGGCCAAAACTTCCGCGGGACAAGAGGACGCGGACGTGGCAGTGCTCCTCGCGGGCAACACCAGACTCGGGGAGGCTATACATCCGTGGAGAACGGTCATGAAGATGAAGGACTGGCTCGCAACAACCCGAACTTCCGGCCAAAGAGCTACAATAATGTGTCTCCCCCAGCTGGCTTGAATAACGGAACTGGAAGGGGACGACCCAATGGAAATCGTGGAGGAAATGCCCCTGGTGGTCGGGGTAGAGGTGCGGCTAGAGGAAAGAAACCTGCGCAAGCTGCTGAGTAGATATTGCAAGATTATTGCAAGGTTTTCTATGATCAGGCTTGTACTGTATTAGATGATGAAGGTTGGAGTATGACGAGTGAGAAATCCATCGTCATAGTTATTGTATGATGGTTCTAGAAAATTATAGAAAGACCAAGAGGCTTGTACAGGCGATGATTATCGGCAGCATGTTGCCCAATTCTTATCTCCCTCGTACTTTGATCCCAATATTGTAGTAAGTGTCGGTATCGTAAGGCTGTTAACACTACATGAATGAGGATGTTTCTGCCTCAGGCCGCGGTTTCTGAAGAATCCAATCACGTGGTCTCCGTGCTACTACGCAATTATAGACTTTGCCCGCTCCGTCGGTCAGAGACAACCGACTTGCCAGATAGCCTTGTCAGATCACAAGTGTTTCATCGATTATGACCATGGGCTTGCACGCTCTTCGGTAGCTCGGAGGTCACAATTCACGTATAAAGATATCTTCGTCCTCGCTAGATTGTCGCTTCGACTGACGTATCGACATACCTCCATGACTTTACACACTTTCAGCTCGTGCATATCGACTACCCGCATTACAAAACAACGCTTCAACATGACCATGCTTTGTTTATTTTCTATAGCCATGCTTCCAATCAGATTTGGTGGCGGCTAGCTTTGCCTTTGAACTACCGTTGAATCCGGCGTGGTTTCTATTAGCAGGCGTCGCTTTACAATATCGACCATCCCGAGCTACGGTTGCTAGTAAATACCCGATATGTCCGCATTCCCACCGCGCCTTTTGATCTTATACAGCTGCGTTCCTTGATTATTGTGTATATGGGACGGTACCAGACAACCCTAACATTCTCTATTCTATACGTTGGAGGATATGTTTTGAACTGTGAAGTGTTCGATTCGACGACAGATGAGAAGGCTCGCACATACCGTCGAAGGACGGACTGACACTGCTTTGCTGTCGTACTTGACAAATATTCTGCGTTATCTTTTCGCTTTTGCATGATGGAACTTTGGACAACAAAGCTATCACGGCAACAAGGGTAGTATAAACCCTCGGCATCATGGGACAAGTGTTTCTTGATGATCTTTCGTCTTCCGTAGATAATCCGTCCAGCTTCCGGCTGTCTTTCTTCCATGAAAGATTCCCACATTAAGCTAGGCTACAACATCGGGCATACAGCCATCTTCTACTTCGCCCCGTCATGGACAATGGAGGCACGTGCGGACTTACAGCTCGTGGCCATTACTATATGATTTCGACTTCGCGGACACGTACAACTTGTTGAATTCTGGACTCGTTTTGTCTTGTGGCGGATATCGAGTCTAAGGTCAGTCTGAAAGGTGGATTCAACAGGGCAAGCTCTCGGACCATGACGCTCCTTTGAGTGATTGTACAAGAGTCTACCAGTTGCTGGAGGTGGCTTTGGCTGGAGCACTTTCGTAGAGTATCAACTTTCGTGGGATGGGCGTTCCTCCCTAGACAATCTCACGTCATGAGATTGTGGCAGCATGACGCGGATATACTGCGCCTTGGAAGTATCCATGGATCTGGTACGGAAAGAGTTCACTGTAGAAGACTTGTTACGATGCAAGTTCTGTATACTTGGGATATGCGCCAGGTGCGTATACTCCCTCCAACAAAGATAGTACATACGAGAGTGATGATATTGTTGAGTGTTGATACTGACAGCAGCCTCAGGCAAGCACAGCAGCTGCCCGCCGAGAAGCCGAGACGTGGTTGTGCCCCGGAAAAACAAATGATCCGTCCACCCTGCGCTAATCTCCGAACAGCCTTGCGAATGCCAGCGACAAATCCAGGCAAGCCGGTCCAGAAAGAACTTTCGTCTGTGGTGAGAGGCGACGCCCTATAAATTCCCCATCTTCTATACGACACGATTCCGGCTCGCATTACAGGGACTTGCTCCGAAAACTATAAGCCTTGGATGATTCGACTTTTCCCGCAATTTTCTCTATAATCTCCCCACCCGATGCACTCATCGAAGAATCTATGGCTGGATCTCGCAGGAGTCCGGGGCTGAAAGACGAGTGGAGAGTTACACAAGAACAGCAAGATAATACTGCTTTTGTTCGCGATCGGTTTCCCAAACACGAAAGGGACAAGAATAGACACCGTGGGAGACGCAGGCCTAGTGGTCGTGAACGTCGCTCGAGATCACCGTTACCGTCGCGTTTAGGCCCGCACGACGACAGTTTGGGACATCGTGAATCGTCACCTGGACCTTCGGTATCTCGACGACCGTCATTTACTTCCACCCATTCACGGCCTGTGAGCCGAGACGGACCAAGGCCTCAAGAGGCGAACGACACATCACTTGAGAGATCACACGGACGCGGCGGCGCTGACTGGGAAACCTTCCCACAATCGCGACGCGGTCGCTCTCCTCGTCGTCCACGTCGAGAACGTAACCGCAAAAATCGGAACGCAAACCAAAATCGAGGGCAGCCGAATCAGCAAGGAAAGCCGTCAAGGCGAGAGAGTTACCAGGAGCGAAATCCCAGAAATCGGCCCTATTCGAGCGGAGGATTTGACCACACGTCTCATTTGTCTTTGTCGCCTGAAAGGCATCCAGGATCACAACGGTCATTTAGTCCGGGGTCAGTGTACGAAGATCAGAACGAGCGGGGGCAGTCGCCTCATTCTGCTGTGTCGAGAATCACCAGACGTTCGTCATCTATGTCACCAAATCGGGAAGGTAGCATTGGATTGAACCATCATCTTTTAGCTACAGCAGGATCAGGAAATTCACCGTCCATATCTCATCCGACTGCTGAGGCTCACAATAATAACAGTGGCAACAATCACCTTTCTGAATCATTGCCTAGACACGAAAGGATGAATTCGGCACAGGATTTTGATATGCGGGATGCTCCGACAGGACCACGTGCGGACAGGCAAAACTCTTCACAGTATCCAAATGGCAGAGGTCGCAACAAGCAAACAGGGAATGATATGCAAGATCCAGACCACAGCAACATCCCTCCAAATTATGCAAATACTCCTCAACGCGGAGGTTATCATCGAGGTGGTTATCAAGATCGTCGTTTCTCCGGCCATGGTTCCGGCTTCAACGGTTCTGTTGCACACCGAGGCAGAGGTCATTTTAATAGTTCCCAATGGATCCCGACAGGACCTCGAGACCGAGAAGGCCAGAATAATTCTCCCAAGTTTCCCAGTCGTTCCGGTTCGAATACACCACAATACCAAGTTTCTCAATTCAACGAGCAGCCATTATCGGACACCCACCATGATGATAGTTCCAGGTATCCAGGCGATGGGAATATGGAAGATGTTCAAGCACGGTCGAATACAGGCTTTGAAGATGCCCAGAATATGCCGCCACCTCCCCGAGAACCTACCTCTTCGACAACTCCAGCAAAAGAAGGCGGTAAATTCAGCTTTGCATTCAAGTCTAAAGCGAATCCCCCTCCTGCTGCTAAGCCTGTTCCCGATTTGGCTCAGAGAATGCAAGTTCGTGAACCTCCTCGAGGGCCAGCCCAGAGAACTCCTGAACAGTCATCTCGCAATAGGATGTCTGGACCATTGCCGCCGCCGAAGTATAAACAGGACCATCGACCGGATAGGAGAGATCGAGACAGAGATTCACACCGCGGCCGAGGAGGCAGAGACGAACGACGAGATTTCCACTCGAGAAACCCGCGCGACTCAAGGAGGGACGACCATCGATTTGACTCCCGTGGACCGCCACGTCGCGATGATCAGCGATCTGACTTTCGACATGATCGTGACCGTCGCCGGGATAGGTCTCCGGAGCCGAAGAGACAGAAAAGACTTGTTCAGCGCGTCAAACCCCGACGGATCCTGCCAGAAGAGTTTCGAGATTCGGACTCGGTATACTATCGCAAACCCGGTGACGAATCTGTTATTGGTGCCGGGACTTATGGAAAGGTCTTTAAAGCGATACATATATATACACAAGACAAGGTCGCTCTGAAAAGGATACGAATGGAAGGAGAAAAGGACGGGTTTCCCGTTACGGCAGTGCGAGAGATCAAACTACTCCAACATCTGCGGCATAACAACGTGGTTAGCCTATTGGAGGTTATGGTGGAAAAGAACGAATGTTTTATGGTATTCGAATATTTATCGCATGATCTGACTGGCTTGATCAACCATCCGACTTTCACACTTACGGAAGCACACAAAAAGGACCTTGCTAAGCAGATGTTTGATGGTCTCCAGTACCTCCATCATCGCGGTGTACTTCACAGAGATATCAAGGCTGCCAACATTCTCATCAGCAATCGCGGCCAGCTGAAATATGCAGATTTTGGATTAGCGCGTTTCTTTTCCAAAAGTCGCCAACTAGATTACACGAATCGTGTTATTACGATATGGTATAGACCTCCAGAGCTCCTTCTCGGGGACACCCGATACGGACCAGCGGTTGATATTTGGAGCGCCGCGTGCGTCTTTATGGAGATGTTTACAAAGAAGGCAGTGTTTCCGGGAGACGGAAAAGAGCTCAATCAACTCGATAAACTCTATAGCAGCCTTGGAACGCCAACTCGAGCCGAATGGCCCGGCATTGTCGACATGCCGTGGGTAGAATTAATGGGGCCTACGGAAAGAAAGAAGAGAGTCTTCGAAGATACATATCGAGACCTTTTGAGCTCAGGTGCTCTCGATTTGATGTGCCAGATCTTTCAGTATGATCCTGCCAAACGACCGACGGCGGATGAAGTACTTGCTCATGCATACTTTGCTGCTGAAGAGCCCGGTCCACAACAGGCTACTGAGTACGTCTCTCTCTGACTTTATTGTACCTACAAGCATACTAACATGATTCTACAGACTCGAGAATATCGAGGGCGACTGGCACGAATTCGAGTCAAAAGCACTACGCAAGGAAAGAGATCGAGAAGCCCGCGAAGCTCGAAAAGACAAAGAAAGGGAAAAAGAGAAAGAAAAGAGAAGGGCCAGCACTGGACCTCCTCAAGAGACGGAGCGTGATGCGAAGCGACAGCGTCAAGAAGGCGATGGTGCACACCAGCAAGGATAACGAGCTCTTACTGTTGTCTGAATGCTTTTACTATAGAGCTGATCATGCTGTATCCATTAACCATTTGCAGATGGGTTCACAATAAAATTCTAATACTATGATTATAATCAGTTCCTCCCCCCCCCCCCCCCCCCCCAAGTACCTACTCAGGTAGATATGATCAAATGTGCAGCCCTCTCTGTCCTCTCTCACAACAAGCCTCTTTTTATCATTGACCTATGCTTGGTACTAAGTGCTGCCGAGAGATCCATCAAGTCGGAGAGGCCTATATAGATGCTTATTCTTTTGCTCAGTATTGGCCAAAATATACTATCTTAGATGAAATTGGGTTACGTATAAGTCCAACACAAGTGGCTGACACTAATAAAAAATTTGATGTGATCGATTCCTGGTGGCTTGAGAATGTGGTATTGGTCATTTCATACCTACGTAATACGATTCACAGAGGCACTCGGAGATTGAAAATTTATTATTCAATCGGCATTTTATTCCGCCGTTCGTATGGTGTTGGTTATAAGCAAGCAATCGGTCTTCATTTGAATCTAGAGTAGACGGGATGATGTTGGTGATGACTGTGACATCGCGGCTGTTGGCTGAGGGTTCTCGTCAGCGTGTAACCTCACTAACTCGTAGCTTATACTAGTACATATGTAGTACGTAGCGTTTTTACTACTTTTTAGAAGGAATAGTTTATTAGCCATGACCCATGTTCGTGAGTCGAGACTCGAGAATCTCGTATGTTAGGGCTAGTGCAGGTGCCGGTGGGTGCATGTGGAAAACATCAATCATTGATGACTTGCGCTTTGCGCGATGATACGTCAATCGGAATGGCGCCAGCAACATTTGAAGACTTTCATGCAATCCAAATAAAAGTTTTATGGCGTTTATTATCCTCCGGGTGAAAGCTCTCGGAGGCGAGCTGCGAAAGAGACGTCGCGGATGCTACTGGTCTTCCCATCAACGATGTTGATTAGGGCATCAGGCACAAATCCATGAAAGAAACGCTAGCTATGCATCAAGCCACGACTGGTGCCTTGTTAGGGGCGTGCTAAGTTCTCTACCAACAACAATGGTACCTCAACAGCGAGTCTAGGCTGGCCCCATTTGACGCCCTAAGGTGTGACGGTCCAGATCCTGAATGCCGCGTGCTATACAAATCTCAAGACTGAGTTTATCTAGGTATATAGTATATAAGGGACCTTTGTTTCCACCTCCGTAGTCAGTCGGAATAGGTCGTTCGTTGCATCTTCAGATCTTCATTTTCTCCTTTTTTGAGCTTGTTCTCATAGCCACTCCTTTAAAAACACGCTCTTTACATCAAACCCACGTTCTCTACCAATATACTTGCTTTCAGCAAACAACAATCATTGATCATCATGCAAGTCAAAAACTCCTTAGGGCTTAATGTCCTCTTGACGGCCCTCCTTGCCAGCAGCGCTGCGGCTCGTCCCCACGGCCATGACCACGTCCATCACAAGATACGTGATGTAGAAAAACGCTACACCACCTCTGGCTTTGGAGGAGTCACCACGCCCACCGGCTCTGGCGACACCTACTGCGGCAACGTCGGCTCCCCCTACGGCTCCAATATGATTGAAATCACCAAGGACGAGCTCGCCGACTACGAATACACCATCACTCTCGACGGCTCTTTCATCCTGCAGGAATACACTGTCTACTTCTGGAATAATTGCAACCAAGCCGGTCAACTTGCCGGCTTCTTCGACACCACTTTCCCTCTGACCGTTACCGTTGCCAAGGGTGGTAAATCGTACGTTGCCTTTGACGTTGATTCTCAGGGAGCCTTTGTCAGTTCTCCAACTTCAGTTGGTGTCCCCCGCGACCCCAGTGATGGCATTATCACCGGCTTTTGGGGTGAATGGGACTTCGATAACACCGCCAACGATGGCTGGAGTGGCTTTGATGTCTCTGCTTTGGTGGCTTTGAATAGTGGTGTCACTGACTACCCTGGCCTGGCGCTTGTTGGGAATAACGTGACTTCCTATATCACCAACAGCCTTGGATCTGCGTCCAATGCTTACAGTGAGAGCAGTGAAGCCGGCATCGGGGGAATTGGTGCGAATATTCTGCCTGGTCCTGTTGCTATCACTGCCTATTTGGCCTACAACGGCCAATCCGTTTAGATGCGTTCTTCGATTCTTCTCTTGTCTTGGAATGGAAGCACACATCAAACAGATATTCACTTGGTCGATCTGTCTTGGACGTTCTTCACGCAGCAGTAGCTTGAGAAAGTCCCTTTTTGCACTTTGCTGTACATACCTGGGTATTTTATGCCTGATGTACATAGATGCCAGGAACATTGGATTCGATTTATACATAGTTACCTCTCTCGCTCCATTATAACACCGCGACTACTCAGCATCGAGCATCAAGCAGCATGACGCTGGGCATCTGAGTGGCATATATATCTTTTATACAGGTAACGCTCTTCTTATCGCAGCGTCGAGGTCAGCCGCCGACTGCCCAGCCTCTTTAGGCAAGTGGGACACAAGCACGTCACGGTGGGATGCCGGACAGAACGCCGTCTTATAAGATCACAACCTTGGAAGCTTCAATGTTCATTTCATATACCTCGCTGAGTCTATTCTCTCGGTGTAGATTCTGTATAGCCATCCAGCTAAGCACCAGCTATAGACATTGAGTGAGTTATACATTGCTAATGACTCATCTACAGCTCACACCTCTATCGAGACCAGTCTTCTCCAGTCAAATCATCCCTTGAGCAACACCACAATTCAGACCTGACAAAATGTCTCATCTCGACGCATCTAAACTCTTCGCCATAAATGGTCTCGTCGCCGTCGTCACCGGCGGCGGAAGTGGTCAGTCTATCTACACCTTTATCACATATCAACATCTCTAACATATCATAAACAGGCCTGGGACGCACAATGGCCCTAACCCTCGCCCAAAATGGTGCCTCAAAAGTCTTCGTCCTCGGCCGTCGAGCCAACGCCTTGGACGAAACAGCATCCCTCTCCCCTCGTCCAGACGTAATCATTCCTGTTGTGGCAGACGTCGCATCCAAGGACTCCCTAGAAAGCGCATACAAAACCGTCGCTTCTCAAACAGAATATATCGATTTACTGATCGCGAACAGCGGGATATTAGGTCCGCGCAACGTACGCAATTTCACAGAAGACGGCAAACCCGTTCCCTTAGAGCAGTACAGGGAGGATCTCTGGTCAATCGACCCCAATGAAATGACCAATACCTTCCATGTGAACGTGACAGGCGCCCATTTCACAGTCATCGCATTCCTGCCCCTTCTAGACGCAGCAAACAAGCGTCGTCCACCCCAAGTCCCCAACAGCGGCAGCCTAAGTCCCCCCAGACCTCAAGTCATCATCACCTCCTCGATCGGCGGGTTTATGAGGCAAGTCGTGTCCGGGTTAGCATATCAACTCTCGAAAGCAGCCGTGACATCACTCATCAAAACACTCTCAACTACATTACTCGAATACCATATTAGGGTTAATGGTATTGCTCCAGGGATTTATCCGAGTGATATGACCACTACCAGGCTTGAAGAGTTTGGGACTCAGCATGGAATTACGGAGGGGGATGTGCCCAAGGATGCTGTGCCGTTGATGAGGGTTGGGTCGGAGCAGGATATTGCTGGGTTGGTGCTGTTTATGGCTGGGGCGAGTGGGGGGTATCTTAATGGGGCGATTGTTGTTTCAGATGGAGGGAGGTTGGCTTCGAAGCCATCTAGCTATTAGACCCTTTTTAAAGTGGGCGAGTGTTGGTAGATATAGATATCTGCACATAGTGGTTATATACAATTAGGCGGTCTCTATTCAATATCATAAGCTCTATAGAATATCTCTATATCGGTAGTCTATATCCTGGCAAGTTTGTCGCTAATATATTCCTGGTTGATAGCCGCTTGTATCAACTGGTTCGCTATAGCGGTGACTGGGGGTAGTCGCAGGTTGCCCTCGACGTAATCCTTGCTTGGGGGTTCGCCAAGCATGCCAGCACCGTTCTTCAGTGCTTCCTCGACTTCAGCAATGGAGAACCATTTCGCATCTTCGAGTTCAGGGTCGTGTTCCAGGTTGATGGTTTCATGTGCTGGGTCGCTGACTTGCGCAATGGCTCCAATCATGAGATTGGCAGGGTATGGCCAGGGCTGTGTAGAGTGAATAACGACCCGCGATAGTGTTACGCCTGCCTCTTCCCAGACTTCACGGCGCACAGCGTCCTCAACAGACTCACCGGGTTCAATGAACCCGGCCAGAGTCGAGTACCAGTTTGGTGGGAAACGTTTGGAGCGGCCGAGCAGAAGTCGCTTACCGTCCGCAGAAAGAGTGGCGACGATGATAGTAGGGTCGGTTCGAGGGAACGAAAGATTGGAGATGGTAGTGCGGGTTGAGCAGGGCTGCTTCTCCGGATTTTTGCCCTCTGCAGCTAACGCCTGATCGGTGGGTGGGCATGCACGTTTTGTACCTGCGTTAACGGAGAGAGTAGGTTGACCGCATGTTCCGCAGAATTTGTTGCGATTATTCCAATCCATATAAGCACGAGCCTGGGCATAAATGGCTCCTAAAAGTAATTAATCAGTACTGAAACGTGATAAGCAGGCACATCGTACATACCGTCGTTTGGCGGTTGCAGTAAATGTTGCCGTGTAGTGAATGGAGTAATCCCTCTCGCCGCAAGCTCCTCTACAACCATCTTGGCCTCAGCCTTCTGCTCATCGGTACCTTTCTCGCTGACATCCAGCGCAAAGTAGGGTCGCCCTTTATAAATAGTCCATTGCAACAGCTCCTCATCAGTCTGTACACTATCCGCAGCGCTCTCGTCAACGCCCAAAAAGACCAAGTCCGGCTTCGTCATGCGCGAGTCAAAATCCTTGAGCATTTCCTCTTCGGATTTATCAAAAACAGTTGGAGGCACGAGCTTCTGTACATCCTTGTACTCGGCATGGTATAAAGAGTTAGGGCCCTTGATCAACGGTGCCAGGTCTTTAAGAAGAACGAAGCGGGCAGATGGGTGCTTCACGGCAGCACTGAGGAAGGCATGGTCCGTTCGGAGGAAAGAGAGGCGGTTCAATGGAGAGCCTACCGCAATATATCAGTACACAAAATTGCAATCCAGAAACGAATCGAATGCGCCAGACCTCCAAAGTAGTTCACCGTCTCCTTGCCGAAGCGCCGGGCCAGCATCGAGTCCGCTTGGATGTGAGCGGGGGTCGGCAGCTGCAGGACAATATCGGAGTTGCTCATGATGCAGCGTTCTTGTATGAAGAAGATGTATGTCTTATAATTAATGAAACGCAATAACCAGAAAGAAAATATGAAAGAAAGAAAATGCAACGTACCTGAGCCAAAGATGGAGAGCGGAGGCAATCCCCGCCGCTGTTCCTTCCGATGGATTTATCAGCCAGATGATGACATAGCGTGCCTGGCGATTCAGGCATCAGGAATTAACCCTAAATGCCCATTCTGGTAACTCCTTCTATATTGAGGCATCCTTTTATTTGGCACTCTCCAGACAACGATGTCGGTTACAAGATTATATCAGTCGTGACTCGTATTCTAACTTTATGTTTAATTTGCAGGCTGCGCCAAATATGTCTGCCTGTGTTCAGCGTCCAAGCTGAAGGCCTGAAAGTATATCCTCAGGCAACAAGGCAACAAGGCGCACCCGCTAGCTGCTGCCTACAGTCAATTACCCCTATAAAAGCTGCCTTCCTCCTCCTCCTTCTCTTCATTCCTCCATCTCTATTATACTGTGAATACTGAATACTCTTCTGTCGCAAGTACATAGCTATTTGCGAGTGTACAAAAACTGTCAATTGTGTATATAGTTGACTGACACTATTTCGTATTTCTACGTGTACAATTGCCTTCATTCGTACCTATCCCCATATCAATCTTTAAACAAAAAGAAAGAAAGAGAAGAGCAACATGTCTCAGTCCCAAGTCACCGCTCACACGACTGAAATCGACATAACCAATCTACCTACCAAGTCGGTGACCTTTGCGCCAAATACAGCCACTGTTACTCGGGAGATCGAAAACATCCAAATCAAGGTGAGTGGCCCCGAATCCGAACACAAATGAGTTCACAAACTAACATTTCTTCAGTCTGGCGCAAATGAAATCACTATTCTGGGACTCGATCCTAATATTGACCCGGACTCGGTTCGTGTAGAGGGTTACGGTCTGGCGACCATCACCGACATTCAAACAGAAACTATCCCTCGGAAGCAGCAATTTCAGGACCAATATCCTGATCTTGTAGAAGAAGATGATGTTGATTCCGACGATGACTCAAAGCTCTCTGACGATGACTATGGAGTCGACAAGAGCGCTGTCAATGCTGCCAAGTCGGAGCTACAAGCGGCGGAGCAGACTCTGGCCGGTTTCCAAAACAGCCAGGATACTGCTGTCAAGGTCCTTGGGTTTTTGGACCACTACGGTCAAAGCATAAAGCCTGAGGAGGTGGATGTTGCCAAAATGGCCGAATTTTTGACTGTCTACCGAGAGCAACGAACATCAGAGAGCAAAACATACCAAACATCATCCGCAGATATTGCTCTTTGGACAGAAAAAGTGTCAGCTGCTCGCGAAAAGTTCAATCGTGCCGAGGCGGCCTTCAAAAAAGCAAAAGATGCCGCCTCGCGTGATATCCGTCGACAGAAGGAGAAGAAACAGCGCGAGAAACAGCAGAAACTCTTGGAGAAACGACGCATCATCCAACAACGTCGCAGATTTTGGACAAATAACGTGGGACAGGTTGTCGTTCATCTTGATCGTTCATCTGATTTTACACCTGGCCCAAGTAGGAGGCAGTCCATGACATCAGTTACTGAAGCAAGCGCCGATTCCAAACCGTCTAAGCCGCTTGACGAGGATTCCATCAACCTTCGTCTCACGTATGTGGTACCTGGTGCCAGATGGGCACCTCGCTACGAACTGAAAATCAGCACACCAAAGTCTTCTGCTGATTTGGTGTACCGTGCGGAATTCGAGAACACCACCTCCGAGACATGGAAAAATGCCAAAATAACCTTTTCGACTTCACAAACCTCTTTCTCTGGGTTAGAAGAGAAGATTCCGATTCTCGAACCCTGGCATGTGAAGCTCGGAAGTGCAACCGGATTGATTGTGAAGAATGGTATTTCTGACAGCAGCATGCAAAGCAGAAAAGAGATTATGGCCAATAATCCTTCGGCGTTCGCTCACCATAGGAAAGTGAAACTTGCTGCACCACAGTTCGGCACTGTCGCCCGGCCTGCTGCTCCTACAGGTTTCGGTAACGTTGCCACTAATACCGGCGGTTTTGGTTCAAATAGTAACACTGGGGGAGCGTTATTTGGTCAGGCGAATCGTTCTGTTAACAATAGTCTTTTCGGTAGCGCAGCCCCGCAGCAGCAGATGCAACAGATGCAACAACAACAGCAAGTGCAACCACCTTTCGCGGATCATTGGAGATCAGCACCTCCACCACCACCACCTGCGCCGGCTGCTAGAGCAAGAGCACTCCCCAGAGTGGGAGCGACAGATCTAGAAGGAAAGAGCGAGTCAGACAATGATTCTGATGACGACGGTGAAGCCATGACGATGGTCCAGGAGAATCAAACGATTGCACACCAAGACTCTGTTCGTCAAGACTACGGTCTTACTACAACATATGATCTCCCAGGACAACGTACACTGGAGCCATCTGCAGTCCAGCGACGCCATGTCATTGCTGAGCTTCATCTGACATCAGTCACGCTTTCACATGTGCTGATTCCCAAGCTCCGACGTGCAGCCTTCCTCAAGGCACGAATCACCAACACCACATCTGTCAGTCTGCTTCGGGGTAAAGCCGGCATGACCGTTGACGGCACATTCTTGGGCTCGACTACACTTTCGAGCTGTGAGCCGCGTCAATTTATCGACTTGTCTCTTGGTGTGGATCCGTCTGTCCTGGTATCGTATGCCAAACCAACTGCGCGTCGAGCCACCACAGGATTCTTCAGCAAGGAGGACTCTGCTATCTTCACGCGTAGCTGTTGGATCAAGAACACTAAGAAGAGCGATGTTTCGATTACCGTCTTCGATCAGGTTCCCGTCAGTGAGGATGAAAACCTGCGCATCAATATTATCGAGCCAAAGGGACTGGACAAGGAGAACGATACGGCAAATCTGCACGAGTTGTTGAAGAAGGGAGAAAATGGCAAGGGAGATGTTCTACTAGGAAAGAATGGTCAGATCAAGTGGAATATTACGCTGAAACCGGGCAAGGATATCAAATTGGTGCTGGAGTACGAGAGTCGCATTCCCAGTGGACAGCAGATTATTGGTTTGGACTGATTACCTCGTTACTGAACATCACCGTCCTGGAGTCATCTCGTCCTTTATCTTTGTCATATCAGAATGCCTATCTAGGCGTTATATAGTAACAAAATCTGTTATATAGTTAGCCTCAATATAGCTTACGGCAGTTGATCGAACTTTCAGACTTGAAATTAAACAAAGTACGTAGTAGGATTCAAGTCTAGCAATACAAAGACAGCGAACTAGGGCTACGTAGTTCGGCCGAAGCTTCCGCCGAGGCCTCGGTGGAAGACCTAATCTCGGTCGAAGCCCAACCTCAACCTCTTTGCAGTTGACGACTTCAACAATTTCGAACAACCGGGAAGAACATATCACATTAAGCAATCGATACTAGACTCCCACGGTGGAATAATCAATGGTCAATTATCTCCAGAGTTCACATAGATGTGATGGATACTTCTCATCACCGAGACCCCAGTTCGACCGGTTGCGAGTATCCCGTCAAGCAGCGAAAAGTCCGCAAAGGGACACGGAGCTGCTGGGAGTGCAAACGCCGAAAAGTGAGATGCTCGTTTTCTGCGGCCAACGATAACTCCACAGTCTGCGTTGCTTGTCGGAGACGTCGCACTCCGTGTGTTAGCCAGGAGTTTTCGGAGGATTATGCCCCTCCCTCGTCTGCTGACGTAGTGCCGGATCACGAATCTACAGCAAATCGTACCTCGGAGCCTGCTGCTCTGTTAACACCGGAATCTTCTCGAGGTTCAACCCATGATGACCATCACGCGCTTTCAGGAGCGCACAAGTTAGCCGAGCTGTCAAAGGCACTTCACGCCGCCTTGCCGGCTCAGGCTGATATTGATACTATATGCAAAACAACCTCGGCGTGCTTCTTGGTCATATTGCAGCTACATACACGACCACGGGATGAACTTGACCATGATGAAGATAGATTAAAGAGACAGGTTGCCGACACTCCACCAGCCAACACCCATCCAATCATCCTGGCGAGGCACATGCTTCTGTTGGCTAATTTGCTGCAGGACATGCATGCTGATAATGGAAACATTAGGATGTCCGAGCCACCCCAGACAATCATGGATCGATTATTAGATACAGTCTCAACTTTGGTCATGACAAAGGAAAGTCTCGTTGCAACCGTTGACGGAATTCAATGTGTTCTGCTAGAGGGATGCTTTCACGCCAACGGTGGCAATCTTCGAAGTGGATGGCTTGCCTTCCGCAGAGCTTTGAGTCTTGGGCAGTTGCTGGGTCTTGATCGCCCCCAGATTCCGCCCTTGCCGATTGTTGATTCAAGGAGGAAGGTAGATTTGCATCAACTTTGGTTCCGAATACTTTACTTCGACAGATTTTACTCAATGATGCTCGGGCTTCCTCAAAGTAACATAGACACGCCGGCGGCATTATACAACACCTTTGCCAACAATAAATCGATCGACCAACTCGAGCGGCTCCAGGTGCAAGTTGCATCTCAAATAATTGAGCGCGACAGGCGACACGCGTTTGCGGAGGAGTATGAAACTACTCGAGAGATTGACAGGCAGTTGCTCCAGGTAGCCCGAGATATGCCAAATAGATTCTGGCTTCCATCTCCACCAAATGTCAGTTTGGGCGAAAAGGAGGTTGTTGTTGCCAGCTTTCAAGACACAGCTATTCTAATGGACATCTTGATTTATTACAACCTGCTCAACCAACTTCATCTACCATATCTACTGTGGTCGGACTTTGGCGATACGAACTATGAATACTCCAAGATTGCCTGTATTCAAGCAAGCCGCGAGGTGCTGACGCGGTTCATTATCCTCTTGAATTCCAACAACTTATCCTTTTTCTGTCAGCGGGTTGATTATTTTGTCCTGATGGCTTCCATGACTTTGCTGCTAGTCTACCTTGGCAATCATCGCAGTCCTCAAGATCCAACAAAGACATCAAGCGCGATTCCGTATTTACTAACACCGCATCAACGCCTCTCTGACCGTGCTACGATGAAACAGGTGCTCCGTCTCATCGAGCGGGCTTCCGCAAAGGGCTTCAAAGAGTCTCAACGAAAGGGCATCAATTTGCTGCGCTGTTTGCTCAGCATCGAGGCTGATGCAGCCTCCGGACAGAGTTATGTTATTACAACCGGCCCCAGCCACTATCAACAACAGTCTGAATACTTCGACACTCATAGCAGCGACACCGAAGACTCGGTGTGTATAAACATCCCTTATCTGGGTATGATCAAGATCACACGTCAAGTCCCAGCTGTCTCGGATATGATGAACCCGCTACAGTCAAATGGAGTGCATGGAAATAGCATATATCAATCATCAACGACAAGCCAAGTGTCGGAGCAATTTCCGTATAATTCAATGGCGTTGCAAGATTTGGGTGACGACCTGGCTGCAGCGAGTGATAGTTTTCCACTATCTTTTCAAGATATTGATCTGGACTTTTTTGATAGTTTGGTGCGAGGGAGAGATTTTGAGTTTGGTCTTGAGGGGTTCGATGGTGTTGTATGATTATGACTGATAGCCCTAATTGAGCACATACGGATTTTTGTGTCTATGAAATAATGAAGAAGTAACTTGAATTCCCTAGATCAGACAACTCTAGAATGAATAACTGCTCTATCGTAAGTCTCCTAATGCTGTTAATTAAAAGTACAAATTATGTCAGTCTAAACAGTAAATATAGTGCATGCATGATGTCTTTGACATCGTCTATCGCCAACCTCGCCTTACCTGGGCATGTCCTGCCCAATAATCGTATGCATTCATGTTCTCCTGATTGCTGCAATCAAGCCATCCCAACAACAATCTCCCTCTTCGACCCATCATCATCCTCCGCCTTCTGCTCATGCAAATTCTTAAATGAACTCAAGAAACTAGCCAAAAACGAAACACCCGCCATAGCAATCGCAATGTTGAACGTCGCTCTGGTACCAGCTAGATAACCATCGAGCACAATCGGGAGCTGATCAGCGGGGAAAATTTGGCGGAGCTGTGTTGCGCCTGAGGCGATGAGTTGGATGCGGTCGATGCTCGAGGCGGTTTTGATGACCGTGTTGAGGAACGCTGCCTGCGCGGCCGCGAGGGAGAAGGCTCCGCCGATAATTTGGAAGACTGTCATACATAGTTAGAACGGATACTTCTGTCTAGAGCACTTGGGGGATGACTTACAGAACAACATGGCCGTAACTTTCGAGATATCGGCAGCTTTGGCATTAGCCTGGGCGATAGTGATCGTAATCTGAAATGGGACCGAAACACCAACACCTGCCAGTATCTGATACCCAATCCATTTACCAGTGCTAGTATCAAAGTCCAGAAGACGGAAAAGCCCAAACGCTATGGCACAAATAGCTGCTCCAGCAGCCATGAAGGGTACCGTCCAGCCTGTTTTGCCTACCAGAAAGCCTCCCAACGCTACTCCAAAGCTGATTGTGATGACGATAGGAAGATTTCGTACACCGGACTCGATGGCGCTCACGTTCTGGATGCTTTGGAAGTAGATGGGAAGATAATAAAGGATAAGGAAGTAGGCTCCGGCGAAGAAGAATTGGAACAGAGAGCCGGCCCAGATGGATCGCCTTTTGAATAAGCGTGGAACAATCATGGCGCGTTCCTGTTGGAAGTATTCCCAGGCGATGAACGCAGCAGTAATCAAGACAAACCCCACGATGAGGCCGATGACCACGCTACTACTCCACGGCTTGGTTTGTCCGCCGTACTCAAAGGCCATGATGAAAGTGATGATGGAGGCCATGCAGAGTATCACGCCAATGGGATCCATCTGAAGCAACCTTTCCCTCCATGTAGCCTGAACAGGTTTCGCCTGGCTCGGAGTATGGAAAAAGAAGAGAATGATAAGTGCCACAGCGCCACCGAGAGGTAGATTGATATAAAAACACCAGCGCCAAGTGACTTTATCAGCGAAAGCGCCGCCCAGCAGGGGACCGACAACTGCAGCGAATCCATACGTTGCTCCCGTAATACCGATGAACGCCGGTCTGCGTCGCGGTTCGACTGAGAATGCGACAATGGTAAATGCGCCTGT
This sequence comes from Talaromyces sp. PL2406, assembly GCA_023626215.1. Classification (NCBI taxonomy): domain Eukaryota; kingdom Fungi; phylum Ascomycota; class Eurotiomycetes; order Eurotiales; family Trichocomaceae; genus Talaromyces; species Talaromyces sp. PL2406. Next base: position 1,542,159 of record JAMAGL010000004.1, on the reverse strand, counting down.
CGACATACCAGCACCACCAAGACCGGCAATGGCACGACCGAATATGAAACCAATTGTGTTGGGGGCGACTCCACAGACCAGACTGCCGAGCTCAAAGACGAAGACGGATACTAAGAATGCGATTTTGAGGTTATAATAGGTGTATATTTTGCCCCAGGATGTTTGGAAGCCGCCGAAGGTCATAAAGTATGCACTGGATTCTTGTTTAGTACCTATGTAGATCATCGCTTCGATTTGACTCACCTTCCAAACCATGATACCTGGCTAACATTGTGGAATTCGTCTGTGATTTTAGGAATCGCGGTGCCAACTATGGTCTAGATTTGATGTGTTAGACTGACTCTGATGCCCTTCTTGACAGGCAAACTCACCTGGTCAAGAGCAGTCAAGAAAACACTAAACATCACAGCCATGGTAATCAAGGCCAAGGGGAAGGCGCTGGGGTATTCAACATTTTCGGCTGCAGTTTCCGTAGACTCTGTAGATTCCGTCTCTTTGGCGATGGTTTCTGTGTCCGTTGCTTCAGTGGCTTTTTCCACGTCTGGATTGTTTTCCAGGCTCTGTCTGGGTGATTGTTCAGCCGTCATGGTGTGTCGTTTCGATGCTGGTTTTGTCAATGAGTCGAACAGTGTAAACGCGAAGTTGAGAGATGCACGATGAGCTTTAAATCTGTTTCAGCTCATAGGTAATTGGCCTTAATGGATTACTCTAAAGATACATATGTAGTACGTAGCGAAAAAAAATCCCTTTATACTACTTGCCAATGGCCCCAGTTAGGGTTTGACCGAACACACAGGTCATCGCCCGAACGAGATATATCGCATTACTCAATCTAGAATTAATAATCAAATCTTAGGTAAAATTATACTCTAATTCAATCCTTCTGGTTTTACTTTTCCAGAGCTTCTCCAGCAACTCATGAGAGAAAGGGGTGATGCACGTCGGTCGAGTTGTGTTCCGCCGAGGCTTCCACCGAAGCTCGGTCAAGTGAGCCCTATACTTGCCCGATTGGGGAATTTAAATTAATAATGTGATGTTCCTCTCCTTTTTGCATGTAGATGAGCTATACGCGGTTCAATTTGCACCGAGAATGAAGAAATGGCTTCATCTAGTGACTGCAAGCTTACCAATGCCTGCAGAATGATCTGATGTCTGAATGAATGCTGAATTCAGTAACTTGCCTACCTCTGCTATAATCCTACATCACCAATATCTAAATCTACCTTGAAATACCAGTAACCCTCTGCACAGCATCGCCGAAAGGCAGTTCCGGATCAATAACCCCTGCAACCTTCAACACATCAACCGTCTTTTGCACAATCTCCCTACTCAATCCTTTAGTCGTCTTGACAAAGCGAGTCGCTTTCAACCACTCCCTCGCATCCTCTTCAGCATATGTGCATTTAAAATCTCCCGTACCCAGCAACTTGATAACATCCTCCGTATTGCTCTCGAAAGCAGCAATACCTTTATCGAGCAAGCCAAAAAATGCCTGCAGCGTCTTGTCGCTCTCCGGCGTCGGAAACGTCTTTGTAGATGCCACAATGAGCCACGATGGCCAGGGCGTATATATCTCACCAATCTTCTTAAGTGGCGGTGGGGTTGTCGATGGCACAACGGGATCAAAGTATGGCTTCGTAGTGAATTGCTCCCACATGAAGAATTCGGCCTTTTGCGAGTCGCCGGTCGATGAGACCCCCTCTCTCAGATCGGCGAAGGGGCCGAGAATAGCGGGTTTGAGGCTTTCGACGGCCCAGCCTTGTTGTTGCGAGAGGACAAAGGACATTATATGTGATCCACTGATCTCGTCAGTACGAAGTACTGCACAGGATAAGAAGCGGTTAATACTAACCTCCCCAATCTACTCACGCCAACACGCGAATCCCTCAAATCGGCCACCCCATTGATATCCTCCCTATTCCTACCCGTCACAATCGCCCATCGTAGAGGTGTCTCAACCCATTCGCCCACTATTCTGTACCCGCCACCGTCGCCAGCAGCCTTGCTAGCTTCCAATTGCTGTTTGCCCGTCAAACCCGCGATCCAGCCCTCAGTCAGACCGATACCGATATCAATCTCGTTGGAGCGGAGGGATGTGATCATATGCCCTGTTCCGGAGGGGAAGGATATGAGTTCCAGCTCATAGGGGAGGTTGGCGTAGGAAGGGTCGCGAATCGCGAGGTGGAGGGGTGCGAGGTAATGTTCTTGGAGTTGTTAGTATGAACGACTCAAGGGGGGGAGGAGTCAATGTACCTGGCACGTAACCTACTCGGATTGTTTTCTTGGGAGCTGCCATGTTGTCTGTCTAGTTTACGACGCTGTAACTCAGTCAGTTGGAATGGCAAAGGAGAAAAGGTCCTGATGTCGATCGACTTCATGGATGATGATGCGGGGTCACCCCCGCCATCCAACAGTATGAGGAGATGCGTATAAAAATTATCTTAGATCCGATAAACACCGACGAAAGTATATATAAAACGAATCGCACCTGTCATGCACATTAAATTTGTATATATACCTATATGGCCCAAAAATGCTCTATTATATATTGACTCCCTGACCTTCCAAACCATTGTTCAAGAGAGCCTGACGGTGTAGTGTACCTGATAAAAGACACTCAACCCAGATGAATATCCTTCTCATTCGCACTCCATCGATCACCATTCGTTGTCGCCGCATAAGCAGCGTTCCCAGTCCCAAACATCACATATTGCACACCCAGGTACATATCGCACATGCACTGGAAGATAGCGCAAAACTTGAAAGCTGGAGGAATAATATCCTTGGTATAAAACAGATAGCTCATCTTCATAACGTCACCGAGAAGCCAAGACCCTAGAACAGAGACGCGGAATCCCTTGCAGGAACGAGAGCGCTGGTTTGCGAGGACTTGTGGAACGGGTAGGAAAGCTTCGACTGTGAGTCCGGCGACGCCGAGGAGGTTGGTGTACATCTCCGTTTGGGAGATGAAGGGGAGGAAGACGTGTATCACGAAGAGGGCGCCCGTGAAGTAGCCCAAAAAGGTCCAATACCTAACAACAACCATGTTAGTATACACTTATCTGGACAGTATGGGAGTGACATACGGCTTCTCGCTCCTCCAGCGCCAAAAGTTGTATGGTCGCGTAAATCCCATAAGCGTGTTATCCTGACGCTGTCCACTGAATGGCGTGTGCTCAATGCTATCCTTTGTGCTCGGAGTCGGTCGATTGGTCAATGCGATTTTGAGTAGTACCAATTGAACGAATATCATGTTGATTGCTTGGACGAATAACGAAGTCGCGTAGTATGAGCCGAACCAGTAGAAGAATCTACGAATACGTCTTGTTAGGTCTCTGTACTTGTTCGAGCGAGGCTAGGATGGGACGCACTTGAAGATCGATGCTATGAGCATAATCAATGGAATGTCCAAGGAGAAGCCGGCTGAGTTCTTGCTCTTATGGATGCTATGGATCTGATCGGCATAAGACGTGATGGGCGCGGTAATGAGGCTGCAATCATAAAACACAGTGTTAGAAACAAGTGACAATCAGTCAATTGATGCTTCGAGGGTAGAGCTCGTACAAGAATGGCGCCCCATATTCTAGTATAATGTCGAGAATCCACATGGTCGCTGTGGAGTGTCTCTCCCTTCGCTCAAAGACTGGAAATTATACAATAGTTGACAGACGAAATCGAGGAGCAGTTGAGGTCAATCAGGCTGGTATTGTCGTTGATTATGATCTTGTCAGGCACCGGAGTCTTCGGATGAGTTGGTGTTTCACAGACACTGGTTCGATTAGAAATGTCGGAGAGCCTGGTAGATGATCGCGAATTGTCGTAATGTTTTTGATACACCAACGAGGCTTCAATGTATTTCTCAATTCGCGCAAGTTGAGTTTGAGATGAATTATCGGGGTTGAGGAAATTGTTGACTGAATGCGGCCCGCAAAAGCCTTAAGAATCAGGCTTGGGATTAGATTGGAGCGGGCCGCGACTCCTGGCGATCACCGACACAGCCAATCAGAATGGCCGTCTACGATGGTGCTTGCTACTATGTATAATAGGAGTAAGCCAAACTCTACATACGTAGCACATACGTACAGAGGATTGAATTCAAAGTATTGAGGATCTCTCAAATGATCTATATTGCGCAGCAGATACAAATACATCGTCAGAAACGAGCCACTAGAACTCGAGCTTCCATGACTTGCCAATACCAACGTTAGGGTTCTTCACCACAGCAAACGCTGCCTTGCCGTTCTCGCTGGCTGTAAACTGCAAAGAAGCTTTGGCAGCTCCCTTGGCTCCATCCTCAATGACTGTGACGGTGTCCTTCTGTTCCCACTCTGCTGGCGCACCAACCACGACGATCTTCTCAACACGCACACCAGCCATTGCCTTGAGATATTCATCGGTCTTTGGACCTTTGGTGCCAATATTTTCGGAGATAAACGTCGAATCGACAAAGGTGAATTGACGGTGGATGTAGCCGCCCTTCTCGTAGTCGTATCCTTCTCCATCATCAACATAGAGGGTACCGTCGGCTGAACCATTTTCGTCTAGCACGACGACTAGAGTGTAAGGATCCCACTTCATCAGCCCGCTGCTGCGTCGTGGGCGATCTCGTCGAGGGATGACATGGCCGCCCTGCATGAGAACAGGGATTGTGTCTAACGGAGCAGGGACCTTGTGCCACTTTCCACTACCCTGGTAGACCGTGTAGTCAAAGTAGTCATAGTACTTCTCGGTATCTGACAAGTAGATGTCGACAGAATCTTGATCCTTGGCAACAACAGGCTTGACCAGAATACCAGTTGAGCCGAGGTAAAACTGGTCATCCATGGCAAAGCCCTGCTCATCTTCTGGATGGACGTAGTATTGAGGTCTCACGATAGGCATTCCATTAACGGAGGCCTCATGGAACGCCGTGTACCAAGTAGGAAGGAGTTGATAACGAAGACGGATTGCCTGGCTGATAATCTGCATATAAGGCTCACCGGTCAAGTATGGTTCGCGACGACGAGTATCGATATGAGCATGAGCGCGGAAGAATGGGTACCAAATACCCGTTTGATACCAACGAACAAGGAGGTCCTTATCGGGATTTCCAAAGAAACCCCCAACATCTGCCCCAGCGAAGGGGAAACCAGCAATACCTTGGTTCAAAACCATAGGCATCGAAATCGCCAGGTGGCCCCACTCAGCCTGGTTGTCACCAGTCCACATGGCTCCCATTCGTTGATTGCCAGCATAGAATGATCGAGTCAAGACGAATGGGCGCTGGAGCTGGCCTTTCTTTCGCTCAACCAAACCCTGATACGTAGCATTGACCACAGTCATGCCGTTGATATTGTGAACATCTCTGTGTTCCCAGTTTCCGTAATGGATATTGTCCTTTGGCATGGTGGTTTCGGGGCCGTTGAACACCGAAGGCTCGTTCATGTCGTTCCAGATAAAAGTGTTGTGGAATGTGCCCTTGAATTTATCGTAGGAATAAAGACCCTTCCACCAAGAGATAGCAGCCGGGTTGAAACAATCTACCCAATGTGATGAGCCTGGCCAGCACCAGCCGTCATAAATGTTACCGTCTTTGTTCTTGATGCCCAGGTCTTTGCTCTTGAGCTCCTCAACAACAGGGTAGCCGTTTGTGTTCTTGATATGAGGATCAATAATGGCCACAAGCTTACGCTCCGACTGGTCCAGTTGATCCTGCATGCCTTTAGGGTCAGGGAAGGTCATTGGGTCCCACGTGAAGTACTTCTTCTCATCTGTATACTCAATGTCAAGCCAGATCACGTCGTAAGGGATTTGATACCGGTCGAACTTGCGATCGACTTCCTTCACGTCCTCGTCAGTGACGTAGTTCCAGCGGCACTGATGATAGGCGATGGCGAATTGTTGCGGAAGTTGCGTATATCCCGTCAGTTCTCCGTAGGTTTTACTAAGGGTCTGCGGATTTGGGCCAAGGAAGACAAAGAGGTCAAGCTGGCCGGACTCGGAGAACCAATGGGTATGTGTAGTCTTCTTACTGGTGAGTCCTAGAGATAGAGGATTAGAAGTAGACTTGGATTTGACAATATCAATCCATGTCTCAGCTGCATTGAGCCAAAAGACGCCAACAGATGAGTTTTTGCGATGAGCCTGCATGAAAGGAATAGCACCGTAAAGCGTCATTGGGCTGTTCAGCTCGTACTCGAAAACGTCGCTGTTGTATAAACGGTAGGGTTCCTCGTGGTTGCCAGAGCCACCCCTGAGGATGTCAGCCGTGACGTTCGAGTGTAGATTAGACTGTCTGCTTACCTTGTCTCTCTCAGTGACATCGAGTCAGCATGTTCCGGAATACCGTAAACATGCTCGTATCCTGGAAATGTGATGTCCAGTCCAACACTTTCAGGTCCTCTTGGCTTGGAATCGGTGTTTCCACCAAACGATTCATCCCACCATGTCGACTCATCCTCCGGTGTGGTCTCGCCTTCTGGAACATCCACCTTGGGTCTCCAGTGCTCCAGATTGAGCAAGCCTCGGTCATTCAATTTGATGTGAGTCTCTCCATCGCGTTGGAAGTTTATCTCGAAAGGTACATGACGAAGAACCATTAGATACTGGTTCTCGGGTCCATATTGAACCTTGGTATACCCAGTCTCTGATTCAGGGCTAAAAGCAGCAGCCTTGTTTGGTGCCAGACCGCCAACAATAGCCCATTTTTCAGCCTCGTTATATCGCTCCTTTCGAACGTTGCGGTCATGTCGCAATTCAATGTCCCCCTTCATTCGCTTTTCTTCGTCCAAGACAACTCTGGCGGCACCCGACTCGAGGAATGATACGGTGAGAGGTAGTCTGACCTTCTCCCCGGATCCGATAGTCTTTAAAACGACTCCTTGGAGATACCCATCGTTCAATTCGACGGACGAAGGATCGAGTTCATATGGCGTTTTCCAATTGCTTCCCGAGGCGATAGCTTCATCGGCATAGGCTCGGTTCCGCTTGCAGAAACCGGACTGGGAGCATGTTTTGAAATTCTCGTGCTTGACGCTGACTGATATCACTTAGTAGATATTGGAACCAGAGTTGATGGAAACGTACCAACTGGGGAAATACAACAAGCGAAAATGGTAAGGAAGCTCAAAAACAGCGTCAACTGCTGCTTCCAAGGCCGGTGTCCGGCCATGACGTACGGATAATAAAAGCACGGTTGAGGCTGAAATTCAACTATATGCAGAACAGCAACTCAATGTGTTTGCACTGGTCCCCATTTATGTTGTATGAGGTCAGGCAGAAGCTGCGCTAGTTAGTGAGTAATGCAGCTGTGACTGGTATGATGTGGTATCAAGGAGTGAGACGAGACGCATGAAGCTGCCAGATAAACAACAGCCAAGCTGCCGCCGCTAACAGCCGCCGCTAACAACCGCCGCCAAGACAGCCCGATCGACGGTGTAATCGTATTACCCGTCGACAATACAGCGGTATTTTTCAATGTATATATAGTAGTATATGCTGGTCGCATTGAATAAGCACCACTACATGAAGATGGCTCAAGAATCACAATTAAAAGTGCCATTTGTAAACCAGTGTAGGCCTTGGCACTAATTGCAATACATAAACAGACAGCCAGCTAGTTGACCACGTCGAGAGCACTAACGTACCGGTTGGCCAGCACGGTACCCCTCCTGCCCCACCGCTCCTTCTGCTGTCCGCCGTAATAATTTTCTCCCAAGCACTCCAGAATCTCCTCCGTCTTCTTTTCCTTACTTTCTGTCCTCAACCATTGCCATATTCTTCAGAGTACTTTTCTGATATTCTCATATATCCAAAATGTCTTCCGAGCAGACGTGAGTTACATTGTCCCCTCCACTCCTGTGCATTTGCTTCATCTCATGCTTGACCGCCCACAAAACTCTGTTACCCCTCTATATTGATCTGATTACTTGCTGGTGCTAATCTTCGTCCAGTTTCATTGCCATCAAGCCCGATGGTGTCCAGGTACTTACCTCCTCGGATCAGAAGCCTGACAATTGATTGTCAAACCGAATCGAGCCGATTGACTAACACAAACACAGCGTGGCCTCGTTGGACCCATCATCTCTCGCTTCGAGTCCCGTGGGTGAGTTATACCGTTATACGCCGCATTGAAGAAATGTCCTAACTGCTTCTCACAGCTTCAAGCTCGCCGCTTTGAAGTTGGTCTCTCCTCCTCGTGAGCTCCTCGAGAAGCACTACGCCGACCTCGCCGAGAAGCCTTTCTTCCCCGGTCTCGTTACCTGTTAGTCTTTTACAACCCGTGACTGTTTCGATGCCCATAAAGCCCATGCTAATCATCGACATAGACATGTTGAGCGGCCCCATCGTCGCCATGGTCTGGGAGGGCCGTGACGCCGTCAAGACCGGTCGTAGTACGTTATCCACGAATTGACTGGCCAGAAGATCTTCGCTAACATTTACAGCCATCCTCGGTGCCACTAACCCTCTTGCCTCTGCCCCTGGCACCATCCGTGGTGACTACGCCATCGTAAGTATCTTTGAAACCTACGTTTCGGCCTCAACTGACTTGAGTAGGACGTCGGCCGCAACGTCTGCCACGGTTCCGACAGTGTCGAGAACGCCAAGAAGGAAATCGCTCTCTGGTTCAAGGAGGGTGAGGTCATCAGCTACAAGCACAGCCAGTTCGACTGGATCTACGAGAAGGCTTAAATAGTCTTGTCAATGACGCCCGAGCTGGTGCTTTGTACGACAGAGAAATAAAGATATCCAAAAGCCATGCAAATAGAGATATTTCAATATGACTTGTGTCGTATGTACTTTTCAACAGCACCGGGGTTACGTCCTTCGGAAAATCCTCTTTACACCCCTTCCAATAGGCACGAGCAAGACTCGCGCAAACCACGGAGTTGCCCAAACACTCGCCACAATCCTCAACGGCAACAATGCCTTCGTAGTAACATACGCCGCCGCAAACTGTAGAACTAATTGGGCTCCTTTCTGCTGTATCAGGACTTGCGACTTATCACCATCCTCTGTTGAGGTTGTAGAAGAAACATTCTTCGCAGCTTCTACATCCTCACTACCCACCCATCCTTTCTTGGTCATCCATTTCCCAAACCGCTGCACGGCATCATTCAACGAGCTATCATCGCCAGCGGAAAGTATTGGTGTCCAACCGGAGTAGTGGAAGAAAGCGAATAGACCGAACAGAGGTACAACGGCGGTGATTTCGTGTAATATGAGGAAGGATGTGATATGTGTAGTCGGCTGGCCGATGAGGGGTGTTGTGTAGCCGCGGAGGAAAGAGGGGAGTCGGTCGTTGAATTTTTGGAGTCGTGCGCGGAGGCCGGCTGATGATGATGGTTCGGGAGTTGGGTTGGGTGAGGAGGAGGAGTTTAGTAGGCGCCGGCGGGCGGAGAATGTCCTTCTTGTGTATATATTGTGATTTATCGAGGATTTGGGAAGATGTCTGAAGAGAGGCACTGAATGTCCGGTTAGTCACAATGAGATTGGAGAGGAGGGAATTAACGAACTGGTTGCGCTTCCCCTGGCCCGGGGGCTTCGTATACAAATCTGGGGTTAGCCGACTGAAAGATAAATCTTCCCCTTTCCATCCATCATAAGCAACACGCCAGCTCATGTACACAACTCAGGGCCGTCGTCGCTGTTGTTCGCAATTCAGCTAATCCATGGGATGTTTGTGTTGTTTGTCTTGAAATGATAAGCACTATTCTAAACACGGTTACGCGAATATTTGAACTAAACCGAAACTGTCTTAGCTCTATCGCGCTGTAGAAGAGCGATCGATGTACTAATTACCTACGGCCCTCCCATGGCAAGATGGCGGAGCAAATCAACATTCCATTATATTATAGGTCTAAGGCTGGCGTAGGGCTTGGTGGACCTTGCGCTAGGCCTAAGGTCCTTGTTTTGTGCTAGGGTTAGGAAACTTGCATCGGCGTCCTTCTGCGGCGGAATATATGTTGACGCGAATCCGTAGATGTCAAATAGGTAGGGTTGATCACTATTCGGTATTCTGATAGAGTTGTATATTCCATTGATAGACTAGGTTCTAGTATTTTCCGGAGTCGAGTCTCGTAGATGATCAAAAACCCGAGAAATTCGGCACATTTTCGAACTTTTCTCGAGGACAGAAGCTCGACGGGCATGACAATAAATATTGTCTAGAGAGACAGGGAGCACCCCAAAGAGGTATACGAATCGGCGGCTTGAACAGTGCAAAGCCGGAGCGCGTCGCCCAACGTCTTAACAACATCATGTCAAGCCAGACACGCTATGGTCAGTCTGAATGCCAGCACCTGTGATCTTCGCGATATATCAAACCCCACATGTTCTCCACGCTCCGATCTCGCCTTCTTACAAAAGGTGTGCAGCTATGACAGATTCTGTCTTGGGCCACAGTGGAAGACAACCTGTAAGCTGTGTTAAAACTGTTAGTTGCAGAGTACGCTAGATAGTAATGAGCTATCAATGAGAGGAGAACATAGTATGTATGCTTCACTGCGGGGAAAGAAAGACGCCGCCGAGCCCCACCCTTGACGGTTCTTTTCCGGCTCTCATGCCTCAACGAATTCCCTTTTCTTCAATTTCCAGAACCTTTTCTCCCTTTTATTTGTATTAACAACGTCATTCTTTACTGCACCGCAATACTTTAGTATGGAAAAGATTACTGAGAAGATTGCGGCTTTGCCGCCGGACTCCAATTACTTCTCATTGGAGTTCTTCCCCCCGAAGACACAGATGGTGGGCTCTATTTCAGCAACTCCAGAGATTTGATACTAACTTATCACGTCAATAGGGCTCGGTGAATTTACAAGCTCGTCTCGAACGTATGGCTCAGGCTTTACGGCCGCTTTTCGTGACCGTGACATGGGGCGCCGGAGGAACGACCGCAGCCAAGTCTCTTGAACTGGCCGAGATCTGTCAACGACAACTGCAATTAACGACATGTTTACATCTTACATGCACAAACATGACGAGAAGTCTGATTGACGAAGCGTTGGAGCAGGCCAAGGCACTCGGCATCAGAAATATCCTTGCCCTGCGAGGAGACCCGCCCCGCAGTGAGGAATACAATATGGACGGAGATGACGATAGCAATAAGGATTTTACATGGGCTATAGATTTGGTGCGCTACATTCGAAAGACATATGGCGACTATTTCTGTATTGGAGTTGCCGCATACCCCGAAGGTCACCCTGGCGAGTCGCAGACAGATGTACAAGACCCTGAGAAGGACCTACCGTATCTGGTGGAAAAAGTGCAGGCGGGAGCAGACTTTATCATGACTCAATTGACATACGACTTTGAAGCATATCAGAAGTTTGAGGATAGACTTCGAAACCATCCGTCTGGAGCGATCAAGACCATACCAATTATCCCCGGTCTTATGCCTATTCACGGTTACAAGATTTTGACGAGAGTGACGAAACTCAGCGGAGCTCATATTCCGCCTGCGATCATGTCGCGAATTGAGCAAGTCCGGTCAGACGACGAGCGAGTTAAACAAGTCGGTGTCGATATTGTGAGCGAGATTGCGAACCAAATTAAGTCATTGCCTAACCCAGGACACCGTGGATACCATTTCTACACGTTGAACTTGGAGAAGTCGGTAACCCTGATACTTGAACGCTGTGATTTGATTCCGCCTTCTAGCGATGATAGTGCTATTGAAGATGATATTGCGATTGAAGAAGTCGATACAAATAATAAAGATTTCAAAACATTGGTGTCGCGCCGCCGAGCCTCTTCCATCAACTCTGGACCTCACAACCGTGTCATTGTGGACAAGCTACATGTACCGACGGACCAACAATCGGAACATTCATCGAGAAAATCCATCACATACGAGACTCTTGCTTCTAGTGCTGGCGTACCAGCATTGAATCCACCTCCACGAAGCACCCAACTGCAAATCTCAGAAGGTATCGGCTCTCTAGGCCGCGAAGCAACATGGGATGACTTTCCCAATGGACGTTGGGGTGATTCCAGATCCCCTGCTTTCGGTGAGATTGATGGCTACGGTCCCTCTTTGCACGTGAACGCCACAGTAGCAAAGCAGCTATGGGGCTTCCCCGTGTCTAGAGAAGATATTGGCACTCTTTTCCGAAAACACGTATCTGGAGAATTATACATTGTCCCCTGGTCTGAGGGTGGTGCGGCAGAAGATGCAAACCTCAACGCAGAGACACAGGTTATCAAACCACAACTGTTGCAGATCATCGAGAAAAAGAACTGGTGGACACTTGCATCACAACCCGCCGTGAACGGCGTACGAAGTGACCACCCCATCTTCGGCTGGGGACCACCAGGCGAGGGCTTCGTCTTCCAAAAGGCCTTTGTCGAATTCTTCTGCCCTTCTTCCGATTACCAAAACAAAGTCAAGCCCACGCTCCTCAAACACGGCAGCGAAGAATTCTCCTGGTTCGCCATCAACGCCGCCGGCCATCTCGAATCATCCTTTTTGCTGTCTGCCTCCTCCTCCCCCAAACCGGAAGACGCCTCTTCCGCCATCGCCGCGGACGAAGAACCCGTCGAAGTACGCGAAAGTACCGGCATGGCCGTGACATGGGGCGCCTTCCGCGGCCGTGAAATCACAACACCCACCATCATCGAAGAAGTCAGTTTCCGTGCCTGGGGCGAAGAGGCATTCCGTATCTGGGACGAGTGGAGACGCATCTACCCTCGCGGATCGGCTACGGAGCGGTTTTTGAACGAGATCAAGGATGATGTGTGGTTACTTTGTGTGATTGGGCATAGATATGGAGCTGGTACGGAGCCGGGGTCGGAGGAGGAGAAGGCAGAGATGAATACGTTGTGGAATGTGCTTGCGGGGGATATGTAAATATGACTTTTAACCTAGTAAGGGATTAATAAAAAAGCTACTTCTACGCCTGATACGTTGACCATCTTTAATATCTAATCTTGAATCCTTGAGGAAAAAAAGTATCAAAGGTCGACACTCTTCTCCGCAAACCCATGCCTCTCCAAACCCTCTGCATTCGTATCCGGCGTCGCGACAGAAGACTGTTGAGACTCGGCATATTTCTCAAGCGCATCATTCAACCTTCCATAGGCCGGGGCATTTCGTTTTGACTCACCGGCTCCAGAGACGTAGCTACTATATCCTCGTATTCTATCACCAATCAGCACATTAGCCAAACATCTTGAACCTCGTAAAAGGGATGGGTGTACCTAGGTCCCTGCCCCGTCTTCTTCGGAAACGCAGACTCATACTCCCTCTCAAACGAGGCGACGTCCGCCTCAAACGTATCATTCGTAATCGACTGACGTACAGCCTCGAAGAATTGATCCATGACATGATGATTGTGAATCTGCAGTAGTGTCCATGCAAGCATCTCTTTCGCTGAGAGTAAGTGATGGATATACGCGCGATGATGCTTTTGGCATGCATAGCACTGACAGCCTTCGGAGATAGGGGCGATATCGGTGCTGTATGATTTAGTCCATAGGTCGAATGCTAATGGTTTTGGTGCGGATGCTGTCGTCTCTGTTGTTGTTGTTGTTGTTGACGCCGATTGTGACGGCGTAAAGACAAAGTCTAATGCGATACCAGCATTGGATAAATCTCCAATGAATGGAAGGGTGAATAAATCAGCGCCTAGCGCGACATCACGCAGTATCTCTTGCGGAACCCAGGGTTCACTGATACAGAATCGCGGCAGATCCGAAAGAGAATCTGGTATGATACATAACGACGCAGACTCGTAGAGCGCCAGTCCCGAGACTTGGGGCCGTAACTCATCTTCCAGGTCTTGAAGATAGAGCCCTTGCTGCGTATTCTCTAGCGGGAGGATAGGCGCAAAGTATAGCGGATTATTCACTTCCTCGCTTTTCTTATTAGAGATATCGGTCGACTCCGGATATAAATATCTCGTCGCATCGCGAGTATACGCATGTGTCCGATCAACCATCTTCTCCCTCCTCTTCACACCGGGCTTGTGCCCATACGCCAAATCCGCAAACCCGATGACAATATCCGGTCGCAGTCTCTGTATCATATCCAGCCATTTCGTGTGCTCCAGAATCCATGATCCGGCCGAAGTTATAACCGCGACTGCGTCCGCCGTGTTCGCTTGCGGGGTGATGACGGGTTGAGCGCGGCGGGCACCGAGTATAAGGACGTCGTCGTCCTGGGCGGCGATGAATTTGCGGAGTCGGGATTCATGCGGGTGGGATTGAGGGATTTTCAGGATTGGGAGCGATTGAGGAGCTTTGTCTAGAACTGCACTGGCCAGAAGACAGAAGTCAGGATTTGCACCTAGTTAGTTGATGGAGCCAGGGAGCTGGACGTACAATCCTCCAAACCAACGTAGAGACTTCCAATCGAGGTACTACTCCTGACTATATCCGGCGATATATGCGGCACAGCTCCTCGCGACGTTATAGTAATATAATGCGGAGTCTGAATCGGCTTCCTGTTGGGCAAGACAAACTTGCCCACGCGAGCTGCAAGGCCACCCGGCGAGGAGGCATGCACCGTCGCAAAGGGATTTTTCATATTTCCAGTCGTATTATTCTCTTGGTCAATTTCATTTCCCATTTTTTGTCTCGGATAATCCTGTTCAGGGGTTATAGCAAGGGTGTGATAATCCCTATGCTATTGAACCGAGTACATATAAGAGTTTGAGATGAATTAGTTTCTTGGTGGATTCTTTTTTTTTTTGCCAACCGGACAGAACGATTATCAATTGACCGCCGACCTGGTACCTGAATTGTCTCCAGCACTGCACACTCTCGACAATAGACACAAGTACAGACAACAGTTATTCTGTCGCCTAATTGCTAACCACTCGACTTTGAATCGACATGGCGGACTTATCAGATAAGGAGAAGCGCGGGGCTTTGGTGGTGGTGGAAGGACTGGACCGCGCTGGAAAGTCCAGCCAGTGCGCATTGCTGTACAAGAGTCTGCTGGGCATGAACTACAAGGCCAAATACATCCGATTTCCAGGTACATCTCCTTGCATTCTCTATACCATGCGTTACTGACTTATCCAGACCGAAGTACGCCCATTGGCAAGCAAATTGATAGCTATCTACGCGGCGACTCGCAATTGGACGACCACTCTGTACATTTGCTCTTCTCGGCAAACAGATGGGAGGTAGCCCAGACTATCCAAAAAGATATCGCTGATGGAATCACCGTCATCGTGGACCGCTATTCATATTCCGGGGCTGTTTACTCTGCTGCCAAGGGCAACCCCAATCTATCGCTTCACTGGGCATGGCAGCCAGAGGTAGGCTTACCTCGTCCCGATCTCTGCCTGTTCCTAAGTATATCTCCCGAAGAAGCGGCAAAGAGAGGAGGCTATGGTGTCGAGCGATACGAGACCGACTCCATGCAAAAACGTGTGAGAGATCTGTTTCTCTCGCTGTTAGATCTCCCGCATAACGATGAGATCTGTGTTATTGATGCTGGACAGTCGGTCGACGAAGTTGCGCAGGATATCTTGGAGCCAGTTCTAGAGTGTATGAAGAACGTGGACTCCATAGGACCGCTCAAAAAGCTTGGTCCCTGGACATTTATCCCGACAGGAGAGAGTTCAACCAGCCGGAAGGATTAGATTGAGCTTTAATAATGCTAGGTGTCAATCAAGGTTCTCTTCCTCACTGTCCTCAATGACTATTTCCACTCGCCCGGTCGACATTTTCGCATTTGTATAATTATCGTCCGAGGGCTCTGGGGAGAAATCAACATTTACAGCATTCATCCAGTCCTCGTCAAGTTCCTCGTAGTTGTCATCAAGTACATCATCGTCTGCCTTCGTTGCTTTCTGGCCGTTCTTTGACGATTTTCTGTTTTCCGTGGTTGCCTTGTTCTTGCGCTCCCTTTTCACTAACTTCATGGCGGTTTTTGCTCCATGTAACCGC
Source organism: Talaromyces sp. PL2406 (assembly GCA_023626215.1). Classification (NCBI taxonomy): domain Eukaryota; kingdom Fungi; phylum Ascomycota; class Eurotiomycetes; order Eurotiales; family Trichocomaceae; genus Talaromyces; species Talaromyces sp. PL2406. The sequence continues at coordinate 1,526,283 of JAMAGL010000004.1, read as the reverse complement.
AGACTTAGTTCTTTCATAAGGGCCACCCACTTGACTTGGCGCTTGCAAACTGGACATTCCCCAAGGGTCGGCACCAAGCCAGAGCTTCCTTCCTCGTTTAAAAATAACTGGGATAGACAATTGACGTGTGACACGGCGTGGCAATGGCGCTGCGGACAAACCACGATGACATGACTGTGCGGAGATAGTTCTTCCTTACATACCTCGCATGATAACTTTTTAGTGTTATTCGTCAAAAGAGACGTTGACTTCTCCAGATGCTCTTGTATACTATTGTACGTCGCATCAATGTGCGTCATATCGTTGGCCGGCAGGTTGGAGTCGAGCACACTAGCACCTTCGGCATGAAAGTCCAGCTCGACGTGTATGGTATCGGGAAGCAAGCCATCCGCGCGTTCGGTCCAACGTTGCCAGTGACTATGCGCATCAGTTGATAGAAATCGAACAGTCAAAGGCCATGTTCCAAAGTAGGTAGAGCGTAATAACTGGTGCAGGTTACCCAATACCTTTGGTGTGGAGGTCCACAAGCCAGAGCCTTGGTCAACGGGGGGTTTCTTGCGCCTTCGGTTCGATTTGTCGGTCTCCACGGCACCTATATGTCTGGTTGTGTGTACATGCTGCCACGACCATCTGAAAGGACTTCATTAGCACGTACTTGAGGTATGAAGAGAAACACAAGATAGAACGACGTACTCGAATTGCAAGGCACCGGTCCGGCTGGTAAAACCCTCTATGATGGTGACCATTTCCCACGGCCTCAACGTGTTGCGCTCCGTCCTCTTAGCACCACCCCTTGAAAAACCATTATGCTGCTCTAGGCGCCGTGCTGGATCTGGAGTAGAGCCAATGTACAGACAACTCGGCCGCTTGGCTGACCGTAGGAGATAACAACAATAGAAGGCCGGGATGGGCCTGGTTGAAGCTGCTGCCTCTGGAGCTGCCGAGGACATGGCTCAAGTGACGGAGAGAGAATGCATCGCTATCTGAATTGACGTGTGCCATTCCAGGCACTTGCGACCCAGCACCTTCCCGATCCGCGACAACCTAACGCGTTTACGCTAAACCCGAATTCCATGCTGTCACGTGACCTGTTTGTGCCGACTCGACCGGCAATGTCTGTCTATTCACACAGACAAATCATCCCAATCTGATCGTCGGTCCCTGTTTGAACACGGCGTACGTACCACAATACGGATGTTCGTTACCAACAAGAAAATACATGTTGAACACGTGATGTATGTGCCATTGATGACCCGCTTTGGGACTAGCCCAGGCTCTCATTGGCGGAGAGCCAATCATTCGACGTTGGTCTCTTTGGACAGTGGGGCATTGGCCGGGTTAAAACTGACTGCACTCGACCAGCCTTCCTTCACTTTGATTAAAATAATCGATGATTGTATGATCCTTGGCTGCGAAGTATCGTCGTCTGCCTGATCTCTCGATATTTATATTACTCGCTATCAGCGGCATCACATGTATGCAATGGTCACCGAGTAGTCAGTTGAGTTGTTACTGTATCAACTGACGGGGTTTTTCTCCTCCGTCCGCCCAGGTACATATATTATCATCCCATCTTCTCCCGGCACCAGCGACAAAGAAAAGAAACGAAAAAGAAATAACTAGAGCCGGATGGCCTTGACATGAGAAATGCTGCTATATTTGTTACCACACAGAGCGTCAATAAGCATTCTCTGACTTGTTGCCTAATGCTGATTTTGCACTGACCTTCCGTTTGCAGGGGACGGACGACTATATACGTAGTCATACAATATGTATCCAGGTACGTACTGTCAGATCGGATCGCCCCGCGGTAGATGAACGATTGGCTTATTATTGTGTAATCTTACATACCGGTCCGTATTACTCCTTCCCTCATAGACAGGTAGAATATCGTTATGATCGATTACAGCCAATTACCGTAATATATGATTTATGTGAATAATGTCGAGTTGGGCTCGGTACCGGCCGGGGCAGCGAAGGAAGGAACGACCTATCACATTGCAGCATGTAGAAAATTCCCAATGAGGGAACGGCGCAAAACGCCCTTAACCAGAAAAGCCTTAGAGCTAACACTACTACGGAGTATGTATCTGCCCCATCACGGACCACCCAGGTCAGTCGGCCCTCTCTCGGTCTTCTTCCCTCTTTATACTACTCATCTTTCGACAACCACCACACCCTGCTTGCTCGCCCTCTCGTCTACCAGCTGGCAGCCCTGTCAGATTAGTTGCCTTCGTGGCCGAGCAGACCTCTCTCCCACTCTAACCGATTTCAGACTCGAATTCCTCGCTCTCGACTGGCCCGTCCCGATTTTGCTCACTTTCTCTTTCCTTCCTCGCGGAACGGTTCAGGCTGGGACCTCACATTTACTTTGCTACTATTAGCATCACCTCACACTTATCCGCGTCTATTGTCTCTCTTCTTACATCGGTTTTATACATCAATTAGCCCCTCGCTGATCCTTGATTGCTCGGCTTCGCGTTGTCCAATGCCGTCCTACCAACGTCTTCAGTCTTGATAGAACTGGAAAACATCGTCCTACTCATTCGTCTTTTCATCGGTCCTCAGCGCTGTTCCGAGCGACTCGAGTAAGAAATGGTGGCCCCCGCGACCACCACAGCGAATGCGCAACCGAACAATCCTCGCCAGCGGCCGACTGCCTCCTACCCTTCCTACGGTCACAATGTACCTCTCAGCGCTCGACGGTCTGCGCCCTTGGATCTTTCGACCGTCGAACGGCGCGGTCAGCCAAGTGCTACTCGGGAGCCAACAAATCGTGTTCGTGCTCATGGCCTGCCGGAGGCCCCTACTTTCCGTCCTACTGAAGAAGAATTCAGAGACCCAAACGAATACATCAGAAAGATCGCACCAGAAGGGTCTAAATATGGAATTTGCAGGATTATACCTCCCGAGAATTGGAATCCTCCATTTGCAGTAGATACAGAAGTACGTTTTCTTTACTCTACAGTTTGGATATATCGCGGAAAGAGGCTGGGGTAGGCAACAGAGTGCTGACATTCACATTTTTCACAGAGGTTTCATTTCAAGACCCGTCGTCAAGAATTAAATTCAGTCGAAGGAGGTATGTTTCAGCGTTAGACAATATATACATCACGTATTTTTTTTTTTTTTTTTTTTTTTTTTTGTTTTCAGGACATCTTTCTGACTCAAACTAGGTACCCGGGCGAATTTGAATTATCTCGATCAGCTCGCAAAGTTTCATAAACAGCATGGCACCAACCTCAACCGATTCCCTAGCGTCGATAAAAGGCCCCTCGATCTATATAAACTAAAGAAAGCGGTCGAGGTTCGCGGTGGCTTCGATCAGGTCTGCAAGCTGAAGAAATGGGCCGAGATTGGTCGCGATCTCGGCTACAGCGGCAAGATCATGTCTTCGCTCTCTACGTCGCTAAAGAACTCGTATCAGCGGTGGCTTCAACCCTACGAGGAGTATCTCCGCGTTGCCAAACCTGGTGTGCAACAGCAGCTTGAAGTTGAACAAGGTGGACCTTATACCCCGTCTCCCAATCGTTCGCCGGTAGCAAAGCGACCCATGTCCGCTACTCCATCGAATGCACGCCAAGATTCTCCTGCCATCCGAGCTTCCAACGTTCTTAACGCCTCAATTGAGACCGACAATGTACCTCCAGAACAGCAAGCCCTTACATCGGAGATTCCTCTTCGCCCAACACCAGGTTTCACTGCTGTAAATCGGCCGGGAGGATTTACGCCTGTGAACCGTTCGCCGTCATTTGCGGCGGTTAACAACACCCCCCCGATCAAACGAGAAAACGAGAATGGTTCTTCGACCCCGAAGAATATCGCTCCGTATCCGGGTAAGGATAAGGTTGATGCCAAACTAACTCCACTCACCAACGGGCATTCCTCGCATCCGCTTAAACGTACCATCAGCCATGACAGCCTCGCTGCTGATTCCCAAAGCGACTCCCTTGAACTGGACGCTTCAGGCCGAAGAAGCAAACGTCTTCGAAAAGGTTCGTCGCAACTATTCCTTGATTTTTCACCCTATGAAATCGACTGCGCTATTCTTATCGTCGTACCGGTGCCTGCCACTGACATGTTCTTTTAGATGGCGTACCCACAGTTGCTGGCTCCCACATGAGTCTTCTTCGTCCTACACCACCAAAAGGAAAATCAAAGGGTGGCACGCGTAGAACAGGCGAGGTAGGCCCTTATCCAGTTTCTGTTCATGACAATCAACGAATCTAACATTTTGTTATCAGAAATGCGAAGCCTGTGGCAAAACAGACAATCCCGAGACTATCTTTGTTTGTGATAGTTGCGAAAATGGCTACCACAAAGCTTGCCTCGAAAATCCTCTAAATGCCGATCCAGATTATGATTGGCACTGCCCGAAATGTCTGGTTGGTACTGGCGAATTTGGATTTGAAGAAGGTGGCGTGTATTCCTTGAAACAGTTCCAAGAGAAGGCCAACGCTTTCAAAAAGAGCTACTTTGCTCCTCGCATGCCATTCGACCCTGTTCTGAATACACAGCGTCGTGAAACCGAGGATGACGTGGAACGTGAATTCTGGAGGTTGGTTGAGAGCCTGACAGAGACCGTTGAGGTCGAGTACGGGGCCGACATTCACTCCACCACCCATGGCAGTGGTTTTCCGACCGTTGAGAGGAATCCGCTAGATCCGTATTCCCAGGATCCTTGGAACTTAAATGTGCTCCCATTCTACGGTGACTCCCTGTTCAGACATATCAAGTCCGACATTTCGGGTATGACTGTACCATGGGTCTACGTTGGAATGTGCTTTTCTACATTTTGCTGGCACAACGAAGATCATTACGCCTATTCCGCCAATTATCAGCATTTCGGAGCTACCAAGACTTGGTATGGCATACCCGGAAAGGATGCTGAAGCCTTTGAAGAAGCGATGCGACAGGCGGTCCCAGAACTCTTCGAAACACAACCGGACCTTCTGTTCCAATTGGTGACGCTTCTACCACCCGATCAACTAAAGAAGGCTGGCGTAAATGTCTATGCGCTTGATCAGAGAGCTGGCCAATTTGTTATAACCTTCCCCCAGGCGTACCATGCTGGCTTCAATCATGGTTTCAACTTCAATGAGGCCGTTAACTTTGCTCCGACAGACTGGGAACCATTTGGCGCCCTTGGGGTTGAGCGGTTGCAAGCATTCAGAAGACAACCGTGTTTCTCACATGATGAACTGCTAATGACAGCCGCAGCTAGAGATACATCCATCAAGACCGCCAAATGGCTTGCACCGGCACTAGACCGTGCGGTCGTTCGTGAAGAATCAGATCGTGCATCTTTCTTTGATCGCCATCGAGGAATTGCTCCGCATCAATGTAGGTTCAGCGGCAGTGATTGGTCCAGTGATGGAGAGTGCAAATTGAAGTATGTCGTCGAAGAGGAGGATCTTCCGGAGGAAGAGTACCAATGCCATTACTGCAAAGCTTATGCATATCTTACTCAATTCCGCTGTGACAACACCGGGAAAACCGTTTGCTTAATCCATGCCGACATGTACGATTGCTGTGACGAACCTCTCGAGCAAAGGATGCTAGGCCCAAATCACACGTTGCGATACCGAATGACGGATGACTCATTATCAGCCCTGGTACAAAAGATACAAGACCGCGCTAGGATACCCGAGGCGTGGACTGAGAAATTGGACAAGGTGTTGGAGGACGAAGCAAAACCTCAGCTGAAGGTCCTCCATAGCCTCCTAAGCGAAGGTGAGAAGATCCCTTATCACTTGCCCGGTCTTCAAGACCTGGCGGCTTTCGTTCAGCGGTGCGACAAGTGGGTAGAAGAAGCAAACAACTATATCACACGAAAGCAACAGAACCGCAGGAAGAATGAGAAAGCCTGGCGTAAGGGCACTTCCAAAGCCGCACAGCTTGAAGAACGCGATCGTGAGCTTCGCAAAGTGGAAAATATCCGCGCTCTACTTTCAGAAGCTGATATACTGTCCTTCGACTGTCCACAGATGGCGGCCCTGAAAGAGAAGACCCACGAAATCGAAAAATTCCGCCTGGAGGTCCATCTCGCCCTTAGTTCCAACGTACAATCAGCCACGCAGATTGAGGAATTAGTCGAAACCAGCCGAAACTTTAACGTGGACTTGCCCGAGGTCGAGAAACTCGAAACCGTACTTCAACAAATCAAATGGAGGGAGCAATCTCGCGCCAAACGTGAGCAGCACCTCACACTCGAGGATGTCCATCAATTTATCCAGCAAGGCGAGGAGTTGGGTCTCACCGACAATGATCCGGATCTGGCACATTTCAAAGAGCTTCGTCGGTCTGGCGAAGCCTGGGAAGCCAAAGCCAAGGAGTTGATTTCTGTAGAGGCCGTCCACTATGTGCAGTTAGAAGCTTTGTCTGCTCAGGCATCAAGGTTTCCTGTATCTCCCGAAACTCTGGCTCAAGTCGAGGCTATTTTGACCAAGCAGCGCGACGCTCAGAACCATATCCGGACTCTCTACGAACGTTCCAAAGACCCGGATATTCGCAAACGCCCTACCTACAAAGAAGTGCGTGAACTGATGGAGTCACTGGAGCAGCTTAATAGCAGGCCAATCGGAGCTATAGATCTCGAACGCGAACAGAAACATCATGAGGATTGGATGCGAAAGGGCAAGAAGCTTTTCGGGAAAGCGAATGCGCCTTTACACATCCTTAAATCCTATATGGAGGTTGTTGAGAAAAAGAATGCTTCCTGTTTTGATTTAGATGATCGCTTTCGCCCACCTGTCGAACCTTCTTCGCGCGACAATACTCCCGATCGTATTTTGGAGAATCCATCCACAAGCTGGTTTGAGGCAAAATCACGGAAGCGAGATGTTTTTTGCATATGCAGGTTACCGGAATCGGGAATGATGATTGAATGCGAACTATGTCATGAATGGTAGGTGATCCTTTCCCCCTTCAATATATGACTCAGGAGACCAGCAGAAGCTGATATTATTTAGGTATCATGGCAAATGCTTGAAGATCGCACGAGGAAAGGTCAAGGAGTTCGACAAATATACATGCCCGATCTGTGACTGGCGACGAAAAATCCCTCGTGATGCAGCGCGTCCTAAGTTGGAAGATTTGCAAGACTGGCAGGCGGAAATTGCCACTCTACCTTTTCAGCCGGATGAAGAGGAAGTTTTGAACAGCATTGTGAAACAAGCTACTCAATTCCGAGAATTCCTTCAAAGCTTCACAAATGCTGCCTGCACAACCAGCGAGGAGGTTCCCACTCTGATATTTTATCTTCGCAAAATCGAGGGGGCGGAAGTTTTACTTGCTTATGAAACCAACTTCTTCCGTCAGGAAATTCACAAATGGGCACCGGTAGCCCCTGACCCGCCACCAATTCTGGAGCAGTCCCTTTCAACACGAAAACCGCGTCCCACGAAGAGTCAAAAGATCATGGCGCAATTAGGGGTAGATCGTGTCGAAGATCTCCCTCCTCACCTTCGACCCAAGACCAGTCAAGCTGGGAAGCGCAAGTCCATGGATGCAACCCAGCCAGGTCGCGCACCACAGCCTGGAAGCAGCGGTACGACGGACTACCAACCCGACACTCCTGGAGAGAACGGAGGTAGCCTCGAGAACTCGTCTACTCCCTTTTTCTCGGGCAGCTACGCCAACCTTGGTCAGGATTCTAGTCCATCATTCAGACTATCATCCACACCAGAACCTGGCCCCGCTTTACTTCCTCATGCCAGTGGTCATTCCACAACATTTCCGTCACGCGCATCGCCGCACGGCTTGGATCAACCTCTGTTTAGCGGTCCTTCTGTTTTCCGTGATCCACAGGAAAGCGCTCAGGGGGTTGGCATTGATACTGGAAACCCTTTCAGTAGCAGCCCGCCACGTCAAGAGATGTCTGATGTCTTTGCTGATTTGACAAACGACGACCCGGAGGCCGTTGAACCAATGGAGAACACCCATGCAAATGAGGCGCTAGAGGCCCTCGATGTCAGCAACGGTAGTGAAAGGCATGACTCAAATAATGAGGGCGACGGTGATATATCTGGGCCGGGTGATGACGTCGAAAACCATGACAGAGACGGCGATGGCTTCTAGACTGACTCTGCACATCCACAATGGGCTCCCGCTAAGGGTGTTGGGGCGTTTCGACTTGCTTTGAGGTGCATTTGCTATTTAAGAGATGGATTTATGATAGTGCTTTACTTTTTACAATTTTTCGGTCGGTGTCGGGCGTGGAAATTAGAAAATTATACCTATGGCGTTCAAAACTCGTTCGGCAATAATGCTTTTTGCTGCTTGTTACTTCTTTATGATTATGTCTTGTTGCTTGTGCTGTTGATGTTAGACATTCTTTTCTTTGCTTGATCAACTTCTTTTCTTTGCATGACATGGTCATCACAAAGATGAACAGTGGATGTGTGTATGATTAAAGCAGACCTCGAGACAATATTGTATTATTATCCTTATATTCTGTTCTAGCTAAGCCAAGTGGATTGTAGTTGATGCCTGGTTTTTCAGGCAGTGAAGCGTCCCGCCTTGTTCTTAAAGGTTCTGAATGACATCAACAATTTCCCCCTCAGAAATAACCTCAACGTACTCTGAAACCTTGACCCAACCCAAAGAAATGCCACCAGATCTCAATGTCAACCTGAGCCCATCAAGTATCAATTCACCGGGCCTCCTCCCATTCCTCAAACATGCCCGCAGCCACTTCCTACCCACAATCAGAAATGGCATCGCAACACAGAGCCCCATCTATGTCCTGGGCAACCAATCCGCGGATCTAGACTCTATTATATCTGCCATTTTGTATTCGTATTTCTTCTCCCGAAATGGCGATAGTGGTAGTGACAAGAGGGGGTATGTCCCTCTGGTGAATTTACCGGATGTCCCCAGTGGACCGGAATTGAGAAGATTGCGGCCTGAGTTTGCGTGTGCTTTGGAGCTTTCTGTTTCTTCGTCGTCATCGTCGTCTACGTTATCAATGCAGAAGAGGAAAGGAGACGATAAGGATGGAGAAGATGGGGTTGTCAAATTGCTCAAAGAGCACATCATCAACGTGTCTGATTTGCGTGAGGGGCTGTTATCATCCCAAAATGAAGAGACGGAGAAGAAAAGCAAGAAGAAACTAGATCTCGATTGCGTGATGGTAGACTGGAATAACCTCCCACATAAGCCACCGCAACAAAAACAGGAAGAAGGCAAAGGCTCAATAGACGGACTTTCGGATCTCGTCTCGTTTACAGTCAACGGATGCATCGACCATCGTCCCGATGAAGGCTTTGTGCCGCCGCTGGACCGATTACCGCCGGGAAATCCGCGGGTCATTATCTCTGGCCCGGGATCGTGTACGAGTTTGATTGTTCGTGAGATTCGGGAGCGGGGGTTGTGGCCTTCTTCCTCCGTGACTGAAAACCGGCAGCAGCAACAGATCAACGAGGAAGGTGGCGAGGAGGGTAAATGGGAAGTTCACCTCGCCAAACTCGCGCTTGCATCAATTCTAATCGACACCACAAACCTCACCGCCGAAGGCAAAGTGACGGACGTCGATCGAGACGCAGTCGCATTCTTGACAGAACGAATCTCTTCTGCTGCTGGTGCTGGTGGTGGTAGCGGTGCCGGTGAATGGGACCGAAACGCGTACTTTGAGCAGATCCAATACGCAAAAGCGCATAGTTTGGATTGGTTGATGATAGACGAGATTCTGGGACGTGACTATAAGGATTGGACTGAATTGACGCCGTCGGGTGCGAAAAGGGTTATTGGGATTGCGAGTGTTGTGCGGCCGTTGATGTGGATTGTCGACAAAGCGAGGGATGAAGATAATGGTTCCAGCACCAATGCAGAGGATGATGACTTGAAGTTATTCTTGGATAAGTTGAAGAAATTTGCGCTGCAAAGAGGTCTGGATGTCGTTTCTGTGATGACGGCTTTCAACTCCTCAGACGACGGTGAAGGAGGACAGTTTGCTAGAGAGCTACTCGTCTGGGGTCTCAAAGATGACTACAACGACGCACTCGCAAAATTCGCGGAAACTTCTAAAGAGCAATTAGGGCTACAGAAGTGGAACGATTTCCCCATTGGAGGTAACCATGACTATACGGGTGGACTATACATATGGCAGCAGGGGAATGTATCTCAGAGCAGGAAGCAAGTTGCGCCGTTGCTGAGGGGGGCGTTTACTAGCTGATGATTGAATGTATGTATCAATATGAAGACGCAAATGGTTCCCATTGCTATACCTAGGTATCATGGATGATCAAGCGTTATACACAGAGACAATATCGACAGACCTCGGATCTCGAGGAAAGATTGTTCCAAGATCCATGCATCCTAATGCCAGAATATTTTGCACATAAAAGAAAGGACAAGAATTATGCAATAAAAAAACAAAAAGTGGAACAAAATTTTCAAAATGCCGCTAATTGCGATGCAATGGACATGAAACTAGACTCGATCGCTCTATTAACGCCGTTCCTGCGCTGGGAAATGAACACGGGACAAGACAGAAAAGTGTTCAACGATGAACAAAACCGTGTCCAAAAAAAGGAAGAAGAAGAGAAGAAAATAAACCGTCGAAGCCTCTAGTTGTATGTTGACCAAGCGATAATGCAAATTAATAAGACTCCCATTCGCAAAACACGCACCAACGCGCGCTGCGATCTGCCAAAACAAGACCGCGCCAAACGCCCTTTTCTCCAATCTTGATAACAGTCTCCCATATACTGCCGTCCGGGGTACCTTCGGTCAAAGAATCAGGGTTATCGTTGCTCGTGCTAATCATATGATCTGCTTTGCGCATGAGACGTAGAATCTTGCCGGATGGTGACTGGATAGCCAATTTAGCAGGCTTCTCACGGTTTGACGTGGACTTGCTTGAAGACACGACTGATGTATTCGCTGTAAAGCCGTCGAGGGAAGTAGTCGAAGCCACAGATCCGCCGTAACTGCTGGATACCATGCTCATAGCACTGGATGGACGCATGATTGATGGAGACGCACGCCCGTCGCTTGGAATCTCCCCACTGCTGGACTTGGAAAACGGCGCGGCAGGGTGTTGGCGAACCGCAAATACAAAAGTGTTGTTGATGGCCAATTTTCCACACTGCGGCTGAATGACATAGAGATCATGGCGCTGTGCATGTGGAGTCGGGTGTCGCAGCAAGAACTCGTAAGGAGGGTTTTCTCCGGTATGCAGAATTGGTAACGCGACGGCGAGTGGATGAGGAATATCCCTGTTTGAATGCATCAAGCCCTTCTTGCCTGCATATATTTTGAGTACACCTTGTCCTTCATCACCAGGGAGAAGTGCCTTGATCGTGAAGCGCTTTTGACCACGAATCCAGTCTGGTTGAGCAAGCGCGCGTTTGCGTATAATATCCCCACTTTCAAACCAGTCGCCATCGGCATCACGAGCAAACGCCGGTGCTTCAACTTCAGCAGCACATTCAACATCAGGTGGAACAAGAATGCGTAACTGCATAACGTCTAAGCCTTCAATGCGAATATAGCTTGTGTCGTAATTCGGTATTTGCATCGCATTTTTGAAAAAGGCCGGGCTCACGGCGGGTAGCGCTAGCAGAACCTCTGGAGATATGGGCGGGCAGATATGTTGCTCTTCGGGATGGAGAGGAATATGCGTGTAACATAATTCAAGAGGTCGAGCAAGAAAATACCAGCTCTCCGCATGCTGAGAATTCGTCGTCACTATTTGACTTCGCTTAGGATTCGTTGGACTTGCTAGCGAACAGTCCATGAACCGCCATTCGCCGTCAATCAATATAGCATTCCACCAGTGATTCGGTCGCGACAGTGCACTCAGGTCTAAAAGCTCTCCGGGGCTCTTCAAGTAGCCTTTGATAATATCGGCATGCAACCCAACGGCCGAGCACATTTCTTGAACAAGAAAAGCAACCTCTCGAGGGCATCCGCGCTTCATATTAATAACGCGTTTCAAGTCAACCTCATTCTCGTCCAATGGCTCCTCCCATGCGATCTTTTCACTGACCCAAGTGAAGATTGCTCTCAAGCGCTGGACGTCGCTCTTGTACGGTCGACAGACGTAACCTTGTGCTAAGCTTGCCGGGTTTGTCAAGGGCGGCAGGCTGCTGATAAAACGTGCACTCTTGTCAACTAAGCTAAGGTTGATGGCTCCCCAGTTGGTTGGATCGCTAAGTGGCAGGCCATCAATACTTTCGTCCCCCTCTGCCGTCTCATAGAGCTCCTCAACGGCGTAAATGACCGGATGATCCATCATTTGACAGCGCTCCGCGCGCTCGATACGCTCATTTCGGCTTGGCGTGCTGGCACGATTCACATCCCGTCGCACTTGAACCCAATCAATTGGACTGTTGGCACCTACATCGACATCCTGAGAGGTATTGTATTCTGGCCGTCGAGATGAGCCGAACGACTGAGTAAATCGATGCTTTGTGGGTGACGGGGATCTTCCGTTGGGCACCTGGATGCTGCTCCTAGCGGTTGCCGCTCCAGTTTTGGCAGATTCGAGGAAGCGTTTGAGAAATCCGTTCTTCTTGACTTTGGGGGTTGAAAGACCGCCGAAAACTCCAGGTGAGTCTCCCAGATCTTTACTGGGTGACCACGGTACCGCAGATTGAGCTCCCTGTCTTGAAGTGCCATGACTTGAATGGTAAGATATGCCACTGATTGGAGTCATCGGCCTATCAAGATCACTAAAAACACCTCTATTCAGGCTGTCCATCGCCGTTGTGGGGCGTTCAGCCGAAAAGCTGCCCCATTTCGCTTGCCCGTGCCTTGCAAAGCTTCCTGCACTCGTTGCACTATACTGACCGGCTGAAGTTCCGCTCATCAAGCTGACGGTAGTATTTGTGCTGGTTGTATCCGTGGTAAACGTGCTCTGCACACCACTGGAGGAATTTGTTGCGTTTGATTTGTTAGTCATGGTCCGGTTCAAGAACTGTTTACCTAGTTCCACAGCCGATTTTCGTGCCCGTAACTGAGGACGGGGAACACCAATTGAATCATGCCTAGTATGGTACCCATGTTGTTTCGGTGGTGGTGGTGGTCCAACATCATCTTCGTTGTCATGATTCGCCTGATCTGATTGGCCATGAAGTTGTCTCAGTCGATCTTCCATTCGCTGTACATAGTTATTGAACTGAGGGGGTCCTTCTTGATATCTCTGACTATAAGATTCTTGCTCATCATAGTCGTTCACACCTTGATTAAGATCTCCCTCACGAACTGAGCCAAAGCCCAAAGATGTGTTAGCTCGAGCACGGGTCGGTCGTGGGCTTGTTGCTCGGATTTCGTCATATGCATCGGGTGACCATGGATTGGAAAATTGAGGGGTGGGAGAAGGAGATGGGGCGCCGCGCGGTAGGCCCATATCTTGCAAAGAAGTCATCACATCTTCCATAGCATCTCGCAATGGTGAGGGGGTGTTGCCATGACCGACTGATGAGTGACCTCCTGGCGAATGGCCAGGTGAAAGACTGGGAGGTAGAGGAGATGTTTCACGTGGAGGTGGCGTTTTGGCAAATACCGTATAACGATCATTCATTTCGATTGGGGCAGGTGCTATACTCATACGGTGTTGCTGACACCTTACTGCAATTCGATGAGGAGGTGGAGGCGGCGGCGGAGGAGACGGCGACGGATCGCGAGCTGGAGGCTGCTGAGGAACACGAGGAACGATCTGAAGCGCCATCTCCGAGGGCATCGAATAGGAAGGCGATCTTGACACAAAATCGTCGCGGTTTGGGGGCAACGGTGACATCGCACGAGGTTGCTGAGGTACATCTTGATTTGCCACCTCCGAGGGTTCTGGGTAGGAGGGCGATGTTGACACGAACTCGTCACGTTTTGGCGGTAACGGGGACGGCACACGAGCCTTCTCAGCAGGACTCGGGGACACTGTCCGTGATGGCGATCTTGCCAGTGTGCTTCGAGTTCGAAGTGCAGTGGTTGGCGTTCGTGGAGGCTTTTGGGGTAGAATTGAGCGCGGTGGTGTGCTTTCTCGGGATGTTGCTGTGGAAGGTGTCTCTGACAATTTCTCTCGAGCTCGACGATTGGCCTCGCCCGGTGTGACTGCGTGTCTGTGCGCTTGGAACGGCTTTCGGAAGACCGTTCGTTGCTTTTTGAGGGTATGAGAATCTGCACTATCATTTCGTGTCAAGGAGTCTGTGGTAGATCGAGTCACAGGCACAAAGTCTTCCCCAAGGACCACGACGAAGTTCGAAGGAAAGAGTCCCATCATTCGTTTATCACGGCGCAAGCGTCCCATCCACCATGACCCGTCCCCTGCATTGAGACATTCAATCAAATCTCCTTCCACAAACCCAAGATCTCTTTTTGACTCTCCTCCCCATGAGTAGATAGCCCGACACCAGCATGGAAACTTGGTCGGTAGTGCTGGTGTCATAGCGAAGCCGTCACAGACGCCTTACAACGCGACCGAGTTAGGAGTAAATAAGACGTCGCAGTGCCACCTCCTCGATAAGTCGGATCTATGCGATTGATATTGAATGCTAGACAGAGCAATTGCCCGACGGGTTGCGTTGCTATGGGCGTTTGGATATAGGTGGAGGTGGAGGACGGGCGGCGATAATAATAATAACAATGAGATAATGAGAGATCGAAGAGTTGGCTCAGCCAACCATCGTCGAATCGTGTAGCGAATGAACTGGCAATCTCGACAATAATACTATTCAAACAGCAAGACTGTTCCGTTCAATTAGAGTCGAGGCAGCTGGAGTCGGTGAGAGAGCGTCTGAGGGAAGGAGAGAGATGGTTGCCCTGTTGGGCTTGGCTCAGCTCAATGTTTGTGCCCTGTGTTTACGCTGCACCTCTTTGGGTTTAGCGTTGCTGCCTTATCGATAAGCTTATATTCGCCGGCCCGCCAGATCTTCCGGTGACCTTCTCTCTCTACTTGTCGACTCTATTTTCTATTTTTCTATCGTTGACACTATGCTTATTAGCGTGCTGGATATTAAGTTATTGTGCCTTTCGGCACTTCATACGAAGACAATATAGGTACACACTATGCGAACATTGAGCCCCGCTCGGTCGAGACAGCAGCGGCTCATTACGACGAGACATCTTGAGAGTCATGACAAAGATGCAATCATATGATCTAGAAGTGGAAAAGGATTCAAACAGATGGAAATGCTCTTATCGAAGTGTTTGCCTCTCGCCACTTCACATGCAATGACAAGTACATGAGGCAACGATGCTAGAAGCTGTTGAAAAATGCTGAGAAGGACAACCAGTTATAACGCGTTAAGGGAAAACATCCATGGATAACGATGCAAGCTCCGATTTCCGCGACTAATGGGCTCTCCCGAACTGTCCCAGTTCTCAGGCTGTTTGTTTTCATTTTATTCAGGTCCTTCGGTTCAAGAGACAAGGGATCTCAAGTCGAAGCTATCGCCACGGACGAGAATTGGCGATCTTCACATTATCCGGTGACATAATTGTGTCTTGCGGTACAGACTTCTACTAAAAACCTGCAGCTCATGCTTGAATCAAAAAGCGCGATGCATCGAGTATATTGCCTTGACAATCGATCAGAAAGAAACAACCTGGTGGTCGATGTTCTAGGAAAAGATATAACTTGGCATTTACCCCTTTTGATACTCAATCTCTGCCCAGGTAGTAACGCAACGTATCATCCTCGATGAAACCAATTGAGAGACATCCGGTACTTTAGATTGCCCGAATGGACTCCAATATCCCGACGTCTCCGGGTTTACTACATCCGCTTGCAGAGAACATTTTCAAATCCGGCAACGGTCCACATTCCATACACCCCGATTTGACCAATTACACCTAGAAGTTATTTATAGCTCACCGGCAAGACAGACTGTCTACCAGTAGCTTTGTGCTTGTAATTCGAGAGAGATTGAAGCTCATCTCGTGTTGCAAGTCACCCCATGCATATATGGCCGTGCAAGAAGCAAACCATCCCTTGTTCAATTACTCCGAGGTTATGTAATTGGCCAATGGCTGCAAGGTTCATGATTGATGCGATTCTCCCTGCATTGTAGAAGCTTCTTTTGGATCATGTGTAACTTGAAAGAAAATCAACGAGATTTGTCGTCAAATACTCGTGGCGGGAACATTAAATATTCCCTGGTTCAAGGTTGGTAGGTATGCAAGGTCTGAGACCATGTAAGTTTAAGTACTTCGCATGAAGGGAAGAGTCTAGCTCTGTTGTGCATTCTAAAATAATCATTGACGTCATATATTCTGAACAATCACCTTGTTGCATCGATCTGGGTGGGTTTGCGTCAAAAGTGGCATCTCATCGTTGCATGTAAGGAGATGGCCTCTCAAGTCTCCAATTTGTGCTGTAGCTTGCATGAACCAACATGAAATGGCGCCAATGCATGGGGAATCAGGTGGTCGATAAAAGTTAGAGAAAAAGAAACGTCCAGCTCTAATTAAACAAGCGGGAAAGGATCAAATTCCTGCAGCGAAGATGGTAGTGTTGGGGGAAATATGTAAGTAGGGCTACTGAATTCCACGTGACATCACTGTTATTGAGGTGTATTTACAGCGTAATTACGGTCTACATGGGTGATGAAATAGCAGTTAGCGGTGTATTAATTACCGTAATTTTACGCCAGGGGAAATTTGCCCTAGCAACGACAACCTCCATCAATCCTCACTGGCATTTTTTCACTTCGCCGCAAGCGGATTTTCACAGTATTTCCTCGCAAACAACGATCTACATTCGCTATAGCTTCAATTCCAGCCGTTTTCCTCGATCTATCAACCTGTTCTGCCCAAGTCAAGTATAGTGATCTACCTGATATCCGAGATCATGTGTGTCCGTGATGAGCCGCTCCATGTGGCCGATATGCAGCCGTCACGGCTGTGGCTGCGGTTAAGAACACGATCTGAATATTCACATCGATCTGGGCCTTTGATTCTGGGTCGAGGGGTCAGCGGTCTGTCTTTCCTTGCTGCTTTGGCTCTCTCATCGTAACGGTGGCATCTAGTAGGTTGATGTTATCCACCTCGCCGTAAATCGGACCTGCGCTTATAGAGGGGCCTTGCCTGTCACTGACTTTCCTGATTCAGATATACAGGGCCTTTCACATGGCTCAAACAGGATAAAGCACAATTCTAGAATCTTTTCCAAGGATTTGGTGTATCGTTAACTTGGTGCTACCGCTTGCAACTTTGTCCGAGTAACGTCATAGATATCTTTTCTTGATTTCTAACCAAATGTATCCATACATAACGGGTACAACATAAAGACCTACTGCACAAAATTTCAAAGAAAGGTAAATACTTTTAGCTTCATTCCAAGCCCTTGCTTCCAAAGTGTTTTGTCCAGGGTCTCCATCCACAACCCCCAACAGTACCCTTTGACAAGCAAGAAGTCAACCATTTGAACATCTAGCAACAGCAGAGATCTACATTCATCATCAAAGCTACGCAAGTTTTCAATCAATCTCACAGAAGAGCCGGGATGGGCTCGACAAACTGGGCTTATGTCTTCGGTGACCAGACGAGCGAGTTCGATTCTGGACTTCGGCGCCTGCTCCAGGACAAAGGCAACAGTTTCGTGACATCTTTCCTAGAAAGATCCTCTTTTGCTTTGCGCCATGAGGTGACACAGCTTCCACCTTCTGATCGGCGAAAATTCCCTCGCTTTACTAGCCTCATCAGTCTACTTTCCAGATATCGGGAGTCCGGTCCCAACCCTGCTCTGGAAAGTGCCCTCACTACCCTCTATCAACTAGGTTCCTTTATTAGGTGAGAAATTACTTCTCTGTTAACTATAAGTCTAATTTCACTAACCGATATTAGTTACTACGGAGATGGAGGCCAAGTTTACCCTGTAGGCTCACAAAGCCATGTGATTGGGCTTTGTACTGGTCTTCTTGCATCTTCAGCAATAGCCTCATCTAGAACTATTGGAGAGTTAATTCCTCTTGCTGTCGAAGCCGTCGTTGTTGCTCTCAGACTTGGGTTGTGCGCCTACAAAGTCCGTGACTACGTCGGTCAATGTGGTGGTCAATCGCAGAGCTGGTCTGCAGTAATTCCCGGTATCGGTGAAGAAAAGGCACTTGCTATCATCGCCGAATTTTCCATCAAAAAGGTATGTCCTGTGTAGATCCTGTCCACAGTTTAATGTTCTGTTTATTGACTATTTCAGGGCCTTTCCCCTTCATCTCGACCCTATGTTAGCGCCGTCAGCTACAATGGTTTAACCATCAGTGCACCACCTCTTGTCCTTGAAGAGCTTATTGACTCTGAGCTGACAAAGTATGTCAA
This sequence comes from Talaromyces sp. PL2406, assembly GCA_023626215.1. Taxonomy (NCBI): domain Eukaryota; kingdom Fungi; phylum Ascomycota; class Eurotiomycetes; order Eurotiales; family Trichocomaceae; genus Talaromyces; species Talaromyces sp. PL2406. The sequence continues at coordinate 1,508,028 of JAMAGL010000004.1, read as the reverse complement.
ACCACTCAGAGTAGCAGTTAATGCTCCGTTTCATGCACCTCACCTGTATGGAAAGGAAGACGTAGACTGGGCTTTGAAAACCACAAACAGTGGCTCATTCAAAGGATACGCCTGTCACATTCCGGTCCTGTCAAGCACCACCGGTCGCGAGATTACTGCAGATAACTTTGAGGACCTGCTGAGAGTTGCTGTGGAAGAGATTCTTCTTAAGCAGCTTTGCTGGGATAAAGTCCTCGATGGTTATTCATCTATCGTCAAGTGTTTGTCCATTTCTACATGTACAATTTTCCCTATAGCCACTTCGGCATCCTCGGGCCTTGTGTCTGCACTGAAACGTGCCGCAGTATCTGAAGTTCTTCTGGAAAATGCACTTCTCGATTCTGCAAAAACCGACAATGTCCAAAGTACCACAGGAAGAACCGAACAGTCAAAGATCGCCATCATCGGTCTTTCCGGAAGGTTCCCAGATGCACCAAGCCCCGAGCATTTCTGGGATATTCTTTACCAAGGCCTCGATGTTCACAGAGAGGTGCCTCCCGACCGGTGGAACTGGAAAACGCACGTCGATCTTACAGGAAAGAAGAGGAACACCAGTCAAGTGCCATACGGTTGTTGGATTCCTGAGCCTGGTCTTTTCGATCCTCGATTCTTCAACATGTCGCCAAGAGAGGCACTTCAGGCAGATCCAGGTCAGCGACTGGCGCTAGTCACTGCTTATGAGGCCCTGGAGATGGCAGGCTTTGTTCCTGATTCCACGCCTTCCACACAGAAAGACCGCGTTGGAATTTTCTACGGCATGACCAGTGATGACTATCGTGAAATCAACAGCGGCCAGGATATTGACACATACTTCATTCCTGGAGGCAATCGTGCTTTTACACCAGGTCGCATTAATTATCACTTCAAATTTAGTGGACCGAGTGTCAGCGTGGATACTGCATGCTCATCCAGTCTATCTGCAATCCACATGGCTTGCAATTCGTTGTGGAAAAACGACTGTGATACCGCCATTGCTGGAGGCACCAACGTCTTGACAAACCCTGACAACCATGCCGGTCTGGACCGAGGCCACTTCCTTTCTCGTACAGGAAACTGCAACACATTTGACGACGCAGCTGACGGCTATTGTCGCGCGGATGGTGTAGGCACTGTTGTCCTCAAGCGACTTGAAGATGCGATTGCAGACAACGACCCAATCCAGGCTGTAATTGCAGGAGCCTATACAAATCATTCCGCCGAGGCTGTTTCAATGACACGGCCTCATTCTGGTGCCCAGGCATTCATCTTTGACAAACTTCTTAATGAAGCCGGTGTTCAGCCCAACGATATCAGCTACATTGAGATGCATGGAACCGGCACACAGGCTGGCGATGCAGTCGAGATGACATCAGTTCTTGACACTTTTGCTCCTGATCATGGTCGAAAGCCCCAGCAAACCCTCTACCTGGGATCAGCAAAATCCAATATCGGCCATGGAGAATCAGCATCTGGTGTTGCCGCTTTGATCAAAGTGTTGATGATGATGCGCAAAAGCACGATTCCTCCACACTGTGGAATCAAGACAAAGATCAACCATAACTTCCCTACTGATCTCAAGGAACGCAACGTTCACATTGCTTTCAAGCCTACTCCCTGGGTAAAGCCAGAGTCGGGATTGCGAAGATGTTTTATCAACAACTTCTCTGCAGCCGGTGGCAACACTGCCTTGCTTGTGGAAGATGCGCCAGATCGTCTTATTGACTCTGCTGTTAACGATCCACGCTCGACATACTCCGTTACAGTGTCGGCCAGATGTCAAGCTTCGCTAAAGAATAACATAAACAATCTAGTCGATTGGATCAGCAAGCACTCTTCTGACATGAAGGAGGATGAGTTCTTAGCCAAGCTGTGCTATACCACTACTGCTCGACGCATCCACCATCCTTTCCGCATCATCGTGTCTGGTACCAAGATTTCCGAGGTGCAAGAAGCTCTCCGAGCAGCAGCCAGCAGGGAATCCATCAGCCCAGCCCCATCTGTTGCGCCAAGTGTCGGATTTGTCTTCACCGGACAAGGAGCACAGTACGCTGGCATGGGAAAGCAATTCCTTGAAAGTTTCTCACAATTTCGCTCTGACGTTCTACGTTTCAACAGAATTGCTCAGAGTCAAGGATTCCCGTCTTTCCTCTGCTTGATCGATGGTAGTGTGCCAATTGAAGAGTTGAACCCCGTGATTACACAGCTTGGAACAACTTGCATGCAGATGGCATTGGCGAATCTGTGGGTTTCGTGGGATGCTCAACCTACCTTTGTCATGGGCCACAGCCTCGGAGAATATGCTGCTCTTTATGTCTCTGGAGCATTGACGGCCTTCGACACAATTTACCTATGCGGTCGTCGTGCCCAGCTCCTGGAAGAAAAGTGCAAGGTTGGAACTCATGCAATGCTGGCAGTCCGATCTGCCTTGAGTGAAACTACTCCTTTCCTTAATCCTGGAGTCCATGAAGTCGCCTGTATAAATGCCCCTGGGGAGACTGTCATCAGTGCCACCTCCCAGAATATCGATGCTCTTTCCGAGCAACTCGTTGCTGCAGGAATCAAGGCTACTAAACTAAAAGTACCCTTTGCATTCCACTCTTCTCAAGTTGAGCCAATTCTCGAGGAACTCATCAACGCGGCCAAGGGAGTCAAGTTCCACAAGCCCTCGATTCCTCTGGTATCCCCCCTTCTAGGAGAGGTTATCAACGAGAAGAACTATGAACAGCTTGGTGGCAAATATCTTAGTCGCCATTGCCGAGAAACAGTCAACTTTCTTGCGGCTATTGAAGCTTCCCGACATGCTAAGCTCATGACCGACAAAACAGTGTGGATTGAAATCGGTTCTCATACAATCTGCTCTGGCATGATCAAGTCTACCCTTGGTCCTCAGGCGAACACAGTCGCTTCGCTACGCAGAAACGAAGACTCGTGGAAGGTGCTTTCTCAAAGTTTGTCAACTGCATATCTCGCTGGCGTTAACATACACTGGAAGGAGTATCACCAGGACTTCAAGTCAAGCCATGAGGTTCTTCACCTGCCAGCTTACAGCTGGGACAACAAGAACTACTGGCTAGACTACAAAAATGACTTCTGCTTGACCAAGGGTGGTGACACAGTAGCTCAAATTACCAACACTGCGCCTTCCCGTCTTACAATTTCGGCTCAGAAGGTCGTCGAAAGTATTGGCGACGCCTCAAAGGCAACTGTCATTACTGAGACTGATATTTCCGATCCAGATCTGTGTCCTGTTATCCAGGGCCACAAAGTCAACGGAATACCTCTTTGTCCCTCCTCTCTATATGCCGATATCGCTCAGACACTGTCAGAGTATTTGATTGACAACTTCAAACCTGAACTCAAAGGAGTCGGTCTGGATGTTGCTGACATGGCTGTTCCAAAACCTCTAATCTACAAGAACGCCGGCCCCCAGCTTTTCCGAGCAGCTGCCACTGCTGATTGGGATGCTCGACAGGTGTCCATGCAGATCTACTCCGTCACCCCTGAAGGCAAGAAGATAACAGACCACGCAAGTTGCATCATTAAATTTTTCGATACCGAGGCTGCACGAGAGGAATGGAAGCGCAACGCATACCTCATTCGGCGAAGTGTCGACCGGCTCTTCGAAAGTGCTGCCAACGGTGATAGCAACAAGCTCGGCCCTGGAATGGTATACAAGTTGTTTGGCGCACTGGTCGATTATGACAAGAACTACAAGTCTATGCGAGAAGTCATCTTGGATAGCGAGCAATATGAGGCCACTGCTCTAGTCAAATTCCAGGCTGAAGCAGCCAACTTCCACCGCAATCCGTTCTGGATTGATAGCATAGGACATATTACCGGATTTACAATGAATGCAAACGATGCTACTGACTCGGTTAACTTTGTCTATGTCAATCACGGCTGGGATTCGATGCGCTGCGCTACGAAGTTCTCTGCTGATGCGATTTACCGCACTTATGTGAGGATGCAGCCATGGCAGGGAACAATCTATTCTGGGGATGTCTATGTCTTTGAAAAGGATGAAATCATAGCTGTGTATGGAGGTGTCAAGGTAAGCGTCCACTTTTCAATTCATTAAGTGTTCTAGAACTATTGAATACAGAGATGCTAATTATTCTGCCATAGTTCCAAGGAGTACCGCGCAAGATCCTCAACAGTGTCCTGCCACCACCAGGTGGTACACAGGCAACAAAGCCGGCAGCCAAGGGCGCTGTTCCTGCTCCTGTCGCTGTACACAAGATGAAGCCTATCGCAAAGGCAGTCAAGCCTACTGCACCAAAGACATCTGCTCCCAGCGTTCTTGTTCAAGCCTTCAAGATCTTGGCTGGCGAGGTGGGCCTGTCTGAAGCAGAGCTTTCAGATGATCTTGTCTTTTCTGACTACGGAGTCGACTCCCTTCTGGCCCTGACTGTTACTGGTAAATTCCGTGAAGAGCTTAATCTCGACTTTGAGTCTAGTATCTTCATGGACTACCCAACTGTCAAAGACTTCAAGGGGCTTCTGATGCAGTCCGCAGCCCCGATGGACAGCAGCGAAGACTCCTCAGAATCATCTATCTTTGATGATTCTGGATCGGCTTCTGAGCCACCTACCCCTGGAACCCCTGGAGACTTTGCTCCTCCCATGAAGGCTACCCGTCCCGCAGGAGAAGACAAGACTCTGTCTACCATCCGTCAAACACTCATTGACGAGATTGGTGTATCTGCAGAAGAGTTGACTGATGAAGCAAATCTCGCCGAGATGGGTATGGATTCATTGCTCTCCTTGACTGTACTCGGAAGACTACGTGAAGACCTGGGTTTGGATTTGCCATCCGAGTTCTTTATTGAGAATCCAACAATGGGTCAAGTTGAAGAAGCTCTTGACTTGAAGCCAAAGGCTCCTGTACGACAGCCCGAGTCGGCCATGTTATCTACCCCAGCACCTTTGTTGCAACCGGAGAATTTGTCTTCCAAGCTCAAACATCCTCCAGCCACATCTATCCTGTTGCAAGGAAACCCCAAGACGGCTACACATACACTGTTTCTCTTCCCAGATGGCTCTGGTTCATCAACTTCATATGCAACAATCCCCAAAATCTCGCCAGATGTCTGCGTTTATGGATTGAATTGTCCCTACATGAAGACTCCGGAGAAACTCAACTGCGCCCTTCAGGACCTCACTGCTTCATACGTGGCCGAGATCCGTCGTCGTCAACCAAAAGGCCCATACAATGTGGGTGGATGGTCCGCCGGAGGAATCTGCGCTTACGATGCAGTCCGTCAGCTTGTTATCGAGCAGGGCGAGACAGTTGAGAGAATCTTCTTCCTCGACTCGCCGTTCCCCATCGGTCTCGAGAAACTGCCTCCTAGACTGTACAAGTTCTTTGATGACATGAAGATCTTCGGTGATGGCAAGACACCTCCACCACAATGGCTTTTGCCACATTTCCTCGCTTTCATTGATGCGCTAGACATGTACAAGGCCGTTCCCTTCCCGAGCGACGATCCCAAGTACGAAAGCCGTCTTCCCAAGGCCTATCTCATCTGGGCCAAGGACGGAGTTTGCGGTAAGCCGGGAGATCCTCGCCCAGCACCACCCGAAGATGGGAGTCGGGATCCAAGGGAAATGCTTTGGCTCCTCAATGATCGTACCGACTTTGGCCCTAACGGCTGGGATACGTTGGTTGGTAAGAACAAGGTGGCGGCAATTGAGGCTTTGCATGAAGCGAACCACTTCACGATGATGGATGGCGCTAAAGCGAGTGGACTGTCCAGCTTCATCAAGAAAGCTTTTTAAGCACGTTCGCCTTATAGATTGATATGTTCTTTTCTGCTTGACTCTAGTTCTTTCTCTTTCGCTGTCTCATTCTGAAAGGAACGCTTCGCTTATTATTTTTTGGGCATACCTTTCTCATATTCAATTGATGTCATTCCTTCTCAAAATATGCACTTGCGATCTTGCTCCAAGGTTATCTGCTCATTGTTTCCAGATTGAATGTATTGAACGGCCATATCATGGATTATAAGGTAGTTTATGTACGGGATAGATAATATTTCTGGTAATAAATTTTTGTATGGTACATCTCCATTATCCGAAGAGCTGTAAATTCTAAAATATAGCTTCTAAATGTCTAATGTAGATATGCCTATGTGGATGTTGCGTATAAACACCCTGATCGAAGCTCGTTCCAATAGAACCTCCAAGGAAATCTTCAAGCAATCCTCGCTAGATGTCATCATCTTTCCTTTTCAAAGAGCTCATCAACAGAAATACACCAATTCACAAGATTAGAAATACAGCCTTGGAGTCGAACACGCGAAAACAACATCTCGAAGGACAGCCTTGCAATATATCTAGAAATTACATGTAGCGCATATCTAGGTAGAATTACACAGACAGACATAAGGTATTGAAGTAGTGAGCAGAACTTTGACTTGAAACCAAAAGAGTCATTATTACTAGGTATTTCTCTATGAGCGAAGAATTTCTCTCGTGCCTTCGTTTGCTTTGCACGAGAAACGGACTTAAAATAAAAAAAAGCATTAACATGATTCCTCCCAATGATCACTCTGAATCTGATCCCAAACGTCATAACCATCCAACAAAACCATACCCATACCAGACCACAGATGCGTCTCCATGTGACAATGCAACAGAAATGGACCTGGGTTCTTCACAAAATACCTGATTGCTATCCAGGCCTCTCCTCTCGGCGACGTAACGAATGTGTCTCTATATAGAGGCTTGTCAAGGAAGAAGCTCTGAGGGCTTGCGGCCACACCCTCATCAATAGAAGACCAGTCGAAAGTGCCCTGTGCAGAGCCGATCAAGAACATCTTGTTTGAATGTTTATGGATTGGGTGAGGAGGCTGCACCGGGGTGACCGAGGCATTCCCTAGTCGTAATTGATAAACAATGTCAACCCAAGTATTGTTTTTAGTGGTAATTTTGAGAGAGTTCTCCAGCCCAGGAGACTCCTTGTTGTATAGAACAGGCTCCATACTACCGAGGTCTGCCGGGAGGAATGAGGTGCCATCAAGAGACCATTCCCATGAGGAATTGATACGTGATAGATTCAACAAGAAAAAGGCATCTGCCTTGTCGGCGGGATGTATTTCTGGGAAAGGGGGCAGAACGGAGACATTCAAGGCGACAACATCTGATGATGTGGGCTGACCACCATAGTTGATATAAGGCGTAGATTTCCTGGTGCTGTTCTCGGCGCCCAGGTATTGCAAATTTGCATAACCGGCAATGATTTGGTTACCACCGGTGTCGGTAATGGTAATGTTGTAGTTGGCCGGTTCCTTATCAAGTTTGATAAGAGCAGCATACCGTTCACCATTGTAGAACTCGAACGTGTCAGCATACTGGGGCTCGATGTATCTGCCATCTACCTCATAAATCCACATTGGGTGTTCGTCGACGGAAACAATCAGTGCTTTTTCACTGGCGGCGCCAATGAAGTTAAGGCTAGCCCAGCCATGGCTTGGGTCAACTTCCACGGTGGCCCTGGAGCCTTCGCTGGCAACGCAGCCATCGTTGAGCTTAGCCGGAAGCTTTTCAGGGTGATGTTCCCACAGGCCTTGGGTACCATTCACAAAAGGCAGACATCCCTTGTCGGTGACGTTTGCCTGAAGAACATGCTGGACCGAAGAGGGCATCAAAGAAATTAATTCTTCCTGTGGCGGGCAATAGACTGCACCCTTGCCTTGAATCAGGATACTGTCCGAGCAACTGCATGGTAAATTAGCCTCATCTGCACATTACACATCGGGATTTGATACACAAGCAAGGGATGGAAGTTACATACAATATATCGTAACCTGTCTGTTTCATTGCATCCATGTACTCAAATGAGGTATATTGACTCCAATCTGAGACAACAATGAGCTCGGCATTTTGCACTGCTCGTCTTATAGCACTTAGCTCGTTTGCGTTGGATGTAATCATTGAGAAAGGGTCTTCGGTCTGTTGAGAAGGTCTGCGTCATAAGTCAGATGGGAAATTCGGTCAGGTAGTAAATCCCAAAAGTAAACTTTTATGGGACATACTCACCGAATACGAATTGCACCGTAGAGCCCGTCTTGCAGAGTAGCCATGTCATGTGAATGATACCAATAGGTACCATATTCGTTGGCATGCCATTGATAGGTGAACGTATTCTCAGGTGCTATAGCCCACTGAGTAAGGCCAGGCACTCCATCCGCCCATGCCGTGTTTTTCTGTCTAAAAATGGAAGGTTTGATTGTTAGTAAAATTCTTCAGCAGAAGGGGCGGTGGCTCTCATACTCGATTCCATGAAAATGCACACTGGTATTAAATGGTAAATGGTTGGTAACGGTCACTGTAACATCATCTCCCTGATCCAGCACCATGGGCGGTCCTGGGAATTGTCCATTGACAAAGATCATTTGTCTTTCTTGTCCATTTGGTGCACCTACCTTCCATGTCAGGTCAAGGTCAAAATGGACATGGGCACCATGGACGAAAGTCACTAGAAGCGCTAAGGATGGCAATATTCGACTAGAATGCGCCATTATTTGAGAGTTCTGGCAACTCGAGCAAACGCGTGATCCAGGAACTCGACCAAAGTAAAATAAAGAATGTAGGGAAATATTGTCAAAGAGAAGAGTGACTGAGCATACTGCCCACTTGGCTTGCTAGATTTCTGTGAGGAATTGGAGCTTCATATATCTACAATAGATAAATTGTCGTCCTCGGAAGCTATAGTCAGAGCAGAACGAACATTTTTTATTCAGTCAAAGATCAAGAATATACAAAGAAAGATAAGATCAGACGTCAAAACAACCGGATTTGGAAGGCGGTAGATGCAAGTTACGTTTTCATATTCCGAGCTTCTGCAGAAATCTCCGGACAATCTTCACATAGACAGCATTCCTCGGCGTTTCGGGCCGTCTTCTATCAGCTCTGAGTGGCCATCTTCCTGTATACCAAGTACCAAGCAGCCGTTTCCAGCTGATTTCCTCCAATTTGATGTTAACAGATTCTGACGGTCATTCTAGAAGTTGGCATAACGCGTTTATCACTTAAGAGAGACTTGTTCTCGCTTCAAATGACGGGATGAGGTTGCATCAAACGCCAGCTCGCATCTCGCATCCAGATGTCATGATCTAGAAGTGTTTTAACTGGTGCAAAGAAATTGTTTGTTTGTTTACGTTGGCTGTGTGCAGCTCCAGAAACAATGAAAGGATTGTCAGTATTAAAAAATTACTCGTACCACGTATTTCATGAAACCGAAATCAAACATAGAACACCTCAACGGCAGCTAGAACACATATAATTGAGATCAGAAAAGATATAAACCGGCGATCTTTGCCGGTTCTATGAAGCTTCCTCCAACAGGTGCAGTTTGGCCACCGTTCGTCGCGATATACAAGGTTTCCCATGGTCCGTTTTGAACAAACTGAACAGTGGTTGGACCTGCAATGTCAGTCGAATTCATGCCACCGTAAATAATACTGGTCGGATGATCCTCGTTGTCAAGATCGACTGTGATAATGGAATTTTGGACGAAGGTCGCCATGAAAGCGACACTTCCGTTAGGAGCCAGAGCGAACCCGTCTGGTACAAGTGTCTGGTCATTGAGAATAATCTCAATAGGCCCATCGGCTGTTCCTTCCTCGATATCAACAGGCACGCGACCAAATATCTTGTTTTGCGTAGCGGTAAAGTAAAGATAGCCGTTTTGCATCCGCAGGTTGTTCACTCCAGCTAGGCCATCATCTTGGATCACGATAGAGTATTCGCCGGTAGTTGTGTCGAGTTTGTATATCGCTCCCTGACCAGCGTCCGCGATCAGAACATTGACAGTGTCTCGTGTCTTCTGGAAGGTCACTATTCCGTGTAGGAATTGAGCTTCAGGAATTTCTGCAATCAAGCTAGCGGTGCCGTTGTCATCTGAATCAATAGAAACTCTCCAGGCTGAGAATGAGCCTGCCTCTGGCGTGAGGGTAGCGGTGTCCAAGTTTCCAGCAATAACAACGTATTCATCGTCATCAATTGAAGAAATTCCAATCAGATTATTGGCGGTCGAGATGGTCGTGGCCAATTGAGCAGTTCCTTCGTCCACATTAATCGTCCACACTTCTGGTACATCGGTTCGCGTTATGACGAGATCATTATTTGGTCGATTGGCAATACTTGCAATCCAGGTCCCGTTGTCGGGATACTGAAAGACGGTGAAGGGGCTTGCTTCTGCATATCTGTATCCCGGCGTGTTGGTAGTTAGGGCTAGCAAGGGCAACACTGCGGCGCCTAGCAAAGAAAGGGCGGCTTTCATCTTTCCGGTGAGACTCTTGCCGCTACAAAATCAGCAACGTCTGACAGAAGATAGGCTGAATTACTATTTGCTTATGAGAACTTTCGGTGAAGAACAGATTGTTGTTATTCAAAATCATGTTGGGATACACAACGAGACTAGCAAGAATTTGCTCTCATTCCAGCAGACATTCCACCGTCGCGTCTGCGACCAGGGATCAATTTCCGACTCGCCTCCTTGCTTTGCGTGTTTTTAGTGTCGACAAATGTTTGAAAAAATTCTTTCTAGTGGTGACAAGCCTTGAAGACGTCCTCGAACTGATACTCATTCCAGCGGACTGTGGGTTTTAGACCGGCAAACTTCCAAACGCCGTTCACTTTACGATAGTAATGCTCGTTCGTAGCATGCCCATGGCCTTTGACTTTGACAGTCTTCAAATTTGTGTCTGTGTAGACCTGGTGCGCGGCTCGTAGTTGATGATGGCCAATAACTTCGGTATCAGATACCTTTTCCCACCAGGTCCCACCAAGTAGATGTTGCGTTTTGACGGTAGGGTCACCGAGGAAGCCTGGATCAGTGACCATTGTCATGTATTCCTCGGCGGTCATTGAGTCCCATCGTGATAGTCCAACTTCGGTGTAATCAACCTATGGAATGGGAGTTAGCCTATATCACAAGCATTCTTTCTTCAATGAATGTGGGCGTCAACTGCTCGGTGACGTACTGTCAATGTTGGAGCAATGATGCCTCTGAGGCGATCCCAGTCCTATAAACTCCATGTCAGTTGCTGTATCTCCATTTTCTACAGGTTACACAGTTTGCATACCTTGGAGTCGTAGCTGTCGGCCCAGTCAAAAACAACCTTGGACAGTTCAAGAAAATCTAGTTGATCATTAAGCTAAAATATTCATGCAAAACTAAGAAGAACTATTTCTTACCTTGAAAGCTAATATCCAGATTTGGTTTTCCAGAACTCACGAAGCTGGAAGGCTCAGCATCGTTCCTTAAAGATGGGGCCATGTTGGAAATTTCAATGTCGGAAGGGTTTCGTTGAGCTGTATCGAAGTGATCAGAAATAGGTGTTTTGATTGTATGTAACCACAAATCGGCAATGCCAACTCACAATTCTCTATAGTTATGAAAATGCGTGGCGTCTGATATGGTGATAATTTCCAGGGATGTGATAGATATTGGTGGAAGAAAGAAAACGAGTGATATCCTAATGACGAAGATCATACTCTCATTTATGAAGTTGCAATACTAAAAACATTCCAAGATTATGGATGCAAGCAATACTGCACGTGCCCGTCATATTGACAAACTGACCAGCTTGTGATACTACCTACATACAATCGAACGACAAGGATATGCGGCTTTCGGCTCCGGTCTCACTACTACTTCCACACCCACACCAGAAATAAGGTGCATTGCAAGAATCATGCAATCGAATTCATCCGATTTTAGGAAGATTATTTGTTTATTTGCCTTCTGCCTTGGCGGTGCAACGTACCCTAAAGAAACAGAAAGATAATTTTCCGAAAGCGGAAACTTCCCAGACACAGAATGTAACCGATGGCATGTCGTAGCTTCGATCGAAGTCGACACATGGACCACTGTGTTCCATACTGGTGCATACTTTGACTAAAATTATCACAGCTTGGTTTAGGACCTGATTTCAGTAGAAGCAAGTGGGCGAGATTATGTTTTTCCCACTTCGGGAAAGGGCATTTTTCGTGCTAAATACGCTCGCGGTCGTTGATGGTTCACCGCACCCAATGCAAGGAGACTCAATATGGCCAACTTCCTAAATCAAAAAGCCACTTAGTGTTATATATTATGTAGGTACAGGTTCGGTCGTTTATGACTAAAACATTTTCTCCGTTGTCCTCTACCCTCCGAGCACTTCCATAGAGGCAAGCCATTTTTGATTTCATTCATCTTTACTTCAAAAAATCAACGATTCAAAATGGTGGCTACAAACAACAACACAAATGGCAACGCTAATAATATTACGCCCCGGGTCCTTGCTGGCAAAGTAGCCCTTGTTACTGGAGGTGGACGCGGTATTGGCGCCGGTATCGCCCTTGAACTTGCCAAAAGAGGTGCATATGTGGCTATCAACTACTCGTCTAGCGCTAGCTCTGCAAACCAAGTGATTCAGTCCATTGAGGCCGAGGGCTCTCGCGGTGCCGCTTTCAAAGCCGACATTACCAAAATCGATGAGATCGAGAGTTTGTTCAGCAGTGTGCAGAGATACTTTGGCCGGATTGACATCGTTGTCTCAAATGCGGGTGTCGAAAAATTCAAACCCTTGAGCGAAACAACCCTGGAAGACTTCAACGAAGTCTTCAACATCAACACCCGCGGTCAATTTTTCGTCGCCAAAACCGCCCACAAGTACATCGAGGAGGGCGGTCGTGTGATTTTGATGTCTTCTATCGCTGCCGGTGTCAGTGTTCCCGGCCATGCTCTGTATGCCGGTAGCAAGTCGGCAGTTGAAGGCTTCACGCGCTGCTTCTCTGCTGATTTCGGCGAGAAGCGTTGCACGGTAAATGCTATTGCACCAGCTGGGATCAAGAGTGATATGTGGTTGGCGAACGCTTGGCGATATGCTCCAGGTTGCGATAAAACGTCCTCATTAGAGGAGATTGAAAGTGCGTTGGCGAACGGCAGTCCCCTGAAGAGATGTGGAGTTCCTGCCGACATTGGTCGAATTGTTTCTTTCCTGGCCAGTCCAGATGGTGAATGGATTAATGGTAAGATGTGAACTTATATTTAGCTATATACCCAAGCACTGTGCTAATATAGACTTTTTGCATCTAGGACAAATCATTCCAGTCAACGGAGGCGCCCACATTTGAGCCATTCAGCTAAGCGCTCTCTAGATCATTCGTCGAGCATGTCTTGCAATCTCAACTTAGAATCTTACATTTGTTATCTGCTATCTGTTGTAAATAGAATCATGATTTTTGCTCCTCTTCCATATGCGGGTATTGCGTTCACCGAGCCTATTTGAGTATTTTGTTATGTTTAAGGTATCATGCACGGAATTGTTGGAAATATGAAGCTGTCCGCCACAACTTTTGAGCATACGTCCATATTTTAATGGGACATTTGATTAAGTACGGCAATCCAGGTTTAACTAAGAGAATTCGTCTCACGAGACTAAGGCAACATGCATTGATGGGCCTCTAAATCCTTGTGGAAGACCCAAGCTGAGTGGACGGAGCCACTATAAGATTCACAAGACAGCTAATTGCGTCTTATATAATCAATAATACATTGGCAAGGACTGGCAATCTTGGAGCAGTCCCAACCCATGCTGGACCTATGTTGTCTGCGGGATTTTCTGCGATGCGTGTTGATTTCCTAATTTGGACATAGTTTCCGTTTTCGGAAAATTTCTAAATCTGAACGTGCAAGTCGGAGAGACAAAGCCACCAAGTCTCACAGTCCTTACGCAACTTGAACACGACATGGGATCTGCCTCCTTGTTACAGTACATGCGATTTCACCAGCGGTAAACTCCAGGAAGGGAATGTTTTGAATGCAATCTACCAGCACAAAGTTATGGCTTGAGCAATGTGGATACAACTCCCTCCCTTCTTGGCGATTCAAGGGTGGTTGCAATCGGAAACTGGGCCAAAATATGGCATCCATGGATGCCTTTGGTGGATCTTACAAAGCTATATATAGATTTATGCCTATTGAACACGGAAAATGAGGTGTGAACTATCAATAATTCCTGTAGCACTTGCCCTTGCTTGGAGAGAAAGTGGATTGAATCTGACCTTTTTACACGTTCTACAGGTAGGCAGAAGAAATAATTCGCTCTAAAGAGCTCTTATGGCTCAATTCGTTTGATCTAAGAGATACTCAGTCGCGCATTTAGACTGTGTTTAGATTCCCCTTGATTTTGAGTTTCTTTACGAACAATCCAATCAACAAGAAGGGAAAGATTTTGAGGCAATAAGTGTCTTCCAATCTCCCTTTTTTTCAATTTAATACCCATCTATACTGGTTCTTCGATCGATCGATCGTCCGTACAGCATAATGACGAATTGGATTCTGGGCGACAAGTTCTATGCGGTCTATTCGCACAAGAACTCAATCAAGGGGTTGTGGGAGTCAAAATGGAAAGCCGCTGTAAGAGATTATTTCTGTCCGTCTTGAAATCACTGGAACTATGCTTACAAATTGAACATAGTGTATGAAAGCTGTCTATCCCTTTCACGACGGTGCTTTCGAAGATTTTGAGCCCATTTTTGAGAAACTCATTGCCGAAAATATCAACGATGCATACACGGATGAGTACACAAACTCTTTCCTGCCGACAGCAAAGGCCCTCGAGTCAAAGGCTCTTGAAGCTGCAAAGAACGGTAATAGAGATAAGGCAGCAGAGTACTACCGACGTGCCGCTGTAGTTTATCGCATCTCACGCTTCCCTTACGTTAGTCCTATCACAGAAGGAAACACTGTTACAAGTCCACTTAAGCGTGCCGCTTTCGATCGCCAAAAAGAAGTTTATCTCAAAACTGCTTCTACATGGAGTCCACCCATCGACGAAGTGGTCATCACACACAAGTACCGTGCAGGAAACGACGGCGAGACCATCCCCTTGCTAGTTCGCGTTCCACAGCAAGCAGACATAACCAACCAAGTCCCCGTCGTGCTGCTTATGACCGGTCTAGACGGCTATCGATGCGACAACTCTCAGCGTACTCACGAGCTTGTCGGTCGTGGATGGGCAGTTGTCATCTGCGAAATTCCAGGTACAGCAGACTGTCCTGCCGATCCGGCTGATCCAGAGTCTGCTGATCGGCTATGGAACTCTGTGTTGGACTACATGGCGTCCCGACCAGAGTTCGATCTCAAGAAGATTGTTGCATGGGGCTTGAGTGCTGGTGGCTATTATGCCGTCCGAGCAGCTTCAACCCATTCTAACCAGTTCTTGGGCTGTGTGGCACATGGACCAGGTACTCACCACTTCCTGAATGAAGCTTGGCTGGAACGAATTGACGACCATGAATATCCGTTTATGTGAGTATTCTTTTCGAGCTCAATTATTTGGTCTAAGATGCTGATGAACCTGCAGACTATCAAAGGCAATGGCCGAGAAGTTTGGCTTCCGCAGCGTAGAGGAATTCAAGAAAGATGGTCAGAAAAAGTTTTCACTGCTCGATAATGGCATTGTGAAAAAACCTTCATGCAGACTTCTGTTGTTGAATGTAAGTCTTTTCTCTCGACTATGGATTCAATTCACGACAGAAGAACAGAATATTAATCGCGATTGATAGGGAATTGACGATGGAGTGGTGCCAATCGAAGATTCTTTACTTCTTTTCAACCATGGAAGTCCCAAGGAAGGCCGGTACGTAACATATCTCCTAATTAGTACTGTATTCTCTTTGTTCAGGCACGTACTAACAAGTATTATAGCTTTGTCGAGAAGTTGGCACATATGGGCTACCCAGACACCCTTGTTACAGCCTACGAGTGGTTCGAAAATCTTCTAACCAAGAGTGAGAATCCAGGTCTGAAGAACTAAGTTTTGCTGAGGAGAGACTTTCGTTCTCTCTTTGTATTGTTATTTTGTTTTCTTTCAACTAGTTTTCGTGTTGTGTCGGTTTGCTCTTGTTATAATCAGAAGCTTAGTTATTGTCAAAACTTTCAAATGCTCAGATGTGGAAGAGGGTATATTAATTTGAGGAGATCATGTGTTTAGCACGCGGCTTTTTATATAATTTTTTTCGGTCGTTATCGGAACACATTGGTAGATGTACTTAGGTACTCCTAGAAATGGTTTGAATTCCTTTTTTTTGTCTATATTGAAGGTACTCAGGTTACCCTAGCAAAGCGTGGAAGAAATATCTACATTACACATTCAAACGTGCTGTGTTGAAACATTCTTCAAATTTAAAAAAACACCAAATTTGAAGATAGCACGCAATCTAACAGTATTATATACATCATAAGTGTATTGAAGTAAATTGAATAGACAATGTCTGGAGGTTGGGGCCATGCCACATTGCGTGAACTTCAAAGGAGGATGAAGGGGAAACAGGAATTGAAATAGAATGTTGCGTTCAATAGAGAAAAGAATGTCAAACACTGCTTCAGAAACAATTAACGAGCGAGTGCTCAGCCGAAAACGGAAATCAGTCGATGTTATTTACGGGAACGTAAGTGGCGGATAAGTAGCTCTAAGTTGGGGTCAGTACGAAAGTAACTGCGGTTGGGATGATTGATCGTAAGATCACTATAAACAGAATAAAGAAAGACTTACCCTGAATCGCCTTCATAGATGTAGTTATTTGCTCCTTGTAGATCTGTGCCCTGCTTTCCTGCCGCGTTTCCACAGGTAGGCGATCCATAAGCATTACAGATTTGGAGATGGTCAGTAGGCCTGTACAAATCTTGTAATTGATCTGGCGCTTCAATTATGGTAGCAACAAAGCCGGCTTCGACGTGCCACTCAATATGACAGTGCAAAAGCCAGACACCGGGATTGTCAGCACGGAATCGAATAACTGCATGTCCGTTGTTCTGTACCATGATAGTGTCACGGATAACTGGAGTGGAAGAGATATTCGCATAATAACCGTTAAAGAAGCCACCATCAACGTCGCTGCGTTGTATAACCTGGAACTGGTGGCCGTGCAAATGCCATGGGTGAAGGTTGTTGTGGTAGTTATTGATCACAATCTCGACAACCTCGTTGTGCTTGAGGATAAGCGGGTTGACATCACCATACACATCTGGGTTGTTGTAGTACTTTGGACCAACAGTCAATGCTGTGTAAAGAGTGGGCACTTGCTGGGGCATATAGGTCCGGCCATTGATAGCGAATCGGCTGACTCCGTTGATGGTGGTATGGCCAGTATTGAGGACAATTTGATGATCAACTGGTTCAAGGATTGGTGTACCATCATATGGAACAAATGTCACATCATCGACAAAGTCGAATTCATTAATCACAGGAGGTGGTGGAAGTGGCAGAGATTCGTCGTACACTAGCCATGCCGTAGCATTAGGATTGTAGCCTTCCGGTATGGCCTTATTCTCGTAGACGAACATCATATTGACATCCATGGTATCCCAGAAAGCGTAGTTCTTGCTTGCATCATCTTTGGTCTTGATGAGAACACTTATACGTTGACCGGGCGCAATTCGAAGGTTTCTTTCGCCAACTGGGTAGGGTTCGATCCAGACTCCGTCGATTTCGACAACTGTCATTTCATGGTCGTCGAACAAGAATGCATGGCCAGGCCAATTTGCGACGCAAATAAAGCGAACCAAGTATGTCTTGCCCGGTAGGACCTTGAATTGTGATTGAGTGGAGTCGTTGATCAATGCTACGTCGGGTACAGGCTCGTTTCCAGCATTATACTGTGCATTTTCTGTTGATTGATACTGATTGAGAAGGTCAGGCATCTCCTGATGATACCAGTCTGTTAAAGTGACTGTGAACTCATCGTCCCATTGGAACGGAGGGCTTGGGTCATGAACAATCAATGGGCCGCGCAAGCCATCGGGATACTGTCCCATGTTGTGTGAATGATACCAATATGTACCAGATTGGTCGAGCTGGGATGATAAGCACGAATGAGCAAATTGTTCGAATGTGGGAGTAGCTAATCAACATGGAGACTTACAGTAAAGTCGTAGCGGATAGTTGAGCCAGGAGGAACAGGGCATTGAGAAACGCTCGATGAACCGTCCATAGTACCAGTAGTATATTGATGTATGCCATGCCAGTGAATACCAGTAGACTGGTTTCCCAAGCCATTCGTCACGTCAACAATCAGTCTATCACCAACATCGACGTCGATTTGTGGACAAGGCCATTCATTGTTGATACCTATTACTGGTCTCTCGTAGCCATCAGGGGCAGCATTGACCCAAGTAACGGTCCACTGGAGGTAGACATCTTTGGCCGCAACAAACTGGACAAGGCCAGACAAAAGTAGCAACGTAAATGAAGGAATCATAGGAGCAACTTCTCCAGTTGTCGGCTCCAGTTGGAAAATAAAACAAACGTAAAAGATTGACTATTAGTTAGAATTAGTGGCCAACAGATATCAAAACAAAAAAAAGAAAAAGAAACAAAAAGCTCAGCTTCTAACGAATGACTGGACGGTGCCGAAAACCTACCAGAAAAGAGAGAAGGGGGAAAAAAAAGATATCGGCGCTATTGCTTTTATTTATTCAAAAGCAGTTTCATAAAGTCATCCAATTACAGGATGTTTTGATTTAGTCGTTTAAGGAAATACCGACGCGAAGGGGAAATCGAAATTGCGGAATGCTTCACAATTCACAACATGGTCAACAACAGAACGTAATTTCTTGAGAGGCAAGGAAGCTAACCTGACGATCTAGGCCTGACAAATCTGGCAACGCGCAGAATTCTGGTAGATGAAAGTGATTGGGTGGTAAAATTGTGTTTCCAAACGAAGGAACGATCTATTGATCAGTTCGTAGGTGTAGAGTGCCAAAGTACCCCCTTGCGTCTGTTCAGGATTTTTAAAAATGTACCTGGTGACCAGTTGAAACTTGAAAAGGAGTAGCAAGGTACTCAGTCCAAGATTATATTCATAATAATATTTGTATATTTTCGAAAAAGAATCAGGAACAGAATATCTGCCATAGATCAACGGTTGCATCAAGTTTGCTATCAATGTCGTTACATCTCACAGAAAGAGAAAATTCTGTTAGAACTGTGCCGGGCCAATACATATGATACCAGAACCCCGGTATTTACTCCGTCTGGTAATCTTGCAAGGCTCCGCTGCGCGCTGTGCTTGATGCATATGAGACATACTGCACACGGTTCTCTACTACGCATGCAAGATTCAGATCCAAATCTCGGACCATTTCGGACAATGTGGCAAGTGTAGCTCCAGCTTCCAGATTCTCGAAAACCAATCAGTTTTGTGTGCTCCGGTTATTTGGGTTGCAGCAGTGATATGAGGTCGCTCGTTGATCAAAACAATATCCGAGTACGGAGTGGATGTTAACGGACGCGTAGTGAAAGTTGATCTCCACAAGAGAAGACTCGCACGCTTTCGGAAACCTTTATCATGACCTTCACTAGCAAACCCATTGCTTGTCAGTATTGTAAGATTACATTACTAAAGAATAGGCAATTTATCCTGTTTATCGTCGCTTGACACCAAATCCTGATATATTTACATGACTGTATAAGGAATGTCCAGATTTTCGTATCGATTTTATCAAGTCGAGAGACAATTTTATGCGCAGCAGAACCATCTGATGGGAATATGCGGGTGGTTAGTCAATGTGCAATAAATGTTCAATAAGAATAGGAACGCGTTCAATGCATGGCTAGGTGTAATCGACTGTTGCGCAATAAAGACCAGCAACAGTTAGGGCTATCAATCCGCGAACCCTAGGTGTTAGGGTTAACTGGATTGTGGTCATTTCCGTGTGCAGTACGCAAACCGTCATAGCAGAAGCATAGGTAGACCTAATATTCGATCAAACTGCATATATCCATTGCAATAAGCTGACTGTTAAGTGCTGGAATGCTTCTGACAAGTAGCACCCTCATCTCAGATTAGGGTTAAGTCGATGTGTCGCATCCTGTGGCGTGGTACGGAGTCAGTACCAGGTCAAGACTCAGTTGAATGTGGCCCGGCTCACATTAATTTGGAATCTCCGCATGGCAATGCGTATGGCCACTCATCGACACATGTATTGTAGATCAGATTTGACAAGCCACATACCCGTATACTCCGTACTGTCGACAACTTTACATCCCAGCTATTTCATGTTGCTCATCAACAACAGCGAATAATGATAAACAATTGGTGGAGATCTTCTCCGGGTTGTTGAATATGACCCACCAACTTGCACTGTTTCTAAGCCTTGATCCCAGGGAAAAGTCAGGCGGTTCGAACATCCAATTTTGAGTGGCTACATCCTAGATTACAAACAAGCCCACTAAGCGATGTTAGTATTAGCTCTTTCCAAACAAATGACAAGGCTCATGGAGTCATGATGTACATACGTAGTATAAAAGCCCCGCCTGATTGGGCTGGCTCAGAACTGGCCCCATCACCAGATGTTACGTGATGTTTTAATTGAGGGGATGGGTTGACACTGACAGAGCCATTATTGCCTTTGTACGCACACTTGTTGTCCTGAAGAAAGGAAGAATGACTGCTCGCAAGTAATAAGTAATGTCAGATCAGGTCCCTACCCAAGGTCAAGCCTCAGCGTCGCCATGGCACACAGGATTCCCCACTAGACGCATGCCATCCAAAAGACGGAATCAAAAATCAACGGCATGTGAGAACTGCAAGATCAAAAAGATCAAGGTAATAGACATTTGCGTACCGCATTGACTCTTTCCTGCCTACTGACCGACGTGAAATACAGTGTTCCGCCGGTCCCCCCTGCGACAATTGTGTCCGAAATGGCTTTGAGTGCGTCATTGACGAGTCGCTAGATGGTCGCCGCCGAATCGCAATCAAACGAACAATCGACGATTTGGAAAAGGATCGAGACCTTCTCCTCGATCTCGTCGCTAGTATGCGCGATGGCAAGAACACGTATGTTGAGCAACTTCTGAGTCTGATCAGGGGCCATGCCTCGCTCGCCGAGATCAGAGCCTATATAGACGTACAAGTCCGGGAATTCCATATCGAGCGAACACCGGAACTTGAAAGACTTCAGCAGGAGATACAAGAATCGAGAAGCGTCCGGGCTCGGGAGGTGAGGAGCATTATGGATGTTGAAAGACTGTCGGATATTCCGGTCTATAAAGTGCCTGCCAAACCTTGGGTCACGGTGACTGATGATGACGAGTTGGTTTCTCACTTGATTTCTTTATGGTTTACATGGAACAACCCATTCTATAATTTTGTGCACCG
This sequence comes from Talaromyces sp. PL2406, assembly GCA_023626215.1. Classification (NCBI taxonomy): domain Eukaryota; kingdom Fungi; phylum Ascomycota; class Eurotiomycetes; order Eurotiales; family Trichocomaceae; genus Talaromyces; species Talaromyces sp. PL2406. Next base: position 1,486,851 of record JAMAGL010000004.1, on the reverse strand, counting down.
GGAAACTTTCATCAGGGATATGCAGGCTGGCCAGCTGGACTGCAAATACTGCTCTCCACTATTAGTAAACGCCATCCTTGCTGAAGCAAGTGTAAGTATCCCATCAATTCAAGAGATTCTAGCATTTTTGAGCTTAACATTCCGGTGAACCACTAGGTTCTGAGTGACTATGTCGAAGTCTACGGTACTCCGAATGACGCAGCGACTCGCGGCGAGATGTTTCTCACCGAGGCAAGAACGCAGGTAGCCAAAATGGATGACTTTTCGGCGCTTCCTACAATCCAGGGCTTGGCTATACTAAGTGTGGCGTACGAAGTCCCCCATACCGTTAATCGGGAATTGCTTCCTTATCTGACATTTGTAACAGGATGGCTGTGGTGGGAAAGGATCGTTCGGGTTCGATGTATCTTGGAATGACCAGACGTGCCGCTCAGGAGTATGAAAACATCGTAGCCAAAGTCAACATGGAAGAAGGCGATGACTCGATCAGTTATGCGCTCTGGGGCTTCTTCAATATGATCACGTAAGAGGACATTGAACACAGATTGATGCATAGCAAAAGGACAACAGCTAACCCACCACTTACTTAGAACTTACTCTACATCTCTAATGCGATATGAATACATAGCAACGCCTCGGTATCCACGACCGAAACCCAGTCACGGTACTGAGTGGGATGTCTGGTCACCCTATCCTCGGCAAGGGGAATCGTTACCAGGACATATATCTTGCGTCTCACATGGATGGTCTGGTTTGATGATGGTTCTTCGCGGATTCGGCGAATGGATTGGGGATAAAGAAGAACAATCGGAATCAGATATGGTCACAAAAGCCCAGACTTTCTATAAGGATTTGCAGAAATGGAAAGCGGATTTACCGGAATGTATGCAGGCGAAATCTGACTCGGTGCCTCAAATACTTTATTTACAGTAAGTGTTGCTTCTTACGTTTTCCTGGCGTGACTTGCGAACAATTGACCCCGACGGCATTTAGTATGCAATATGAGACCATCATCATGCAGTTCTTCGGCGTTGTCAGATCGCGCGGAGTTGATTTCGACCACATAGACATTCAAGAGTTACGCATCAAAGCGGCTCATAAAGTCCTAGATCTGGTCAACGTGCATCGCAGGAAATGGGGCATTCAGCGCATGTCCCCTACCATGATACATTGGCTCGGAATCAGTCTATTCACCTTACTCGAAGTGCTCGACAATCAAAACAACAGAAAAGCCTTTACGGAACTTTGCGTTGTCACACGCGCCTGCTCTCGGCGCTACCTGCTGAGTAAAGGTATCCTGCGGATGATACAGATCAATGCCGAAAATATGAATGTATCTCTGCCAGAAGAAGCGCGTGCACTTTTCATTGATTTCAACGAGAAGGATTGGGAGGAGAAACATCGGGCTCAGTTCAGCAGCCTTTACCCTAATTTCTCGTCCACGTTTCAGGATCGAGAAGGAGAGGATTTGGAGATGGATAAGTTTTTGGATAAGTGGGACAAGATCAATTTGAATAAAGATACACCACCAGACGACAGTCACGAATAAATGAGTTCTTGTTAGAAGCTCCCCGAGGTCTTCGAATCTTTTTTTATGAATCTATATGGGTTGGCTTCGGAAGGAAAGCCGATGCGGATAATTTTCCTATTCATCCAGTTTCTCCGCATTTCATAAATCAAGATTAAGCTATATCAGGTGAAAGAATCTTTCTAACTCTGAGAAAACTTCACATGCAATAATTATCCCCGCTCCTAGAAGTATACCCCGCGTTTCGTCGCATCCATCATCAACATTGAAGTATCGTTGGTGGCATCTGGAGTTGTATAAAAACCTCCACGTTAAGTCTCACAGTCAATAAGTCGGCTGCTATTTCCAAAGACACAATTAAAACATGTCATCCGTCAAAATCCCCTCGTTCGACAACCTCACCCTCGACTCCTCAGGCCCCAAAGGAAACGCTTGGGGCCTCTTCGGCAAAGACAACCATCTCGGCATGCTCAACCTCCTCACGCCAGAAGTAGTAAAGCAAGCCGCAGAAGAAATTCAAGAAGGAGCCCGTTTCGCATTAGACTGGAAGCTGAATGCCCTTCACAAGCCGGCATTCGGAAGACAGTCGTTTGAGAAGAAGATTCACCACAAGGCGCCGAGGCTGGTGAATGATGATATTTTGGTGTTTAATACGCAGTGTAGTACCCAGTGGGATGGGTTTAGGCATTATGGTGCATTCAATCAATACAGCTTTAGCACTGTGTCCAAAGGCTAACGGAGAAGTGGTATAGCAAATCAAGCACACATGCTCTTTTATAATGGAACCTCGCAAGAGACCATTGAGACAACCGATGTTCTTGGAATTGATTGTAAGCAGCAATTCCCGAGCCCTCTTCAAGGTGAAGTCTGACTCGAATAGCATGGGTCGACAACGGCGGCGTCGTTGGCCGCGGTGTCTTGATCGACTTCGCCTCCTACGCCGAAAAGAACAACCTCACCTTCCCGGCTTTTGAGAGCACGGTGATACCCCTCGACCTCATCAAAAAGGTAGCCGCAGAGCAAGGAGTCTCCTTCCGACCAGGCGACATCCTCTTCATCCGTGTTGGATTTACCAAGGCATACGAAAAACTTTCCGTCGAAGAAGGTATTGCCCTTGGCCAACGCCCCGTATCACGATTTATGGGCATTGAGTCCAGTGAAGCAACCCTTCGATGGTTTTGGGAAAATCAGTTCGCTGCTGTGGCCAGTGATGCAGTTGCAGTTGAGTCTTCGCCTGTAGATGGGCCACAGGTACCACCGGAATGGTCCTTGCATCAGTGGTGTTTGGCTGGATGGGGATTGCCGTTGGGTGAGATGTTTTATTTAGAGAAGCTTGCTAGTCATTGTACGGAGAAGAAGAGGTGGACATTTTTCTTCTCGAGTGTGCCGTTGAATGTGAGTTGTCCCTGCCCTGAGTCAACGCGATTTACGACCCTAACCTTTGTCGTGTATAGGTCCCAGGAGGCGTGGCCAGTCCACCGAATGCTGTTGCTATTATGTAGAAAGGTCTTTTCAATGCTCGAAATGATTCATCTGAATTGATGATTGTGACATATGGCTCATGCCACATGGATTTATGTACAGGAATAAGAACATACAGATATTTTTGCAAACACGACTTTTTAATACCCAGGTATCATGACTTACCAATACGCCCGCCAAAAGTATGCAAATAATGGTCTCGAAGACTGAGATCAACAAATCCAGTCTATTTTGTCGCTTCGGGCATTCTTCAGCTCCATTTATTCTGCCTCGATCATTTCCTGATCAACAAGAGCACTCTCATCGATCCTCAGCGTACCATTGACCTTTTTGGAACCAAGAACTGGTTTAGACAGCAAATAGTTCAATTCGTACACGTTCTTCTCCGTGAGACGCTTGAGACTGTCCCTGAAATCATCCAGAACCCGCTGTAGAGCGCGCAACTCCGGTGCTAATTGACCATTATGCTCTTTCAGGTATCGTCCGTGTACGCTGAGAATAGATTCTACCCAGAGTAAGTTGAACTCAAAATGGGGCGTTTCTTCTGTTGAGTGCGCGATAAACCGAATAAATCGCGGAAGGTATGTCTGAGGAATAGAGCGTACAATGTGCGAAATATCACGATAAGGGATGCTTTCATAGACGGTACGGATGAGTGGTGCTTCGTTCAAGCGGAATGCCATGATCAAAGCTTTGAGGAATGAAGCATCATCTGTGGATGTCGCATGAGCCGACTTTTGAGCTTCTTGTAGTGTATCCAAGATTGAATCAGGAGTGATGTCGATATCCAAGTCGAACGGATCAAAGACGAACTCTGTATCCAGGCTATATATCAAAAGACCTTCCGTCGTTGCCGCACAAAAAGATCGCCCAGTTGGAGCAAAAGAGACGGCTGAGACTCGGACTTCTGGTCTTGTGGTTCTTGCTCCGGCATCACCACGCTTAGCACCCGGTAGGCTGCGGTCAATACGATCTTCGAGATCGGATGCTTCTCCTGCTTCGTCGAGTAGGCCACGAGGTCCAGCTTCGGTCATGTTCTTACTGTTCAAGTATTCTTGAGTACCGTCAATGGACATATTCACAGACACAGTGTACTTCTTGACAAGCGATCCGGTTGTCACGTCATACAAGCAGATGTATTTGCTGTTGCCTCCAGCCAGCAAGCAAGTTCCATCCGCACTGTACGTTATCTTTGTAAACGACTTTGTACCTTCCACGTTGGCGGCCGTCCGTCGATCGGATATCTTTCTTCCTCCTGAAACATCCCGACGCCCTTCTATAGCACTTTCTTGAACAGCGTCGAACACGTTCCAGAAGCTAAGTTGTCCGTCGAGACTTGATGCAGCGATCTGCTTTCCGTCAGGTCGCATATCCACACTCAAAACATCGGATTGTAACTGCAGCGACTCGCTAGTCTGTGATCTGCCGAAGATACTCCATATTCGGACGGTGCGGTCCCAGCTACCACTAACCAGATTGCTACCATCTGCAGCAAAAGCAAGTGATACAACTGGTCCCTCGTGACCGGCAAGTTGCTCGAGTAATTGACCGGTTTGTACGGACCAGACGTGAATATCGAAAGAATCCTGAGATCCGGCGCAAACCACCTCTCCACTTGGATCAACGGCCAGGGAAGTGAAACCAAGCCGAGAAGGAGCAGTAAATGTTCGGAAATTGCGATATCTGATCAAATCCCAGGCTCTGACTGAACCATCCAATGAAGCTGTATAAAGAACATTTCCCTTTTTCGAGAATTTGCAGTCCGTGACAGCACCAGTATGTTCTGTAAAAGTCACGATACAGAACCCCGACGAAGTATCCCATACTTTGATCTTGCCATCATCGGCCGTGGTAATGACTCGCTGCCCGTCTGCTGAGTAGACTAGAGAGTTCAGTGAGTCCAAATGCCCTTGTTGTTTGAGTATATATGATTCCGACTGCCACTCCCACACGAGAAGTTGCCCGAATTTAGACGAGCCGAATGCTAGCCACTCGCCCGACTTGTTCATGGTCACAAAATCGATATTACTCTGTGAAACGCTGTAGACAATTAGTGCATATACCAATCACCTTCCCGAAAAACAACTTACCTCAATGTATGGATGTTATTAAAGTCCGGCAGTTCGTAAAGCCCGAAAATACCATTAGAGAAGCCAGCAACCAATAGGTTCGACTTGGCATGGAATGAAGCACACTTCAATTTGGCGTCATTCTGCAAGAAAAAATCCTTCTTCATGATCCTCCAACGTTCTTCACGGTCTACCTCATCCTCAAGTCTTTTCGAGGTATACTCCCATCGAAAAAGCGCACCATCTTCGCTCACGGTATATATCTAGTGGCAAGTTAGTAGAGCGCTAGGATATCCTAGTAGGTGCATCTCTTACAGCTTCTTGATCTGCGGTGAAAAAGGCTGCCTTGACTCCCTGACGATGTCCTGCGAGAGTTGTCGGCTCAAATCCATCTTGTGGATCCAGACTCCATACTCGCGCAGTCAAATCCTTTGACGATGTAAGGATGAAACGGGAATCGCTCGACCACTCAATGTTCTGAATTGTGTCAAAATGACCCGTAAGCTCCCTGTGCAGAACGAATGGTGCATATTCTAGATCACCGCCGGCGTCGGTTCCAGGGACCGAGGGAGTTTGCCATAGCTGCAACCGTCGTCCTATACCCACGGCGAAATGTTGACCGGACGGAGAGAATTTGAGAGCGTCGGCGGGACCTTTGAATGAAATATGGTATATAACAATTCGTCGTTTAAAGTTGGTCAGAATGGCACGCCCATCTTCGTCAACGGTGAGAAGCAAATTGCTTTGCGGATTGAGATCGAGACGGACGATGTTTTTACGGTGGAAAAGAGGAAGGGTATATGATTTGTTGCTAGATAGTTGTAATATTAGCCAAGAATAATTTCGCAGTCATCAAGAGGGGAAAGACACACTTGACTAGATCAAATACGGTGACTCTGTTACCTACTGGCGACAGAAGGCAGGTACCATCGGGAGTGAAGAGTAGATTTCCCTTGCGGTAAACAGTGCCCAAAAGATTGGAGAACTAAAACCAAGAAACGTCAGCAATTCGACATTGGCGCAACGTTAGTAGAAAGCATTCGGCATACCTTGAAATCCGTCTTCATTGTGGCTGCTGTCAATCTGCTGCACAAGGAAAGACCTCCCCCTCCGCCATTAACAATTTTTTGAAGCTTTTCTTCGGCGTCGGAACGATAAGCAACAGTTAATCCGTTCCGAAGAACCCACTAAGCCTAATTAGGGCAAGTGTGGTCCGGGGCCTGTGCCTTCCCGAACTAACCTAGTTTCCTGGGCTCTGATTGGCTCGTTTGCTCTCTCAGCTTCGCTCTAGCCGTGTACAACCTTAGTACTCCACCAGGCCAGTTCAGGGGCTCCAACTCCAACGCCAGACCACCGAGACCACAACAACCGCAGCGAAAGAGACAGACTGACGGACAGACTGGATCAGCGCAGCCAGAGACATCCACAGCTAGTCTCCTAACTAGTCCCTATTCATCCATCCCCTTTCTCTGCCTTGTCGGTTTCTCGTCATCTTCCACCGTCCAGCTCTCCTGATCCGAATCATTCTTTGTGCTTGGTTGTCTGGCCTCAACAAAGTCTCTGTGTCATTCACTTCTATTCGATACCTTGAAAGACAACACGTTTGTGAATAATGGCTACTTCAACTGAGAACGCCTCGCCTATTGGCATTGCCAATGTGAGTACCAACACCTTTGTTCATCAATCGCAAATCGTACAAGCCATTGCTAACCCATCTCGTTTCTCTAGCTCCCCAACCAGCGGTATGTCAATGCAATCTACTTCATGAAACGAGATGACAATAATTCGAATTTTTATTGACGGATGTACATAGTCATAAAATTGTCGCAAAGCGGGGAGCAGCTTTCACGATTATGGTGCGTCTTTGATACGGTGTGGAATACACAATTGGGAAGGAACGTTTACCAACAAGATATAGGTTGCTGGCGAGTCGGGTTTAGGAAAGACTACATTCATCAACACACTTTTCTCCACTACCATCAAGAACTACGCCGACCACAAGAAGCGACACGCCAAACAAATCGACAAGACCGTTGAAATTGAGATCACAAAGGCTGAATTGGAGGAGAAGTTCTTCAAAGGTACTATACAATATCACTGATATGCTTTGGCATACCACATACTAATATCCCTGTCTTCTTCCAGTCCGTCTTACCGTTATCGACACTCCTGGATTCGGTGACTACGTCAACAACCGCGATTCATGGCAACCCATCATCGAATTCCTCGACGACCAGCACGAATCATATATGTTGCAGGAGCAACAACCCCGCCGAACGGACAAGATCGATCTCCGTGTTCATGCCTGTCTCTACTTTATCCGCCCTACGGGTCACACTTTGAAACCCCTCGACATTGAAGTTATGAAGCGTTTGAGCTCTCGTGTGAACTTGATTCCTGTCATTGCCAAGGCCGACACTCTCAGCCCATCCGATTTGGCTCGTTTCAAGCAGAGGGTAGGTTTTCGGAATATGCCTGTTTGGAGTTCTTGCTGATAATATCTAGGTTCGTGCTGTTGTTGCCTCTCAAGGCATCCAGATCTACCAGCCACCCGTTGAGGAGGATGACGAACACGCTGCCGCCCACGCCCGTAGCCTGTCAGCTGCCATGCCATTCGCCGTCATTGGCTCCGAGAAAGACGTCAAGAACAACGAAGGCAAGGTCGTTAAGGGTCGTCAGTACGCCTGGGGTGTTGCCGAAGTCGAGAATGAGGACCACTGCGACTTCAAGAAGCTCCGATCTATCCTCATCCGTACCCACATGCTTGACCTCATCCACACCACCGAGGAGTCTCACTACGAGGCGTACCGTGCTCAGCAGATGGAGACCAGGAAATTCGGAGAAGCTCGACCACGCAAGTTGGACAACCCCAAGTTCAAGGAGGAAGAAGAGAACCTCCGCAAGCGTTTCACCGAGCAGGTAAAGGTCGAAGAACAGCGATTCAGACAGTGGGAGCAGAAGCTTATCTCCGAGCGCGACCGCCTCAACAAAGACTTGGAGGCCACCCACGCAGCGTATGTTCTTTTCCCTAATGGTATCCAAAAGGATATTGCTAACCTTTTGATAGTATCAAACAACTCGAACAGGAAATGGAACAGATGCAGGGTTCCGCCCGAAGCGGTCGTCGTTAAAGGTCGGAGGAGTGATACCAAAATTCGAGAATATGCTTTGACCGTTGAGGACGGTTTTCTGAGATTTCTGCGATGTGTATTTCCACTTCGTATTCGTGACTACCCTACTTTTTCTTTGGTTTTATCTTGAGTGAGCGAACAAAAAGTACTCATTATCCTTGGCCAGACACACCCGGGCTTGGGTGAGTCGATGACTCTTTTTGCCTCATAATGTCGTTGAGTAACGGTTTCTACTTGCGCCCTATATAATATCCTTCCTTTGATAGTAGCTTTCCAATTCAGGTTATTTAATATTTTCATGGGAAGTATCTTTCCATTGCTCGTTGATTAGTATTTGGGTAGCTTTAAGCTTGAAGCTCAAGATGAATTAGATGGTCTAAGCTCCCGCAAGCAATCCACCCCCGCAACTTTTTCAGCCGGTTGTAGCTTGGAGAAAGTTTGCAGTTGACAACAAGTCTCCATGCCGACTCAACCACGCATATTCACGAGCCGACGCTAATTGAAATGAAAGCTATGTTTCTCTAACAGAAATCTTAATACTAATAGATTACTTTCCGGATGTCAAGCAACCGAAAGTTTCCTTCTCGCCATGTTCACACTCTCAAGACTCACAATGGTAAGTCAACAAACATTGTACAGCAACCATCAACCAGCACTGACAGTGCAATCTAGGCCCCGTCAACACGGTGACATTCTCGAGCTATCCTGGAACATATCTCCTGACTGGCTCTACCGACCGAGCCATCCACCTGTCCCGAGCACTTCCTAGCTCCGACACCCAGTCCATTGTCGAAACCACCCGACCGATCCAGAAGTACGAGGCGCATGGATACTCGATTCTTGATATCGCAGTCAGCTCGGATAACTCGCGATTCGCCAGTGTAGGAGGAGACAGACAAGTCTTCCTTTGGGATGTAGAACAAGGAGGTACCGTGAGGAGGTGGGCAGGCCATTCGAGCCGTGTTGAAGCCGTGCAATTTGCCGGCGAGGGTGACTCGGTTGTCGTGTCAGGTCGGTTATCCTAGACGCGACGTATGAACTGCGAATGAAAACTGATCGTATCTTAAGGCAGCGCGGACACCACCATCAACCTATGGGACACAAAGTCCAATTCGTACAAGCCTATCCAAAGCTTGACCGAAGCTTCCGATACCGTCTCCTCATTGCACGTCCATATGCCCACATACTCGATCGCCAGCGGAAGCTACGACGGCCGAGTCCGCATCTACGATCTTCGTATGGGCCATACAACCGTAGACGTTATCGCACACCCCGTCACGAGCGTACGCTGTTCCGCCGACGGCAATGCTATTCTTGTCTCTAGCTTGGACGGGAAGATTCGCATGCTTGATCGCACCGATGGAAAATTACTAAAAGCCTACGGGGATGAAACACAAACCGGCAGGTTTGGAGAGAAGTATGTGAACAGATCACTCCGACTCCGGTCTGTGTTTGCCAAGGGAGATGCTGTCGTATTGAGTGGAAGTGAAGCTGCAGATATGGAGACCAAGGGATCTTCAAGTCAAGCAGCAGTGTTTGCGTGGGATATCCTCAGCGGCGAGATTATCGCGACAGTACCAGCTGGCGAGGGCGTCAAGGTAGTCAGCTGCGTCGCATGGAATGAAAAAGGGCAGTGTTGGGCTGGTGCCTGTGCTGATGGTAAGTTTACAATCTCGATTGCATCTTTCTATTAAACCAAAGCCAGCTAAATGTTTCGTCAAGGCACGGTGAAAGTTTACAGCGTGTAATCGGTATTTACTCGCAGAAGGGAATACCATCTCGACAAAATTTAACCTTGCTTCAGTCCAGTATAATGTAGAATAGAAGCACAACGTGCTGGGGCTGGACTGCGGATGGCGGAGGTTGATAAGGAAGTACGTCCTACTATATCAAAACATCACCGCACTGTTTTACGATTTAAATTCCATGTGTTGCAACTCGGAAGTTGCTAAAATACGGTAACACATGAGCTATGTCTCTCACCTAGGAGAGCTCACCACCTGTCTAGCGACACACAACTCCATATCACACAAAAGAGAGATATTACGTGCCATTCCCGTCCCGTGATTGATTTTTACCCTATGGGTACCAAGATCTACAAAACGTGGAGCACTAAGACGAGCGTCAATTGAGGTTCTAGATGTCAGTCCCATTCAGCAAAGGCAAGGCAATTCGTATGAAAATGAGAATATTTCTGCATTTCAATGTTCTTGATCCGTCTCTGCCCTCTAATCCGCCCATTTTGATGTCATATCCAATTAAACAGTGAGCACTAAAATATCAACCGCGAATGGCATCCCCGCGCATCACAACGTGGTAGTACGACTCCACCGACTATCTTAATCCTAACCAGGAATCTACGTAGGTGCTTCATTTAGCAACCATTCGGCAGTCGACTATATAACGACATGTTTCCCCCAAGCGGTGTTCCGCCATGATCCAGATACTCACGCCTCTGAAACCATAAACATGCGTGCTCCAATTTTCCTAGCAGCTGCACTGGCAGCCACCGCCAGCGCAACATCTTCATCCAACGTCACCATCTACCGCAACGAAAGCTTTCTCCCAGGCAACAAACTCCCCGAATCCCACAGCACAACAGACGGCAAGGACATCGTAAACCTTTTCTTGTCACTAAGCAGCTCAACGAAATGGACCTTAATCTCCAAAACCAAAATGGAAGGCGACACCGGCGAACCCGAGGGCATGGTGCGTGTAGGCGACGAACGCCTCTTTGTAACTTCCAACCAATACACAGTCCCAACAGTGAAATACAACAAAACCATCAACGGCACCGACCGCACCGTCGGCGCTGGGTTCTCGCACATGCTCATTTATGACCTAGACGGAAACCGGATCGCGAACGCCTCGCTGACCGCGGCGGGGGATATAGAGTATCACGGTGGCGGAATTGATTATGATGGTCGCTACGTCTGGATTACGCTCTCCCAATACAGGCCTAATAGCACTGCAACAATTGCGCGTATTGATCCGCTGACTCTGGAGGTTGATCGCTTGTTTCGACATGATGATCATAATGGTGGTATTGTGCATGATACCATCACCAATGAACTTGTGACGTTGAACTGGAATGGGGTGAATGCGACGACATGGTCGCTTGATGGGTATCCCAGGGGTTTTACGGCAATCCCGGGGTTCACTCCCCCGATACGCGATGTTCCTAATCCGAGTTTTTATGTGGGTTATCAAGACTGTAAATTTCTTGGTCATCATGCACTGCCCAATCTCCTCCTCGCGCAGGCCGGTTGCGGAGCACTACAAAGCGACTTCAACCCCGTCCGGCCTGTGATGCTGTGCGGCGGTGTAGGCACATTTGGTCAATTGAGTCTGGGCGGATTGGCGCTTGTAGACCTACGGACGATGTTGCCCCTGTGGGAAGTGCCGATAACGTTGACGAGTGATTTGGGGGTTACGCTTACGGAGAACCCTGTGGATGCGCAGGTTGTGGATGGGAAGTTGAGGGTGTGGTTTATGCCGGATCAGCATAATAGTACGTTGTATATTTATGAGGCGGCGTAACTGCCTACGTATTGTACATAAGCCATTTGAAGAAAGATTTCATATCGTATATCATATCACATAATCATATCTACGGTCTATATTCAACAAAGGGATTAAGGATCCCGCTTCTGCTGTGGTGGAGGATCAATCCATCTTCCATCTTGAAGCCAAACGCCAGCTCCGCCGTAATGTCCGGCTTCAGAGCCTTTCAAAAACGCAAAACGGAAGAACAGATCTTGAGGCTCGTCTTCGTCTTCATCCTTCGCTTGCTTGGTCACGGATCTTGGATGAAGTTCATCGTTTAGGACTGTGAAGGATAGCATTTCATCAGATACAAACCTGCCGTCAACGTCTTGTAGATCGAGGTCGTCGCTGCTGTAATTGATGAGCTCCAGACCACGGTGTCCCTGTCGACGCCATGTAAACTTCCCCTTGCGATCTTCATCTAGATATCCCCTCCAGCGCTCGACATCGTTCAGAAGAACGCTGATACCATCAACACCGAGACGCTCCATACGCTGCCTTTCCCAAAGCTGGAACGTAATATTTCCATTACCGCGGTACGCGTAGTCACTATCAGATACAGCGTTGTAAAGTGGATGCATCGGGGCGGCATCGTCCAAATGAATAGACACAGATGCATTGGTGATATTCGGATATGAAGCACCCCACCATCCACCCGGACCAGTGGGATCTTCACCCAGAGCTGCAGGTGTCTCAACAATAGAGGCAAACCCCCATCGTGCAACGCCATTGACAAATAAACCCAAAAGCAGCCCTTGGTAGATGAAAGACATACGGGTTGGGATCACCGTGCCGGGCATGAGCAACATTGCAAGGATGTAGTGGTGGATTCGAAGACGGAGGCCTGGTAATGACAGCAAGAAGAGAAGCCCGGCCACGAATGATATATAAACTTTCAAATAGCGCGGCATTAGACCCGCCTGGCGAATGAGCCATGCTTGGCTTAACACGATCACGATAATGATAGAAACGACCGTTGCAAGTGCGGCCTTTGCACCAGGCTGGTTTGCCAAGTCATGCGGCGTCAGACGCTGTAGGGGTATCCAAAGAGCGAACGTATAGTTGTTCAACGCACCGATAAACGCAGGGGTCAAGTACAGAACCGTCTTTTCGATTTGGTATCCTGGATGTGATACTCGCTCCAGCAGTGGTCGAGCAGCATAAAGGTAGAGAACGTATGCTATAAAGGACGCTGGCAGCAGACGCGATAGCAATATAGAGAAGAGTTCTGTAAGTGAGGGGAAATATGGAGGATCAGAGACCACTCCAACGTGAAGAATGAGCAGCCCAAAAGTGCTGAAGAAGAAAACTCCAGGTGATAGAGTAAAGATACTGATTAGAGCGACGGCAGCCACAGTAATGCTGAGTAATGGCCATCGTGGGTCGGCTGGGCAGGTAGCTTGTGAGTCTGTGAGTGGGAGAAAGTAATATGATTTTGGAAATGTCGATGGAAACCCCGTCGAAATAATCCCATTTCGCTCGGACGATGTGAATGAGTGTGCTGCGCCATGTAGTTTCATCACACCACAACCACCACTCGCGTCGCTGACGACACCTTCATGGATCGCAGCTTGGCAGATGAAACTATCTGCTCGATAGATTCCAGGCTCGGAAGAGTCGGATTCCGGTCCACCAACAACGAGTGATTGATAATTGAGAGTCTGATTACCAACGGTCCTCTCCTGTTGCAGGATGACCGATTTGCAGTTAGCCGGACAACGGAACGCGAAATGAGAGGCATCAAAAGGCCGGCAGTCGTTTCCATTCAAACCACAGTTATTTCCAGGAGACCTATACCATGACTTAGTATCCGTGCCATTATCAGGAGGTCAAATTGATAGCCGCACTTACCAAAAGCTTGCCGCACATGATATAACCTGCGGCCGCCCATAGCCTTCAATATTGCCAGATGTGTTGGCCTTGAGAATAATAAGAAACCATGGCAACAGCCACAAAAAATAGACAAAAAGAAGCAAAGCCACTTTATGCGTCTTTCTAGGAGCGTATCTATCCAATAATTTCACGGGTATCTCTTGAAACTTTGGAAGCAACGGCTGAAACAGCAAATCATGAGGCGGATCGGGACCCTTGACCCAGCGAGCTGTGGCTCGACCGGCTCTCCGCAATGGTAGAGGAATCCAGCGCCATTGAAAAGAAGGTGATGATTCTCTTAGCCAGACCGGCATACGAAAGCTTGTGCCGCCATCTTCCTGGTCGTTGGCTTCGACATTGAGCACATGGGTCAACGTGTTATCATGATCCTCATCTGGAATTCCGTCGTCGGTCAGGGGAGGAGCGATGTAGATTCCTCGCTCTTCATCACGACTCTCAATCATATTTGATGGCGATAGTGTAGAAAGTATGCATCCGAGCTATAACTTGTTGCTGAGGAGGGAGTTGTATGGCGGCTATACCCTCATATATAGATGCTGACACGCAAACCAAAAAAAAGAACGATGCCAATCAATAACGCTGCACGAAAAGAGCGAGTATATAGGATGGAGCAAGAGATAGACCTGGAGTATGAATGTTGGAGGTGTCGATGTCTGGGGAAGGAAGCTGAACATGACGCCGGCTCATCGGTAAATCCGGCAAGGTACCGGCCAACCAGAGCTCTATATTCAGAGCGGGTAGCTACGTCATCGCGCGATCGGCTACTTTTCGCATAAAAGTTATTCCGTCTCCAGTTGCGCCGCGTAACATTCATTAGGGTTAATAGGGCTAGGGCTAGGGCTATTTCCGTTGCCGCTACGATTCATATTTGGTTTCTATCTGATGATGTTCTCGTGTTAAGAGTATTGGACAATATATGTAATCCACGGTTACAGATACCGCTCTGAATATGTAGACTCCAACGAGTATACCAGCATCCTGTAGTCGATTATGGAGAAAACGGGTCAACATACCCAGGACAGGTGCTGTTCGCAGGCACAAAGAAGCCCGTAGTATCTGCATACTGCTTACCGGCAGGATCAGTAATAGTAAGCAAAGCTTCTCCTGGCCCACCGCCATTTGCCCACATGAATGTAAACGGCACGAGCTCTCCAACACCAACACTGACGGTCACAGAGCCAGCTTGAGGAATGTAATCGCCAGCGAGGTAGTCATAGTTCGAGTTCTGATAGTCACTGTACGCCTTTGTTCCATGCCATACGAAGAAAGCATTATCAGTGGCCGTGCTGGAGGATAATGTATAGTTTCCAGGTCCTTCCTTTGCCCAGAGATATCCCTGAATGACAATACAGACAAATTCGCAGGGCTCGTTGGCAGGCAAATTGCATACCTTGTTTGAGCTCGAGGTGGAATATGCCACGGTCTGGAACGAAGCGACGTTCTCAACATAGCCGCTAAAATTATAGTTGGGACTATTGAATGTTTGGGGATTGAATGTGATTGCGTGACCGGGGAAGTAATTCTGTGAGCTGTAGTAGTAGTACCAGTTCAGGCCGAGTTGGGTGTTGGTTGGTACAGGAGTGTATGAGGTACTTGTAGTAGTCACGGTAGATGTTGCTGTAGATTCAGTAGTGACCACGAATGCAGTCGAAGTTGTGACGAGGGTGATGACCCTGTCTTAGAATTAGCGGCGCTCTTTTTTTGTGTATTGTTAGGTGCGTACTTACGTTGTAGTCACAGGGACTGTTGTCACATCGAGAGTGGCAGTGACTGTTCCCGATGCCACCCAGTCGGTTGAAGTCTCAGTAACAGTAAAAGACGGACCAAGAAAACATTCGCAGGCCGAAGACAACAATGAATCTTCCAATGAAGGCACCCATGTTGGCGTAGGGATAGGGACTGGGAATGTAGGCAGAGAAATTGTAGGAAGACTAATGGTTGGTAATAATGCTTTCTTGACGACATTGCCGGCCGCAGCAGTAGCACTTGCTGGGCTAGCCGCGTTGCCAAAGGTGGTTCCAGAGTAACATTCAGTTGTGGGAGAGGTGACGGTGACAGTAGAAGTTGATACCTATAGCAGTAAGCATTCACGTCAACGCTCATGCGGAAGGGACTCCTACATAGGAGATTTCGTAAGTCTCCGTAATCGTTGTACTCTGATCAATGTTAGCGAAAGCATTCTTATCCAATTCACACGGTAGCAGACTTACGGTACTTTCAAAGTCCACAAAAGTTTCCGTGATGGTAAATGGAGCTGGTACAGTCTCGACAATCACAGTGGTCGCTGCGGGAGTTGTGATTGTAGTCGACACAACGACGGTCGGTACACCAACAAACTGAGAGCAAAAGGCAGGAGCCAGAGGATCAGCACTGAGGACAGATACCGCATCTGCCAAGCAACTGCAGTCTGATGGTGTGGGATCCAAAGGGAGTGCAACGGCAGTGCCGAGAGACACGAGCCCTAAGTATAGAGTCGACTTCATGGCGAGAATTCAAAGAACAATGATAATTTCGGATGTTCTCTGTTTTGAGCTTTGACTGTCAGAAGGGATGTTTTCTCCTAGGAGGACACCCATCTTATATAGACGTCCGTGTCTTCTGATGGTACCCTTCACACTCTTTCTGTGTGACAAGAGACGAGTCTCGCCGCAGCAACTATTAGTCATATCACAGGATGCTATGGAAGCAGATGTGAATGGCAATTTATGCCGAGTTGATGGAAAGATCATTGGAGCGTTTTGGGATAACCAAGTGCTAGACCGAAAAGCATCCCGCATGCTAGATGGTCTAGTATAGTAAAAATTAGATAACAACAGTGATACGTAGTGTTGTAGCGGGGTTACATGAAGTCCAACAGAGCATATACGAGCTGCACATGAAAATTGACATGTCCCAATTTCAAGTCAAACTAATCCTTGCATCCATTGCAAGCCATGATAGGTCAATTGGAACATCGACTGGCACCTCCATCTGTAGATCCGAGTCAAATTACAGTATAAGCTCATCCCGCTGCATGTTGGCTCACAATCACATCTTAAACAAACTTCAAGCCTGCATTTAAGGTTAAAATTGACAGTGGCTGCCTGACAGGTGACATGGACCGGACCAAGCGACTAAAAGGATCAGCGCACCGTCACGAACTTGAGTTCTTCAGCTCCTCATAAGGTAGATTTTTCCGGGATAAACTCGCAAGCCACGCCTAAAATTGGCGGTGAGCGACAGCACTAGTAGTAGCGTTATGAACTGGCGCTGACAGGGGTATAAGGATCATCACTCATAGAAATGTGTCATTTGAGCTTGTCAGCCAGCCAATATTTGAATACAGAGTACAATACTACTATATAGTTAGCAGCTGGAAAGGCGTTCGGAAAGACGTCTCTGGAATTAACATCACAGCAAACTTGCAATTTGAGCTAGTATAGACATTTTGGGTAAGACCTCATTAGCCATAGACTTTTATTCGTTCTGACTTAATCCCCCAATCATTTTAACAAATAGAGCCATCCTCCGCGTACCTACTCCTCTTATCCTCGAAGCTGCAGCCTACTTCGGCAATCCACGGACAAGTGGTCGAGCCACGTCTAACTTTCTAGCACCAAAAAACATCCATTGTTCCTCTAGGCCTTTTAGAACCTCAGATCCCACCCAATTTGTGGTCCGAGTCTGGGTAGTTCATCCGCCACGCTTTGCACATCCTTATCACTAGATAAAAGTCAGCTGAGAGCTCGAGATGCAGTGGGGGATAAACATACCCTCTTCCACTAACGCAAATTACGAGATCTTGGTCTTTATTCAATTTCCTGGCTAGCTCAACGCCGCCATAGATAGCATGAGCAGATTCGAGAGCGGGGATGATCCCCTCCATCTCACTAAGCAGCCTAAACCCCTCGAGAGCTTGGGCATCGGTAACGGCAATAAAATCCGCGCGTTCCGAGTCTTTCCAGGAACTGAGCTCTGGCCTGGTCGGATAGTTAGCAAAGCGTGCAGCAAGCGTTTATCCACATTGGGACAGACTACTCACCCAACCCCGGCATAATCCAGCCCAGCTGAAATAGAATGGGTATCTTGTATCTGTCCATGCTGATCCTGCAACACATATGTCCTACTCCCATGCAAGACCCCTTTAGTGCCCCCAGTTAAAGTAGCAGCATGCCTCTTCGAGTCAAGACCGTCACCCCCGGCTTCGACTCCCAAAAGCTTGACACTTGGCTGATCGATGAACGGATAGAACATTCCTATAGCATTACTGCCTCCACCAATGCAAGCAACAACCGCATCGGGTAACTTGTTTCGTTGCTCTAGCATTTGTGCCTTAGTCTCCTCTCCAAGAACAGTCTGGAACGTGCGCACGATCGTGGGGAAGGGATGAGGACCGATTGCTGAACCGATGACATGGTAGGCAGTGTCTACCCTTGTAATCCAGACACGGAAACTTTCATTTACGGCATCCCGAAGAGTCTTTGAGCCTGCTTCGACGGGGATGACTTCGGCACCAAGTAGTTTTATTCTGAATACGTTCAGTGCCTGTCTCCTGACATCTTCCTATAAACTCGTTAGATGTGAGTACTTGCAATGCTGTTCCTGGCCTGTGGACTTACTGCTCCCATAAAGATTGTGCACTTCATGTTAAACTTAGCACAAATGGTTGCAGTTGCCACACCATGCATACCCGCACCGGTCTGCGCAATAATCTCAGTCTTACCCAATCGACGAGCAAGAAGAATCTGTCCCAGAGCACTATTGATTTTATGACTTCCAGTATGATTCAAATCCTCACGC
This sequence comes from Talaromyces sp. PL2406, assembly GCA_023626215.1. NCBI lineage: Eukaryota > Fungi > Ascomycota > Eurotiomycetes > Eurotiales > Trichocomaceae > Talaromyces > Talaromyces sp. PL2406. The sequence goes on along the minus strand of JAMAGL010000004.1, from coordinate 1,468,423 downwards.
TTTAACCAGATAGTGGCTCCGCCAACGTGTTTAGTCAATCGCTCTGCAACATGGAAATGACCTGGCCTTCCGATATAGGAGTAGTATGATCGCATTTCTGCCCAGAATTCGGGGTCATTCCGGATTTTGTCAAAGCCTACCTCCAATTCTGAGAGGCAACGCATTAGTGATTCGGGGGCATATGAACCCCCGAATTCGCCGAAGCGGGCAGAAAAGAGTTCTGGATCTTGTTCCTCGGGGTGGGTTGTATCTATTTGATCAAGCAGTTCTGGCTGGCTGCTGTTTGAAGCAATGGTGCCATTCACCTTCACGACACCATTTGGCTCTTGAGCTCCATCCAAAGTACCAAGTTCTCGAGTCACTGGCAGATTTTTCCTTCCACATATCTCAGTGCAGTATTTCTCAGCAGCTTTGGCCCGCTCTCCGGGAGCGGCTTGGGCCAAAGTGGTGATGATTTGACTACCAATAACAACACCATCTGCTATGCTGGCTACACTTAAGAAGTGTTCTCTTGTGCTGACTCCGAAACCAACTGCCGCCGGGACGTTGCCAGAGTACTGTTTGATTCGTTTCAGGAGCTGTGGTAGACCGGCACTTAAAGTACCTGTTGCACCTGTGACGCCCATGCGTGATACAACGTAGACGAATGAGTCTGCGAGTCTGCAGAGTAGTTTCAGTCGGGCCTCGGTGGTAGCTAGAACAAGGTATTAGAAGCGAAGCAGATCGGACGGAGGATGTGGAAGGACTTACAAGGAGCGAGAAGGGGCACGTATGATAGTCTGTATGCAGTTGTCCAGTGATGCTATTCATCTCATCGTAGAAGTATCGTAACTCACCCGCCTTTCGCACAAAAATTCCTGAACTTTACAGCCTCGTGCGGAGGAAGATCCACCACAATGAAGCCATTGACACCGGCTACACGACAATCGTTCAACAGTCGCTCTTCGCCATAGCTCAACAAAGGGTTGTAATAACCCATCAAGAGTAACGGTGCTTTGAGTCCTCTGCTCCGAGCTTCCTTTACCATTCCTAGGGTTGACTCGATGGTAACATTGTTCACAAGAGCTTGCTATATATCTATGAGCAAAGATAAAGGTGACATGTAAGAGGATAGACGAACCGTATTTGCGCTTTGAATCGTAGGCCCATCCGCAAAGGGATCTGTGAAAGGCTGACGTTGATGTTAGGGCAGTATTGGATCGGGATACGAATCAGACTGTACTCACAACACCGAGTTCAATGATATCTGGCAATAAAGGGTTAAATAATAGAGGTCAATTGAATCAACATATACATGGATTGCGTACCTGCACCACCAGCTTCTAATCCCAGTATAATATCTACAGACTCTTCAACTGTAGGATATCCAGCTGTGACAAAAGTCACAAAGGCAGGCTGTATTGTAAGTCAGCAATACCTCGATACAGCCATATAGCTTCTGGCACCAAAATAAAGCATACACGATTCTCTTTTTTGCATTGTGCAAATGTTCTCTTGATAGCCTCCATCTTGATAGGAATGGATATCTTCTTCTGACTGCTTGGTTGGTTTGGGAAAGACACAAAGGATCAGAACCAGCGAGGTATTTATCTCGATGTAGTCAGGTATGGAAAGCACTCGTCAGTCGAGACTTCTGGTGATATGCGTCAAGTTCACCGACTATTGGATCTTAACCCACTCCACTCAAATTTGCCCTCCTACCTGCAACCAGGACGTCTGAGCCCATCGATCGTGTCTCCATCCAACCTCCAAGAACTCAGGAGTGGAGGGACTCGTAACTGCCATCATGATAGTGAGACATGGTGAAGCTATAGAGAGTGATAATCCAAACTACTCCACTCATCTTCACGTAAAAGTTCGCCCATCGTCCTGAAGCCAAGATGGCCAAACCATGAGCATGTCGCCTTAGAACACGAGGAACTCGTACCTAATATCCAGATAGTTGAGGCATGGTGGAGCTATTGAGAGACATGCCAGTCGATGGCCGGTGACAAATCTGCTTATTCATCCCTGAGGAATTAAACTATCTCTCTAGTATCCGTGCCATACTCGTAGTAGGCTTAAAGGGGGAAAGGATTGGGGGCGGTACGGGTGCGCTAGTTAACGGCCCGTATAGGTGCTCCATCCTAATGATCCTCGCTGCAAGAACTCAGCAGAAATTACCCGAACCCGGTAATCCTACGCCTTCCATGCCTTCAAGGCTTCAACGGTATGAGAGGCTCGTGACCAACATCACGATAGTGAAACATGGTTAAGCAATTGGACAGGCCGGCGACAGGGGCCAACTCCGTCGATCCCTGGAGGATGAGATTAGTCAATTCAATATCTGCTTTGTAAGTCAACTAGAGGTTCTTTCCTCCATAATGTCCTCGATAGTGATTCGTAGTCTTTTTGAGACTACACATGTACGTGGTATAGTGCTGGAATTGCCACTGCGCTAAGAAGACATGGGTTGATATCACAACCTGTACAGGACTGAGGATAGACCGTAGAACTAATCCGACGTTGCCGGCTGAATTGGCACGTACATGAATTGGGATGGTTTTGCATGAACCACATACGCCTTCCAATGCTTCGTACACGAGGCCATTAAACAGGCTAAGTGGCCTTAAACCTGAGTGGCAAGCAAGTTCGGCACAGTCAACGGCGGAGTGGAGGATTCAGGCTTAGATTTGAGTGCAAAACAGAATTGGACGGGGTGAGAAACCAAGAGAATGCTTCGTTTAATTGATTAGCCAATGAGAACAAGATAAACCCACGTCAATGAAATTGAATGAGAAGAAATAAAAAAGGGCCTGCTCACAACTAATGCCAGGGTCGCAATACATCTCTTGCCTAAAGCGGCAGGAGATAAGCGCGCCCGAAAGTAGGGGCCGGAATTAATAAAGAGCCCTAATTCTCACCAAGACGCTCAGCAATCTGATTGGTGCTTGAAGATTGAGTTAACGGATTTTTATATTATGACTCAGCTCAGTCAGCGAGATTTCATCCAGGATTTTATATCGTAGGTTTCATAGGTTTATACCTCTGTTCTGTTTCGCTTGAGTCTTCAATCTCTCATAAACATGATACGACCTCCGAATCTTGTTTGTATTAAAAATCTCGCATAGGCCGTGTCTCCCTTGGTTCGGATCACAAAAGTCGTCCAAATCCATCATCTGGTGGTGAACGAAGAAAATGCAGCAAGAGAAGAATGAGGCGATAATGGCGTCTCGTGCTGTCGACGACCCCATTCACCCTTCTACTACCGATTTTTCAGAGAAGACGGTGTCCGAGAATTACCCTATCGACACCGAACCGGTCAGCGCTGACCCCGAGCAAGCCCAACCACTGGCACGGTCAGTAGAACCTCCCCTAGACGGCGGCTATGGCTGGGTCTGTGTGCTGTGTGTATTTTTGGTCAATGCCCATACCTGGGGAATCAATAGTGTAGGTTTTGCGGCCCTCGGAAGAGATGCATTGATTGCTGACTTTCATCGCAATTAGTCTTATGGTGTATTTTTGGCTCATTATCTTACCGAAAACACATTCCCAGGTGCATCAGACCTAGACTTTGCCTTTGTCGGAGGCCTTTCCCTCAGTATGGCCCAATTCATTGCTCCAGCCGCTACGATCACCACTCGAGAATGGGGAACAAAGACTACCTTGGCGATAGGAATTGTACTTCAGACTGCAGCATTGCTCGGAGCATCATGGTCGACGAAGATCTGGCAATTGTTTTTGAGCCAAGGTGTGTGCTTCGGATTCGGTATGGGAATGCAATTCAGTGCCACCGTTGGGATCATCCCTCAGTGGTTCACCCGCCGACGTTCCCTTGCAAACGGTATTGCGACGGCAGGATCAGGAATTGGAGGCTTGATCTACTCGTTGGCGACAGATGCCCTCATTCAAAGGTGGGGCACTGGCTGGGCTTTCCGAGTCTTAGCTATAGTCTCAGCTGCTGCATCCGGTTTCTGTGCCATTATTGTAAGGGATCGGAACAAAGCCATTGGAGCCATTCAGATTGCCTTCCATTTCGAGCTTCTGAAGAGGCCAGAGTTCCTGCTCACGTTGGCCTGGGGTTGTTTCAGTGTGTTGGGTTATGTGCTTCTTCTATTCTCGTTGCCGAGCTACGCAGATACCGTAGGCTTGACCGCATCTCAAGGCTCGATTCTGGGTGCCATGTTCAATCTTGGAGGAGGCCTTGGTCGGCCCGTGATAGGGTACGTCAGCGATAGTTTTGGACGAATCAACACGGCACTCGTCTCTACCTTCCTGGCCGGTCTCTTTTCTTTTGTCATCTGGATCTTTGCCAAAAGCTTTGGTGTCCTCGTCTTCTACGGGCTGATTGGCGGCGCTGTTTCCGCAACATACACGACTACCGTTGCTCCGGTGGGCGCTGAGGTTGTGGGATTGCAACTCTTGCCATCTGCCTTGTCAATATTCTGGCTTTCAGTTGTCATACCGAGCACATTTGCTGAGCCGATTGCCCTTTGGCTGCGGACCGACAACGGCACCAATTTTCTGCATGCTCAGATATTCACGGGTTGTATGTATATGGCTGCAGCTGTTTCCATCTGGCTTGTGCGAGCGTGGAAGATATCGGAGTTGCAAAAGACTGGCGCTGATGGTGATCCTGTCAAACGGGAAGCCGGGATCAGGGACAATGGTGCCGTCATGGCCAGGACAGAGAGCAGAGTTGAGAGCAAGGCAAATACCGTGAAGGTAATATTCTCGATAGCAAGGGTGTAGAATTTTGAATTATAGAGAGAACAGTACCGAGTAATATGAGGTTTTTATCGTTCAGGTCGAGATGAACTGCTTATCTTTGTGTTGTATGATGCACGAGACATGCCGTATGACGCATTACGATACCTGAAATATTGTCGATCAAAACGACTTAGTCTCATATCAGTAGAGCGCATGATTGGATCGTGGTCTACCCCAGAAGACTGACAATTTGACAGAGATAAGAAGTTGACGAGCGGTGTCGTGGTTGTTGGAGGCTTGTTCGTATTGTTGGTTTCTGAATGTAACGGCGGGAATTTATCTTCAGTCCGATTGGCTGTGAGCTCGATTTCGCGTGGTAATTCCTAGCGTCGGGCTCTATAATCTATCCGTATTACGGATACAATCTCGGCCGATGGAATTATCGATGGAGGTAACGATGAATTAATAATGTAGCTGAGATAACAATCCTCCTTCCGACTCAACTAGCCCACCACGTCCTTCATCATATCACACCAATCTGTCCGATGTGAGGCCATTATCATCAATCACGACATAGTCCATCCTTGCTCGTCAGGATCTACACTTATCCGAAAGCTTCCCAACGGTCCGGCACGATCGGCTTGCATATCCGCCGGAGATTTATTGTGAACAATATATCATCAAGATGGAAGAATTCAGGACCACGCAGCGTCCTCCTTTGGATTTGTCGCATCACTTTTCGCAGACTACCAAGAACCGGCTGAGCAGTAATGTGAAGGGACTATACAAATGGTTCCAGATTCCCGGAATGCAGAACGTCGCTGGTGGTATGTGATTTGTCGCAGACCACAGCTCTCGTGACTTTATACTAATGATAATGTGTCAGGCCTTCCGCACGAATCATACTTCCCCTACGATACTCTTGAAGCAGCAGCAGCACGCCCATCTCGATTCGATGAACCCAAGTCTTCCAAAGGGAAAAGCAGTAAGCCAGCAGAATGGCATGTAACCGTGCCCAAGATCCAGGATACAGCCGACATCCTCAAGAAGATTGATTTATCAACTGCCCTTCAATATGGTACCGCTGAGGGTTATCCACCACTGGCAGCCTTTATTCGCAAGTTCGCTCGCGATCATCTGCATCCGAACGTGCCGTACGCCGACGGGCCTGAGATTATAATGACATGCGGCTCGACGGATGGACTCGCGAAGGCCGTGGAGGCTTTGACCAATCCCTGGAATAAGACCAAGGATTGGATTCGCGATAAGGAGGGTGTCCTCTTTGAGGAGTTTGCTTATATGAATGCTGTGCAGACAGTTGAACCTCGTGGTCTGAATGTCGTCACTGTTGGCGTGGACGCCGATGGAATGCGAGCTTCGGGACCAGGTGGTTTGGCTGATGTGCTTGAGAATTGGGATTTTTCCAAGGGAAAGCGTCCTCATTTGATGTACACTGTTACGTAAGTCTTCTCTAATCCCATTACAGATAAACAACAGTTGCTGACTACTAGAACAGCCTCGGCCAGAACCCCACGGGCAGCACAACCTCCATCGAGCGCCGCAAGGAAATCTACACCTTGTGCCAGAAGTACGACATCATCATAATCGAGGATGAGCCATATTGGAACCTCCAATTCCCGTCTTCGCGAAAGCATGCCGCCAAATATCGCGGAGAAGCTGCCGTACAGGCCGATTTGTTTAACCGCAACTACAACGCTCACGGCCGATCTTCTGGCTACGAATTTCTGGACAGCCTCGTGCCGTCGTTTCTGTCAATTGATGTTGATGGCCGTGTTGTGCGTCTAGATACATTCTCCAAGACCATTGCGCCCGGTTGTCGTCTCGGCTGGATTACCGCGCAGCCCTCTATCGTTGAGCGTATTGCGCGCATCACCGAGGTATCAACTCAGCAACCTTCGGGTTTTGTCCAGGTCATGGTTGCACAGTTACTACTCCAGCAGCAAGGCTCACCCGCCACAGCACGCAAGTCAGTCGATAAAGAAGGGCTAGGCTGGACATTAGACGGCTGGGTCCAATGGCTCGCCGGCCTCCGAGACGCCTACGAGCGCCGCGTACATGACATGTGCAGCGTTCTCGAAGAAGGCCGCACCGTCGCAATCGACAAACCCGCCACCGCGAACAGACACTCCAGCGGCCTCAGCAGCTGGTCCGTTATCAACAAGGTACCCATGTACGAATTCGACTGGCCCTTAGCCGGAATGTTTCTCTGGGTCAAGATCCGCTACGACACGCACCCATTACTCGAGATCTACGGCGCGGAGAAAGTGTGCACCGCGTTATGGTTCTTCTTACTCAAGGAACCCTTCCTGATCCTTTCTGCACCGGGGACAATGTTCGCGCCTACAGAGGCCATGCGTGGTCGCGCGTTCCAGTATATTCGACTCTGTTTTGCGCCCATGGCTGAGGAAGCGGTTGCGGATATTTCGCAGCATTTTGTTGCGGGTTGTCGAGCTTTTTGGCAGTTGGAAAACTTCGATGATATTCCGGGGTTGGACGATCCTGTTATGCCTGAGATGATGGGGTTGCAGATGTGTTGATTTTCTTGATTTCTTATGATCTGATGACTGATTTTCGTTTCTAATGTTGATATGTTTTTTGAGTGACGTTTGGCTTCCAGTATATATAAGAGATTATTTAGATTGTATAAACTGCTCTTGGAAGACACGGTATTCATTAATGCAATTTTCATGAACAGTGATCTGTTGTTTCAAGTAGTCATAATGCTATGCTAAAATTGTTCCCAAAGATATATTGTCAATGTAACATAAGTAGATAGTAATCAGATGATATAAGACATCAATAATATAATGATCGTCCTCTCATGAGTATCATCCCATGTGTTAATTCCACATACAGAAGTCACCGCTATGATATGAATCAATAGCTTCCTGGTGTATGCAACGTTATCCGTTTCACATAATCGTCGTGATCGTCACTGTTCTCCTCTCCCGTGTCATCGGAGATATCTTCAATCTGCCGTATAGGGAGTATCGTCGTAGTCGTGGTTGTGATAGGGGTAGTAGTCGGTAAAGATTCAAATACAATGTCACTAGTCGGCATTGATGTTGGAGAACAGCCCCATCCTCGGGATGAAAGTTTCTCGAATAAGATCTCCATTCGCGGATTCACGTTTCCTCTCAATGAGGCTAAAGTTTGGGCAATGTGGCAGACCATATCGCCTGGGCCGACTTTCATGACTTGTCGGCGTTCAGAGACCCACGGGATGCAGGATAGCATATCTGCGAGGGATATTGCTACGTCTGCTAGTTTCATTTGCTGTAATAAAGTTCAGTGATATGCTTCCAGTGAACAATATGGTAGATTGGGTGGGCTGACCATGCCTATGCCATGAGCCTCGATAATATTGCGAGAAAGATTATTCAAATACATGAGCACGATCTGTGCCACATGTTCCGGAAAGCAAATGCTCAGATTCTCATCATCTGCATTCACAGAAAGCTTGATATGGAAAATAGACATCTTCCACACCATTATCCTCATCCATTGCTGAGTAATGAGGAAATCGGCTTGTTGGACTTTTGTTTTTGACTGTAGCTGTCGCTTTTCTTGTAATTTTTGATCAGTGTCAATGAAAAAGTCTGATGTCCGCAGTAGCATGTCGCTATCCATAGCGCGGCCAAAGGTTTGAAAAAGTTGGCACAAGTCTGTAAAGGCTACTAGGCCTGGTTGGACTTCTTTGGTCTCTAGTGGTGGTAGATCAGGATCTAATCTTAGGATTCGTGGTAGGTCAAATCGAGTTGTGTGGCCGCTAAAATTCGTTAGTGGTTATGGCTTTAGTTTGGTGGAAAGGGAGCATACCGTTCTGTGATGCTCAGAATCCAGATGATACGAAGATGTAACTGAGCCTGTTTCTTGGACAGCTGCTTGTAGTGCTTGGCCTGGTCGAGTTCTAGGAATTGAGCCAACGTAATAGCTTCGCGAATGAGAACTGTGGACCTGCAAACATGACCACGATTTGCATAAAATATGTGCAAGAAGAAGGATGAAAGTAATAGTTCGAGACTCGGCTTCTCGTGGTATCGAACTGACGCTCTTACTCGCTCTGACTCTCCAGCTACCCAACCATTGTCGACTGTGTGAGAAGCTTGAGTAATATCCGTAGGGTTAAATTTCAAATGCGCGAGGACAACTGCCGTCAACGCCGTACACAATGCATAAGCTTCTGAATCCTCCGGATCCTGAATCCGTGAGAACATTTCATCCCGGTCAACGACCGGCCATACCGGATATAACTGTTCATGATAGACATCCAGATACTGCTGGATCACAGGAATTGGCAGACTTGGCGTGAAATGGTTATTAGTTGGTGGCGATTCCACAGTACTGCTACTGCTACTGCTACCCCTATCGCCATGCAGCTGCTCTGGAATAGAAGGCACAAATTGACTCTCCGGTAAATTTGCCGGATGCTGTAAGGCGGTTTGCTGGAGGCGGGCCAAACGCCGCTTTTCAGCCCATGGCCCCTTTGGACCGGGCTTCGACTGTACTCGGGATGTAGTGCAGGGAATGTCCAGAGTATGACAACGTCTGCATGGGTTTCCACGGTCACATTTTATTTTCCTCGTGGCACACGGATCGCAAGCTCGACTACGGGTCATTTGCCTGGTGTATCGATCTCTGACGGGTGGAGCCCATGAGTAGTATACATAGAAACGAGCCAAGTGGGCGGGAGATTGGCAGGGCGTAGGTATAGTAGGGAATGTATAAAGGCGGCTGCTATGGTCGCGAGAAAACCATGTGCCGTCCCAGAGATTTCCAGCGGCTGGCGAATTCTTCGCACGATTGATTCGTTAATCATCCCAGGTAAAACAGCGAAATGTCCAGGTGGTTTCGGTGGAGAACCATCCCGAAACTATGGTTGCGATCACGTGAAGCGATTCGCATGTCGCACTGGTGCCTGAGTCACCCGTCCCTCTCCGCATTGATAGATTGCGCATCTTCGAGGCTGAGGCCATTCACATTTCTACGAATAGCTTACGATGCATCTGCTGCGTCTATCTTCTTCAGATACAAGACAGGAAAATACGAACTCAGTGTCTCTTTGAATTATTCTATATTCGTCTATAGCGCGCAATCCGGGTATCACTTTCTAGTTCGTTTCGAAGTACGTTTCGACGTACTCGCTTGAACCCCCGGAGTCTCGGGGCCCGTATATACAGGAGGATACCCTCCCTTTGGCAGTAGCAACCGCGGCGGAGGGGGTGGTGGAGGACTCGTTCTCCTTTTGTCTTTTCGTATCGCTAAGCTGCAGCCCATCGCTCTAAGCACCGCGCGACAACGAGCAAACGTAGAGCCTGCATATACAACTTGATATTCGGCCTTATCAGCGTATATCCAACACTCTAGGCTTTCTTTCTGACATCGTGTACATATTTCCTTGCCGAATCGCTGTTCTCCCAGCTCCGTTTCCATTATTCTTGCAATATTGGTAATGATACGCTTGTCATCCCTATTTTCTTGTGCCCAAGTTCCCGGAGGACTCCCATCGTGCTTTTTTTCAAATTCGTTATAAACCGGATTTACTGGTATAATGCAAGATCGCGATAGTAGATAGCGTTTGAGATGGCAGAAGAAACTCTGTGTATTGTTAAATTATTATAGCATTCATTTATAGAGAACGCAATTCGGGTATCATTTTGTGGCCTGCATCGGGTTACCAGCTTGAACAGCCGGCGCCTCGGGCCCCATGTGGACTGGAGGATATTTATACACTCCATGTCCTACCTTTGGTAGTAATAACCGCGGCGCAGGGGGAGTAGGGGGCCTCGTCTTCCTTTTCTTCGGCGTCCGCCTTGATAAGCTGCATCCGGTATTTCTGGGCTCTGTTCGACATCGAGTGCACGCGCTCCCTGGATTAGAGACTTGAAGTACACCTCTTTGACTGTAGTTCCAACACTCTAGGTCTTCTTCCTGACACCTGTTGCATCTATCCGCGCCAAATCGCTGTTCTCCCAGGTCTGTTTCCATTATCCTCCCAAGATTGCTAATCAACGGGAGACTTTCTCTGTTTTCTTGAGCCCAGACCCACCACCACTTGCCCACTGCAGTCGGTTCGTAATGTTCTTTAGTCTTTGTGCCAGCATGAGACCAATTCCAAGGCAAACGAGGCTGATCGGCTACTTGCGCTTGATCGAATAATAGTTGATTTATGGAGAGTACAGCGGACCTTGCTGTAATTTGGTTTGCAGGGATCTGGCTTATTGCGACATCAGGCGATACATCCATCATATCTGTCGAGGCGGACGTTGAAGGAGGGGCGGGTGTAAGCGGTCGTGATGTCGAAGGGGGTGATGGTATAGCATTTCCTGTTAATGGCGGAGAAGAGGCCCTACATATTTTAGCATGAATATGTATGACGATGGGCTATCGACTATGCACATACCTCTGCTCAACGAAAAGAGTGGATAACGATCTATCCCCAGGACTCACTGCGGTGGTATCCTGATATTTTTTGCCTGTGTCATCTTCGAAACATGATTCCGATTCGCAAAAGAGCGAGTCAAGGTATCGTCTCTCGGGCTCTGACTTGCGCGGTGTCCGTTTGTCGTCTATGGGTGAGACATTCGTAGGATAGGGGCTTACCTGGCCCTTCGGAGATGAACATGGGCCATTTAGTTCTGAGTCGTCCTGCGTTGCATCAGCCTGTGGGTTTGCGTCGTCTTCCGGATTTGAATCGAGATTTAAATCTGCATCGTCTTGAAAATATGTATTGTCCTCCAACTTTGTATCATCCCGCAAGTTTGCATCGTCTCTCAAAACTGGATTTTCCCTCACGAGGATAACACTCTCCGAGTCTGACTCTTCCTCCACCTTGACCTTGACCTCCACATGTTTTGAATCATTCTCGTGACTGGCCGGTGTCGTGACTTCCTGTCTTCTGAAAAATGGACGGATCCAACGCTGGAAAAATGACATTCTTGTGTAAGTTTGGAGATCGCGAAAAGGCGCACAATGCGACAAGCGCAACGCGTGAACGACGCGCTGCCGTCTAATCTCAAGAGAATGTAACCATAAGACTCGATAGCCTATCGACCGTATGAAGATCGAGCAGTTGCGATCTCCAGATCTCGTGCAGGGGGCGTTCTGATGTTGATAGGCTGTATAAATGGATATCCTGGTACGGAGTTGGTCATTCTGTTATTTGCTTGCCGAGGCCCCACCAGATTTCTCATGCAAACAGAGCAAACAACAGAAAACAATATGATGTCAAGCTTGCCTCTTCGCTTGCTGACTATCAGCTTCATCTCTTTCTCAACTCGAGATAACTCCTAGTCAATTGATAAAGTCATTGCTACGGAGTTACATATATAATGGCAGCCACACACTTCATTCGGTCTTTACGACCGGCAACACGGAATAGCTTCAAGGCCTTCCCGGCCTTGCAGTCGCAAAGTCGAACTTTCGGAGCATCAGCGCTTCGTGCCGCTGAACGCTTCCCGGACACCGCGGAAGAACATCGAGAGATTCAAAAGAATCGCCCTTTGAATCAGACTATTCCGAATACCACCTCGACACAAAGTAAAGACTTTCCGAAAGTCGGTGCTGCTAGCTCTCCTCCAGATTTCCTGAGCACTGTCGATCCGAACTATAAGCCAGCCGATCCATATACCGGAAAACTTGAACACTTGACTGGAGGAAGGGAAACAGCTGGCGCTCAGAAGCCGGAGTTGGAAGTGGGTGAGATGGAGGGAATTACGTTCAAGGTTGAGCCATTGAAACGGCAAGGCGAAGATACGAGCACAATGCGTGCTAGGTTACTATGTATGCCAATTCATCTGAAGAAACTTTGAGACAGGACTGACAGACACTAGATCAAAGCCGGAAGCGAGGCATTCTCGAGACCGATCTTTTACTATCGACTTTCGCCGACGTATACCTCGGAAATATGTCCAAGGAGCAATTACAACAATACGACAAGTTCCTCGACGAGAACGACTGGGATATTTATTACTGGGCTACTCAAGAGCCCAAAGAGGCTGAAGAGACTGCTTCTTCGTCCGCTGGAGATGCCGGTTCTGCCGTCAAGGTAGATACCCCGACAGAGGTATGGAAGCAAGGAGCAGGCAAGACCGGCGAGTGGGCACAGACTGTTGGAGCATTTAAGCCTGCATATCGTCCAGTGCCGTCTCGATGGGCTGAGTCGGAGATTTTGGCCTTGATCAGACAACACGTGCAGGATAAGAGTGCCGTTGGTTTTCACGCTGCGAAACAGAAGAAGCGAGGAGGCAGCGGACTGGGTCGGATGCCAGACGTGAAGGTGTTTGACTCGTAGTGCTGTTGTATGCCATTGTATATGCCACTGTATACTACAATATCGAGTGTACCATAGTTGTTCATTGTTTCCATTTGATCCATAGGAGAATCAAAAAAAAGTAGACAAAAGGTAGACACAACGGCTAAGGCATAGCTCCAAGTTCTGGTCTACCCGCTAGTCCCCTTCCAGCAGGCGGTGTGCAGTGGCAGGCCCAAAAGAAACTCGCTTAGGCGGCTGTTACTAGGGCACAAACCCCGAACTAGTGCGCTTACGGATTACTCGTGCTTTTTCCTCAAGAACTGAAGGCTCGATCGATATAGATAGCCCGTCAGTCGTCTTTCACCTCCTTTCTCCCCCGTTTCAAGGTTCTTTTTTCGTCGCCAAACCTTGATCATGGCTGAGCAGCTCATCCTTCGCGGAACCCTTGAAGGCCACAATGGCTGGGTTACCAGCTTGGCTACCTCTCTTGAGAAGTAAGAAATTACCAGCACTCGCTCGCGGCGAAATCTCGAAGTTCTGGAAGAGCGTTTTTGCTAATTGCAATGGCGTCGTCAATAGCCCCAACATGCTCCTTTCCGCCAGTCGCGACAAGACCTTGATCGTCTGGAATTTGACTCGCGACGACCAGGCCTACGGTTACCCCAAGCGAAGCCTTGAGGGCCACTCTCACATCGTCTCCGACTGTGTATGTTCGACATCAATTGTGATGGATGGATCATTGGAAGATGTATGAGGCTGACTGGAAGGTCATAGGTCATCTCCTCGGACGGTGCCTACGCTTTGTCTGCCTCTTGGGACAAGACTCTGCGCTTGTGGGAACTTGCGACTGGCAACACTACCCGCGTCTTCAGCGGCCACACTAGCGATGTCCTCTCCGTTTCCTTCTCCGCCGACAACCGCCAGATCGTCTCCGGTTCCCGTGACCGAACCATCAAGCTCTGGAACACCCTTGGTGACTGCAAGTTCACCATCACCGAGAAGGGCCACACCGAGTGGGTGTCTTGCGTCCGTTTCAGCCCTAACCCCCAGAACCCCGTCATTGTCTCTGCCGGTTGGGACAAGCTCGTGAAGGTACGTTTTTATCCACTCGTATACTTTCTTGCGACTCGAATGATGTATTGCATCAAACGTATTTGCTACTTCAGAGCCCTCGTGGCCATGAGACAAACAACACCATTATGCCCTGATCGATCCCAACCTCGTCTTGCTTTAACGACTACCAATATGTCAATGCATGCATGCTGATAATAACAGGTCTGGGAACTCGCTTCCTGCCGCCTTCAAACCGACCACATCGGACACACCGGATACATCAACACCGTCACCATCTCCCCCGACGGCTCCCTCTGCGCTTCCGGTGGCAAGGACGGCACCACCATGCTCTGGGACCTCAACGAGTCCAAGCACCTCTACTCCCTCCAGGCCGGTGACGAGATCCACGCCCTCGTCTTCTCGCCCAACCGCTACTGGCTCTGCGCCGCCACCAGCAGCAGCATAACCATCTTCGACCTCGAGAAGAAGAGCAAGGTTGACGAGCTCAAGCCCGAATACGTCGAGAAGGGCAAGAAGAGCCGTGAGCCGGAGTGTGTTTCTTTGGCCTGGAGCGCTGATGGTCAGACTTTGTTCGCTGGTTACACAGACAACAAGATCCGTGCTTGGGGTGTCATGTCACGAGCATAATTGGGTTTTTTGAGTTCGGGCGAAAATTGTAGAAAAAAGGGCAACGAAACCATCATCAAAAATACCACATTCAATTTGTCTATTCCGATTGATTGACTGTTTTCTTTTGATAAAAAGGGAGGCGGGGTTCTAGGAAATGGAATGAAGCGATGAGCATTATGAAAGCCAGAATTTTACCGTTCGAGAGTTCCGTCTCTTTACGCAATATAAATGAATAATTCAGATTGCGTTGTTCTCGGAGTTGGGATTGTAAGAAATCCGTCTTGTTCTTCTTCAAAATGGTCCCGTCTTTTCTCCTTTGAACTCTTATCTACCTTTTGAGAAGGCCCGAAATGACCATGTGATGTTCTATTATCATGCAAGAATAAAAAGTCTTAAAAATTTTTACTTCTTTTTCGACTGTACATTGTATTCTATTCATCCATGGATGTAATGCATGTGCGGAGTATGTAGTCTAATATACATCTGCTTGAGTCCGTCTATTGTACCTTTGCCTCCTGCTGCTGCCTTTGCTTCGAGATTCGGTCAATCTGCGCCATCAATTTAACCGCCTTCTCAACACCCTCTGCATAATTCGCCGACTCACAATACCGCTTCTCTTCACGGAGCCATTTGCGAGCTTCTTCGTCTGCGCCCTGCCATTCGGCAATGGCTGAAAGAACGTCTGCTGCCGCGGCACATCCCATGTCGCAACTCTCATCGCGAAGATCTTCCTGGACTAGTTTTGAGACTTCGATTGATTTGAGAGCCCAGGCGCGAGAGGATTCCATTTGCTGCTCAACGCTGACCACGGGTTGTTTCTTTTTATCGGTAGCAGCGCTGTCTTGTTGGATAGGTTTGTGATCGAACATAGCAGCCGCGATGTTGGCGAGCAAAACAACCTGTCGACAACTCACATCTTTACCCTCGACATCCCGCAAAATCGCTATCGACGGCATGAGCAGTTCCAAGGCCTTATCTGGTCTTCCTGCACGCAGCCAAGTCTCGCCAACGTCAGACATGACGTGGCCAACTTCCTCGGCCGTCATCCAATTATCTCCTTCCTCCGGGGTAGCCAAAGGCGGAAGACCTCGTCGTCGACGACTCTCAATTTCCTCAGTAAGCATGGCCAGCGCAGCTCTTCGTGTCGAGAACGCCTTTGCTGGGTCCTTTATATGTTCATCCTCGTACAACTCGCCAAGAAACAGGAGCGTTCCAATAACCTTTTTGAGCGTCCTATCAGCTAATCCCAGCTCATAACTTTTAGTCTCTTCATCTGGCTGAACAATCTCTTTCAAATTCGGGTCAGCAATGGTCTTCCCCTCGGGCAACGTCAGGATATACCGATCCCTCAGCTTAATGACCCATTCATAACCCTGCCGTGCTTCCTGATCCAACAACTCAGCGGCCTTCTGATGATATCCCGCTTTAATCAGCATACCAGCTAACTGCAACTTTATTCCTAGCACCTCATCAGACCACGGATGCATATTCATCTCCATCGCAATCTGTAAAGCCGCTCTATAATGCTCCAACGCCTTTGAAGGCTCGAGATTAATCTCTGTGAAATATAACGCTTTGCGTAATTCTTTCGCGACTGGCGGTGGGAACCGTTTGACTTTTTCATCGACTTGGGTCGCTCTAGTGTAGAATACGCCGAGGATGTATGTAGATAAAGCGCCAGCGGCGATTATGGATATGAGCGCGAAGGGGAAGAAGATGGGGTTTTTGCGCCAGATGTCGCGGGCTGCGGAGCGGTACGTTCGTCGGACGCGTTGGGAGAACATTGATGTTCGGATTTGTGTGGGTTTGTAGGTAATGGGGAGGTTCTTTGGGCGTAGTTGCATGATGGGTTGTCGTGATTGTGGGCTGGCATCTTTGAAGAGGGTGCGGCGAGGAGCTTGTGATGCTTCTGTGGAGGGAAGTTTCAAAGCGACGAATCGCCTTGAGGCACGGCTTAACATGTTGTATTCGTAATGGCTATGTGCTGGTAAGTGAGTTCATACACAATTGTCTTGATGGTGAGTGCGAGTGTCGCGGGATGAAGCGTTGTCGGGAGGGTAAATTTGGCAATCCCAAAGTGGCCCGAGCTTTCTCCACCCTCCCCCATGACGTCGCCGGCCAATTGCATGAATGCGGAGGTTCCTCATATCTGCCTGGCCATAACTTCATTCTATACCTACCTAGGACCTAGGTACGTATAGTCAATAATGTGATATAGATCGATTTCTGTACAAATAATGCGAGATGTGTGGTCGATACTCCCTTGGAGTGGTAAGTACACCCTTCCTAGGATTCTAGTTCTGACACAAGCTCACCATAACAGCGCATGGCCTTTGTCCGACAGCGCATGCAAGAACAAGGAATGCCAGTCGACGAAGCGCCTGAAGACGACGAAATCCGCGAAACATACAACTTTGCGCCTGGATACTATGGTGCCGTGTATCGCGCCGATGTGCCTGACCAGGGTCACGATGAGCAATCACAGAATGACAATGACGCCGGGGAAAGGACCACAAACGCGAATGACGCGCTCCAGGATGACCCTACTAAAAAGACGAAATATAAACTCCAGAAAATGCGCTGGGGTCTAATACCCTTCTGGACAAAACGCCAACCGGACTACGGCTCCATGATGCGCACAATCAACTGTCGTGCCGACTCCCTCGCCGAGAATAAAGGGATGTGGACATCCATGAAACGCAAAAAGCGGTGCGTAATCATCTGCCAGGGATTCTATGAATGGCTCAAAAAGGGGCCCGGTGGGAAGGAGAGAGTGCCGCATTATACCAGACGTAAAGATGGGGGGTTGATGTACTTTGCCGGTTTGTGGGATTGTGTCCAGTATGAAGGTTGTCGTTGTCGCCCTCCCCATACACATTTTGTTGGATCGTGACTTATGCGGTATAGACTCTGATGAAAAACTATATACATATACAATCATCACGACCGATTCAAACCCCTACCTCAAATTCCTGCATGACCGGATGCCAGTCATCCTCGACCCGGGCAGCGAACAAATGCGCAAATGGCTTGATCCGCACCTGAAAACATGGACTAAGGAACTCCAATCAATCCTCAAACCTTACACGGGCGAACTAGAGTGTTACCCCGTCTCGAAAGAAGTGGGCAAAGTCGGAAACGATTCGCCGGATTTTTTGGTGCCGGTTAATAGTAGAGAGAATAAGAGTAATATTGCTAATTTTTTTGCTAATGCGAGCGCCAAAAAGGGGACAGCGACGAAAGAGGAGAAAATTAAGGATGAGAGCAGAGAGACGGTGGATGGCGAATGGACAGAAGATAATGCGCCCAAACTCGTTCCTCAGATCGATGAAGCTTCAGCGAAGGATCTGAAACGGAAATTATCTACAGAGGAGGACTCGAGGCATGAAACGAGCCTACCTGCTACAAAAAGACAAAAGTCACTGTCGCCCGTCAAAGATAAAGAGGAAGAGAAAATCTTACCCGGCAATCGGAAAATGAGAGACGCAACGAGAAACAAAACCAGCACATCACCAACGAAATCCAAGAGCAGAGGCAAACAGACCGCAGCCACCACCGCGAATAAGGGCTCGCAACGGATTACAGATTTCTTCAAAAAGTGATCTACCCTACCACATATCCCCACAAATCCATAAACGGATCTTACGAAATGTCGACCCTCGATCACAAATGATGTGATCAACGAGGTGATTAATCTTTCAAGAGCGTCATTTCATCCAGCAATGGCGAGTATCCAATATACCCTATATATGTACATTACGTATTAACGAGAACCAGAAACCGTCGTCAATGCTATTACAGGCGCTTTCACATGACCAAATAGTAAATACCATATCCTAGCGAACCAATGCAAGTAAACACTCCTCGTAATCCTCATAGGTATACATATGATGCAAGGTAAATCATGCAAGGTAGATCAATAAAAAAGAAATGGGACGAATAAATAGAGTATAGAAGACAGAAAAGATTTTTAGGCACCCTACTATGAACAAGAATGATTTTGCAATCCGCTTGGTATCTTATGTCATGACACATCACAAAATAGCATTAAAAGAGTTGGGAGAGAGAAAGAGCAATAAGTTTTGGGTGCGGTCCTGTGATACCCGCGATCTAATTTTGTGATCATGAGAAAATCTTTCGTATTTTGAACCAAGATTACTCCACATCTATAGGTGCGGGTTCGGTCTTTTCGGCGTCCAAGGCTTGGACGGCGAGGTTGATTTCGCGTTCCCAGACGAGGACAGTTCCGGCACGGGCTGTGCTTAGGAAACTGATCTCGACGGCATCGCCGTATTGCTCCGGTTCTAGGCGATGGTGTGGGATGGATGTGGATTTTGTGGTGTTGACAGCGTCATGCGACGGTCTTCGGTCGTATGCTGGGTTGTAGGCATCAAGACCTGGTGGAGGGATATCAGAAACGAAGTCTGGAGCTTTTAGGCCGGTAGCAGAAGAAGTACTCGGAGCCAAACTGCTGACGCTATCAGATAGTTGGAGGTCGTCGATGTTGGCGGATCCAAAGGAGAAGCGTTTGGATTCGTTGGCTGGTGAGCTGACGACAGACATGGCAGCGCCTGAATAAGGATCGCGGTTGTGGTCGGTGGCATCGGCGAGACGACCCGCAACGCCGCAGACGATACCGGTAGCATCAATAGGTACGTCTCGTAGGTCGAGAGTGATGGGAATGAGGATATCTTCCTTCGAACCGAGGAGAATACTGGTTTCCTCGTCGTCAGAGTGCATGCTAGGATCTAACGTGAAGCGTGGCAGTAAGCGCTTCTCCAGTAATAGCGATGCAGCCGGGTCGGCCGGTGTCAATGTCAGCGACAGAAACCGGGGGTGATCAACCAAGAGAGCAGTCGTGAGTGCATTTCGTAGAATGGCGGCCGAGGATTCGGACTCGCCATCACGATGGTGAGCGGAGCATTGCACTAGTTGAACTGTCTGGTCCACACGAGGGATGATACGGTTCTTTCGCAAAAAGTCAAAAGTCCGCGTTTGGAGTTCGTTCACAGTCGACGGCGGGGGTGTAGATGGTGGTGAGCTATGTATCGATGATTGCAGGCCTGGGGTCGGGGGTGATTGGATGTTGAAGTTGTTGACGAATTGGTCAGAGTCGGTCTCGAAGGTGAATCCTTGACTTGACAAAGTGTGGATGACCTGATCTTTTGACCGGGCCGGAACCAGGATGTAGTCGGAGAAGTAGGTAGAAATGAAGAAGATAGATCTGAATCATTAGCCATGCTCCATGTTTGGAGGTTGAACATGAACATACATTCCAGCAAGGGCAAGAGGACCGGTCAACTCTAGCACTCGGCGGCCAGCATCCAAACCTTGACCCTCAACTTGCATCGCAATAAAGTCATCGTCACTAATCCAAACTTTTTGACTTGAAGACGCAAGTCTATTGAATTTGTTTGCCAGCGGCATGAAGAACCGCTCTGCCAGTTGACGAGAGCATACCACGGAACACTCGACAGGGGTAAGAGAAAAGTTGATGAAGCCGAGATTGAACGGGGTAAGGCTGGCGCGCTCTACATCTTCCTCCTCTTCCTCTGCAAGCTTGTTGATGGCAGGTATATCGCAATAGAGAAGACGTAGCAGTGGCTGAACAAAGAAGGGGTACAATTCCAACGGAATATGTACTAGGGCTAAACCCGAATCCTAAGCAACGTTAGCTTGGCACCCTAGGTCGTTGTGATGAACATACTGTGATTTGTACAGTTGCTGATATAAGAGACAGTGATTGATCCATATTGTTGTGTTTTGAAATGCAGTAGAGACTGGAGCCACCAGTGGTTGTTTAAGTATATTGGAAGGAACAAATTTGCAATGCATGAGCTCGATACCAACAACAAGTAACAGAAAATATTTTGTAAGCATAGATTGCACCAGTCGGTACAGTATTATGCAATTGCAGAAAATATAACGTGAGCGAAGTAGGCGATTTTAGTGAGATGGAAATGCACGATGTCGTGGCTGCCTGTCGAGAGAGAACGCAGTAACTCGAGCCGGTGCGACGATTCACAGTGTATGTATGGCTATTTTTTTCTTTTTTCTGTCACAATTTCTGACTGTTGTAAATTTTTTTCTGTTTTCGTCTGCTGGTGTTTTGTGGTGGCAACAATGGTCTTAGCGCATTAAGTCAATAATTTGATAATGGCCTCATGTAACTATAATCAGTGTTACAGTAGTGACCGACAGGATGTATGATTGTATGTATCGAATGGCGTATTGTAAGATCAAGATGCCCTAAAAGCCAGGGCCTAAGCAGCGAAGAGCCCTAGACTAGCTCTGACATGCCGATTGGGGCTGTCGGTGGGTAGGTTGCTGTGCCAGGGGGTCTTTGCGCGAGTTCTCAGAAAAAAAGAAGGGAAGAATGAGTCGAGGATAATATATGAGATGAGACGACGGTGCGAAGAGCGACAAGAGAGTAGTAAAGAAGAAGAAGAAGAAGAAGACGAGAAGAGAAGAGAGAGATGGAAAGAATGAGGGGAAACCATTGGAGGAAGGCGCGATAAAGAACGACGCCGATGGCTCTTTCCTTATCCGCTGCCTGCCCAGAGCGGGGGCTCCTTCTTCTTTCTTCGTACTTCCTGCTTTACCCTCGATCATTCTTATTTCTACTCAATTATCATTCTCTCCTCTTCCCTTCCCGGTTCCTCTTGTAACGTCTTATCGTCTCGCTTAGCTGTGTGCCTGTTTCCGGCCAGTCTGTCCGTATCTCTACCATAAGTTACCGTACAGTGCTATCTCTGGCATTTCCCACGTGGGTCAAGAACTTTGACTCATCTTTAGGCGAGCTACGACACTACCAGACCCCTCTTATTTTCGAGCCAAGTCACCAGCAGCCACCGGACGATCAGTGCATGGATTGATCCTTTTTCGTGCAAATTGCAAACAATCACGATTATCGCATTGCCTCGTGAGAAGCATCGCAGCCACTGATTTGACGATGGACGATTCAGGGTTTTCCACATGCGGCAATCTCACTATTCAGCCCTGGCCATAGCCGGCCAATCAGACAGACATCCTGCGCAGCTGTATGAGTCTCCGGACTGCAGGGTTCGCCAGGACCGCCACGATGACGCCTGGTACGTAGTGAGGTACTGCCACTAGTTTGCTGGTTGCTCGCAATTAGATACCGAATCAAACCGCGTCACTCTATTATTTTACTATAATTTACGCGTGGAAAAAAACGGAAGGACTGAATTCAGCATTCCGGCGCTATTCGCACATTGAGGAGGGGTGCTATTAAACGGCGGCCGCAGCGCTTGAACAATTACATATATGTGTGTCTATATTGCATTTAAATTTGGTGAGTTGTCAGACACGATGCTACCAGGTACTTGTACGTACTCTCGCACAATAAACTCTCCCAGGATCTATGCAAGCATCCGTGCGCTAAGTGGCTAGGATAAGAAGATCGGAGAAAAGTATATGGTGGTTCGTCTTGCTGATTGCTGAATGACTTCCTATTCGATGAGCGCAATAACCAATCAGATCGACATTCCAAGATGAAGTCATTGAACAGTGAACACAACTCCGATCGAAATATCATTATCACCCTCCATATGCCAATATTGACAAGGTTCTCAGTATTGCAGTATGGCAATGCGTGCTCGCAAGGTCCGTGCCATCCAGATCTGAATTGCGCATATCGCGCTTTCGCACCGATTAATAGTAGCCGAATGCTATTGTGTCTTGAAAGTGACACCTTGCTATCAACCTAACACGCACTAAGTAAGTTAACTACGTGCTAATTCCTGGCTTGCATAACAAGTGGGTTAATCGTCGCTGACTATCCGAAAGCAAGATAGGGTACAGTCGGCCGAATGATTGGATGGAACGGCACTGGGAGTACGTACCCCGACTCTACCCTATCTATAGTATGTATCTATACACGGTGTTTGGTCACGCTACCTCCACTACAGCCATCTTCCTACAGATTTCCCTACCAACTTGGCTCTTGGATTTTCCGAGATAAGGACAAGTCTACCAAGGTACAATGCAGGCACCATCCCACTCTCTACTGCGCACAGTACCTACCACCCAGGAACAATCAGCAATCCAACAAGTCTAACCACAACACCGGACAAAATTTTCTACCCCATAAACGAGACCGAAAAGAAAGGAAAAGAAAAGAAAGAAGATAATATTTCTTCTTGATATGATAGGCTCACTGCCTGTGCTAACCCTGAGTGACAAACTCAAATTTCCGGCTCCCCCACGGGGTAGAGTAACTCCAAGAAAAACAAATTATACGGAGTGCATACATCGTGCTGTTAGTCTGTTACACATGTGCGAGTTGGGGTCGATATTGTGTATGGGGAAGCCGCTGACGTGATTAGCGTGTGAGATGAAGAAATCCAATGATGGCTGAGCGTCTGGTTTGATCAGTTGACTGTCGTCACTGAATCTACCTGCGTGCTACCTAGTGCCACGACATACGTAGGTACGTACGTACGTATTGACGAGGCAGAGACGGTTACGTGCCCCGGTTTCTGTTCCCCGCATCTGGGCATAAGATTCCAGGGAGCATTTGCGGGGAGTGTTCCATGACGGAGAAGATGAATTCTGGAATACTGGTAGGTTGGGCGGAGTAAAAAGGCTAAGCCATCTCACCCTCAATCTCAGCCCTTCTCAGACGCCTCAGTCTTAATCTCACATCCATACCAACAGAAGCGTCTTGGCCCCATTGACCGGCTCAAAAATCGATTTCTTCCAACGACCTGCCCTTAGTCTCCGGATAAATCAGATAAATCACCACGCAACCCGCAGCGCTAGTCGCGGCAAAGGCAATATTGTATCGCCATGCAACATTGAATACTCATGAGCGCGACGGGCGTGACTTCTGCAACCCCATGAAATCGAAAATCCAGCTTGTGGCCGCGCTGCACGCGGTTATCTTGTGTCCGATCCCTACCGGTAAGGGGACGATTTCAGGGCCGTACATGAATGGGATTGTGAACATGCCGTATGGGTAAAATGTACATGGTCATGAAGTAGAAGAAGATAGCTGCGCGGCCGGCGGCAATGCTGGTTAGATCAGAAGATAGGCCAGTGACGGCGGCTTGGGCGAGGATCCTGCATGCCGTTGAAAAGGACATGGGACCGGCGACGGCCGAATTTGTCGACTACGAAATTGTGGTTAGGCGAGACACATCCTGCAAACCGCCGGAGAAGATGCGGGCGCCGCTGTCGGAGTCCTTCAAAGATGGATGTGTAATAGAATGCAATCACATTGATGCCTGTCAATTGTGTGATCATCGTGCTTGACATGGCGGCTTCTTCCATTATCTCCATTTTTAACTAGCCATCGTGGCGATTTCGGGGAGGATTGGGGTGATTGAGTGAAGGATGGAGATGAAGATGACCTGCATGCTAGGCCGCTGAGGGCGAATACGCCTTCGATCGAGACGAGACGGGATCACCACATTTGTTGCTGGTGGCGGTCAAGCCGAATCAAATACTCATTCCATCTTTTCACCTTACAGAGCCGATTTCGCAGCAAAGAACTCAACACTGAACATAATCCGGCATGTTGGCCGAAACATGATTCATGAATGATCCACTTCTCCCCCGCAGTTTCTCCGCTTTTTTGCTGAATCCTCCATCTCCTTTCTGCTCGGGCGAGTCGGGGTTCTAGGGAGCGCAGGGGGAGTTTAGTATTGTTAATGGCCAGTTCCCGGGCTTCAGGTTTTGGGTTTTTGGGGCAGGTTGGGTACGGTTATCACGGTGATGGTCGAAGAGTCATAAGTTGCTGCTACGTCCAATTTGAAGTTTGTCCCGCGGTCAAACTGCCTATTGCGCAAATCCGTTACGAATATGGAGTTTCTACTGTGTTCTTAGCCTGGATTGATCAAGGTGACTGCGGAATCGGATGTAAACAGGCTGGTGTTGATATCTTTCCTTGGACATCTGTCAGAAGCGACCGTCCTTGACTAGGCCTACATCCTAATACATAGCTTCTGGCTAGAAATGAGTACGCCATCTCGACGTGAATGAAGTATTAAGTCGCTATAATTACTCAAGTTTTATAATATGCTCGTCCTCCTCGTCTACCCGTGCGCGCTTCCATCCGCGGCCCCCATCCTCATCTCTATCAGCCTGCTGAATTCCATATCGCTTTTGGCCGGCACTTGCACCACCCCCAGTAACATCAGCAATCATACTATCAATACCGAACGGGTCCGCAGTGTCCTTTTCAAACTCAACAGGACCGTCACGAGCCTAGCACCAACTCAATTAGCATGGTCTAAACACAGAGAGACGCTGAACTTACCTCAGCTTCCGCTGCACCCCGGAATCCCTCCTTTGCCCGTCCAAGAACTTCAAACCGACCACTCTTTTGAATCTTGCTCATTTCACCAGAGGCGGCATCCTCGTCGTACTCGTCATCTGCCTGTGCGCGAGGACGGTAGATACTGCTGATGGCATCCTGTGCTGCGAACAGAGGCTTGTCGTAAGGGTTGTCCTCGTTGAATCCCGTGCTCATTCCACTCGTCTGATTGAACAAGCGCGAATCATACATAGACTCCGTGTTTTGAGTAGGCTTTGCTAGGCCGAGAGCCACCTTCTCAGAAATGTCACGGTTCTGCTCTCGAGCCATCATCTGAATACGACGCTCTGTTCCCATACGTGACTGCCGCAGTTGTCGCTCCGCCTCCTGTCGACGCTCACGACGAGCTTGCTCTCGCTCTCGCGCTGCCGCCTCATCATCACTAGGCGATACCGAACGCGACGAGTATGCAGGCGAAGGGCTTCGACTACCGCTAAAAGACCTCGCACGAGACTCCCGACGACTCGAAGCCGCAGTAGAGCGCTGCTCGCGAGCCTTTTGTGCAAGTTGTCGCAAATGCTCTTCCTTTTGCGCTTTTTCCTTTTCAGCCAATTTCTGCTGCATTTGTGCTCGTTGCCGGACTTCTTCTCTGGCATGTCGGTCGGCTGTGAATAGTGCTTCGGCGAATTGTGCGAATTTATCGTTGATCGTAACATCTTGTAAGCCTCGGCCGTCTGCTGCTAGACGCTTATCGAGAGGCACTGTGTAACCCTTGGGATTCTTCCAGTTCGATACTGGTGGTGGGATTTTCCAAGCCTCTTGGTCTTCGGCAGTCAACTTTCGCGGGGGGGAGTGCATCACTGGCGGAGGTGGTGATGGTGGACCGCGAGGAATTTTCTTATGTTTGAATTTCGGAGGCTCCATAGGATCTTGCTGTCGCTCCATAATCTTCATAATACGATCATTTTTCCTGCTTGTATCTCCCATCTGGTTCGCCGGTGTATATCGCACAAACGTAGGATCAGCCCTCTGTCCACCGCGAACGTTTTTCGGCTTCTGAGCTGCAACAGCCCCAGTAACAAGCTTAGCGAGTGCATCTTTTGTCTTCTCCATCTGCTCTGCGACTTCTTCTTGCGACGGCCGATCGAGTGATATTTCGCCCATATCTACCCGTTGTCGTAGCGGGATGAGGTCTTTGAACGAGGCATGGACGATTCGATTATCGCTGTGTCCGCGTCGTGCAATAGCATCATATTTGACCTTTCCTTCTCCATCAACCTGGACTGCTAGAGCGTTGGACGTAGTCTGGCCGCCTTTGCGTCCCATATCGAGCGGATATTGTGCGACGAGAATTTCTGGAAAGGCGCCTCCATCGCCAAAATCTTCAGGCGCTCTCGGTCGCCATCCCGTTCTGTTGCCGTAGGGCGGAGGACCGGTTCTCTGAGAACTTCATTAGTATATCGCAGTAATCAGTATAACCTTTAGATAGTTTGGCATACCCTTAGCACAATCTGACTCTCATCGAGGGCGCCCGCGCCGAGCACTCGGGGCCCTCGTTGCTGCGCGTGAGAGGGAATTTCCTCATCCTCGCCTGTATATTTTGGTTTCGGTAGAGATTTGAACAGACCTGACGCGACGGAAGCCATGGTCGATATATGTGTCGGTGGCGGCGTTGGTAGAATGGGTGAGGTGATTACTGCAAAAGAGGTTGGATGTTAAAGTTTTGATGATGGCAACGCCTGCGTTCATGGCTTGTCTTGGCTGCCGTAATTTTGCCCACCAATATAGGAGCTCAACTTCAAGACATCGTCCTTCGTTAAATATGAGTCCAGTTTGAAGAAAAAAACAAGAGAAATAAACGATACGCATACATATTCAAGGCCGCTAAATAGCGTCTATATCGGCTACATGCTACTCGATCACGTGTCGGGGGTTGCCGTCTCCTTCCCTGCTTGACTTTTATATCAGATCGAACAACAATTTGATACTCAGTTATATTCTTTCGAGAATTCTAGATACTATTGTCTACATACGCACTGTTCATTTAATGAAACAAATGAGCATCAATTCATAGAATTTCGCATCTTGAGAATGGGCTACCACTCAGTATAGCTTCTAAAATATTCATACGCTCCACCTCCCACTCTCCTGGCCGATACTGTTCATCGATTTCTGCCCTTGACTTCAGCGAGAATCTTCCCTCGCTATCGCACGCCCAATGCTTCCAGTGTCTGTCTACACCTAGCACTGGCTCACATGAAAGAGGCCTGGTATTTCGTTCATTCTCCTGGTATGAGCGGCTCCGTGCTCGGCTGTTACTCCTGGTCCGTCGTCTGTTTCTACCCTGCCTGGTGTTAGGATTCCGGTCCTTGGTACAGAAACGGGAGTTCTTACAATCGACGTTAGCAGTTTCTGTTGCCTCATTGTTCCAATCCGAAGTCCCTGCGTCTGTTGCTGAATTGTCTCCAAGAAGGGCTCCCCATCCTGGAAGGGCTTCATCAACTGCAGGCCACTCAGACATTCCGCTAGACTTTTCAGGTTCTGTGTCCTTTTTCTCGTCTTCTTTGTTCTCGTTCTCAGAGAAATGGACATTTTTCTTGTTGGTACCTGATTGCTGATTTTTGTTGTCGTCCTTGGCTTTTCCCTTGCCCTTGTCCTTAGCTTTATCCTTGGTCTCATCACTCTTGTTGTTGGCTTTTGAGCTTTCCTCTTGGGGATCCGAGTCCTGGTTTGACTTTTCCTTGTTGTTTTGTTGATTGTTGTTGTTGTCGTCCTGTTTCTTACCCTGGCTATCATTCTTTTGGTTGCTGTCCTGGTTATTGTTGTTCTTCTTCTTGCCCTTGCCCTTGCCTTGGTTGTTCTGTTGATTTCCAGAGTCTGAAGCTGAAGCTCCTGCACCAAGGTTCAAGAGACTATCAGTGGTCTGAACTTCGGCATCTCTCGTCTGATTACCACCCCTAGCTGGTCGATCATTGTCCCTCCTAGACCTCTCGTTCTGATTCGAGCTCGTTCCTTCTTGTCGCCAACCCCGTCCACCTCTGCCACGATTCGAGTCTTCAGCGTTGGTATTACCGGTTGTACGCGTAACCCCATACGGTAGCGGTGCAGTCATGGTATTTCTTCGATTTGTCGCCTATACATGCTGGAGTTAGCACGATCATAAGTATAGAACGATAAGAGACTCACGTTTCGAGACCGACGTCTTGGCCTCGTCTCAATGGTCGTGACACGTCTCCCATCGACGATTCGACGAACTATCACGTTCTCAAGTTCTGGATCCTCATTTTTTACTCGGCAACTCTGCCTGAGTGCGTCGGCACACCAACAACTGCACCAATCTTCGAGGAAGCAATCGACGCAAGTTTGGGAGCACATTTTGTCAGCTTGCCTGACTTTCTTGTCTTGTCGTGATGATTTTCTTGCCTTTCAGGAGAGGGCTGTCTGATGGATAGAATCTGCTGGGAAAGAGGGTCAGGTGGCTCTTATAAAAGGTCAGAAATGGTAGGTTTCAAACACAAGACTGGTTGCAGAGGAAGGTCGGTCGTTTGTCTACAGTCTTTCTTGTCAGGGGAGACACTGACAGTCTAACGTGAACTCTCAGGAGGTCCAGTGAGAAGCACACTACACCGCTAGGAACACTACTAAGCCTTTGCCTGACCGGAGTTTTTTCTAAAACGAGACTCTATGTGAAGAAAAGCCTGGTTATGGAATATTGTATTTAACAAAAGACTATATTCCTCTCAGTCTAAATGTGTCTATCTTACATCTAGCACTTACTCACTTAAGTACCGACAGGGCAATAACAACCGAAAAAAAAAGCAAGACATCGGAACTACCATCAACATCAGGATAATGAAAAGTCACCTACGATGTTAAGAAAACATCGGACAAAAGAGGGCTGGGAAGTCCCTTCACCTACCTACAGAAAGATTTATCTCACATCCATGGATATCATGCACAAGCTGGAAGACAAACGTTGAAGGATACCAAAGAATTACACTATCTAGATGGCAGGAATAGTCATGTAGAAGAAAATATCTATATAACAATGATAAGAGATTGAGGTATACTTCTAAATCTCTAAGAATGAAGACTCCAAACACCATCTAACATGCAATGTTCTTTCAGAACCACATCAACATACCTAGGTATACAAACAATCCAACAAAGAGAAGAGAAGTATATATGAGTCTTTTCCAAGGCAACACAATTGTAATATACACATTTTCTCAACAAAGAATGCTCGCTTGCTCACAAATCTTCAGGGATAAGCATGTGTTCTCTCCGCGGACAGGCAAGGTCTTCTCCATCTCTGGCTTCGGCATAATGGCGTTGGCCGCGGAAAGTATACCATACTTTTAACGTCTTGGGGAGTAGAGGGGCAGGGTCGTAGAAGCCTATTATTTGGAACTTGACACGAAGTTAGTAACGCATGTCGTCGTCCGATAGCTAGAGAGATGTTGACTTACTCGAATGGTACTTTTCGATATGAATAGTTGACTCTTATCGACTTGCGCGGCAACAGGGATCGTCACATCGATGACCTCGCACTCTGCACGTTTCGCATTTTCAGGCGGGAAATACCCATATTCAGCTTTCTCAACGACCAGTCCACCTTTATCCATTTCACGATCTTGTCGTCGTTTCGTAAAGTCACTCATCAACTCAATCTGTTGGGCACTCTCCTTTTTGTGCGCCGAAAGCTGAGATTTGAGTTGTTTTCGTTTGCGGATAATTGCTTCGCGGCGACGGCGTCTCTCTCGTGGACGAATGTAGCCAAACTCGACGCCGATGTAGGTAAGACAGGGGACAATAACGGCCATAGCAGATATTTCGGCGTCTGCAAGATCGAGTGGGCAGATCAATATGGGTACTCTGATGGATTGTTCCAAACGGCGCCATGAGAGCGACAGGACTAAGCCGCGCGCATCACGGAGACTGACACCAAGACCCATCTTGGTGAACTCGGCAACCCTGCGAGAAGCTGTAATGCCCCATGCCATGTCCCCATCTAGGCCAACGGCTGCTTCAACCTCGACTCGGACGCCGCGACGGTCTGGTAAAGGAATCGTTGGATGGTAGCCATCTAAGTTCCACTCTGAGCGTGGAACGTCCTCGAGTCTATCCGCGAAGAAAGTGCGTCCATATGTTAAACTCAACTGCCCCCCGGCTGGGGTTGCAGCAAGTCCCCACTGCCAAACTTCATTTTCTGTTGACTTTGCAAGACCGGGATCACTGGCTCCCTCTTCGGCGCTAGGGTTTGACAGGGAGGTATATTGAAGCTGTAGCGAGCCATCGTTGACTAGCATAGGCTCCAATCTTGGATCAAGCGACATGTCCATGAACGGCGATAAGAAGCCTCTCATAAATGTTGGCCACGTCAGATGAGAACCAGTTGAGTATGACAGAGTACCGAATTTTCTTGAACTAAACTGTCTCACAATTGACGTCGTTATATTAGGCATAAAGTGGTTGACATTGGATGGTATAGTGCTCTTGACGAGCACTGTGAATGGCTTGCTGTTGGGGAAAGGATATACTTGTTTCTCGATATGCAAGGCAAATGCTCGAGCTGGCAGAACAGTCATTGTTCCGCCAACTGAGGCTCCTTCGAGCAAAGATCGCAGACCGGACCTGGATTGAGGACCTGCAAGCAATCCAGCAGTTGTGAATTGGTGATTGATCGTGGCGCCTAAGTTGAACGTCGCGGCACCAAGGAAAGGAGGGCCGTCAATCTATGATATTCGGTCAGTCCAATGCTTAGGACAATCAATAGTTCAGTTAGGAGAAATTACCTTGACGACTTCTGTCCCTCCGTCTGGAGTTGGTAGCCTAAATGCCTGTTTGCTTTGTCGTATCGCACCGCTAACATTTGCGTGAAAGGTGACCTCGTGTGGAAATCCGGATTCTTCTTCCACCTTCTCATTCTCCTGCGAAGTATCTTCTTCCGCATCGTTTTGTCGACCAGAAAACCATGTCAATACCCCTGCAAAATCCGGCAAGGCTGTCTTGAATGAGTATCCGAGAACGAAACGACTCGCACGCAGCTTTGGTGGTGGAAAGTTGAGCACCACTTCGCCTTCCTCCTCACCGGGCGAGATTAACGAAGATGCGTCGACGGTAATTGACATGGATGCCTAGTTCATATTCGACATCAGCACCGGAACAAATAGTTCAACAGATGCAGACAGAACATACCTTAGCACCAACCAACCTATTCAAAGCCGTCCTCTCCTTCGCCTTCATCCTCGCAATAAACCACCGCCTAAACTCCGCCGGCGACATCGCTCTAGGCCCAACTTGCCCTAAACCCGCATCTTCATTCTCCATCCTCGCTGCCATAGGTCCAGTCGCACTCCATTCACGCTGAACTCCTTCCTCGCCTTCCAAGTCGTAGACAATCCGCTTCTTCGGATCACTCAGAACCATATACGCCTCTTGCACAAGTCTGAACTGCGCGTTCGCCGACTCAACCAAATGCGCGGGCTGCTTGTCTGGATGCAAACTCAAAGATAGGTTGTGGTATGCGGTTTGCAGCTGACTGTCTGTCGGGGGTGGATTGCGCGAGAGTCCCAGGAGACTGTAGTAATCGACTTTTTCGGGGTATCGCATTAACAATTCGTAGTCTTTGTCCTCCAGGTCGGAGCTGGCGCTGTTGTCGTCGTTGTGGGAGTTGTTGCCATTTGGACGGCTTTCTCCGATTCGAGAAGTAGCCATCCCCGCGGTGACTGTAGATGACTGAGATCGGACGGCCGAAGCTAGTTATATGGCTTTATTATCTTGCCATATTTGAGAGAAACACGGCGTGTCCTGGTATATTCGGTATATATAGTGGCATCATTGAGCATCAATTGATGATCATGCCAAAAGTTATTGTGGAAGTGGAAGCTCCAAAGTGATCCTTCCTGGATAGCTTCGGCGTTATGCGGGAAAGAGGCTTGGCGCCAACCGTTCTGCACGTTGCCCGTTAAGCTTATTTTAACCCTAACGCGGGGCATAGTACATACAAGAGCCACGAGTACATAGATAAGGTTATTGTCCATAGGGTGAATATACTCAGGCTTGCAACTAGCAAGCCTGAGTGGTCTACTCAGCCTTTACATGTCTGGGTTGATATCTCTCGGCACTTGTAGACATTGAATGGAACAGCTGGTCCCAGACCTAACCCTAAACCCTAATCAACCGGAGCCTGTAAATGCAATCAAATCAATAGAATAGCATTGTCAATTATACATCTCGTTATCAAACACTTTTGTCTATTCGTAACAGTCGTACGGCATCACGGCATGCCTCCCTCAAAATGGCCGTTGTGTGACACTGGAATCAGTATCCTTCATTTCGTCGATAAAAGGAGTTCAAATACTCCGGATTCTCCCACCCTGAGACAAGTAACGACCACATCCTCGTCATTAATGATCCCGGGCCGACACAAGATAAACCATCAACTTGATATCATACAATAAGTCATGGCAAGCCCTTCATTTTAAAGACTGCCTTTTCTTGTTTCACAATGCAACAGCCGGCGCCAATATATTCAGCCACAAGCTTATCTTACTCCGGTTCCCCCAACGTAGCGTTTGACTGTTGACTGTTGGCATCAGTCTTCATTCGTGTTGTTCATAAATTTTTTGCGCGTTGTGCAATGGATAGTTCGATGAAAAATGGTCGCATTCATGCATCTTTGAAAAGATATCATGGAGTTGTACCCCTCTTGGTCTCCTCTTGGTCTCGCTCCTTTCCGAATCACGATGTATCTCTTGTCTTCCGAGGAACCTTGGAATGTGAAAAATATTTTTTCTTCGGTAAAATCGACGTCCGGCGCAGTGTATGGTTCTCCGTGTTTGAAAGATGAATGTCAAATGTTTGCCGCTTCCGTACTCTTACGCCAACTGAGGGTCATATGAAGAAGATCTAGCTCGACTTCCGCGAGGTCTAGATAAAGGGAAAACTGTCAGACATGAACTGGTTCCCAAAAAACTAAAGGGCTGATTAACTTACGCGCTTTCAAATCTGCACTCCCGCCCCGACTTTTGACATTGATCACATTTGGGAAGATTCGGTTGGCATTTCACTTTCTTTTCCCTGCATGGAATGCAGGCCTGCGCCAATCGTTTCCGCGCTTTACCAGCTTTTGTCAGACCCCAATTCGGATTGACTGGTTGACCATCGATCAATTTTGGGCAGTAGGAGTTGTCTGCAAAGATATAACAAATGCCCTTTCCGGGAAGATATCGTTCATCGACGACCTGGTTAGGAACAGCGGGTCCTCGTGGTCCGGCTTGAGAACCTTCTTGTCTTGGGCTTGAAACGTAGTGAGATAATGACGGATCGGAATGGCCGGGGCTAGCTGTGGGATCCCGAGAAACAGACTGGCTTCTGGAAGATTCGTCGTCTGAGACAAGATGCGAACGAGATCTATGTGACGGACGTGTGTGCGATGTCTCCAAGCCTACTTGCGAGATTGGAGGTAGTCTAGTAGACTGTGGGCTGCGATAATGCTCGTATTCTCTGTCACTAGAAGGAGACAAAGAGGCATATTCAGAGAAACCTCCCTCGGAGTTTCGCGAAGGGTTGTAATGTGAACTGGGAGGGCGCGAATGTATGGGTGGTGAATTCTGTAGGCTGCGGCCGTGATGCGAAGTAGGAGGAAATGAAGGCAAGTAACTTGTATTTGCGTCCGAAAGCAGTTGACGGACGGATGGCAAGCTTTCTCTTTGTGGGGGAAAATCGTTTCTCGAATGCGATAAGTCTGTTCTTTGGTGTGATGGCGTTTGTTGTTGATCGTCAACAATAAGTCCTATTGGAATCGATGAATGAGGTGGTGGGAGTCGATATTGACGGTTACTTCGGTCCTGGCCATGTCTGCCACCGTCGTAGTTATGGCTCATACTCTGTAAAGGAAATGGATGGCCAGGATGGTGCTCGAATCGCGAGTACGTTAAGCTCATTCTCAGGCTGCTGTACTAACGATGCGTACACGAGCCCGGATTATGTCACGCAGGGCGGAAAAAGAAACGGCAAGATGACTGTTTTGTGGAAGACGGGCTGGAAAACTGCAAAGAACAGTCGATCTCAATGCTGTAACGTATTCTCGTTGAGGGTTATCGAAACGGCATGACAAGGTCGGCTCGACACAGCCTATATTGCAAGGAAATGGATCAACGAGTGGGATCCGTCAGAAGAATAATGAATTCAATATGATGAGGTCTTCACGAGGACAATATTTTCAACCGCTTGGTTGTAAGCGAACAGATGACGCAACAACTGCCAACGGACTATGGCATTGACAGACAAAAAGCGAAGCATATGTTCATTGCATGAAGAATTGAAAATCCGCGAATTAGTTCGGACATTAAAATCCAACAGTCGACGAATATGCGGGCCAAGTCTATATCATAATCATCGACGATCAAGAGTAATTCGATAGCCAATTGTTCGCGTCACGAAGGGAACAAGGCTGAACTTTCAGTACTGTGACAATCTTTTGCAACTGACGAGGGCGAGTGGAATAGCCTGCAAGCGAGTGTTAACCAGACGATTGATACGATGCCCCGATGCTTCTTAAGAATCTGGCATAATCTTCGGTCAATTGTCTGCATGGACCCGTCGACAAATACCGAGAAACGAATGACAGGCGGATCTCGTTCAATCAGTGTTCAGAGGCGCACGCATATGTTCGGCATGGACTAAAGCGAGCACTCTAGATGAGAGAAAGTAAGAGATCGAATGCGAAGGAGATCAAACGATATAAGAGGGTGGGCAAATAGGAAAGGATTCTCAAATGGGCAGCGCTCAATGAAAGCTCCACGTTGTAGAACTACTAAGTCGCAATCACTTTGAGTTCAAATTGGTGAAGACCCTTTGCTTGGCAGTGGGCACATTAAACTCCCCGTGGGCGATGCATTTTACGACGCTCGAGTCTTTCTTTTCTTCTTTTGGTGCAGTACTGTACCCAGCACTGACTCTACTACGGAGTACATACTACGTATGTACATACATACCGGAGTATGCAGCCGCAAAGCTTCCTGCTACGGGCTGTAACCATACACCCTAGTAGCAACTTTACCTAGGATACAATCGAGTCCATGTTACTATTGCCCCATTTTCGCCGCTGTGGTCGGATCAGAGAACAGATAGTCGGCGGGGGGGTTCTAGCGGAAATCGAGAAATTAGTGAAAAGTGGGAACCACCTAAAAGTCTAAGTCTCAACAACATTGCCCAAGATTGAGGTGCAGCCGTTAGCTGTAGCCTGTAGGTACGTCCTGTCCTGTTGAGACTCACTAGTGGGCCGGTGTGGGCTGAATCAGTGAACCCGTTTGACGCGGGAGTATATCAATCCTCCTAAGACCAGGGTGACCAGGGTTGGGCATTATTTCCATGTACGATGGGTCGTGTACAGTATACAAGTGTACAAGGAGTACAACCGAGATTGTCTGAAGATCAACAGCAACGTTGCTGTCTAGACCACGATTCCGCACGAAGACAAGACTTCGCCCGTACTCCTACGGTCACAGATCGACCATTACGATCTGTGTCACACCTGATCTACGTGCTCTAATTAGAATATGCACATACGTACTACGGAGTACGTACTGCCCTGCCGTTTGAGAGTTTCAAGTTTCTAGTCATGCCGAAGGTCTGTGGAACTCTGTTCATCAGCAACCGTCGACATGCACACTCGTTTGATTGCAAAAGAAATAAAGTGGGCTGGAGATAGATTGACGTGCCAATCGGCTGAGACACGATTTGACTTTCGCTGGTAGACTAAGTTAGCCAACATTTTATCAACCGAAGTTGTTCGCTGTCCAGTGTCCATCTTATCGGCGACCCGTCCTACAGCAGACAGTTACCAATCAAAATCGGTCGTTGACAATTTGACAAGTGCTGAAGCCTACTGAACCTTGCAATCGCTCAAACAAACACGGCTGCATGTTGCTGTGGCTGGTTGTCATCAATGCATGTGTGAGCAGGGGTACATCTTCAGGCAAACAGAGACATTAAGCTCGAACAGGCTGGAGCGTAATGGCTCTAATGACTGCCGAACGAGCATTTCCGAGGAGGATCTTCGTTCGAGGACAAGAGTGCAAACGGCTAGCTGATTCATCTCGTACCTGACACCGTTTAACTTTGCTCCAACCTGCCATATCCGTAGAGGACGTGCGTCCGGGAAGCTAGGCAAAACTGCCGTCTCGCATCTCTGGCTAGTCGGTTTTCCAACATTCAGCCTCTCACACGCGGTATTGTCACGTACGTAAACCAGATACACACGTAGGTAGACTCCACCAGGACAGTTGCCGTATGTCGGAATGGTAGCGGACGCGGACATCAATTGGTCAATGGAAACGCCCGGCAGCAGTTCCGACGGCCTAGGCGATACCCAGCTGTGCGTGGCGCCATTTTTAGAATTGAAAAAACCCGAGCATCAGATGCTAGAGGTTCTGGTGCTTCCCTCTGTCTCTTTTCAAGAACAGGGAGTCAGGGACAAAGAGCAAGCGGATCTGCGCCCGGGGGGCGGGGGGCCAGCCACGATGGGGAAAGAGTCGAAAGAGTCGGAAAGACCACAAGTTAACGCGACGGCTTCTCGTGATGGGCGAGTAGTATGCTCCGTAGAGTCAGTAGCGGCTTGCGAAGCGCAGCTAGCCACCGCTAAGGTACAAACCTGGCAACGAGTTTGAGCTAGTTCTGCCTCTGATGCTGGAAATGCAGCTAGTGGGGCTTTAGCGGGCGAAATCGCGGCGAAAAATCTCCGTCCAGACAGCTAAGCTTAGACTTAGTCTGGCAGGCATGGGCATGAAAGCATGCCGAAGGTTCATTCTATCTCAAAGAGTCAAGTCGTTATAGCCACCCGCATTGTGGACAATGGGGGATGTTGGTTTTCGCGCATTAAACCGCATTTCCGTGTAAAGTTCGGGACTGACTTTGAAGGATTTAGCCTTTACTCGACGCCGGAGCAAAAAACACCCTTTTGGAAAGAGAAGAGCTTCCGAACAGGTCTTGCTAGTCCACTTCCTTGTTCCTATGTACGTACCGGAGTGATCGGATTCCAGAACAGTAATTGATTATACGAGAGGGCCTGCCGTTGGATGAATTGACGCCGTCTCCACCAAAACAAAGTATGTACGTGGTATCGATTCTTAACACGCTCCTATTAATAAATACAGGGAACTCGGAACTATGCGTCCATGACACCGTGGTCATTGGTCAAGCCACGGTAGGCCGATTTGGAATAGTCAAACAAACAGAGAGACAAAATCAACGTATGAAGCACGACCCTTGCAGGTCTGAGTTGGCAGGCTGAAGGATTAGACTCGGGAAGGTTGTATGATGTTCGTCGGGATTGAGTTGAGAACGGAGGAAGAAAAGAAAGACGGAGTTCGCCGCCGACTGGGAGGATGTTATTGTTGACTCGTGGAAGAGTGGAAGTGAAGGAAGGCTATCAACCGAGCTCTTCCTATCACTCTTCTATGTTCATAACAGCTAAACTTAGATCACAATTGATACAAGATAGTCACAAGATATGCTCCGTACTGAAAGACGGTGTATCTAGTGTAGTATGCGTGGTAATAATATACTCCGACAAGCCTATCATGCACCCCTAACAACAGCCCACTCGAGATGACAGTCTAGACTCCAGCTAGCAAAAAGGGTCCAACTACTGTATGGAATACTAATCTACTATTGAATTTTAGTGCTTTTGGTCATTGCAAATGTCTCAACAATGGAATTTCCATTCATAGATACATATGCGTATGGAGCCATTCTCCTACGGAGTGCGCTCTACGGAACCACGTCAACTGAAGGATCTGTCAGGCTCGCCTTCGAGAACACACAACGAACATCAATCAGCACTTGCATTTTGCCATTGCCAACATTTTTACAATTCAATTTAATGTCCCGTGACTCTGTACGTAATTCTTAATATATATTGCTAGTACAAACGCCATGTCTTTCGCTTAATTGTCTTACACGTGAGAGAGGAGATGCCCAAGATTGTATTAATTTATCAGCACCAACCGGGTCAATGTTACTGGTCAACCAACAAATAACACACAATATAGTTAAATGAACACAAACAAGACTTAGTCAGGTATTCCAATCAATTGCGGCGTAGGTAGCATTCGCTTCCTCGTAGTTCCTACATACGATTCAGTTTTCTTGGCAACATTCGCAAAAATGTGGAAGTTTTCCGAAATAGGTAATTGCGCACCTGGATTAGGGTTCCTGCTAACCAGTGACCACAGTCTAATCACACTGACCACGTACGTAAATTCTCAATAAATACTCCGCAAACTAGTTATCGCTGAAACGACTACTCTCGGCAGTCATAACACCGATGCATTCCGAATTTCAAGCCTTTAGCTGTATGGAGTATGGACGCTGAAACTCTGGATCAAGCAAAACCCGATTGTACATCACAAGCGTCCGCCACAACCTGTATACGATAAAGTATAAAACCAGAGTCCACTTCGCAACGGAGTTTATTCGAGTCAGGAAATTCCGTCTCTGTCGATCGTGACTTTCACCAAAGTTGCATCCGGTCCGTCCATCCCTGTTGCTAAAAAGCCAGAACAAAAAAATGAGGTATTTGAGGTTTTCTTGGCGGTTGGCTGTTGCCTGTTCAGTGTTGACAGTATTATTGTCGGTCATTGATACTACGTAGGATGCATCCAGGATCAAGTAAGTTTCAGTGCTGAATTGTATATACAGGCAGGAAATAGGTATCACTGTCTTCGGACCGGATCGACAGAATCTAGATGAGACTCCACTCAAGCATCCATGGATACATGTAATGGATTCCGGTACACTACGGAGCATGCAAGACTAATACGCACTGCTAGCTACCAGGAATAGCTATGGAGTAAACGAACATCATCCATCAACTGATTAGTTAGATCTATACACAACCACGTAACTTATATGTAATACGTCGGTAGCTACAGTATCCCAGGCTGCCCAGCCGTAGCCTCCCAAATGGCAATGCGCGATTAATGATGCGTACGTACATACGTTTCGGTGATCCTTTCAAGACCTTCGAGCCTTGAAGGTATTCCCATTTCAGTCTGGAGAGTTGGACAAAGCGGAACGGGAACGACAGCATGTTCCTTCCGATCGATTAGTACGCAGTTAGTCCACTCCCAAGTTGAGCAGGGAAAAGTTTTCTTACGTACTCTGGCACACTGGGATCCTGGCTGAATGGCACAAAGGAGTGAAAAAAAGGTTATTCGACATGAATCTCATGTAAGTAATAAGTGCAACTCTCGTCTCGGCAATTGATGCCTAGGTCCGACTTCAACGTCAGTCGAGTAGCACGGTGCATATTCTAGCTGTCATATCCCGAAGTATTCCCGTGCACGGAGGAGCTGTGCGAACCTCAAGCGGACCGTCGCTCATAAACCCGACAGCTGGGCCCAGGTTTTTTTTTCAATCCTCTTCGGATTTGGCTTTTTCCTCTTCCAACATTAATCAATTGATGATCAGACACTGATT
The DNA here is from genome assembly GCA_023626215.1 of Talaromyces sp. PL2406. Taxonomy (NCBI): domain Eukaryota; kingdom Fungi; phylum Ascomycota; class Eurotiomycetes; order Eurotiales; family Trichocomaceae; genus Talaromyces; species Talaromyces sp. PL2406. Next base: position 1,429,010 of record JAMAGL010000004.1, on the reverse strand, counting down.
GTGGTATTTATAGATCTCAATGCTATATGAATATTTGTGCGGTAAATACATTTTCCAAATCCTATCGTGCAAGTTTTGCCGTGCTGCATTAGTTACTAGTGCGGCACTGAGCATGAAGCCATAAGCCATGAGATAAATTAGGGCTAGGGTACGGAGTATGGATAACGGATTTGGACCAGTCCATAAGTTATTCAGAATCTATAGAGGTATAATAAACGGTGCTATAGTCACTGTCGAGAATCGAGATGCATGCACGCATCTCGAATATCCGAGGATTCTGCGCTCTGCATGTTCTAGATATAGTAGTAGTACGTACCCATTTTTATCATGCTATACGGATGACTACAGGCGACGGATCTAGAGCCGAGACCGAGATAGATACGTTGAAGGTAGTACTGACTGTACTGATACTTCGTGCACATCAATTCAAGATGTGGATATCTACATACGTACTGCGTACATCAACGTACATCAAGAGGCAATTGTTAATAGTGTTCATCATGACATATCAATAAATCTAGAGCCTATATCCCGCCAGAATTAAGCTTCATTTTTCCAAGGTAGAATGTACCTAGGCAAATGGGACTTTTCACGGATTTCTTTTCCCGAGCTTCTTGGTGGCTCGTCGTCCAAACCGGGTTTACTATATTGCTATTAACCAAATATTCATGGACGTTCTAATGCAAAGCTAGGTTCAAATGTTGTAATCTTGTTTGGGTTATGCATTGAGTTCATATATATTTCATATATTATCCATGACAGTTTCTCCTCTTTGCGGGTTTTATGCCTAGGTACAATTAGGTCAATACCTAGATGGGTAGTGAACATTCCTATCAAACCCTGTCGTTGCTGAAGCTTGATGCAGCCATCCGTCTAGTTTACTACGTACAGACAGCTTACAAAAGGCTCACACAACCTTCTCCGTGCATACTTGATTCGTACAAAAGCTCGTAAGGTTGGTGCCAGGTACGTAACTACTTACTTCCGCTTTCAGACCCCCTGTTGGGAGGCTTGTCTCAACTGCCTAAGCGAGGTTTTGTCATCAATTTTGATTGATCTGCAATATATATTGTACAGGTACATGTACCTAGGAACGGAACAATGCAACGACATCGATGACATGTGAAAGTCGCTGCCACTGCCAAAAATTTTTTCAATGCTCGATACGATTACGAACTTGAACTCGGGCTGAAAAAAGGAATATCCGTCAATAGGATGAGAAAGCGAGATTTGGGAATTGGTGAGTTATTTGAGAAGGGGTTTTCGGTGTAGAGATGAAGGGATCGTCTGCATATACATCGGAAAGTCGACCAAGAAATGCTCCGGATCGCGTAGCCGGAATAGAGCAGGCCGAGTTTTGTTGAGTGATCTCCGCGGATTGCGTTATTTTACCTGCGATTGATGGGCATCCATGATTGATTCTACTCAGAAATGCAAATGTTTCGGATTGAGAGGAAAAAATCCCCCATACCTGATGTTGGATTATGGAAATTGATGCATTATCTGTCTCGGCGTACTTGTACGAATTTTGTTGGGCAGCGGGTGGCTTCCTAACAGATTGATACTGTCAAATTATCCATATCAAATCCACAGATTTGGGAAGTTTCCATACAAGCATAAACTACCTAGGTATACATCGGAAAGTAGGAGTGAATCAAGAAGGATAACCTAACCATGTATTTTCGTTGTTGTTTCGAGTCGACAGTCGTAAAAGTGATATTGATAATAGAGAGTAGAGAGGTCTACGTCAAGTCAAGTCATAACGGTTCATTGATGGCATCACATTATGGCACGCATGCATATTCATTTCATGTAGCTGTGCTAAAAACTAGTGGTAGTGGACGTAAAAACCCCATTTTTGAAGAAACAAGAGAAGCAACCAAACAAAAGATTGTCAAACAGTTTACTGTTCAGCAAGGATCTTCTGGAACTGCTCACCAGCGCGCTCGGGCTTGGTAGTCTCAGCAGCCTGCTGGCCAATCTTCTCCTTGGAGTATTGGGCGGCGTAAGGGTTGAGGCGGAGGAGGACTTGCTTGTTGCGGAGAGGGTTCTTCTTCTGGACGAAGGGACGCTTGGTGCGGGCCTCACCCTTGGGCTCGCGGAGCACGGACTGGACTTCAGAAGAGTTGATGATACGGGTGATGTCGGCGTTAGCAAGGACGTTGGAGGGGAGGAGGAAGTCCTTCTTGAGAGCAGAAGCAGTAGTGGTAGTACCGTAAACTTCATCCAAAGCAGCGAAAGCAGTAGAGGTCCAGACAATGAAGCGACCGAGGTGACCACCGGGGGCGAGCTGGAGGAGGTTGAGGGCGTAGACGGACGAGGTCTCAACACCGGGGATGTTGCGGAAGGCCTTGACGAGTTCCTTGCCGTCGGTCTCGGGGTTGTACACGACGAGAGGACCGCGGCGCTGGCGGAAACGACGGCCACGCATCTTACCCTTACCGGCACGGGTCTTCTTGGACTTCTGGACCTTGACGAGGTCAGGGCCGGCACCGACAGCCTTGAGGAGGGCAACGGCGGCCTTGGTCTTGGCGATAGCGGCGCCTTCGAAGGTCTTGGACTCAACGACGAGGGGGACTTCGGGGACGCTGGCGACACGGTGACCGCGGGCGAACAAGAGAGAAGGGACGGAAGAAGCAGCCAAGGCAGAGGCGGTAGCGAAGCGTCTGTAAAACGATTAGCACTAAAATTCAACCTTTTTCATCAACGGTCTTTAAATGCCTACCTCTGACCCTGGTTGACCTTCTGGTGCCACTTGCGCCAGACCTTGGTAGGAGCGAACATACGACCAGAACGGCACATGTTACCGAAAGCAGCCTGACCAGCACGGTGAGTACCACCACCAGAGACACGGGGAATACGGGCAACAGCGCGACCTGTAATTCAAATCCAATCAACCGCAATCCTCAAAAAATGTAGCCAATTCCTCCAATTTTGTGTCAAACATACCAGTACCCCAGGACTCGGCGGAAGTCTGTTCACCAGCCTTCTCGCTCACGGCATAGGGCTGTCTTTTGTTCTTCGCGATACCGGTGTGAACCTTCTGGACGATATCCGGGCGGATGGGCGACGAGAAGACGGTGGGCAAGGGGTGAGTAGCACCAGAGGGCTTGCCCTCGGCCGTGGCGATGGTGACAGTTGGTCGGGACGCCATTGTTGTCGACAAGTTGGATATGTCGGGGTTGGTCGATGTCGAGATCGAAGTTCAGTTCGAGTGTTGAGACTTCGCGATTGAAGGTGTGGATTTTTTCGCTCTCGCTTAGTGTGGATTCCCGCCCGCCAGTGCGGGTAATGCAGCCGAAAGAGGAAATGAGGGCTTAGGGCTAAGTCTTTTTTGGCTGGTTACTGGCTGGAGGACCCACATTGAATTTTACAGCCAATCACGCTTTGTTTACTACGGATTATCATTTAAGCTGCGATTTTGAGGCAAGTTAATAAACGTGACTATTTGTTTTCTATGGCTTTTGTGCAAGACTAGTCACAATCATGATACTTGAAGCAAAATACCTCCCATGCGTTCCCCATGTATATGTACGGCCGTTACCATGTCACCATTATCATGAAGAAAAAAGACCTCCAGGGCCAACGAAGAGAAAGACACACACCCAATTAGCATTTCAGTCGTAAAGGATCAGAAATCAGCCTTGTCGTCGATGAGCGACTGACGGCGGTCATGTATATGGCCAGCATACTCTCGCTTGACCGCAACGAGAGTGAAGTCGCTTGACTGTCCAGCATTGCACTTGGTTCCTCCCGCAACAGGTTGGGGAGGCGACCAGGCACCACTAGCGCAACGTTGGAAGGATGTGCCGCCGATACAGTTCCATGTGCCTTCGGCGGAACAAGGACCGCTGAGCGCACCAGATGTACCAGTATTACCAGTGCTACCAGTGCTCCCAGTACTACCGCCCGTGGATGGTGTAGACGTTGCGACAGAAGTAGCTGGTTCCGTGGATGTTGGGTTAGGAACTGGCTGCACGGTATTCTCAGGAATAGTCGAGGTTGCCGTCGTGGTGGTGAGGGTACTAGGAGGGCTTGCTGCAGAGCCGCTAGCAGAAGCACCAGAAGTATTTCCTGAACTACCACTAGCCGAGCCAGTGCCAGTCGGAGAAGGAGCGGCAATGACACCAGTAGCAGTAGGTCCTGCACCTCCAACACAAGCAGGCTGACCCGATGGTTGAAGATTTGAAGCTTCGCCAAGATATACCACCGAATCACCTGGATTAGGAAAGCGAATATCGATGCCTTCCGTCGTATCACATCCATTGATATTGGCGACGAACATCTCAGGGAACTCAGCACGCTTGGACAACGATGTCTCTTCTTCCCGCTTCTTGCTACCTGCCTTTGGGAGAATCTCAATAGGAGCACAGTTCATGTACATTTCGCGATTACCGATTCGGTTGAACCAGGTCCAAGCCAAGCTATACCGGCCCGGAGCAATGTCAGGAATCGGAAAGTTGAAGGTCGTTGGATCTGGTGCGGCCGCGTTCTCTCCGATATTTCCAGCTGCGTTTGCGGGACAGCCTCCTTCAATGGAGTGGATGACGAACCACGTGGAGTCCTTTGTAGGCTCGAGATCGGTGGTCAAGCTGATCTGACAGGAACCACCGCCATGAGTAGCACCTCCCTGGAAGCTCAATAGGGGCGTGTCGCCAACGTGGTACGTGTTGGCTGCGAGAACTTTGGCGGTGAAGTCATAAACGCCGCTTCGTAGTTTGCATGGAAAATCAGAGCCACCGTCAACCAAGGGAAAATTGGTCAAAGTGGCGTTTCCGAAGGGCTGGGGAGAAGTCATTATCATATGGCCCTGCACAGTCGAAGTTGCAAGGAAAGCTGAAAGAAGAAGAAGAAGAAGCTTCTTTGTAGGAAACATTTTGAACGTTGGTCAAGGTTGACTTTTAGAAACAAGAGAAAGCTTCGCGTTGAATGTGGGTTTGTTGTTTTGAGCGTACCAGCCGCCTAGTAGGTTTAGAAAAAAAAAAGGATCGTTTCCAAAGATGTGGATGAAGTCTCGAAAGTCCAAAAAGGAGCGATAGCCGTGTCTACCACAGGCGACACAGTTGTAAAGATCGTGAAGAAAGAAGGACTCTGTCCAAAAACTTGACCTGCAGAGAAAGGGCAGAAAATAATGAAGGTAAAGAAGATGAATGAAAGAGTAAAATTGGCGCCAGCGTTTGACGAAAGAAAGAGGAGAAGAAAAAACGCGAGAGCCGGCCAAGATTCAGGAGGGGATGGTCATTTTATACGGTGTGTGGGATAGAAGGGCATTGAGGTTATTGACTGGGCGTAGCCTGACTAGCGGCACACCTTTGAAGGACAATCACCAATAATTGACTGAGTGGCTGGGCATCATTCATGATACAGTCATATTGTTCTATTGAGAGACTCCGTCTATTTTATTGCCAAGGAAGAATAATCATGATTTAGTCAACTGGAAGTTGACGAACGATAGGCAAGCCATGATCGAGTCCCTTGCCATGCTTGATGCAAGGATACTCCGCACGAAGAAAGAAACTTTCAATCTGCGTCATATAGGATGCATCATTCTTTGAGTCATGGTATGATGCTTCAAGTCGAAGACCATAAAGAGCGTGTTCTACCGTCATGTCTCGAGAATTGGAAACTATGAGGGCTTGAAAGCCCAAACCAGCGATACAATTTAAACGGCTCAAAAACAATTGGGACTAGTCCATAGAGCCCCAGTTTCAGATACAGAATCCATTGTCGGCTGTCCAGCAAGGTGACATACAGACACAGGTTCATCTGAAACAGCCGCAAGGAGGTCAAGACTGATCTATAGTATGGAATGGACCAATCAGAGCTCTGGAATACCGTCTCTAGACACTTGGTGAAACTATCTACAAATTCTGCAAAAGTAAATTTTATTTGACTCATCTAGAAAATGAGCCGTGTTATCTGATTCATCTAGTTTGTGACAGCGAATCCATCTTAAGCCTCTGTATGGGTTTGCTGGCTGGACTCCCGAGAGGTCATCCGACGACCAGTCGAATAGATGGTCCAGAGCGCCCCGTGTATAAGTCAGGCCCTAGTTGAAACTTCGAGATGTCTCGTTTAATATCTATTGACTTATCTATTTCTATTCCTATTGATCAACGAAATTTATGAAGAGAGTGACTTCGGTCTTGAAGAGGGTAATCCGGTGATCCGATGAACCTTAAACCGGAATCATTTCTCTTGTCCATTAGAACACAAAAATCTGCGAGATTTCACTTCTTGCCCTTCTTCTTGCCTTTATCTTTGGCACTTGATGCCTCTTTCTGGAATCCAGCCTTGATAAGCGCATCTTTCCCGACGTTGTTAATGATTCGGAATCTATCTGGTCCCAACAAGACTCCGCCATACCATCTCGTGACGACCACCAGCACATCCCAAACATCCATCAATTGCATGAGATGTAGCAAACGGCCGCCCGCAGCCGTTTCCCCATCATCGTCACAGTCTTGGAATGTTCTTTCTGTATCGTCGTCTTTCCGCTCGCGGATGCGCCATGCGCTGATGTTGTGTGTCGCACTTGCGACTTTTTTGTCTGTTGCGAGGAGGTAGTCCAGATAGGCTTTGGCCTGATCTCTGCTGATAACTGGTACGGCACGACCAACGAAAACTGATTTCTTTTCTGTTACGACATCGGACATTACCCATTCGGGCGGACTGTCGATGCCGAATGCATCTTGCAAAGAAAGCGTCATGAAATCTTCGGCGGTCTTGTCGAGGTGGTCGTCTTCTTCATCTTGGTTTCCTCCTGGCCCAGTTTCTTGATCCGTTGTTGTCCCGCCAATGCTCAGTTCAGAAAACTTTTCGCTCGCCTCGCTGATCACTTCAAATAGGCAGACTTGCCCTGGTTGATGTGCTCGGCTGATTATATCCCTCAATACATCAACGGCCACACTTCCTTCGCCGCGCGAGGAAGTCGATGCTGTCCCAGTTACCCGGGGAGGCGTCTCCGGGTATTCATCGTCAAAGCCAATAATAAAGGACAGATGAGGATGTTCCGGAATACGCAATCGTATCGTCGTCGTAAGAGCAGCAGTCTCCGAAGTGGTGCCTCCCAGATCTAACGTTCGTGCGCCATTGTCCGCATTCGTGCCTTGACTGATTGTATTAATTTCGATCGTATCGGCTTCGTATATAGCGTTTATCGCTTCGATTTCTTCGGCAAGGTCTCGCTGGTGCAGATGTTCGAGGGCGGAAGACATCGCATCGTCGCGATGTAGTCTGTAGTTACTAGTCGCACTGTTGAATTTTGAAAGAGACAAACAGAGTTCGGAATTGCTCCGATCAACCCCACCATAGATGGTCCCACCTTTACATAGTATTCTACTGAACAATCAACGACTCATGAATTCTATTCCTTTAAATAGGTGCTACATACAATGATCTCACTCATCTGGGCCCAATAGAGGCTCGTGTGATAAGGAAATAAATCGCGCTTTTAAATCCGGCTGAATGTTAAATTTCTTGTCGAATGGCCACATTGGCCGACGAATACGATGATGCCCCAGCCTGACGAGATCTTGATCAACACCACCAGGAGTAAGACCAAGCATCCAGTCTGCTGCCATATCAAATAGCTCTGGCTCCAAGTATCCGATCTTGACAATAACAATGTCCGCAGAGCGGGGCTTCAGATCTAAATCAGTAAAGTCGTGCTCCTTGTGATATGGCTTGCGCAGTTTGGTCAAGATAGCATAGACGCTGCCCACTTGCAGAACGACTTCAGTCTCTGCCCATTTATCACCATGTTTGATTGAATGTACTCTTCCGGTGATTGTAATAGGGCCTGCGTGTATATTATCAACTTCTGCTCCCGCAGTCACTGTTACTGTCGCGCCAACCCCAGCGGCAGCGGCTACTTCCACCGCTTTCGGACCTGGTACGCTTGCATAGATCACAATCGGCCCTGAAGGATTTTGGAATTCAGGTCGAGCTAGAAGCTTGGTCAAGCCCCAAGTCATATCACCGCTACCACCTGCTGTTGGGTTATCCCCACTATCCGAGATAAAGAATGGGCGAGCGGAAGACGCCAGTGCTGTATCCAGACATTCTTTGAATGTCCCGGTTGGTCCAACAAAATCAAAATCAGCATGTGCATCCCAGAAATTCTTTGCCAATTCCTCGGCACCTGCAGCAACGGCCGATTTATCCCAGCCAGTAGCCATGACGATCGCTCGGTTGCGCGGTTCGTCGGCCCAGGCATATCCAACCCAAATCGCAGCATCTATAACACCAGGACTAGCTTCAACACCCGAAACAGCCGCATAAACATGTTTTGCAGGCTCAACTCGGGTGGAAGTCTGCTCACCCGGTAGCAGAATCGGGAGAGGTATCCATGCTTTATAAGGTCGCAATCGATTGTCTCCTGTTGCACGCTGCTTTGTGAGCAAATCTACTAGATTCTGGCAGGCACGCTCTTTGGTTTCTTGTTCATCCTCATGTGGTGCCATTCGATAGCAAGTAATTAGATCGGTTTGGTGAGCAAGCTCCCGCGACACATTTCCATGTAGATCCATAGACGCCGACACGACCACGTCGGGTCCAATGACTGTGCGGATGCGACGGAGAAGTTCTGCTTCCACATCATCGAGACCTTCCACGCACATAGCACCATGAATATCAAACCATAGTCCATCAAGCCGCGGTACAGATGACCGTATATCCGTAAGTCTATCCAAGATTTCTGCTGCTAGTTCTTCGAACGCTGCTCGAGTAACAATTCCGCCTGGAAGAGCGTGACCGATCAGGGCTCCACGCCAGTCGGCAACATTCCCGAGAGGGGTCCCCGGCTTGATAAAGCCATATTCCCGAATACATTCAATGCCCCTTCGCGGATGGAATGCTGGAGCCAACGTCTTCGAAGGGGTAAACGTGGAAGTCTCGCAAGCAAGTCCAGCAATGGCAACAACCGGGCGGCTATGCATGTTGACCTGGTAGCCAGCAAGGTCTGAACGAGAATGTTGAATTGTTGTAGTGCAAAGGAGCTCTTGATGAGTGTTGGATGCTGTGGCACTTTAGGCAGGACCCAAGTGGGGAAGGAACAACCCGCGTCGGTGGCACCTTCCTTGATAGGCAATTATTCACCTCCCCTCCCGACATCGTCCTTTCCTTGAGTATCTTTCATCCTTCAAAATCTCTTCTTTTTTGGCTCTACTAACAGAGCATTGATCAGAGAGAGACATACAAACCATGTATATCGTGCCTCTATACGTACAACAAATTTCCGCTATCATCCCTTACCTATCTTATCAGGTTATCAAAGCGGAGAGTATGGGGTAACAACAGCAACGATCGGCACAACCACCGAAGGTAACATCGCTCTCCTCCCTTGTCCGCCGTTACTACGAGCTATTAAGCCTGCTACGCTGGATAGCCTCCAACCGTTCGTCCCGCGTCCCAGACTTGCCATTGGTATGTCGGTGCATATCCTTTCCTTCCTCAATTGGAGTCGCTCGCCCAGCTTATCTTTAAGCTAGTACGCTCTGGTCAATAGCGTATACAGAAGCTTCTTTAATCTTTCAGCTCACATGGCACGATGTGGACTTTGATTTCTTTCCCCTCCTCGACTGTTCATTGTCTCGAAAGAAACTGTTCTTGGGCAGCACGTTTGCGTCGCAAGAAGGCACAAGATGTTGAAACGATCGCCAACAGGTACATGGATGCCCGCGTGGGTACCAGAGTCTACCACTACTCTCGCAGTAATGCTTATGATATGCTCCATGGTGCAGTCAGCTGTGAGTACTCCCATTCATATGAGATGAGGTCTTTCGAAGATAAATCCTGAGTTGATCGAATCATAGACTGGAGGATACGACGGTTCGATGATGAACGGCCTCAACATCCTTCCCTCGTACACCGACTATTTCAATCTTAATGCCGCAACGACCGGTCTCAACACCGCGTCAGTATTTATTGGTAGCTTCTTTGGCACAGGGATATCAGGGGTGCTCACAGATTGGCTTGGCCGTCGTCCAGCGCTTCTATGGGGTTCTGTCGTCTCTCTGGTAGGCATTGTTCTTCAGACTGCTGCCCAAGACATTGCTATGTTTGTGGTGGCTCGAATTGTCCTTGGTCTTGGACTCTCACTCTCATCAACAGCTGGGGCTGTTTATCTTTCAGAAACGTTTCCAAGCCGATGGCGAGCGTGGGGGGTCGGGGTGCTTAACACCTTTTATTAGTGAGTTGAACTCATAGCCTGGTTACGACATAAAAAAAGCTTATATTGCCTAGCGTTGGAGCATTGATAGCCGCCGGTATTACACTGGGTACTGGCCAGTGGAACTCGACTTGGGCGTGGCGTGCACCGTCATTGCTCCAAGGCATATTCTCTTTCGCCTGTATCATTGTGATACCTTTCATGTGAGTGATACAGCATCACAGGGTAATAATTTCTGACCTAATTTCTGACCATCATGCAGACCTGAATCGCCTCGTTGGTTAGTCCACCAAGGCCACCATGACTTGGCACGAGAAGTGGTCGCCCAAACAAACTCAAATGGCAACTTAGGGGACCCCGTTGCGCTGGCAGTATACAAAGAAATCCTGGATACTCTGACCTGGGAGAAGAAGCAAGGAAGAACGATGAGCCCTAAAGAGCTTATCAGAACTCCTGCTGCTCGAAAGAGAATGTTAATCGGGATGTCACCCGGACCATTTTCTTGTATCGCAGGTAACATCATTGCGTCTTATTATTTGGGTTCAGAGCTCGACACTGCTGGTATTACTGATCCCGTGGCGCAGTTGAAAGCAGTAGGTACATGATCTTTGCCAGGCGGTACTCTAAGAACTGACTATCTTTTGAACAGAATGTGGTCTTGAATGCCTGGTGTTTGGTTTGTGCCCTAGGCGGCACCCAGCTCGCAGCCAAATGGGGTCGAAAGCCTACCGCGATATTATCGCAAGTTCTGCTGATTGCATGTCTCTTCATCATTGGCGGTCTGTCAAAATTGTATGCCGACAACCCGGACGGCGCGTCGAGTGCGCTAGTCTATGGAGATGTGGCGGTCATGTTCCTATTCCAGGGATTCTATTCAATTGCCTGGACACCATTGCTATATCTGTACCCGCCTGAGGTTATGAACTATTCGATCCGAGCAAACGGAATGGCACTGTCGGCATTCTCGCTGAATGCGCTTGCGTAAGTTTTCTTGTCTCAATGTACCTGTCACGGCGAAGCTAACAACAAGCAAGTCTCGTTTTTGTATATATCATGCCAATTGGTCTTACAAATATTGGATGGAAGATGTACATGATAAACGGGTCATGGGATATCATCATCCTGGGTCTGATCGTACGTTATGCTTTTATAGTGTCCCTGGTCGCTTTCAGTCACTAATACCTTCGAATCCATCACAGGTCGTTTACTGGGTTGAAACAAAAGGCAAAACTCTCGAGGAAATTGATGCCATTTTCGAAGGAGAGAAGCATTCATCAGTGCCAAGTGTCGAACTACTTCAACAGGGCAAGGAGCATATTGATGTGGGACAAGTGGAGCAGCAGATTGTAGCAGAAGTGCTAGCGTCGAAGGATGAATGACGAAATGGACTAGAAATCAAACATGCAACGGAAATAAGTAAATGCTGATATAATTGGATTTACAAAAACATCATGTTTAGTGAGGTATTTGTGCTGGGCGGTATCGTGGCGTTGCTCGGATCCGAGTGGATATCCTCCTTTCCTCAGATGCGCGTTTTTTGCGTTAAGCGTTCAGCATCCCAACTTCCATACTAATCTACTCGGTCAATAAAGAGTTAAATAGTGGTAATCCTTACCATGGTATTTCAAGATCATACTATTGTAGTTTCAAAATGAAACAGATTCAGGTCGTTCAAGTGTTACGATCATGGCAGCGTGGGATTCCTCCAGGTCCTTGCCTGACTCATCCACATCGATTCTTTTCATCTTTTACCTCACTACAACAACAAAAATGCCACTCTACCGAGAAAAATGATGCTTCAAATCCAAGTCCCAAAACGCAGCCACCACAACTACGATCAATACGCGACCCCGACTTCTGGACCTGCAAAATATCCTGGCGCCGCGCAAGGATCAACACTCTACGCTGTCTTGTCGGCTGCACAATTGGCGATTTCTCAGCCCTATGGATACTGCAAACATTCTATCCGACACTCGGCATGGGCGTTATCATGGGCGCATCTAGTAACCTCCCTTCCCGCTCTTCCTCTCCTTCCGCAGTCATACAGGGAGACTGACTAGGGAAAACAGTGGCGTCAGGAATATCAACCTCCCTAATCCTCGAAACGATCCTCCTCCGCCGTGGCGCGGATCAACTCTCGTGGTCTGTGGCAGCTCGCACCGCGATGGGGATGAGTATGGTCTCCATGCTAGCCATGGAAGCTGCCGAGAACATCGTTGATTATCATCTCACTGGTGGCGTGGTAGATGTCAGCGATCCGAAATTCTGGTTAGCGGGGATGGCGTCGGTGGTTGCGGGTTATTTGGCGCCGTTGCCGTATAATTATTTGCGGTTGAGGAGGTATGGGAGGGCTTGTCATTGATAGCCTCCCCGGACCCTGGCTGTGGGGTGGTATTGTACTACGTATAGAAATGTGTGTGGGTAGTGACTTGGGTATTTGTTCTTCTGATGCTCTGACGCAAAGCCCTAATTATGCTGATAGATAGGTAGAGATTGCGACTTGGTTAAAAGAACCCACGCCATGCACAGACAGAGATAAGGCAGTCAATCAAATTAGCTCTGGTCGAACCATACCTAAGGAACATGTATCCATGAATACAGGGGAAATAATATCCGAGTACTCCATACTCCATATGGAAATGTAGGCTCGAGCGATCATCTGGCCAATTTGACGATGATAGCGACATAGATAGATCATTCAATTCGGAAGGACCGAGACAAACGAGAATACGAATCTCGAGCTCCTGCTCTTGCATATCATAGCTATCTCAACCAATAACCCAAAAGATATAGATTAATCCACGAATGAACAGTGAACACCATGTCTGAGGCTATAAATGCACGAATATCGTACTCCGGTGATAGGCTGGAGTTGTCTAAAACAACGACGGCTGTGGCGTTCAGGATCCACCGCGGAAAGATTCTGCGGAGAGCTTAATTAATGGTCAATACGTATTTCGATTTCAATTAGCATCGATCATGAATTTATACAAACAGTATGTGAAGAGGGGGGGGAATTCTTGAAGGGAAAATTATGGCTATCCAATGGATGATATGTCCTATAACATAGGATAGCAACTCAAACAGCCAGCGTAATCGGATACACGAATTCATGATTGACACAAATTGCATCAATGAACATTGAGGAGGCTTCGATACGAGTAACCATTTATGGCATTTAAACGGCTCTATGTAACGGTCGACCGATCGAAGTTCTAGGCCTCGATGTAGGTGGTCGATCTTGATTGAGCAGTTATCATATGATTGGCTGCATTGATCGAACTACACTCAGACTATTGATTTACTATTGAAAAATCGTCCACATAACCACATCCAAGACATGCCTGATCGAGTCATGGCTTGAAATAAATTCTCCGAATCAGATGCGCCCGGTTACTATTGTCGGGGTTTGGTTTTATCTTGGAGGCATATAGTGGTATCCTTACCACAAGTGATCCGTCATATATAACCTGTTGTTTCCTACCTGACTATTCTCTCGCTCATTCTCGGATCGATCAATTCCTCGTTCTTTGGAAAGAACTGTCTGTAGACGCTGCAAAATGTTCCTGTCTGTCTCGAAAAGGCAGATGTCTCCGAGCTCTTCCGGTGCCCATGAATATTAAAACCAGGCATTCGCTTCAATTGCATGCATTGACCAAAATCACAGACCATAAATATTATTCCCTTCTCGATGCGACTCTGAAAGGTATTGGGGTACGCATTGCTGAAACACCGTCATTGCGAAACGTAGGGCTGGCGAGTGAAATTATGGTTGGAACGATCAGGTACGGCCGAGGAAGCCGAAGGTGGATCCATTTCGCTGAAGTTTTTCCTGAAGCTTTATTCACGCCAAATGGAGGATGGACGATCGTCATTCGATTAACCTGTGAAGACTCTCTGGCTGGTCAATACTGTCAGCTTCAACCGCAACTCGGTACATGCCGATCATGCTGTGGTCCATGGACTCTATTGAGTCTATCAGCCATGTGAGGACCAGAAATTGGCATCCTGAGGTTCTGCAAGTGGGGCGCCGTTCTCGAGAATGTGCCCTTCGTCTGGACTTTCTGGACATTCCGACGTGAACTAATGGGTCAAGCCCATGAAACGATGATGAAGAAGAGAGGAGGTTCGTGATGAGACAGTCGGTAGAAGTGGCTGAGACTGAGAAATCAGTGAGGATAAAAGGAGAAAGAGGCAAACACAGGGCCAAAGCTTAAGGGGACCCTCAGGCGGACAGCCAATCAGCAGCTCAGCCACCATCCAGCCAGCCGCGGAAGAAGATTTCTCCTGGCGAGCCTCAGGAATCAGTCAATACATCCAGCAGGAAGAGCGTGACTGCTCTTTCTGTCTTGTTCGTTCTTTTCTTTTGCTTGACTTCAACATAGCCATCACGGCTTCGTGATTCAACTCCCTGCATCTATCCGTTTGTGCGTGTCCCGATGTTGCGGTGAAAATCGACTGTTACAGTTCCCACGTGAATCGCACGCGATTCGTCGCTCCGGCCCTGCTACGAGCCTACGATGTCTTGGGCTCTTCTTCCCCTGTCCAACAAGAATGAGTCCGGCCGTGAGGAGCATCCGAGCTCGATCGACCTCCTTGGCTTCCACCGCTGCGCCCGGACCTGTGCATTCAGCCAAATAGTTGCGATCTTATTTCAAGATTGTTGCAAGCACAATGGCTCTCCATACGCTTGTCAGAAGGAATCGCATCCTGTCGCATTTCACCCCTCGTCTAGTAGCGGCCGTCGGTCTGATTGCGCTCTCGAGTCTCAACTATGGCTTTGACAATCAGGGGCTTGCGACTAGCCAGGCCATGACGACCTACAAGCATCAGTTCGGAGTTTGGAATCCCAAGACAAACTCTTATGCCATTCCTACTTACTGGACTTCTTTGTTGAATAGTTTGAACTTTATTGGTTTTGCTTTCGGTGCGCACACCCTACCCGTCCTACGCCAGCGTTTCTTCGAGATACAGTGATATTGATAGTTGCCGCAGGATTATATATAGGCAGTATCATCAGCGCGCGGTATGGCCGTCGTATGTCCATGTTCTGCATGTGCGTATGGGCAACCATGTCCGCTACGGTGTTGGTGACGTCTCGCAAGATCGAGCAAGTCCTGGCAGGTCGCATACTCAATTACGCTTACATCGGCATGGAACTTTCCACCTGTCCACCGTTCCAGGCCGAGATCGTACCTGCGCCAATTCGAGGATTCGCCGTGGGAACGTATCAGACGAGTCTACTTCTCGGCGGAATCATCATCAATAGCGTTTGCCGAGGGACTTCTGAGTTGACCACCAATGCCGCTTGGAGAATACCGCAGATTTTGTTTTATGTCATTCCCTCTATCGTCGCGGTTTTTGTCTGGTTTATTCCAGAGTCTCCGCGGTGGCTGCTTTTGCAAGGCCGCGAGAAGGATGCGCTTGAGTCGTTACGCCTGCTTCGTACCACTGGTAATCAGGAGTCAGATTACGACCCTAGACAGGAACTCTACTTGCTAAAAAAGTCTTTGTTGGAGGAACAGAACCAGGGAACATACAGTGACCTGTTCCGCGGTAGTAACCGAAAGCGAACATTGATCGCTATGGGAATGAATTTCTTCATTCAAGCCACTGGTTCGCCATTCACAGCTGCTTACGGCACGCTGTTTGTCCAGTCGCTCAACTCACTGAACGCATTCGACTATTCGATAATGAGCTCCTGCTTCAACACGTTCTGCTGTCTATTTTCCATAACTATAACTGACAAGGTGGGACGACGACCCATCCTGCTGATTGGTTCAGCCCTACAAATAGCATGGCTATTCTCCATGGCCGGCATCGGGCTTTGCCATAATCCAACACCCAGCCAAAAACATAGCGTTATCGCCTTGACAGCACTGTCTTCAGCTAGTCTATGCTTTAGCTGGGATCCGCTAAACTATATCGTTACCACGGAACTCCCAGCGTCCCGACTGCGCGACAAGACGCAGCGAGTTGCATCATTCGTGAATGTTGCTACCAATTTTGCATTCTCTTTCAGCACACCGTATCTTCTCAACGAACCGTATGCGAATCTCGGATCGAAAGTGGGGTTTATATTCGGCGGTTTGGCTATTGCGTCTTTTTTCTTTGCGTATTTTTGTGTCCCGGAAATGAAAGGACGAACACTCGAAGAGATTAATCGGATGTTTCAGGATGGAGTGCCGATTTGGAAATTTGGAAGATATGAGGCTCCTGTTGAGACGGGGATTGTGTCGGAAATGGCTGTCGTTGTTGAAGATGAAGATGCAAGTCATGGAGATGCTGCCCATCTTGAGAGGAATGTCGGCAAGTGATGGCGAATCTGCACGGACATATTGATATTTTGGATATATTTCATTTTGGTATATTCATATATGACATCAGTACGATGTATACTATCTGCCTGGGAAATAGGCTGCGATCGAACAACCGTTAGATGCCTAGAACATTATAACACCGCGCATAATTTTTAACTCACATAACTCAATATTCAATTCCGACTATGCATGACTGAGCAAGAAGATCATGGCGAGGAAAAGACCGCTCTGCCCTTTCTGCGAGCACAAATTCGCCAACTTGAGAGGCGTACGAGAGCATCTGAAGCAGTATACAAGAAGATGGCGAATTTCAGCTGATGGGATTCATGACGTGTCCGAGATCAAAATCCTCGTTATCATGAAAAATTACTTTCAATCCCAGGAAGAAGAAGCAGCAGCAGGAGGAGGAGGAGACAAAAAGACTTCTTACAAGTGTCCATCATGTGCAAAAGTCGTCTTCCAGCGGCGCAGAGTCATTGAGCATGTTGTATATCGACAGCATTACATTGATATTCACAGCGTAAAAGGGAACCCAAAGTCGCCGGGTTTCTCATTCGACCCTGAGCCTTACAAGACATCGCCGTCGACTGTCAAGTTCCCCTTTTATGCTCTGGCTCCAGGTAAAACCAGAATGCATCCAGTCGGGTAAAATCGGCGCATTTGACTAACGAGCCTTCCGCATCAAAACTAGAAATACGAGATCTGGTATACAATGCTCTTTTCTGCTTTGAACGAATAGAGGTTTGCGGTGGCTACGACAGCGAGGGTGAACCGGAGAAGGGATTGTGGCTTCAGCATAATCCGCCAAACAATCTCCTAGCCATTATGGCGACGAGCCGTCAGGTGTATTATGAGGCACGACGAGCGTTTTATCGGTACAATACATTCGTCTTTCCAGGTAGAACAGCTCTGCTCACGTTTCTCATCGGCATTGGAAGAGTCTGAAGACTGTCAAATGGCGGCTTGATGATTCTGAACGGTATGAAAATCATATAGACATCATCAAGCCATATATAACTCCGAAACAAACTTCAGAAGGGCAGCCGGAAAAGACCAATATCTGGAACAGTGAAGCTCAATACCGCGAAATTTATCATGCGGTCAGAGCTTCGGCGAGTCGGCATCATTGGTATTGGTCATCAGATCGTCCAATTCGGTTAGATACCGATGAAATTTTGGTTAATCCTCGTCGTTGCCAGTTTATAATCAGCGTTTATTGCTACGAGTATAAATCAAGAAACCGACACGTTAGGGCTGGTTATGAGATGTACACGCAGTTTTTTATGGGTACTGATCGAGCACGGATGGATGCTCTTATGCCCGATGATGATTGGGATTGCAGTGAAGACTCTGCTACGCCTGATAGCCCATGATAGTGGTATGAATAAGGTTATAAATTGAAATTCTGCCAGGTGTTTTCTTTTGGCTGAGAGTTATGGACAGTCCTGCCTTTTGGTTCTCGCTGTTAAATAGATTAGAAGTTTGTTTCGCGTGTTGGTCTTTTTTCTTGTGATAGTTGAGATACCGCAGCACATCACAAGAACTCTAATTTCTCTTTGCTGCTACGTTCATATAGCTCAATGTAGTAATTTCCAGTGTCCCTTCGAGTATGATGTTGACGGGGGCGTTCCCTTGTCAAACAAGATTGACCCCTATG
This sequence comes from Talaromyces sp. PL2406, assembly GCA_023626215.1. Classification (NCBI taxonomy): domain Eukaryota; kingdom Fungi; phylum Ascomycota; class Eurotiomycetes; order Eurotiales; family Trichocomaceae; genus Talaromyces; species Talaromyces sp. PL2406. The sequence continues at coordinate 1,410,862 of JAMAGL010000004.1, read as the reverse complement.
TAGCGCAGCTCCAGTCGAAGCCTATTGATGTGCAATGGCCCGCGATGACTGATTCGTACGTAGTAGTGCGTAGTAAGTAGGCCTATTGCTCTCTATGTATGGAGTAATCTGACGTAAAATATTATCGGCCTTCTTTCCGTTGAGCGTCGAAAGGATCTCTTTATGGTGTCAATATCTCCGAACAGAATTGCCTACCCCACGCTTTCCCCATTCTCTTCTAGCTCTAGGGCAAGGCGATAGAGCTTACTTCCTTTGGTACATAATCTCACGGGGAAAGACTCTTCAGGTGCCTAAAAGTGGAAAATTTCCTATTTCTTTCGTGGAGCATAAATGAAGACGAACATGACAGATAAACCTCACTCGAGTGCATCACGCTCACCAAGACACAAAAAACCACCACTGTTCCTGTTTCAGAGATTCGATTGATTCTAGATAGTTGACATTGATTGAATGAAGCAAGATGCCTGCAGCTATAATTGAAACCCAATGGAAAAGGCTGAAGCTCCGCGCTTTTGGAGGAACGATTGAAGATGTCTAGGAATTGATACCCTTTATACCTGACACTCTAATCGAGGTACTACAGACGCATTCGCAAGAAGATGGGGTTTTCTGGGTACGTCTCACCTTCTATACATACTCTTGATAATCAACCGGGTATACTCCCCGGTAGATAAAACGCATTGTCGACCGAGATCTGGTTAACAAATGTCATCGAGACGTTAACCAAGGAATCGGCATGCTGAAGGAGGGCACTGATCCTGAGGACAGGATATTTTCTAAAAACGACTTGAGGAATTCCATTCTTCCTGGAGGCATCCTCTCGCTCTAGGTCTCCCAGCCGAGGGTCCAGAACGTTGTCAAAAGTCATATCACCCCTTTCTACACGAAATTCAAGGATGAGCTTGCAACACAAATATACCGCTTTATTAATAAACTCATAGGTTCTAAAGACCCTTGGTTTCTCCCTCGCTTGCTTTTGCGGTGCGCCGTACCTGGCGCAGAGTCGACACTGGTCCACTATGATCAGATCTTCCTTAGAGCTGGTCCGCCAGCTAATTTGCCTTCTTTATAGGGTGAATACGAGGCTGGAGGCATTGTCTTCCACAACCCATACATGATTCATGCCGGAGCTATCAACGAATATCCAACAGATCAAATGCATGTTTCAGCAGATCAACGTTTCGTCGACGAATCTGGAACTTTGGACATTGCTGCCTTTAGTGACAATGATCCTAACTTAGCACGCAAGCGGAATCGGAATAACTGCATGTCCCCAGAAAGGATCTCTGGCAGTTATCAACATGAGTGTTCTGAAAATGAAAAGTGAAAATGCCTGAATAGAACATAGTGAAATGAAGGGTAAAGTACTCTGCTACACGACACAAACATCACATGCTTTCTACCGCTGCAGGATGGGAATTAATCAAATCCTAGCTTCTAATTAGTCTTGCCTAAATAGGCAAATTTGCATTCAATTAATCACGCCACAACATCACGGCCTCTACGGGGAGCTCAAGAAATAGCAGTTGCATGTAACTTTATATTAGAGCTATATAATTGGTCCTCTGCATAGGTAGTTAGGATTAGAACAAAGCACTAACCCTGACCGCACGCTAGGGACCCCTTCCATACGTACCTAATTCCATTGAGGCCTCGCGAGCTAGCGCAAGCGCGCGCGATACCAGTATAAATTCCTGTCGATTATTGTCTGATCCGATTCTCTGTTAGCTGGCCCTACGAACGCTGGGGAAAAAGAGGATCCCAATGAGGAAATTGTGCTGTCCCGAAAGACTTGCCCGATTAGGCACGGTTAGGGCTCTTCCCCAGTTTATTGACTATCGAGGTATCCATATTTGCGGAGAAAGACAGTCCCCCCACGCCAGGATTATGCCACCAATCATAGAGTCTAAAGTTGGTGTAGTCTGTAGATTAGGGTCTTGTAATAAGATGAGATGTCGGCTATTAAAGCTACACGAAGTCGTATAAATACAGAAACGAAACGCCGACCTAGATTTGGGCTTCAGTCTGTCAACATTCCCTGCATTCATTGTCAGACTTCGACTGGTCTTTCTACCAACTACATCGGTGATTTTTTGTCATCATGGATCCCAAGCAAGAAGGCGTGGCAGAAGTAGCCCGCATTGAAGACCGAGATGACCAGACACAGGGCGAGTACGACAAGACCTTGTCGGCTGAGATGATCAACCAGGATCATATGGAACTATATCTAGAAGCAATTCAAAGATACCCCAATGACGAGGCCATTGATATGGAAGAGGAGAAGCGATTGAAACGAAAACTTGATATTCGACTGATTCCTCTTCTCGGGATCTGTTATTTCTTCTACGTACGTTCGATGCCGGACTCTCTTCTTGAGGTGTACTAATAAGTGGCACAGTACGTTGACAAGACAACCCTTTCCTATGCAGCAATTTTCGGAATCAAGAAAGACCTCAATCTTCAAGGCACGGACTACTCCTGGCTATCGAGTATTTTCTACTTCGGCTGGCTCGCCTGGGCAATTCCGTCTAATCTGATCATGCAACGACTACCTCCTGCATACTATCTCGCCGGCAATATCTTCATGTGGGGTGCCCTACTCATGTGCGAGGCCGCATCTAAGAACTTTGCAACTCTTGCTGCCCTTCGCGTCCTGTCCGGAGCGTTTGAAGCCATCGCAGATCCCGCTTTTATGCTTGTCGTCTCTACTTATTATACTCGAGAGGAGCAGCCTTGGCGTATTGCAGGTTATTACCTCTGGAACGGCATCGGTGTGGCTGGTGGTGGTCTTATCGGTATGTCTCCCCTTTCTGTCTCTTTCTAATGTCGGTACTAAGAGTGAGCTACAGGTTACGGTATTGGTCACATCAAGGGGGCTCTCGCGTCATGGCGCTATGAGTTCATCATCGTTGGCGCCGTCTGCGCAGCCTGGGGTATTGTGCTAGCCCTCCTCCTTCCCAACTCACCTACCACTTTCTGGGGCTTTTCTCACAATGAGAAACTCATGATGATTGCTCGCATGCGAAAGAATCAGACCGGTATTGAGAATCGAAGAATCAACTGGGATCAAATCAAGGAGGCCTATCTGGACTATAAGACATGGATCTATTTCCTCCTTGGTGTCGTTGGCAATATCCCCAATGGCGGAATTTCCAATTTCTCTACCCTGGTTATCCAGGGCCTTGGATTCGATACTCTTCACACAACACTACTAGGTATTCCACAGGGTGTGATTGTGGTGATTTGGATTGTGCTTGGAGCCGTCTGCAATCAGTACTTGCCCAAGAATAGTCGAACTTTGGTCGCTGCTATCTTCATGCTTCCAACCATCGCTGGTGGTCTCGGCTTTCTTCTCGCTCCAAAGGACGCTTATGTTGGTCGCCTGATCTGCTTGTAAGTAAATTCAAGCCCATCTAGACTCTGACTTCTGCTGATATCTATAGCTACCTCACCGGCTCATACCAAGCCTCATTTGTGGTATCTCTCTCCATCATCACATCCAACACAGCAGGACAATCCAAGAAAATGATCGTTTCCGGCATGATCTGGTTCGGCGTCTGTGTCGGCAACATCGCCAGCCCGTTCTTCTACAAGTCCAACCAAGCTCCAACCTACCGTTTGGGTATCGGCTCTCTCCTGGTTGCGAACTGTATCGAGCTTCTTATCTTCGTCCTATTGCGATACGTGTACATCTGGGAGAACCGCGGCAAGGAACGGGAGCGAGAAATCCTGAGAGAACGTGGAGAAATGGATGCTTTTACGCAGAATGCAACTGCCTTTAGAGATATGACGGACAAGCAGAACCCAAATTTTGTGTACGTGTATTAGGCCCTTGGTTTCTTCGTTGAAACAGGCGCGAGAGGACAAATGGCCATTATTGATGCTATAGATGGTCTTCTCTCATGTGGCGTCATATGACCCAAAGTATGCGATGTACATAACATATAACGAGACAGAACTTCAGACAAATTATTAGTGTATACGTCCCTGAATAGACCACTCATCACCTAGGTAGTGAATGAATACATACCTAACATTCATAGCCCTACTTCTAATGCCGAAGTTGCGGCTCGTTTGAAAGTTTCAGTAACAGTATCCACTAGTCGATTGTCTTCATGACGTTTGCAAAAGACAGGATAGGTTTGATCTACTTATTGCTGATGTATCAAGGATATCATGCATGGCCAATGCTGTTTAAACAGTACGGCACCATCCTCTTCCGATCTATCTTTACTGCAATGTTGATATACATAGATACATCCAGGCCAATGTAGCACGGCATAGACGGGAGTTCCCTTCCAACTTATCCAGAAAAGCCTTCTTCTCATCCCAACATAAAGCGTTTGTTGACGGGGCGTGCCTCCGTCCCTTTTGGAGTTAGCGCGGTTCTGGGGGGTATATATCTTCGCTTCACAGCGACAGCCTTCCATATTTTTCTCTTCTCCCACAAACCTCGTTTTTCTTATCCATCTCTGCGTTGCCAAAGACTTCAAACCCCCTTGGATGGTGTCTTCCACGCCTCCAGTCAAGATGGCACCTTTCCTATGTGCTAATCAGCACGAAGGTGACGGAACACCCTCATGCGCCAAAGAGGGGACTAAAGCCTGTTCTGTTTGTAAGTTGGTACTGGTAAGTCAGCCCACATGTCGAACTTCGTTGCTTGGAGGGGTGACATCGAAATTGGCTGACGACAATACAGTACTGCAGCAAAGAATGCCAGGTAGCGCACTGGTCCATCCACAAGGTGGATTGTAAAAGCCCTCTTCGCAATCCTTCATGGAAACCGGCATGGGAAGTCGAGCAGCGTGCACCTACATTTATGAGCGGCTCGGATCATAAATCTATGACTTCACATGGTGGTAAGAAGTATTTATGGGGCAACGTACCTGCCATCGATCTGCTTCAGCTGGCAAAGAATGAGGGTAGGAACACGGCTCAAGATCTCCATTTGCTCCTAGCGGGTACGTACTTCCTACCTATCCAGTCCTCTGGCTTCCCCTTGCTAACAATCTATAGCTTCTGGGGACCCCAGAAATCTTGTCAAAACTCTCGCCTGCATTCCCGATGGGTATCAAGGACACATCAAAATCGATGTCAATGATAGAGACGAGACAGTCGTGGCTAGGAACACTCTGATAATCCTGATTGCGCTCAATTTTCCCCCTGAAATTGCGAGTGACATGATCATTCATGTGTGGTACTCTGCGTTCCTGACTGAATCGATTGTCCACTCAATCAAGAAAACCATTCTTCCCATTATCCAGAATGGTCTGAAATCAAGAAAGGTGAATGCGCAGGGAAAGTTACGCGCAACTTGGACATACCAAAAAACACAGCTCAGTGCTGAATTTGACAGGAAAACCTGGAACCTCTTGCTCGCCTATTGCCAGGGAAATCAACCCATGTCTTTCAACGATGCGGCTCGTTTGAGAAAATCAGTGACCCTAGCTCCCAGACGACAGGACTATAGGGACAGAGCCACGTTCGCGCTGCCCCGTTCCTGGCGTGTTGCGAAAGCCAAGTTTCGCAAAGACGGGATACTTGTACCATTTGGTGCACCACGTGGCGAGTTCAAAGAGCCGAATCCGTGAGTTTCTTCCTCCTATCTTCAAGTCTGTAAATGCTAAGCGTATCAAAACCAGAACCTTTTTTCATGGTCAGCGGTCATGGCCAATGCCGGACTCTGCCGACCCCCTTTGTAGCTGGAAGCTCAGCGAGGTGCTAGAAGAGCCTCATCATGCAAAAGACGACCTTTATGGCCTTCTTTTTCTCCATGTCAGGCAGCTTCTGATGAAGTTCTGTGAGGGACTCCATAATCTAAAGTTGAATGTTTCTCTCTTCTGTATGGACGCGTTGAACCTGCCGTCGCGGCTTCAGGAGCTCCACGGTGAGAGGCGATACGATCGTATTGAGGTATGTCCCTTAACAAGTCCCTTAATTCAAGAATCAAGCCGACACTAACAAATTATTTGTTGAGGTTTCCAATATTTCCGATTGCGCGTACTTGGGACCCATACAAACCATCGGCCTCTACGGACCACTCCTTCAGCACCAAACAAGAAACCCAAAAGCGACATTACTTACACTATTCCTCAACGCCACTCACGAAATGTCAAATATGTTGGAACAACGGCTTGCACTGACAACGTCATACAGGACGTTACAGCAATTCCTCCCACTCAATCTGATGGAGTTGATGCGTTCTGGGAACACCAACAGCGCCGAATTTCTCAATTTTATCAAGGCTCACGATCTTGTGTCCGATAATGTCCCGGCTTTCAAAAGGTACATGGAAGCATTCCAGTTCAAGGAGCTTGGCAAGGCAGTTGGGGTCGAGATGAAATCGAAACACACGATTGTTGCAAAGTGGCCGATGCAGTTGCCGAAGCATCCTACGAAGCGTGAGTTTGAGTGACTGAGGTATTGGTCATGTAGCCCGAAATAGGGTCCTGCGAACGTGTCCAGGGTTTCGTCGAAGTTGTTGATAGATGCGTCAGAAAATAGTATGTATCGTAAGTCAGCAAATCAATCGCAATGATCATTATATTGAATAGAATCCGAGAACGGTTGTTCGCTCAATTCGTTCATTTCAAGCTCATTCGTTGAAGCCAATAAAATAAGAAAGGTACCTAATATCACATAACGGATGAATGCACGCAATCGGTTATAAATGCTCGCGAGAAATAGTATATCGTAACAAATACATTTTTCATTAGAAGACATTGCTCCAACCCAGCCTCCCTTTTTGCCTATCAGATGAGATGCTTCGACCTATCATCCAGTGTCAACAACTCCAAACCCTCAACTCAAGAAAGGGGAAACAAACCTGAAATAAGCCCGCAAATAAACAACCTGCCAAGCGCCCAACCCCATCAACATCCCCATTGTCCCAAACGCGAACCATTTCACTCTCTCATTCGTCGACTCATTTGTGTCACGCAACTTCTGCTCGCGATGACGCAGGTATTCCATCTCATTCACGATTTCGCCGACTACCTCTTCAATACGGCGCAGGTCTGTTTCGACGGGTTTCAGTTTTTCCTGAGCCTGGATGCCGGACCAGTCGCGCGCGTCGGCGCCGATTTCGATGTCGAGTTCGATTTCGCGGCTGACGGGACCGCGCATGTCTATCCTCATCAGTTAGTTCGAATGGTCAAGGGATGGGATAGAGGGGGAGGACGGGAAAGCGTACGGCGAGTATTGGTCACGGTATTCTCAAAACAAACATCAAAAGCCGTATCGGCAGGCGAAGTGAAAGACTGTCTCGTCTCGCCGACAATGTCCTTGGGCCGACCGTAATCATTGCCCATGGCGTCTTTGATCTACCACCACCAATTCATTAGCCTACCATTATACATACAAAAACCAAGCGTGCAGAGGGTACGTACATGCATATTAACAAGCTGCCCATCCCCCTTCGTCCCCGACACAATCGCCGTGACGACAACGAGCTGCCCATTCGAGACGAAATTGCGAATGCATCGCTCGCTCTTTGAGGATGTAGCTGTAAGATCGAATTTGAGGGCGGAGCTGAGACCGAACAAAAACAAAAGACCAATGATGGTCTTGAGACTGAATGCCATCATTGCTGCTGATCACAGTGAATTGACTCGTGTGAGTTCTCAGAGAAGCCAGCTAAACATCAAACTAACATGTTACCCGAAATAGTCTAAGTAAAGGGGGCTTGGCTTGGCTTGGTGATCGCTCGGATTATCCTTGTTCCGTGCCCTGCTCTGGCTTGAGATTTAACCAGTTATCAGTTATCGCTGATAGAAGATGAAGACATAATTAATATATAAATACTACTCGTTATTATCATTGAATATCATCTCCAATATACATACATCATAATGTAACAGCTCCAACTAGCCGAAGAGGCGAGTCCCGAGAATACTCCTGAAACAGGCAGGGAAGAATGTAAAAGCCCCTGAAGAATAAATCAACGGGCTCTGAAGGAGGAGAGAAGAGAAGGAGTAAGGAATCGAGGGAGAGGCTGTTGACAAGATCCAAGGAAACAAGGTATCATCAAGATGGAGACGTATAATCAACGCAAAAGGCAGTTGTATAAGGAAAGATAGCAGAAACAAGATTGTCAAATATAGATTAGTCCAAATAGACTTGCGGCGCTATATCGCTCATCGCGTGAAATAAAAAGAAAGAAATTAAATAGATGTTGTTGACTAAGTCTCCAGCCTCTTACGGCGGAAAAACTTGGAAAAGGTCGAATCTTTTTTGTCCTCTGACATGACTGTAGGAGGGCGGGAGAGAGGCTGAGGTGGAGCGGTGTTCTTGAAGAAATCTGCGAGAGCACCAGTCTCGGTTTGCCGTGAGGGTCGAGATAGAGAAGGCATAGACGGTTGAGAGGCAAGCCCACGCTCACGACTGAGTTGGGCTGAGTAGCCGGATCTGTTTGTCGAGAATCCGTTAGACTGTGGAATTGGTGAGCTTATTTGCGGCTTGGTCACTGTCTTGGGAGATCGCATCGATGGCATTGACTTTTTCATCGTGGGGCTCTTCTCGGTGACGGTATTTCGTCTGAACCGATTCGTGACGCTGGACATGCCTTGTCCAGAAGACTTAGGAGGTATCGGGTATGAAGTAAGAATGAACGGTTCGGGAGCCTTCTGGGTGACCGGTGGTGGGACGGAGTTCAAAAAGTCAAGCAGACTCTCTTCGGCTCGTGGTGGCTTCGAAGCTACAACAGGTTCCGAGGATTCCTCTTCATCCTCGTCATCAGAGACGTCAATGGCGTACGGATCTCGTGGCCCACGACGCTTTCGTCTTGGGATAGGAGGCGCATCAGACGCACCGGACTTAGAAAGAAGGGGAGCACGAGAACTAGAAGTCGATTCGGCACCCGTACTTGCAAGAGACGGCGTTACTCTGGTGTCGTTATCACGGGCTTTTTCAATCAATACAAGATCTTCTGAATCCATGGTATTCCTGAAGGGGGCCACCGTACGCGGAATACGATGAGTAGATGCGCCCGGAGGGCCTTCTCTAATAAAATCAATGAGATCCGATGTTTCGCTGCTGTTGTGACCGGCCGGTTCACGAGCTTGAAGTCGTGGTCCTTTCTTCTTGACCGAGTTGAACGAACTCCTGGGTTTGGCCGTTGTCCGCGAGGAGACGGAATGAGCGGTGTCAGGTCTGGAGGAACTCATCACTGAGTCTGAACCATCACGAACATGGCCGTTCGGAGGCATATCTGCTCGGGGGCCAGTGGCACGAATGAATTGTGCGAAATCCCGGACGGAATCTCCTCCCACCCGAGCTTCTCGAGCTTGATGCATAGCGGCTTTCGTCCGACTTGAGGTTCGACTGACGGGGCTAGCTGTCGAATGTAAGCTAGTAGGGCTCGATCTAGCAGAAGCGGTATCGATTGCTGAATGCGATCTTGAGGTCTCTGCCAATGACGGAGGAGTGGGCTTCGTGCGCGGTAACGGAGGTTCTCGCTCTGCCGAGAAACGCGGCGATGGAACTGGCTGTGGAACTGGCTGCCCGGGTGGAGCGGTAGTTCTGAAAAAGGTGGCCAGGTCAGATGTATCAGTGCGATCCTTGTGAACGTCGTTGCGGGCGGTATTCCAACGGGGAGATCCAGGCATCTGCTCAATTGTCAGTCATCAAAACAATACAGTAGCAACAAAGTAGCACTTACTTCAATCTCTCGCATAGTACGAGGAGTCAATGTAAATCGTATCGTCTCGTCACTTTTGATAAGCTCGTCTAGAGCTGCCTCGTCCACGTCCTCAGTTGCAGCAAATCTGCTGGCATCTGAAGACCTGCGATGTGGAGCAGGCAAGGGCACGTCGGTGTCCGCAGGATGACGGCCGATGAGAACCTTCAACTTGTTGGACACATTCGATGCTCCTGAGCCGGATGTAAGAGGTCGCTTCTCACTGATGCTTGTAGACCGACGAGATTTGATGGAAGCTTGCGACGTAGTAGATGGTACATATACACGCTGGACTGTGGCTCGCTCGCGACCCGTGGATTGATCTTCCTGGCGAGGTTGACTTCTGATGGAGGCCGCGTGCGAAGCGGAGCGGGAAGCAGCGCGAGAAGGTATTGATCGATAGACACTTCCCTCACTCTCGTCCGAAGTTGAATGAGGAGCTCCGATGCTCTCGGCGTATAAGGAAGATGCGTGTCGACTTGTGGTTGATGAGTTGCGTGGATGGTTAATATTTTCTTCGAGCGCTGCCTGTCTATCCGTTTCGAGTTGATGTGGATGAGAAGTAGGCGCTATTGGATGTGAAATGGGTTGGGTTTTCTGCTGTGCATGAGACATATCGTCCACATGGGTAGCATTTTGCTGTGTCGGAGCGGAATTAACGACTTCACCCCCTTGCATCGATGACTGATGATCGTCACGATGGCCAGCGGAGACGGTTCGATTTTCAGCCATCAAAGTGCCGGAACTCTCCTTTCTCGCCCTGTCTTTGGAATGTTTTCTTTTTGGTCTTTGCATGGAAAGATTGTTGAGTTTAGGTCTCTGATAAGTTCCTTGCCCTTCAACAACCTCATCTCCTGAACCACGACGATCCTGATCGGATTGAGAAGTCACTTCACTGCTATCCGTCTGCCGGACGGTAGCAAGGGGCTCTGACCTGTCTTCTGAAGGTTCTTCCGGATTCTCCTTTGGAATTGAACTTGAAGTTGCGTCCTTTTCATCTTTGGATAAAGGCTCCGTGGTTACAACTGCTTCAGTCGGCTCCTGTTCAGTCACTGTTTCCAACGAGGGCGTCTCACGCGATGGCGAACGGTCTCTCTGCTTGAAAAGTTCAATTTGGACAGGAACAGACTGTGAACGATGGTGTTTAGGAGAGTTGGTAGCCGGCCATGTCCCGGCACCTTTCGGAGAAGTTGGGGTGAGTGATCCAGAACGAGAGACTATCAGACTCCGTGGGCGCACTTTTTGAGCAATGGCGGCTTGCATCGTTTCGGCTTCCTCTTCACCCATCCACAGTCCAGGTATCTCGATTTCGTCGATATCCTTGTCGTTCATGGGTAATGCGATATTTGCTGGCTCAACCGATTTGGGTCGGCTTTCTTCCTCTTCGACTGGCTCCTCCAGTCTCGAGTCTCGACCATAAATATCATCCGGGCTACCAAGGGCGTTTTTGCTACTCGGGGTAGTGCTTCGTCTGGCGAACGATTCTCTGGAGAAAGATCTGGACAACGTTGGCGTGCGAATTCCCTTTTTCCAAGTTCTCCAAAGCCGACCTAATGTGGTATTAAGAGCTAATTTCTCCATGTCACTCTCCTCGACCATCATTTTCTGGCTAGTCCTTTCAGCATTTGGCAGTTTAGAAGCAAGTCTTGCCGCTGAGAATACCCTGTTGCGGGCATTCTCGCCCGCAATGACTAGCGCGTGCTCTCCTAAATACTCAATGATCGATGTCAAGAAGATGGCAGCAGCTGGTGTGATGTTTCCGGCATGACCAGAGAATCGTCGAGGTGCGCCGCCTGTTTCGTCTAAGCCTTCCCGGGCGATATATTCATCTTCCTCCTCTTCTTCCAGATCGCCCAATCGGGTGTACACCATACATCTCAAACGAGCCAATTTCCATGCTCGGACCAGATCGAATTCGCCGTGTGGTGCGCGACCACCTCGAAATTCTTGCAGCTCGTCTTCTTCACCATCTCCCATGTATTCACCAAGCTCTTCATCCGCAGCAGCTACTACTTCTTTTGCTAACCGCGGCTTCAATACGTCGGCGATGGCGGGACGGAGTGCGCTCAATTGAGTCGATTTGGCCGATGCCAAAAAGCTGAAGAGCAAATAATCGAGAAAGCCGTTCAGAAGGGAGAGACTGTTGGAATTGATGCATCCTTCTTCTCCATCGTTGGGAATGACTTCGTTCTGTTCCATATCGACACTGACGATCTGGGAGGCAGAAGAGGTTGCGATAAACGCTGGACTGGGGTCGACAGGCGGAGGAGATGACAACATAGGTTTTGCGGGGGCATCGCTGGATATGCTCACACTGCGTGAGCGTGTTAGGGGGCTCATGTCCCCGTACTCTGAATGGCTCCGCATGGTGAACAGTCAAGTTCGGTCGTGGTAATTTAATAACAAACGAATGAAGCGAATTCGGGTATATAGACGAAAGGGGGTATAATCAGAAAACGAAAGGACACTGAGTAGTCATCGTCCACTCAATCACAATTTACACTGTTGAGTCATGTCAGTCTCGTCTTTTGCCAATCAAGAACAGATGAGGATAGAATGCATTCCAGATCAGCGCAATCAGGGTTGCTGAGTGCGGACAATATCGGTGTGACGGTTCGCCCAGGTACGTACCTCGAGCACACAGCCTTTCAGCATCCCGAATTAGAATACACCAGGTTCTAAAAGAACGAACAGTATATATAATATAGACAATAGATAGAAGTATACGAGATGTCGATATATCGATATGTCAATTGACACTGGCCAAGTCAGAGCCGTGGTGTCGTGAAGAAAAAAAGAAAAAGGGTGTCGGCGTCGTGTGGTTCAGGAGACTGGATAATAGAGTGTGGTGGCTAAGCTGCAGGTGGGCACTAGGGAAAGAGGCCGCCCGCTTTTGCTGTTTGGGAAGCGGCGTGGTACTGTGCTTCCGTGCGCTGGACCGTAGCACCGCACTATCTGCTGGTTAAGCCTGGAGTCAAGAGTCTGATTATTTTCTACTAGTATTTGCTACACTCTGATCGACGCGATTGTCGCTGAATGAATTGGGACGGATGGATTGTATTCATTCCAGCTTAAGTCTTGACCGTCCCACCGATCGGCCCACATGGAAGCTATCATTGATTCTCCGCAGAGGACAAAGGAGAACATCCATGGATGGAAACAGCTCGTCCAATCAATGGCTCCGTCAGAAAAGGCTCAATCTTGGGACTTCGACATACTCCGTACATACTCCGTACATCCAGACTCGTTCGTTACTTCAGTGTGCATGGCTCTTCGCAAAGTTGAGACTTGCAAATGCTATCTTCATGGCCTCGTTTGGCCCCACGCGCTAGCACATGTATATCAGACTCCAATATACGTGCATTAGGCCACCCCTTAAGCCAACTAAGGAAGAATTGGCGATGGAAGCCTGATCTCGTCCTCTGGAACGGTGGATCCGAGCCCGGTGCGCCTAGCCTCTTTGGTCGAGGGGACGCTGTCTTCAGCCAATAGAATACGTCCCTGATGGAGCGCAAGTGGAGCCAATTAATCTGACTAGCGTGATGCCCCACAAATTGCCGCAAAGGGGAAACGTACGGAATCGATGGATTTCCTCTTGTATCTGTGACTACTGTACTTACTACGGCTAGTGATAGGTACCATGACTTGAGATTAAAGCTGATCATCAGGCCGGAGGATAAACCCATGAGCCATATATGCACCATCATCACACACAAAGACAGGCATAACTCGGTTCGTTGTTCCCTCATGTCACGATTGTCATCCGCTGGATCAGCACGCGAATTGCGCTGAAACAACATACAGATCGAACGAGTCAGCTGTACGTACGTCGAATTGGGGTCCCCTGCCATGCAATGCAATGACAATCGGACAGTCAATCAGACAATAAAACGGTGGTCGATTTGCGGCTGGAGCAATAATAACAGTGACAACACAATTCCATTAGCGCCGTCCTCTACAAGCTCAAGGAGCAGCGGATGGTGAACTTAATAGCCGAAGCTCTTGGCATTACAGTCCTCTAGCTGCTACAATAATAACGTACTATGTAGTACGTACGGAGTACATGATGCTGGATCGACCGCGAGCACACGTGGAAGGCCAACTTGTCTGAATCAGGCAGTACTCCGCGATAACAGCATAACGGCACAACAACGCCCATCCTAAAACACTCGCCACTACGCTCGACTAACGACCACATAACGCAGTCATCTCGCTTCTGGATCACAATTCATGCGCGATAGTTAACTACCAAGAGTAAAGACACCTTCAAAGCTACAAAACATGTATCGTGGCTAAGCTTAAAGCATCGTACTTGGAAATACAAAATTGTGGGGACTTGAACCTACCCCTTTTGCGGAGTACGACTACTATCATTAGAGTTGAGGTTCAAGAGATGGACATCTTGCCGTAGAAAGCCCGGTGCTGAGAAGTCATTGAAGGTCCGTAGTACTTCGTACTCTTGCGGCACGCCTCTTATCTGACTCGACTAGGGTACAAGTCATTGGTTGCTCATCTGCCCTAAAGCCGGGCAATCCGTGCCTTTGCCCAAGTCCACGACGAGTCAAGAACAACACACTCTTTTCACTCAGTTTTCGGTCGTGAATACGGTTTTGAGAGAAATAGGAAACCATGTTTTCATCTTAACTGGGTACCTTGAAACACCTATGTGAAGCATCGCAAACGCCGGCCACAGTCACCAAACCTAAGGACCCCTGAATAAGGCCCGGACAACCAAAACTGGTCCATTAATTCTATATCAACCTCAGCCTTGGAATTTGCTATCTTCCCAGCCATCATCTCTTTTACGTACAAGGAAGTGAAGATCACAGAAATTCTCCGAGCGACTCTTCTCGCTCGTCTCGACGTGCCTCAAATACAGTGGGTGGTCGAAACGAGCGTGATCCCCACACGGAACCAGCAGCAAAGCCCTAGCTTCACTTGTCCCGGTACCTACTATCTAGGAACCTGGTTTGAAACTGGGCAAACATCATCATTTCATTTTAACTTGACGGGTTGGAGACTACAGCTCATATGACGGGTTGGGAAATTTGACCTGAGCTTATTCCTAACCTAGTTCTCGTTCTTCGATTTCAAGAAAACTACAAACTTGAGATCCACATGCTAGCCTCTAAAAATCCTTCAAGGCTCGAACGGAATACATATGAGCACGACAGCTGTCACACCCCATGAACAATCTCAGATGTACTAAAAAAAGTTTCACCATAACTCCACTAGTCCTAATTCCCGTTCGGCAACATATAACCTTCAACGGCTATATATCCTATTCGGCATGGTCTCTATATCAGGAGTATTATCAATGGAGATGGATTTCGGTTAAGTCCATACATACGGAGTAGTCTGGCTGTTAGAGCTTAGTGAGGTACCTACCTGGGTATCTGACATCTTGGAGATCTACAAGCGCGGGATAGTTAGCGGTTCATCAGGCCCTGCCTTTGGACTCTGGAGTCTGAAGTCTGGAATCTTGCAGAATTTGGAGGATAAGGGTTGCAAGATCGATGGGGGTTGGTGATTTGTGATTGATTGGGATTTTGACCTGAATGTTGTAGCAGTTATGCATATGTGTCAGAAACCCTTGCTATGAGAAGAACCGAGACACTGGCATGTGCTCGTCTCTCAAGTGGACATAGTCTTAACCGTCTCATTAATGATCGCCCACCGTCCCAGAGGGCCAGAGGACATACGTACTCCCTGCCAGGTCCAAAGCCGTCAAGATTAAGTCGGGATCCAGCATGTCGCTCAAACCGTCAAATCCAAGACCGTTTCATTACTACCATTCTATGAAGGGACTGTCAGGGGAGGTCTATGCAGGTACCAAATGCCCACGTATCTAGGACGAACTACGTAGACCAAGAAAGCTGCGAGATCTTAGATTTAAAAAGCATGAATTGCTAGCAAGTAAGAGATAATAAAGTCGATAATAATTGCTAAATACATCAACGAAAACTTGCTCTATGCCAGATGTATCCATGAAACTTTTGTATTCGCTCAATCCCGATGTATACAGGCATGCCTGATAATCGCTGTTGAGTCGTAGGATATCTGTTTGCTGGTCACCGGAGCCAGCCACTAAATCGTCCCCTTCTCTTTCAAGTATGTCGTGCGACGATCCAATCATGGAGTGAATCAGTCTACACCATTGCAAATTCCGCTGGTTGCTTTTCCTCGACCACTTCATTTTTTTCGAGCATCTTGGCTAGTTCTTCTTTAGGTGACGGAATAGTTGTAGCATCATACATGTATATCTTCGGATGTTCCAATGCGTACACCACACCGTCCGCGAAGAAGCTGAGTTCGTCTTTGCCGATTGTGGCCAATCCCTTTAGTAAGCGCTCTGACAAAAGGCCTTCGATTCTGTCTAGGAAAGTGGACGGCTGCATCGGCAACGATGTAGGCATTTCTTTCTGCATTCGTGAAACCTGGGCGAGGCGAACGAGCTCATCGAATTCCTCGCGCAAGACGATATGGCGAAACATGCCAATAACATGCTTGAGTGCTTCGTCAAGGAAAAAGCAGCCCGACGAGTCTGTTTCACCTTCGAAAAAAGGTGACAGAAATCGACCTTCACGGAAGCCTTGAACGCGATCATGAAGACATGACTGATACTTTCGCCTTGTGTCTCCATGGATGCCGTTGACGAAGGCGATGAAAATTTGTCTATCAACTTCCAACATGTCGCGAGGATAATCTTTCGAAAGCTCTTCGATAATCACATTTGCAATTGACGTCTCTTCATTGACATAATCCTCGTCATTCTTGTCTTGATTGTCATGAGCAGCTACCCCACGGTGCCTATCGGCAAGTAGCATCATCTCATGAAGTGTCATCTGAGGAGCTTCTTCGGTTTCTTCATAGATATCTTCATCAGGAAGCTCAACGGCGTCGATGTATGAGACATCTGCGTCAAAGCGCACAAAGTTCTCGAATGCAATGTGCGAATCGTCGAATTGCAGATTCTCGGCATATCCATCAAGCGCTTCATCAATGTCATCAAAATCTTCAAAATCGTCAAATTCAGAAGCGCTGTCACAAGGATCATATGGCGAAGTTGCACTTTCCAAGTGGTCGTAGGAATAATCCTCGAATGCAAATATTTCGTCGCCTTGTAGGGAATCTTCTGGGTATTGAAAGGCATGCTCACTGAACTCCACATGTTCGGCAGCCTCTACTCTAGAGTCATCTGATTCGTAGCCAAAGTCTGTACCACTGAAGTTATGGACGGAGTTTTGAAACTTGAAATGCTGCTTAGGGGTGTGTGGTATTGGAATCCCGAAATCGGGCAACGTAGATGATATGTTCGTAAGGGCCGTGTTAATCGTACCCAAGGAAATGTCGGAGACGTCGTCTGAAGGGCAAGAGCTGTCGCGAAGGGAGGAAGCAGTTTGCGATCGCGGGAAAGTGGTCGGCAGAGAATTCCACGCAGGATGATGTTTTAAGAGGGCTTCCATTTTGAGGGAGGGTCGTTTGTTTAGGAGTCTAGGGATCAGAAATTCCGGTTTCAAATGTGAGGTCGTGACAAGAAAGTAGATTGAGTGTCTTCAAAGCCAAAGGTGTTGAGAACAAGTCCGTTTTGACCAGAGGCTTGCTCGAATGCAGTTGCGATTTGTGTGCGTGAGAGATCAAGAATCGAGGGGCTCCAGCCACGAATAGCACGTGTGAAGTCCATGGTGGAAGATGTGGAAGGAACTGTGACTTAAACAACCGGCAACACGCCAGCCTTGAAGAAGTTCAGATACATAGCAATATTAGAGATTCAGTAAGGGGAGAGTGAGAAAATATGGGCGTTTGTCCACGAATCCGGCTACAGTGCCTTTTTGATTCGTGTTATGTTCTGAGTGTTGTAGTTGTAAGTTGTCGCCGATAAGTCACAGTTTCTGTCCTTCAAACGATCGGGTAGAGGGTGTCTATGTGCAACGCAACGAAACGGCGTTCTTTGAGGCGACGCGTCACGAGACGGTTTCGAAGATAAATCGGTCGGCAAGGGCTCCTTCAGACCGACGGACTAAATATGATGCTGCTAAATATGTTGGTGCGCGAAACTCCGACCCCGAGGAGGTTGTGTCAGGAATATCGTGAACTGAGAGATCCCCGCAATCTGGTGACTGGTATCGCTGAGCGGAACGAGTCGTCGGGCCTAGCACGGTAATTCGTATGCTAGAAAATGCCAAAGTCGTCTATTGGCAATTTTGAGGTGAATGAAGTCGTGGTATGGTAACAATAAGCTTTGTATGGGCGGTGTTGTGTGGTGTGGTTGGGGAGGTGAGGTTGACAGAGTTTTGGAAGGGAGAGAGAAGGCGGCCTTGCCATCTGGATGACTCTTCGTTCGTTTTCGGGCAAGGCGGGAGGCATCGGCGTCCGGGCCGGCGCAAAGAGGACGTCACATGGCAGCCTGATTGATAAGGCCCCAAACTTCCCGCAAGCCTCCTTCCATCTCCTTCTTCTGCTCGTTCCTGATTGATCGTTCGTGTCCACACCAGAATATTCTGATCAATAGTCACGACAATTGACGTAGCTCTGCAGCTGACAGATCTGCCAGACTGTTGGGCAAATCTTTCAGTGATCGCGGCTTACAGGGCTGCCCAAGGCTCTTGAAGACACTGAAGGCAGTGCATTCTCCGAGGCCACTCGGATCACGAGGACGACGTCTGATGATGGCATGTTTTCTTCTTCCTAGTACGGATTCTATTCCAACCGGGAAAACATGTCATGTGTGTTCTTGATAGAAACCCAACCTGACGTCTGTTTCGAATCAAATATTATCACCTTCACGGCACCATCAACGAGCATATTGCTCTGCGCCTATTCCGAGCAAGGCTCCCTTGCATGTCCTACCCATCATTCAATTGGTTATGTAGGAAAAACAGATTCAAGCCGAGTCAACCAGCGAGATGTGTCATATGCAAAAGGCACTAATCACGACCATTTCTGCCAGGGATACCCTAGTAGTTAGATCGCATCTGACTGATAACTTCTGCCAGCGCGACTCTCGAAGTGCTCGGACATATTTGAAACTACAGAGGCAGTGTTTCATACTGAATTTTTGTGCACCTTTGCGAAGGACATGGTTGGCGAGGAGAGCAGCAGTGAAAATTCCAGGCAATGGCCAATATGGCTACTTGATCAACATGCGTCGAAGGCCATTGTATCGAATGGGCTGTATGCAGGAATTTCGAACATTGAATTCTAATTTCGAGACTCTTACATGGCCAAGCATAAGCCCTCTAGTATCACGAAGTGTCTATTTGTGCTTCACTATTCCATTTGGGAGTGTCTGTGAGCCTACCAAATCAAGGCACATCATCAAAGCAGTCTGTTTTTGAGCATCATGCAGGTGTCATGGACATCTCGTTTGTCAATTCGATGCGTTCGTCAAAGGAAAGCCCAAGTCACCAGAATGTGATTGGTCAGAGAGCGACTCCTTCACATTTCTAAATTGGTGCAAACAATTTCCATTAGAATCTTCTTTCATGAGATGACATGAAACGAATCTGTGATCAAAATTTTCTTCAGAAAGCGATATGATCCATCAAGACTCAGGTTCGTCCTTTTGTTCCCAGCGACCTATGACAAAGCGACATTGCGATTGTTTAAACCACTTCAAAGGATGAACTTCGAATCGGGTGATCTAGCCTAAGATTTGCTTTGTCCAGATAACGAAAAGCCACGCGCCCAGCAGATTGGCGTCGAATGATTTCAATTCGAGAACATTTCCTCATTCAAATTGGTTCATGGATTCTCTCAACGGCGTTAGCCAAGTAGGCGCCTCTTCTACCCGTGCAGCGATCAAACAAGCGATAGTCTTGGGTCTCACGATCTCCGCTGATAATGACTACATCAGATCAATCGCGAGTGGATACTCATCACGCCCGGCTAGTCCTCATTTTTGCTCCTTAACAACCTTGACGCCCTGAAGCTTACTTGACATTGCTGAAGCTGGCTGTCCACATTCCTTGAGTCTCTGCATACCAATGAGCAGGATGTGACATCCTTAGATTGGCCAGGACAAGGAACCGCCTACTTGGCGTTGTGGAGAGATGCTCTGGAAGAAGCCGCTGACGAGATGATAAAGCAATGGTGGATAGGTCTTACTACATATGGTATTTGACAGCATCTAACGGGTATATCGGTACGATTGTCACGACTCGGGTTTATGCATGACGCTTACACAGTCACCACACGACTAGTTCTACTCCGACCTAATGCCATCTTCTTCACGAGGGCAAGTCTTATTTTAGATGTCTGGACCAAGGTTCCAGGCTGATTGATGGATGGCTCTCACACCATGTTTACTATACATAGAACTATCTATTGGCCACTCATCCAAGCTGGGGACCCGCAGCATATGACCAGACACGGCCGCATTTGGAAGCAAAGACTGGGACATTCCTCTCTGTGGCTAAGCCGAGGCCTCTTAACACACTCCGACAAGACTGACTGGAATGTCAGCCACTCCAAATGGGCGTATGAGAGAGCGGCTATTGTGGATCGAGGACTCTTCCATGATTGAACTTCGACACGTATTGGCTGATATGTGTCGTGATAGCAGCATTCCTGACTCTTTCTTTAGACACTATGGAATGCAGCCTCGAAAGTCGGAGGCTGGTTGGACATGCACACACACTTCAAATACCGCCTGTAGTCTGTTTGTTTACTTTGTTTCTTTTGCATTGTATTCATCAGTTGACAAACATCATTCCCCTGTGTTTGTTTGATTTGCCTCTTTTGCATTGCAGTCAGCCTCATCCTCGGATCCTCGGAAGACATATCCAACGTTCCGTCTGTCGATCAATCTTGCCTTAATTGGGGGTCTCCTGACAGCACGACCTAGTCTTATACTTACACCAATTGTTCGAAACGTCAACGATATCCATACATCCATGACATTTCCCCTCTAACCGAAAGCGGAAAGTACTGCCAACCCAATCTTCATCATGTTCGCCCCAGCGTTCGACCATTCTTTCAATGACTTATTCAACCAATACGTCAACTCAGACCCCTCTACTAGTGGTGACGGGAGTAAAGACGTCCACTTTGGTACCGACTTTGACCAGTTCTTCTCAGTGGGCTCCTTTTCCAGTGACTGTGGCGAACTTTCACCCACTGGATCCAAGCATTTCCAGCAATCATCACCGCAAAGCTGGCGTAAGGATGCATGGACTGTACAACAACAAGACTCTTTGAATGATTTGCAGTTACATCGGCCCAAACCTGTTCACGACACGGTACAACCCTCCGAGGTTGTCTCTGGCTTTAATGCTGTAAGCCTTGAAGAGTCATTTCCCGAAGCCCTTGGTCTGTTGTCTACATCGCCATCCTCTCCTCCCGCAACACCCATTCGCAAAGTCCACTCTAAGAGCGCTCCAATCACTCCTAAAAACGTTCGCGTACGGAAGGCGAATGATCGAGCTACTCTGCATCGTAAACAAAGCTCCTCTCCCAGCTTGATGCGCACAGCACATCTTCAGAGGTCGAAAATGGCATATCCCGAGAACTGGTCTTCTCGATTGCAGCAATTCAACAGCCAGTTGCGTGGTGACGAGCGACTTCCACTGTCACCTCCGCCATCAGACATTCTCGTTCAAAACGAGAGTATGCGGCGTGATAGTGGCATTCACCTCAACTCGAGCTCGGAGAATCTTTTAAGAGATGCAGGAGATTTCTCTCCTCACTATGCAATGTTTGCGAACAAGGTGCAGCAGCAGCCAGCTAGCTTTATAAACCAGCACACTTCCACGCCACCCCCTGTGGATGACATCTTTGCAGCACCATCCTCGTCAGACTCCCAGCAACTACACGCGTGGCATGCAGACGCCCTTGCGTCAACCTTCCAACTGACATCTGACCTGAATGCTCACGATGGTCACTGGTGGAGCTCTCCGTTACCGACGCGTGTGTCGCAGCCCCAAAACCAGAACTCATACCTGGTCTCCTCTCTCGGCCACAAGTCGCCTTTGGTTCATACAAACCAACACCAGCAGCAACATCACCATGATTTACTCCAAAATGGTCTCATGATTGACTTCGGCTCAACGTTCGACCTTGGCACGAATACAGATGCCTTCTCATCTGCCGCGCCTTTACATTCCACAACCGCGACACACATTCCCACAACCTCTCATCAACAACCCACGTTCTCACACCATCCTTACATACCTACCACACAACCCACTCATCAACAACAATTCATCGCGAAGCCATCGCGCACTCCGTCACTATCTCCCACAAACACGACGACATCACCCAAATCCCGCCCCGGGACAAAGAACACCACTCCACGACGCACTATCCACGTCCAGAAAAACTCCACCTCAACCACCAAGCCCATCAAACTCACCCCCACCAAGGGCAGTGTTGGCAAGGGCTCCTCATCAAACGTGTCATTCGTCAACTTCACCCCATCCGACAGCAAAAAGATCCTCACTGGTGTCGCGCCCAGCGGCAGCTCCAAGACCAAAGCTCGCCGAGAGCAAGAAGCTCGTGAGAAACGCAGGAAACTCAGTGAGGCTGCCCTCCTAGCTGTCAGGAATGCTGGCGGCGATGTTGAGGCTTTAGAAGCCGTGCTATGTTAATTCTTTTACTAATACGTATATTTGTTTCATCTAGCCTAATACTTGTACTGCTACTATTTATATACCTATTTGATTTAGAGGTTGGGCGTTTGTCGTTTGGGCCTTTTTTTGATAGATATATCAATTGCATCTGTTACATTTTCAGCTAAAATGTATGTTACTATCATTACTCAAACATTGAAGTCCTTTGCTCAACTTAGTCAAGTACATGTAACATCAATAAGGCCATGTCAAGAGAAATGCATTCATCTGCGAATGATGCACATGTGGGCGCCTGACTAGGCAATGTATTTGGCACTGTCAAATAGAGAAGTTCATTCTGATCGTCGGTAACTTATTGTACATACAGAGTATATCCTATACCACCCCTTCCTTTCCCTATCAACGCAAATTTCAATGTTTCAATATTATACATATACTGTCAGATGAGAGCTACTTGCCAGTCTTGGTACATACAGGTACAGAGTACGCATCCGTCTGGATGCTGCCCATCACTTGAAGTGACTGGCCGTCTGTCGTCCGGTCCACAGTTTTCGACGACATGTTATCAACATCCAGCGGCTCCCCCGATTTTATTTCATATCTCCAATTTCGTACGGAGTTTTATCTTCGACTTGCGTCTGGCGTCCACGCCTCTGGTTGCCATTTCTCTCCCGGACCTGTCGGGACGTTCGTCGCAAGACCTTTTGTCTTTTTGCTTTGACCAGCTTCTTGCTGAATCTTCTCCTGCCCCTTTATCTGATTCGCCACAACAGGCTGCCCCCGAGATTTCAAATCTGATGTTTCCTCCGGATGTACCGTCGTATCGCTCGTCCGCGTAGCAGGCGTAGGTTGCTGAGTCTTCGGTTTATCCAAAAACGACGGTTTAGCCGCCCATTTCTCATTTGCGATTTGCGCCAGTTTCTTGATTTGAGCTTGTCGGATTAGATCTCGCTGCTGTTCCTCGATGCTGGGGGGTTCGTGGCGGACGTATCGGAGCCATTGGTGCCATTGTGCTGTTTCCATTCATCAGCCAGAAGTTCCTACTCGCCGTTATAGGTAGGAATCTATACGGGTAATTTTCACATCCCCGTAGTGAGTTTTGGGGTTGTATTTGACGATACGGCGGTTTCGGTTGGCGTTGAGCGCATCGCGGAATTCCCAGAACGTATTACCGGACAGATCTTGTCCTGTTGCAGAATGCCATTAGGAACTTTCCGTAATCTAAGAAGGCAAGCACAAACCGACTACCCAAGACCTCCTCCATGGAAGTTTTAGCGCTTTCCACTTGAACCACAGACTATTCACCATGACGCTAGTTGTCAGAGTTCAACGATCTGTTCTGGGTGGATATGGTCACGTCCTCGGACGGTCACTTTCTTGCAGCTTGTTAGAAAGCCATGAACATTCTAGATTTCGGTAATCGTAATAATTCGAATCGTGAAACGCGAAGGTGATGATGATTGACTTTGCTGGTTAGGGACGGCTTGCTCGGCCAGTGGTAACTCCGGATTATTTTGGTAGGCCGGCACGCAACGTCATTAACGGGGCTGACCGATCTCTCTCCACACCTTCCCAAACAACTCTCACCACAACAAACTCACCTCCCTTTCTCCTTTTTCTTCCTTTCCTACGAGCCATAACGGCATATCACCTTATTTTCTGATTCAATCCCTGATATCCAGATAACGGACTATCTCGCGCTGATTAAATCGCCTTTCTACCTCCCTCCCAACCCCCGGGGAACCCCGCTATCATCCCGGCCTGACGCGGAGAATTAGGCTTCTAAATATCGCTCGCCATACACACTGTACATCTCGCATTGGATGCTTACAACCATCTAGACATATAAAATGGCATCAGTGACAAGTCTAGACAAGGACTTGCGCAACATGCGCTTGTCCAAATACACCCCGCAGGCGGCCAACGAAGTACGCGACTGGATCGAGGAGGTTCTCCGTCAGAGACTGCCGTCTGGAGATCTGCTCGATGCCCTTAAAGACGGTGTCGCGTTATGCAAGTATGGCTGACCCCTATCTTTACTGCTCTTAGAACGAGACTAATGGTGCAAAGATTAGTGAACCTTGCTGTTTCGCCCGGCGTGAAATTCAAAGAGTCGGCCATGCCCTTCGTACAGATGGAAAACATCTCTCACTTTCTGCGCGCTTGCCAAATGGCGCCTTTGAGCTTACCTCCTCATGACGTTTTCCTCACCGTTGACCTATACGAACGCAAAGACCCTGCACAAGTTCTGCAGTGTATTGCTGCATTTAGCCGTCGTGCCAATGCTATTCAGCCAAGCAAATTCCCGCGTCCCATCGGTGGAGTCAAGAGCAAAGGTGGATTGATGAGTCCTCAGGGAACAGGACCCAGTTATGGCGTTGGTTCTACTAGGTCTCGTGGAATCAGCAATGTGAGCCAGACGAGCTCGACCACGTTTGACCCAACCAACAGAAACAGCACATCCGGCCCCAGCCCGCACAAGACAGGACAGTCTCCAGCATCGCCACCACCAACTTTGAGTAGTTGGAGTAAGAAGTCAGATGAAGTAACGACTGCACCAGCATGGAATATTCATCAATACGGGTACATGGGTGGAGCAAGTCAAGGAAACCAAGGAGTGGCTTTTGGAGCTAGACGACAGATCACAGCACCTAGCCCTACCGTACCTAGCCTCGCAGAGAAGGAGAAAAGACGTCGCGAAGCTGAACTAGAAGAAGAACGCCAACGGCAAGAGGAAGAGTTGCGTCGACAGCAAGAAGAGCAGCGCGCTCGGGAAGAAGAGGAGCGTCGTTGGGCGGAAGAAACGGCACGTATAAGAGAAAAAGAACGCCAGGAGATTGAGAATGAGAAAAAACGATGGGCTGAGGAGCAGAGGAAGTGGGAGGAAGAGGAACAACGCCGGTTGAGGGAAGAGAAGGATGCTGCGGTGAGACTAGAACAGGAGCGAGCACGCAAACGAGCGTCTAGCGATGCACGTCTGAATGGCCAATTCCTCAGCCAGTACCAGGCGACGCAAAAGACGGGAGAAGAGTCGGCTGAGTCACAGCGCATAAAGCAATTGGAAAGAGAACTCGAATTGGCTCGCGAACGCGAGAGGCAATATGAGCAAGAAAGACAAGACCTCAAGGCGAAAGAAGCAGCACGTAAAGCTCGCTCGCGCGGCCGAAGCCGACCACGTCCTGTACAACCTAGCTACGATTTCACATCCCAGGAAGAAGAGAGGAAACTTCTCCGGTCTGAGTGGAAGCAGCAACAGCAGAATGTTGCTCCTGTCATGGAGCAAGAAGATACTCCGCCTGCTCTACCTTCTCGACCATTGCCAAACCCAGTCGAGGCCGCATCACCACCACCCAGACCCCTTCCCGATCCCTCCAAGTATAGTGGCGGTCGAGACAGCAGAGTCGACCGCTTCCTCGCCTCCAACCCGGCGCCAGTGCAACCGCGACCCGTCGCCCACCGCCCACAAGACTATTCCACAACATCCGAAGTCGACGCCGAAAATGACCGCCGAATCGCCGCACAGGAAAAGACCAAGGCCGGTGGTTGGGCCTCCAAGTCCCTTCTCGAACGCGAAATGGAGCGCGAGCGCGAACGCCAACGAGAATGGGAGGAGAACCAGAAACGCACCGTTGAAGCAGCTAAGCGTGGTGTTGGGGCTGGCACGGGCACTGCCCCTGGTCAAGGTGCATGGGATGTGCATCAATACGGGTACATGGGCGGCGATAGTCAGAATCGCGGCGGTACTGGACTTGGTGTTTCGGGGCCTAGGCGACAGATTATCGGTCCTCGTCCTCCGCCATAAATTTTTTCCCCTTGATATCCTGATTTTGAGTTGCGTTACATATCCTTTTGTTTTGTGTGTATGTGTATGTGTCCTAGATAGTCAATTTGGTACATTTAGCGTTCTGAAACAGTATATTATTCCCACAGCAACTTGTACCCTTAACATGCGTAGCAATCCTAACAAAAATGGTATCTACCAAGTACGTAGTTTTAATCCTCATCCGACAAGTCCACCTGAGGCAAAATCTCCTCGACCAAATAAAGCAACCGATCCGCACTCTCCACCAGCCACGACCATTCATCGCCCTCCATCTTTCGACTCGCTTTATTCCGACGAATCTCTGCTTCGGCCTTTGCGATTCTCCTCTCGTTACCTGTCATGACCGCTTCTCTGAGTATGGGTGTATTGCGAAGCGCGTTGTTTCTAGCCAGAAGAATAATCAATGCTTCGACGAGCATGGAGTATTTGGCATTATCGACTGCGCTAGCTGTGTTGGCTGAGTAGGGCAGGTAATATTCTTGCAGTTTCTGTTGATGCAGATAGACATCCGTTGAAGTGGGTGCTGCGCCTTCGCGCATGCGCAGAATCAGGGTTTCGCATAACGTGCTTTGGGCGTCTGCTGTCATCCAGGGTAGGGTATGTGGTGAGACGAAGGTCTGGAAGATGGAGAGTGGGAGATGTCGGATGTTTTCCACGAATAAGTGGAAGAGAGCGTCGGTGGGCATGAATGTTTTGGGCATGGCTATGGATACTTTGCTTAAGAGGCTTAAGAGACGTTGTCGCAGTTCGAGGGAGTGGAAGCCGCCGTATGCAGCGACGTCTCCTTTGGCGTGAGCTTCGTCTGCTAATTTCCTTGCTTTTTGTTCTTCTTCTTTGGCTGCTTCTTCTTCAACCAGGGTCAAGTCAGCGGCTCTTGTGCCTCGGCGAGCACGTTTAGGCCTAGTCCGCGTGGTTTTGTCCGGTATATCTGAATCATCTTCGTCCTGGAAGAGATAATCGCCATACTCGTCTTCGTCTATATTCACTTCGGTCCTCTTCCTCGAATTCGAGGTCTTAGAGGCTACTTCTTTTCCCTGTTGTTGCTCCTTCAACTCATTTTTGAACACCTCACGGAACTCCGTCAATGCAGTCGCGCTACCATCCGCAAATATGGCGCGTAATATACGACGATTCCGACCATAGCCAGCGGTATCCGTATCAATGAATCTCCATATTAAACTGTCCTTCAAAAGATTTTCCGACTTATCTGTTCCAGCTGCCAGTTTCTCGCGTTGTATCCAATCCATCTCCATAGCCAGACACATATATTCAAGCCATATCTGCCATCGTTCCCATCGTCGCGGGTACAAAACCGAGCAATTAAACGTCCAGCCAACCACGTGCCAGAAATCTTCTGCTCGCGACCATAATGACTTTGACTTTGCAAGGTCCAAGTTCAACGGCGTCTCGTCATCGTCGAATCCGGAGACGGATGTTGTCTGCTCGTCGACCTTCCATTGCCCGCCATGTCTGGAGGACTCGAAATGCGTGAATGTGAATGCGACGTTTAGTTTCGAGGAAATCGGTCCTACCAACTGTAGAGTGAGACGGAGTAGCTGTAGCGCTGCACTGGCTGAGGCTTTCTCCTCTTTGGATTTCGCTTTCGTAGTGGTAGACGGGTGTACGAGGAGAGTCGCTGCGAGCGCTAGGTGTTGGGGTGCTGGGACATATGCCGGTGCGTTCGTAGGGGTTCCGTAGGATAATATATTCAATAGCAGAGTTAGAGCTTGGAAGTCTGCAACACCCAATACAGTCAACTTCTCAGTCCATTAAAAAATGACGCAGTGGACTTACATAGCTTCTCCTCAAAGTAGATGGCACAATGCTGGCGTAGTTCATACGGGAGGGGTTTTGTACCCCGAAATTCAAATTTGGTCTCCTGGACCATGAGGGCTGTGACTGGAAGGAAGGGCTTGGCTGCCAGGTAGTAGTGACATTGTCGTAAGGAGAACTATGATGATAAGTAAGACATCTAGGAGGTGGTTATGTCGTCAAGTCAACTTGTCAGGGAGTGGTAAGAAGTAAGAAGCGCCGAAGTAAAGTTGGCGCGTGGAAAAGAATCGCGAAGGCTTATCGATAAGGGTTCACGTGTCTGAGATCGACCAACTGGTGAGAATAGACTTGGTTCTTTATATTTTATTGTAAATATATTACAATAAATAGTAGTACTACGTATCAGATTCTTATTCAGAATTGCACGATGATCAAGGAACGGTGATTGATTACAGAAAACGAGCTGTTAAATTCTCACATAGAGAAATGACCAGGATTTCCGGATAGCAGCAAGATAGAACATCAAGCAATGCAGTTGTACTTCATGATATGTCACATCAGTACATATGTACTCTGCGAGCTCAGCCTGCCTCAGTTGGCCTCCATGATGACAATTGCTCGCAATTACCTGCCTCGACAATGGATCAGATTGTAGATATGTCGCAGCCAGTCTTCCCCCCATGGATTCCCATCCATCATGCGTGGTGGCCAGGTATCAGTGCTGTTCGCCCTGAATGGCGCAGACCAAACTGATTTCACAACGAATAGCGTCGTAATAATAGCTATTAATAATAACGTAGTTTTGAATCAGCAGACGAAGAAGAGGTCTAAAAAAGAGGAAGGCTTCTACATTGAGAGGCGCTTCCACAAGGATCTCGTTTTCTTTTGGCAAGTAGTTGGTATGGATATGTTAGTTCTTGCTTGATAAAAGTCTTGATTTTCAGTGGTCTTCGTACATCAAGCAGGTTTCCCTGCTGGTGAATTCTCTGAAAGGTCTGTAAGATCCGTTGACATTTTGATTGTTAAAATGTATAGGTCTGTGGTACTGTATTTATGTGGTACAAAAAAAGATTCCCCCAAGAGACGGACAAGAGCACGGCTTAATCGAGGTCATATGACCCTGATAAGTATAATAAGTATGATAGGCTAGTTGTACAGAGGTGCGTGAAGATTATCCCACAGTAGCTTAGGGTTAGCTCCAGGCAACAGTGGGAGGAGCAGGGATGGGATATTTACAGTATCTTGAAAAAAAAAAAAAAATACGGTATTGCTGTCTATCTAGCACTATCTGCCTCCATTGAGCCAGCGTAAGCTTAAAGAGTGATTTTCAGCAATGCTCCTGGATCCAATTCAGACATCCTCAATTACGTTCATGTTAGGAGACGATGGTGGTCATAGAATTTATTGTATTCAATGCCTAAGTACGCTAGTCTTCTGTCTTATATGATCTTTATGACGGTCCATTGGCCTGCATGACTTAGGTTCAATAGAGAAGTCCTGTCTTTTGGCAACACGCCTACAATAGCATAGACTCTTCATGACGGTATATGTTGCATATACCCCTTTCACCAAGTTTAGGGGCACAAAGTGGTATTTGTCTTAAGGCGTGCTGCCAGGGGAATTCGATCAAGAGCCCAATACGCCTTGCGCTCTTTGTTGATCTTGATCATCATCCTCCTCCTCCTCCTCACATTTGTCTGGGAGCCTCAGGGCGCACACAGAGCATAAAGTCAACGCATAAAGCAACGTGACAAAAAAAAGGGGCGAGCCAACCCAGATTCCACCCAGCTCTAGACCCCAATCGAACATTACAGCAATGGTCGGTCCAGCAATTACCGCTCCGAGAGATGCGCTTACATTCATTGCAGACAGTAAAGTCCCCGCCATTTCCGGCGGGCCGAAAGTCGTGAGCAAACTCTTAGCTAGAGTGGTAAAGCCGTTTCCAAGAGCAAAGATGATCAAGGACAGAATGGCGAGGGAGGATATCTCGGAGACACTCAGAAGCAGAGTACCAGCAGTAAGCAATGCGGCGCTGACGCGAATAAGCAAGAGATCTGTCCGGGCACTTGAAAGTCCGAACTTCCCCATAATGGTCTTGCTGGCAAGTGGAATGAGAACCAAGAGAACGACAAGAGTGATGGAAGGCCGTATTGTTAGGATGGCGCTTGCCTATGGAAATATCAGCTTTGAGCCTTGAATTTGAAGCAGCTCAGACCGGGGCCAGACTTACAAATGGATAACTCCAACCAAAGCGCTTGTGAGCGTATTGCAGTTCGAATATGGCGGCTACGGCGCCGACTGTAACTGCAAAGAAACCAAATATGAGGAGTCCAACATTTTTTGTGGCGATCAGGGCAGCGAGAGATTCTCGAAACACTGTCAACATTGCCATGATCTGATCTACTAAGCTTCTGAGTTTTGAGGAGGGCGGTGTATCCTGTATGGCGCGGTGTATCAAGTGCATCTCCAGATCGTGGCCTCTTTGCTAGAGTCTCTGGCAGAAGCACGAGGGTCGCCGATGCGCCTACCAGGAATGTCGCAAATCCCAGAAGAATCGGAATCCACGAGTTGTTCAGCATGAGGACGGCGCCAAGGAGGGGTGCGAAAAGTTCGCAGGCGGTCCCCAGCGATGCAACTCTCGCAAAAACAGTTGTTCTTACTGTAGTCAGTCTCTTGCTCTAGGGGCACTTCGGTAGGGAGCATACCGATCCTGCCCCGTGTAGACATCTGCCAATGCCGCCAAAACCACTGTTGCAGCGACAGCCTCACCACCCCCAATGATCCTGAAGAGAGGCGCTAGCCAGATAGCCCTTGGGGGGAAATGATTTGGTTGCCACACTTGCTTTGTCAATTTGATGCTGACAAGATGGTTATGACAAGGATATCACTCACTAACGAGTAGTTTGAAAGCGTCGCATAAGACAATTCCCACGACAGAGAAGAGTAGAACCTTTCTACGACCGATCCGATCCGCTATAGTACTGTCTCAGCAGGAAGGGATAGAATGGACGAAGATACACGCTTTCACATACCCAGAGCTCCATAGGGAAATACAAGGAGAAGACCTAATTAGTACAAAGGTCAGTGGCGGGCATTTCACAACAGCAAGCAATGCTCAAGGTCTATAAGATAGACCGATGCTTACCCGGTAGCTGTGAAATCGTCATATACACCTGACTGAGCAGACCCAGCTCTCTCTGTATAGCGTCCACAGTACAGTCGCGGAAAGCCTCGTCGTTACCGAGCCGGTCGTAATAAGTTTTGCAGATGATCTCTTCTCGAATGCTAACCTCTGGTGCAAGGCATACGTGCATATTAAAGTAAAAAACGCACACAAATAATATGACGACAAGTTGGGTTCTCAGTCGCAGCTTGTCTTTTGCAGTAACAGCCTCGATTGTCAACGGGATCAGGCCGTCGTTGCTGAGCAATCGTGTGTGCTCGTCAACCTGAATGGTCGTTGGTGAAGGCATCTCTATGTCGATATGTTCTGAAGCAGAGGGTAAAGCAGGAAGCAGAAGCGAGCTGAATTTACATGCTGACTTAGAGGGGTACCGGTATTTAGCAACTCTGCCTTATCAATCGACCAAGGTTGCTAAGTAGCGCATCTTTTAGCTCAATCACAACCTCATTGGAAATTGCAACAAAACCAACTCGGATAATACAGTTGTCAGTTGATACTAAGCAGCAGGGACTGGTACTAACAGAGGAAGGCCTCGGGTTAAAGCAGCTAACACCACTGTAGCCTTTATTTACCTGGCTATAACGAACAGAAGAAGGCCTTCTAACGTCCGAATCTGATATCTAGGGACTTTGATTCATATAGCAAGCGCTCTGATATAACAATTGGTCTGGTCAATATCGATTCGGAGCACTCTCCAGATTCATATGAATCATATCTAACCTGATATCAATATATGGATAAGGGGTCCTGTTTGTTATATCCAGGGTCTACTATTTCCTTTTCAGTACAATTGCTCAGTTCAACTTCTGAAACCTCCCCTCTTCCCACTTCAACAACTCCTTCGGCGGGCCAGTCTTGAAAATCTCACCCTTCTCCATAACAACCATCGTACCGAATCCCATAACCACCTCGAGCCGATGACCCACCACCACAGTGGTATAGCCCACGAACTCTGCGCGGATAATCGCCTGCATAGCGCGATCTGGTCTTGATCTACACTCGAACCCACTTCGTCTAGTAACAAGATCCTGCTCGGCGCAACGCCCTCCCCGAACTCGATGATTCGTTCTCATTCCCGGATGCTTGCACGCAGAACAGTGTGAGCGAGGGAGAAGAGTCGTTTCTGCCCTGCGGACAGCGGATCAGAGGCTAGACCGGCTGCGAGTCCGCCGCGATCCGCGACGACGGGGCAAAGGCCGACGGTTTCGAGGACTGCGCAGTTGAGGGTAGGGGGTGGAGAAGTTTGAGGAGGAGAAGAACCGTGGAGGATTCCAAGGTTTGCCGCTGGTGAGGAGGTTAGCGAGTGTCTGCTGTTTGAGATGGAGAAATAGGTACTTGCCTTCCACTACTGCCGCATATCGCAACTTTCTCGCCAGGCACTATAGAGAGAGTCATGTTCCTTATTGCGAGGTGTCCGGAGCTTGCGCTACTACATCTCATCAGCATGATATCTACTACTATACGACCCGTCTGCCTTCATCAGTCTCTTCCCTAAGTATATTAAGTGACAGTATACTCAAGTATAATTTGTGAGTATACATTTCAAAATGCCGTCGTTTGATCCCTAAGAGAATCAATATACGGTTGAATGAGAAGTGAGTGTCATTATTCATATTCGATACTCCATATATTGACAGCCTTTTTATTATAGCCTGGCCGGAACGAACAATCATTGAAGTTCCATTCAACGAAACGATTTCTGGAAGAGCGTCCCCGAAGTAAAATACGAAGTCAACTCTTCAGTGATCAGTTTTGCCAGAATATGATTGGTGCAAGCTACAGCCTTTAAAGCAGTGGAAGGCCACGTTGCGGGCATCAGACAGTCAAATACCAAGTTTTTTTATTTGTGATCTTTTCTCAACATATTTCTATCTATGATAATCCGCTTACCGCGCGGCCAAAACGCTATGCTCATTTATAGCAGACAAGGAGTGACTTCTGTTGATTTAGATAGACGACCAGTGAGATCAATATTAAAGGAGCGTTATCCCTGAGACTGTTGCAAAAGGAGAGTAATAATGTCACAAGAAAGGAAGCTAAGAATCATCCGGGATCTCTGAAAAAAGACCTATCCGCATACGGTGAGACTGTAGGAGTTAGCATTTCGAGTATAGAGGCGGGAAATGGGCACACTCACAATGGGTAATTTAGGAATAACGACGCCTAATGTAGCCAAAAAATTGATAAGAAAAGAGGTCAGGTCGTAGTGGGTGTAATGAGTGCTGAGGAGGAATAGGATAATAGGCACGCTAAGCAGGAACTTTTTCGCAGGGGTATATTGGTCTCCGTTGTCGATTTGCTCCCACATATTGAGGTTGTCGTAAGCGCCGGCGTTGAACTCAAAGGGAATTCCTCGCACCCAGTGGAACATGATGAATGTGACAAACATATAGGTGATGTTGGTGAGCGTCCACGATGTCTCTTGAGACACTCCGGGGATGATATCATAGAAGATCTTGAGCGCAGCAATCAACACGAAATGGATCGTCCAGGCACCTATCTCACTCTATTAGTATCTTTATCATTTTAAGCAGTCTGATCATATCACTCACCCTTTGCATTGACCCAATTGGCATTCAAATTAGGCAGTGCCGCTTGATCGCTCATCTGTTCATTCGACTCGATGGGTTCCTGATAGATGATGCTGCTCGACCTCCTCCGCCTTCCACCTTTCGACTGGCTCATCTTTCTATCTGGGGATGACCGACCGGAACCTCCGTCGACGTCCGGCGGGAAGGAGATAGTCCGGGGGATAAGTAGGGACGACAGTTTGGCGGTATTGGAGAGGTGATTGTCAACGAGTGGGCGGGTTCCGAGGGTAATAAAGACGCAAACAGGTAGCTGAGAATCAGCCGCTGCTAGAAGCTATATAGGATGGACGATATGCAGGCAGCGGGGTTCCAATGTAGGGCGAGATGGTTCGAATGTCTGCCGCCGGTGAAGAGCCCGAGGTATGAAGAGAACAAGGAGAGGGACCAGTCAGGTCGCGTGCAGAGAGGAATGAATAGACGGAAGGAAAGAGACCGATAAGTCCGAGGCCAGAGTGGTGTTAGACGACGTATGTAGTTGAATTAGTTAATAGTTTGAATTCAGACCAGGCAACAAGAAAAGAGAGGTCTGTCTGGGGCGATTGCGTGGTTCGAGCTGAGAGGATTGGCTGTCCTGTCGAGAGAGAGGGTCAGTCAGTCAGGCCAGACCAACAAAACAGCTGCTAAAACTTCATCCCCCGATCGGACTAGCGCGGCCGCTGTTTGCCTGGTTTGTCTGCTCTTCCCGATCTGGTTAGCGCCCTGCTCAGAGACGAACAGGAGAATCTTCGTCTTCAACCTCGTTGGACACCACATACAGGCTTCCAGATCTCGCTTCAACCCTATTCATCCTCGAAATGAAGCGAACGTTGTACATGTCTAATTAGCAGGAGCACAGTAGTCGTAGCTCTTCTGCTGTGAGACTCTATTGCGTGCCAAGCGTTGCCTGTATGTGATTGGCTGGAGCTTGTGCCTTATCCAGTCATTTTCTGAAGTCCGATCTCAAAAAAATTGACTACAACAACCGATAACGACAGGCAGCGCCCAACGATTACAATAAAAAGAAAAGGCTCAATTTGCGCAGGTCGATATCCCAGTATGCTGCGCGGTCCATTTGTCTACCACGATATCCCCGCTTGAGTCCGGCGTGAGGTTTCCGAACTCCATTCATTCTCCAAATGTTCACCTTTGCGCGCACAGCATAGGTACTCATGATGGCCAGCATGTCTGACGATGAGGGCGACTCGCGCACTGCTTCAGTCGGTCAAGCACGATCACAATCGAATCCTAGCCCCTCTACCTCCGGAAAGAAAAAGTCGCGAAAGTCCAAAAAATCGGCAAAGAAGGAATTGCAAGACTTTGTGCCTCAAGGCGCCAAATTCAGTACGACTCCGCTAGAAGTTGATCCAGAGAATTCTACCTCATCATCTGGATCTGACTTCTCAAATAGCGACAGTGAGCCCGAGCAGAATACGACTAAGCGACGAAAGACAAATGCGCCTGCGGTGAATTGGAATCAAGCAAGCCGCAGCGCCATTCGCACTACCCTTGGCGCGAATCCCGCGGCTGCAGCTGTCAAGAATCAACAAGCCAAGTCAGCTTTTGATGCAGTGAACGACAAGTTCTTTCGGAGCCGCAGCGCATCTATATCGGGAGAAGAGGCACCCAGCAAGGACGATGTTGGCACAACGGGAACCAGCCCCAAGGCCGACCAAGAACAGAAAACTTACTTCGTCGATGATTCCGATGCTTCAGACTCAGGAGAAATTTCCGAAGGAGACGATTCTATGATGTTAAACATTAGACGACAAAGCAACGACCACGGCTTGGACGGTGCTCAAGATGATGTAGTTGATCTCTCCGCGCCTCCATTCATTGTCGATACCACTCCAAATCTTCGTTCTGCTCAACCCGGCCAGCCAGACCCACGAGAGACTGGCAGTGTTCTATCAGAGCACTCAATCACACAACTCCCGTCGCAGTCGAAAGCCGAGGCATTCGCCGAGTTTGCAGCAATTTATACGACATCTCCAGCTATCCTCGCAGATCTGAAAGTAAAAGATCTCGAGATACAAGCTCGATTCTTCTTTTATAACTCTAATATCAATGAGCTCGATTTGACGAGACCTATATCGTGTACAGAGTGCTTACAGGAAGGGCATCTTTCTGCTGTCTGTCCCACCAAGGAGGTTTGTCATTCTTACATCTAATTTTGTGAATCCCAGCTAATTTTTCTCTAGTGTGAAAACTGCGGCGCTTGGAATCTACACGAGGATCGGCTGTGTCCCTCTGTAAGACGATGTCAACGTTGTCGCGAAGCTGGTCACGATTCGCACGACTGTCCGTCTAGTTTGAAAGCGTCAGCTGCCGAAACCCCTTGTGATTATTGCGGCTCTGATACTCACACCGAATTCGACTGCGATAAATTATGGAAGTTTCCCAGACTACAGCCTCTGGATGGCCCCATCAAAGTCTCAATATCATGCAGTTATTGCACCAATAAAAACCATTTATTCGGCGATTGCCCTCTCAAAAAGGTGCCATCGACGTCGAGTACATTCTCATTAAAAGATTACACACCATCCGAGATCACCAATCTCAATTCCGTGATCGGCCCCAAGAAGGCAGACGACCCAGGCATGAGCATCCGTGGCCGCGCCGCACATCCACAAAACACAACACCAACAGACGACGAAGATACGCTCGTCCTCCATGGCAAAAGATCCCAGCCAAACCCTCGCGGCGGTCGAGGCAAGATTACTTTCAGAGGAGCTCTCGGCCAGAATAGGGGTCTACATGGAGAACAACAGCTTCCTCCGCCACCACCAGGCCTCCCTCCTTTACCTCGTGAACCACCGCCTCCATTCCAATCTAGAGATTACCGGGATCGAGATGATGACTTTAATAGACAACGAAGGCGATCTCGTTCCCCGCCGTCTAGTTATAGACCGTCGCCCGGAAGTTTTTCGAGAGGGAAACCAAGTCTTCCCCCTCCTCCGCCTCGAGGACGCGGTGGTGGTAGAGGCCGCGGTCGTGGTAGGGGAAGTGACCAGTACCGTCCTAGCCGGCGGTAAACCTGCACAACGTTGTATAATCTTTACTTTCAAAGAGGTCTATTTTTGCATACTGCATTCATGGCGTCGTGGGAAGGAAATCATGAGTTGATTATACTGTATATGATCTCTATCTGTAGTTGTAACATGTTGGAACTCTTGATTTCTACGTGCTGCTGGAAACAGCACAGTTATCGCCCACGAACCCATTCTCTAGGATATCTATGAGTTCATCGAGTCTCGAAATACAAATATCGGTGTGCGTATGCTCCTTTAAATGCGTATTGCGCTCGTTTACGAGGAGTACAGTAGCTGCACCGGCTGTATGTCCGGCTGTCATATCGTCAATGCTATCTCCGACCTGTAAGTGTCAGCCAATATTCTTACGACAATGTTGATAATGTAATATCATACCATAATCATACTATCTGCACGATTACTCAAGCCCCACTGCTCTGCGATATGCAGAAGCCCAGAGGGCTCCGGTTTGGGCAGAAGATCAGGCGTATCGCGCGTCACAATCGGCTCAAAGATGTGATTCGGAAGATGGTTTTTCAAGAGATGCGTTACAGGTGCTCTATACCCCTAGTCAGATATACGTATCAGTTAATTGCAAGGCATATGGATTAAACTTACTCAAAGTTCCTCGTGCATAAAGCGCGACGAATCCCCTTCTTCTCAAGATAGTCCATCAAAGTAACAAGGCCAGGCTGAGGCTGCTGTGCAAGCATTGCCTCGCGCTCGATTTCCTGCACTTTTGCGACTGCTTCGGTGCGGGCTTGTTCCGTGGGGAGATTGCGGATGTGTTCTAGGATATCTGTTTTTTTGTCGATTCCTAGAGCTGATCTATCCGTACAGCAGCTCGTTTAGTTAATGGCTCTTTTTATGTGGAATGATTCATACCGCATTTGTGGGAACATGTAATGTTGCGGAAGGCTTACAAGGGTGTTAGCATCTTGACAGTTTAGTGAAGAATATGGATTACCAGTTGATATACGTACCATAATGTTCCATCGACGTCAAAAACAATGCCTTTAAGTTTGGGCGCATCACTCGCATCTGAATCTTGCTTCAACGGAGCGAACCTGCGGGGTCGCGCATGTGCCGTCTGGATGGATGCCATGCTTCTTTGAAAGCGCAAGTATCGTAGCGACGGTTGATTAAGCTGTACGCGTGGAAGTGGTAGTACCATCTATGAAGTTCTTTAGTTAAGGTGAACGACAAGGAGCATGCCGAGGTCTTGAAGATGATCTCGATCGATGAGAAGATTATCGGGAATTCCCCCACCTTTCCTTTTTTGGTAATTAGCTTGATGGTCTATGTGCGATATCTATCGAGAGGTAGTGATGGCCCATAGAAAAGAGAATCCCAATAAATGCTGGAGTAGCGAGGCTGACTTGGTAAGTTTAGGGTGAATTAGGTAGGGCCATTCCTTCCTCTTGATGCTCTTTCCTTCGGTGCATCCGCAGGTTAAAAGTCAACATCCGGCCTCTCAACCCCTGAATCTCCATACACAACAGATATAGCAAATAGTACTGTATCAGTTTCTGTCTATATTCAGTTTGCCATATGTTAGCTCGTTGAATCATCATGGAAGCCCGAGCGCTAGGAGGCTTTCTCGACGAGAACAACCACACCCTCTCTCTGTACGGCAAATCCTCCAAGCTCTTCCATCTCATATTCTGGACCGTATATCTACTCTTCTTACGGACTCTGAACCTTTTACCTCGCTGCATCGACCTCTCACCAGCATGGTTCCAATCACACATCATCAGAGTCGAATCCCGCATCATCAACATCGCCATCTCAATCATCCAGATAATCTCCGGCAGAGACATATCCTACTCCTCCTTCTCCAGACGCAACTACCGATCCAGTCGTCAACGGGACGGTAGTTATGAAGGAAGTATCATATCCACAGGACCAGCCGATAACCTCATGGCACCGGGCGATAGCTCCCTCGAAATGAACTACATTCCTCCACCAATGTTCGCCCATCAACCGGATGTAGCATACCTCCGCCCCCAGGCGCCTCGACCTCCATATCTTCGTCGCAACTATGAGAATGCTAGACGATCGTCTTCATTGATATCGCCCTTACCAATTCAAACCATTCACGCCAATGGCCGTCGTCGAAACAACAACAACGACGACGACGACGTCTTCCAGATGCAGTCACGCAGCCTCGATGGAGCCGTATCGCCAACCTCATTCGCAGAGCCGATTCCGCGAATGCCCATACCGCCTGTACCGGCGTTTATTGCTCGTATGCCGTTCGTATCTGTCAGTGACTCTATCTATTCGTCGTCATGCTCTACGCAACTCCCGGCTGCATCCTCTGAGGTTCAGACATATATCGACCTCCTACCCCGACACTCATTTGAGGATTCCGGTGGATCTCGTCAGGTGAATGCTTCTGCTGGGAACAATGCTGGAAGTACGTCGAATGTTCCCGCCCGTTTTCGTCAAGATACGCAATACGGTACTCTCGCGGCGGTGGCACAGCATTATGCGAGGATGAATTATAGGAGGAGCAGGAATGCGAGATCGTCTTCTGCGCCGGTATCCCAGAATACCGCAAAGGAGTCAAGGCTATGAACCATGGGGAGGAGGGAGTAGGAGGGCTGTTGACTTTACGGTTCTGATTGATGTTGGATCGAGTTTCTTGTTGCTTTGATTGTATAATACCTGTAGTGCTATTGTATACATATCTGTCAGTAGCCATAACTCTGTCATCCCGGCCAGGGGCTTGCCCTTGTGCTTAGACGTCATTTGATTCAACACAATAATCGACTTGGCTGAGCCGAAATATTTCCACAAATCCAGTCAAACGTGACTTTTTCCAAAACTACCTATTTCATGATACTGCTGTGGCTAACTATCCATGCCATCATCATGGAGGACAAATACCTAACGTAATTTCGAGACGGAGAGATGCAAGAGAAAAAAGAGGATGAGATCTACGCATGCCTTTTAAAGGGTTTAACAACAGTCCACATAATGCCAGTGTTATGGTTAGGGTTAGGGTTGTAAAAATTGAATGACGAGAGTGGGACTCGAACCCACGCCTCTTTCGAGAGATGCTTGCTTACATATATGCTGGTACGGATATCATGTAGATTATTTAAAGAGAGTGTGCCCTCTGTAAGATAAATCTTGAGGCATCCGCTGAGGAAATATGTTAGCAATTTTGGTTCAGCAGATAATGCCGGAACAGTGCTTACCCATAACCACTCGGCCATCTCGCCATGTTGTTGTAAAGTCATGTGAGTTTTTCGGCGGGCGAGGAGAAATGGTCAGTTGGTAAATAACCCTAACTCTAATCTGAGGTAACACTTGAAAGTGAACAATCTCATTATGTACCTTTGGGCGATTCTCCTATGTGTGCGCCGGTGCGAAGGATACCTACGCGTACAAGGCTTTATCTGGGGCTTTCCAAGGTTGTGTATCATGGCTGCCTGATGAGAAACATTGATTTGATGTTTGTGTTTCATGTGTACAGGACTGGGTGCGTATGTATATATATTCCAGTGTAAACATGCACACTGGAACTTCCAGGTGTCATCCAGCTCAACTGTCAACTGCAGGTGGTATGTTTGATATATCACGGGGCATTGATCAATACCAGATATGCATGGGCTTCAATGTTCCAATGTTGCTTTCCTACCGAGCAATGATAACATTTTTGCATGGAGTGGACAAAGATAGAAGAAGAAAGCCCTTTGCATTCAAAGTTGATTGATGATCATCCCTCGCCCCTCGCAGACAGTACAGTCAAGATTCTAAAATCGTACCCCGTTGATGAAGAAAAGCTGGATACAGGCCTATGATACGGGGAAAAATAAGAAGTAAAACAAGATGTCCTCCTTATTGATATCATGTACGCAAAGAGAAAAAATACATTCAATGAAAAGAGAATAGTAAAAGCAAAAAAAACCGAGGGACATAGATTTTTTCATGAGACACGTTATGAGTTTCGTTATTGACATGTTCGAGAAAAATAGGAATAATTGACATGAAAAAGGGAAATGGATTAAGCGGAGAGAAGGGAAAACTCCATGCTTGCTTGATGCAGAGACATTATTGTGTTCGTCCATCGTGCCTTCGTAGTACTCCGTAAGTAGCTGGGGTGGAGAAGAAAGGACAAAATCAAGGCTTCGCTCTTTTGTTTTGCTCGCAAATTGCAATAAATGATAAACCCGAAAGTGAGAAAAGGAGAGAGAACAAGAACATTGTCCGTCCTTCCTCGAATGTTTCTTTTTAGCTCGACCAGGTATTAGGATCAATACTCCTCATCATCGTAGTCGATCCTGTTAGGGCTTCCGCGATACTGAGTGCGCTTGATGTGACTAGGACTGAACTGTCCAGAACTGGTAATCGGCCTAGGCCCAGTAGGCTTGCGAGTCGGTGGGGCATTGACTGGGGAAGCGCTACCACGGCTGTTTCGGGCAGAGAATCGATCGGTATGCGGAGAACCGGCATCTTCCTTGACCTTAGGCGGTCGCTGAGGTACCAATGGTCCGGCATCTTTGACCTTTGGTGGACGAGGAGGGCCTCTAGAGGAGCTCACTTCGGAGTAGCCTGCATCCGAGATTGGTGTCAAGCGAGCGTTACCGCTGCTCATTCTGTTCGCATTGGTGTAGTGAGGTAGGCTTGATTGCGATCCCCATCTCTCAGAAGTAGGGGAGGTCGGTGCATATACCTGTGCTTGAGATTCGAGATGAGTTTGGTACCGATCAGTTGGGCCTTTCTGTGGCTGCGGGTGTTGCAGATTGAGGCTGTCACGGTGTGCTTTGTATTTCGGACCTTCAGAGACTTGTGAAGGAACAAGTGGAGAAGGAGGCCGATGGTCCTGCTGTTCTTCATCCAAGGTGAAAGTAGAACGAAGACGATCATCGCCATGCGGATCGTAAAAGTCGCCAGTAGCGTAATGGTCTTTGTTAGCTAGATCCGAACCGGATCGCGACATTTCCGACGATGGACGTTCCTTTCGAGCAGTCTGCACGCTGTTGCGGACATTGTCACCAGCCGAGGAGGCAGTCGTCTTGGACCATCGTGAGATCTTGAAAAAGGAAGAGCTGTTGGATTTATGTTTGCGTGCTTTCTCATCCGACTTTCTCGGAGTGGTCTCCTGACTACCTGAACCAGTAGGCACTGGCTTGCGAGGTGGTGTACCGAGATGTGCAGGAACACCCCGGTCTTCAGGAACACGCTCGTCATATGGGACTTCTCTTTCCAAGAGCGGCTGCTCATATGCATCAACTTCTTCATCTCCTTCAAGTACAGTGCTGATACGATTCTCCGATGCTCGGCGTGTGTTCATTGGTCGCGCATCGGCTAGAGGTCGGGAAGAATTAGAAGTGTAACCAGATTGTCCGTCAGGAGATCCAGTACCTGCTAAACCTTCAGGCTCGTAGCCGTCTGGATAAGCCCCAGCATGGATGTTGGAATTGAGACTGGCAGCATTCGTTGCTGGCGCTGTTCCAACACTTCCCTGAGCAGTGCGGAGAGCTTCCACTTCGTCGAGAAGTTGTTCAAGCATGTCTTCAATCTTCGTCAAATCGTTGGAAGACTTCAAGCTCAGGCTCTTCATAGCCCTTCTAAATACATTTCGTCGTTTTGCTTGTACCTCCTCGCCGTAATCCGCCGCAGCTAGTTGACGGTTGGATCGTGAGGCAGGAAGTGGACGTGGACCACCAATAGCTCGAGTCTGTTCGTGTTGTTTCTCGTTGGCTTGCAAGATCATTTCATCTTGCTCGGCGATAAATTTCTTCATCTCCAAGAACGAGCTTCGCATCTCAGCTGCACTACGCACAAGGGTGACCAGCATTTCAGTGTCTCTAGCATTGCGTTGAGCATCTCTGACGGTGAGCTATAATGATGTCAGCAAACGAATGTAGATTATGTAGAATTGGCTTCACTTACGTGGTTCATCAACGCAATAATGTCCTTGGATTCAATGCTGTCGACACCCCGACCTGTAGCGCTGTCGTAAATAGGAGAAGCAATACCGTGGGAATAACCGCTGAAGTGCCGTTGGTGACCAGAGCCAACAAAGGGATCCTCTTCGAGGTCTCGGTTGTCGAAGAGAAGAGGGGGGTTGGCATGATCGAGTGTGCTGAACTTGTTGCGCGGTTCTGGCGTCCCATTGCTTGGAGACATGGGATTTGCAGCCGAGATATAACCCTCGTCTTTGGCGCCTGGTGGAGTTGAGTACATACGAGCACCCATATATCCCGGATCGTATGTTTGATCGTAGCCAATTCCACGCTCTGCGGTTGACAAACCTAGCCCTGCCCCTAAGACTCCACCAATGGCTGCGGCTGCAGCTGGGTTAAGATCATGTTGGGGTGAAGATTGGAGATCTCTGGCCTGTGGCGGGGTGGGGTTGTACGGCCAGTGATCCCTGCTACCATGAGGAACACTGCCAATAGGGCCCTGGATGATCGAAGGGTTGGTGTTGATCTCCGATTCCTCTTCCTCGTATTGTGCATCATCCGGGTGCATATCCTCGTGGTTGTCTATGATAGTGGTATCGAGAGGATATCTTTCTTCATGTCCATCAAGATCTTCGTCTGACTGAGTGACGCTTTGAGGAGGTGATGCTGCACCAAGACGCTTCGTGAATGATTTTTCGTCGTGGTTGTTGAGATCGTATTCATGCTTCAGAGGACTTCCCCGACGAGAGTCAGCTTGAATCTGTTCATGGACTTCCTCGACAGGACTTCCATTGACAGAACGATTTAGAGAATCTGCTTGCGA
Source organism: Talaromyces sp. PL2406 (assembly GCA_023626215.1). Lineage (NCBI taxonomy): Eukaryota > Fungi > Ascomycota > Eurotiomycetes > Eurotiales > Trichocomaceae > Talaromyces > Talaromyces sp. PL2406. Next base: position 1,367,494 of record JAMAGL010000004.1, on the reverse strand, counting down.
GCGGGCTTGGGAAAGACCGGATCTCGTGTCCATCACCGAAGGTTCCAATAGAGAGGCCACTGCAGATTCCACGGCGACAGGAGTCACAAACTTTGGGTTGGCAGCGGCTCCTTCGTTGAGCTCCCTTGGAGAATCATCGTATTCACCATAGGCATCATCTTCAATCGTGTTGTGGTTAGTGTCACCCTTGTAGTCCTCGTCGTGGAACTCATCATGCTGACCCGAATAGGAGGCAGTCTCGTTCCAGTCTGCTCCGGCCTCGCCCTCGATATTCCTGTCCGTTTCGTAGCCAAGTTCCGTGGCGCCTTCATCATGCTGCTTCAAGATCTCGCTGCGACTCTCAAAGCTGATACCCTCAGGGCGTGTTGATCTGGCCAACTCCGTACTAGGCGCAGAAGACAGGGATTGGATGGAATATCGTCGGTCTTCAGCCTCCTTGTCATTGAGAACTTCTTGTTGAGTTTCGTGCAAGTCATGATCACTAGCAACGCTCTGAATGGGGCTCAGGGCACGTGGATGGTGTATGTTATCCGCTGGAGCGAGCATGTCGTGATCTGGGTGATGTCCGAGCAAGTTTCCTGCTGCAGCGGCCGCTATAGCACCGCTAGCGCCTTCGAGAAAAACATCACCGTCGACGGAATCGGCTTTCTCGTCAAAATCGTGATCGTTGTGGTCGCTTTGCCTAGAAGCCAGTTCCCGATGACTGCCAAGTGGCGTCCCAGGACTAGGGGATTCCAAGCCACGTGGAGAGCCTCGAATGACCTCTTTGATCTGGCGGGGTGTTGGAGTCTCCGTGTCAACGGTATCAGCAGTCCTTTGAGAGAGCAGGGAGTCCCGAGTAAGTTCGGTGTCGATGTCACTGCGAAATGGCATTGGTGGGACATTGTGCTTCTGGAAAACAAGTTCTGTGTCGGAATCATGGATACTTCCAGATCCGCTCCGACTCTTAGACTTGCGTTTCCTTGACTTTTTACCCAAACTGGACTTTGAATCATGATGCTTAAGAGCGGCAGCTGTAAGTGCACTACCAACAATGCCTGCGGCTGCGGCATCCCTGAGACCTTTGCTCCTCTGGCGTCGTAACTTTTCCTCCTCGGTAAATTCGCGTTGGTTTCCAGGAAGTGAACCCTTACGAATACGAAGGGTTTCTTCGGGGGATGCGGATCCTGTTTCTCTCTCTGTCTCTTTCTCACGGCGTCGCTCTTTGTAACGCCTTCGGCGCTCTTCGGGTGTGGCCACCTCTTCTTTTTCAGGGGTTGCTGCTTTTTCGGTACTTGCCACAAACAGGGAACTTTTGCTGACATCGGGCGCGCTCGAATGCTTTGAAAGGCGTCTCTTGGGTACATCCTTCGAGCTGACACCGCTCCCAGATTCAACCGTATCACGCTCGAACTTCAGCTTGTTGTCGCTAACTTTCTGATCCTTCTTTAGTTCTTTGAGTTCGGGCAAGATTAGACGTCGAATGGCGTCTTCGACGGTCTCGAGGAATTTGGTATTGTTCAAGGATGACTTGGATGTGTTGGAGCGGAAAGATATGGCGTCGCCGGACTTGTGGCGGGATGAGACATTGGAACCACTGAGCAGGCTAGACTCAATACTAGGCTGCTCTTCCTCATCGTACTTGTGGGAGCGTTTTTTCAAGGGCTTTGATTCGGCTGCAAGAAGCTCTTTGCTGCGACCCCCGTCGCCTGCATTCAACTTCTGTGCCACCCTGTAAGCAATCCGCTCGCGGCTCAGACTTCGGCTTCTTCGTCTGGAGGGTGCCTTGAGAAGGTCGGCGTCGGAAGTGTCGCGGGCTTTGTCTAGGCTTTGGCTTCGCTTGCGGCGTGGCACACCAGAAACCATAGAGCCATCAAGCATGCTGTCCGCTGGCATTGATGATATTTCGGAGGTCGGCTGGATATAGCGCTCATTGGATAGATCGCTTCCATTTCCGCGGTCTAGAAATTCAATCTCAAGCGGTCGGCTATCTTGTTCGTCGTCAGTGACGCTTTGATCGTCATTCCCTTCAGTAATAGTTTTCTTCTTCGATGGAGTGCTGACAGAGATGCGTCTAGTGTAGTGTGGTCGTTTGCTGCTGCTGCCCTCACGTATCTGAATGGTGTCACCATGCTCTCGATTCTTCCTGCCCGACGGAATTACCTTGACTCTGACGCTCGGTCTTGAGTGGAGCCTCGAGCCAGTTTTCTCACGCTCAAAGTATTCGATGAGAAGTGAGGTTTGCGACTGGTGGGATGTTCGTGATAACTTTGACGAGTCATCGTCGTCTTTTTTGCTTGATCGTCGTCGAGTAGAAATAGTGATGGGGCTGCCATCGTCTGGTAAAGAGTAAGACGATTTGTCGGTTCGTCGGGAAACGTCGGTAGCCATGTCGGTGGTTGTGAGGCTGCTCCCCGTAGTATCGATTCTACTATCGACTATGGATTCGGTTGGTGCGGGTAATAAAGGACGACGGGAGTTTACGCCCATGATGTTGCTGGATTCAGCGAGAGGAGTGCATAATCGGTTATTGTCTGGTAGGAGAGATATGTCGTTGTCCTATCCTAACAATTGGCCGGCACTGATCTAGCTATGTCGGGGACAGCTCAGGCGGAGATCGATCCAATGTAAACAGATGTTTGCGTGGGGTTATTGCAAATGTGAACCCAGCACGAAAGGTAGAACTAAATTGAAGAAAATGAATTATCGTCCGCAAATCGCCATGAGCCGGAAAGCGTTTGATCCAAACAGCTGATGAGAGGTCAAACGTTCGCAAAGGCGTCGTTCAGTCAGTCGGTGAGCCCACTACTGATACCCTCGATAATGATAAGCTCTCAGCAAGGGAAGAGAGGTGAAAGACTGAGATGCAACTTCGGAGTTGCTAAGAATGGAGGTAATAAAGATGTTGAGGATACATTCGCTGTAAAGACAATTCGACAAAAGCAAGGAAGAGCAAGGAGGAGAAAAAAGAAATTGGTGGTGAGAGCAGCGGCGACAAAACAACACAGCGAGGGAAGGAAGAGGCTGGGGACTAAGCATGAGATCGCTGGGCGACGGACGGCTGGGCCGAACCTTCCCACCACTCACCAAGCGGAGTACCACCAGCAAAGCACAACACAGCAACGTACGTTTGACGAGGAGAGTGGCTGGTGCTGCCAGACGCCAAAGACAGAAACCTTGTTTCTTTCTTTCTTCTACAATTCCGTCCGGACAATTACCCAGTCAAGTTGTACACGGTATCCGAGCCTTATTGAGTGAAGCCTCTTGCTACGTTCGAGTGACACAGCAACATCGCATGGAACCCGAGAGCTAGTCAATGTATCATGCAGACCAGCGCCCACTAAGGGACATGGCCTCGCATGGCTGTTGGAGTGTGACCCTGACCTACGGAGTCGACGATAGTACATTCGATAGTTAATGCTTTGCCATCCAGTGCGAACTCGCTGCCCCTCGCGGTCAACGTCTACGCAGTTCACAGTCTGCCTGAAAAATCCCAGATGCAATGAGTCCAGTTCCATGAAGCAGAACGTCTTTTCAAGGAACAGGTCGTTGAAAAGTGATACGAACGACATGGTCACCCAGGCGACGGCCGGTCTCTATTGGTGGGTGTGGGTCCGCTAGTCATGTGCTGGGCCGTGATGATGAGTTGTTCAACTGCCCCTCGACTACTTTTATTGACATCTGCAACATCATTGGATATCTGGCTTCTCGTTTCTTGAAACGGTGCAGGATGACAGTCCAATTGTTTTCTCAAGGATTTGCCATAAGCTACAAGGATGATGTTGGGGATCAGCCTGCGTGTCCGGTTTGATATCGCTAGAACGAATTGGTTAGAGCCTCATGAGTACCCAGCCACCGCAGTTGGCAGCTCTGCAGAGTACAGTTCGGTGATCGATCCGCAGCAAGTCTATGAACATCTGAAGTACTACGATTCTCCTGGCAGTTGTCTACAGGACGCTGTCAAATACTCTCTGCGACCATTCCAGAAACTGAAGTGTCTGCTGCAAAACCGAGTCATCCCCATCAGATTTCTGTTGCTCGATGCTTCCGAGTCAAGAGAAGATTGTTCATTGAGTGACGAACACAGATCCCAACAGTTCGCAGCAGGAGAGATTTCGACGCTCGATGTCTATGACACAGATCGCCGTGATAGCAGGATCGCCTGGCTGGCTCAGCGGCAGCAAAGAAAGCCCAACAACTTCCTGATCTGGTAGGAGTACATACTGCTCCAAAATCGAATAATGCCTTGCTCCGTGGCCATTGCCTTGAGTATTTCCGGCTTGCGACGTCAACCTGTTGAATTGTTGAAGACAGTTTCTACTATGATTCAGTAGTCATCTGATACTCCTGAACAACACGGGATCGCACAATCAACTGTCGCCCAAGTCGAACCGATATTTCATTTGAGTAAGTTGGAGCTATGCGATCTCAAAACATGTTGGCATGTAGCACGAATCATACAGGGAGAACATCCAGCATAGACACTTGATCCACGGCGTAAGTTCGGCAAAGGCTCTGTCAATTCACGGTTCATCCGGATTTGGAAGCTTGATACACCCTCAGCCATGGAAGCAGAATTGACCCAGTATCGATCGAATCATTTCGTTGCGCGCGCTTCATGTAGATTATATTCATCTTGACTGGGGCATCACATCCGTAGCTATCACATGCTGATGCCAGCCTGGTGGTCGGGTTAGGGCTAACCCTCGCAATCACCACGTGAACTTTGTGGCCGTAGGCGCTCACGAATTGCCGACCGAGACAACCTCGAAAACACGTGCATTCATTGTCATATTCTCGACAAAAATGGTAACAAAAGATCAATGTTCAGGTACAAAACAAAATAACCCGAGAACAAATGTCAAATAATGGCCAAGGAAACGTGTGTCAGTGAAGAGATTTACGCATGTTCATTTTCGTCATGGCATCTCCTGAACGAACCGCAGATGATCTCCCCCACCAGTGGGGACACGAAGAACATCAGTTTACGAACTCCTTGGCGATCTTATCTTGAAAATCTCATTTTACCCAGATTTCCAGGCTGCACAGTTACGGTACCGATTTCCATCCGAGAGCCACTTTAACTTAGTCAAGAGGGCTGTGCAGAGTGCAGACCCTGTTCTTTAACCCTTTTAAACATGCCAAGTATTGGCGTTCAAGCACGGAGCCTTGGGGCTTTTAACAGTTGAGACAAATCTCAGACTGGACAGGTTGCGACTTGCGACAGAAAGAAGGGGCAATCAATTACGCAGCCGTTTTGGGTATGGGCGATGGAGGTATGCCACAGTTGTACTCCATGTTACACTCCTGCGGCGTCCTGCCCAGATGTACTGCAGCCCTTGGCCTATCATAGCGGATACGTCTACGTACACAGGGTTGTGGCTATGCATTTACATACGAGAGACGGTCTTGGATTGTGCGACATCTGGGAATAGGGCGGCTATTTGCAGCTAAATCTAGAATCCTTGACGCGATCTATGTGGTTTTTCTCAATGAACCACATATTATGTACGTAAGTTGTGAGATCGATAGACTTCGAGGTCGATGGACTCATGATATTCTTAGAACGGGGAATTTGGATACGGAATTCGTGTAATTTATGTAATTGCGCTGTATGGCCAGTGTAGATCTGACCAGCAAAAGGGAACATGACCCACTTGATGGCTTGGCTCCAGAGCATGATTGGCTGCCGTCCCTCGGCCCAGAAATCTCTGAGCGGCATTTTGGCTGGGACGCGCGTTACAGATGATGTTACAGCTACACTATCGTACGTACTGAAGAAACTTACTTGATCAATGGAGTTATATAGTAGAGGGCTGGACGACCGCCGCTCACGATGGTGTGGATGCCATAGCACATTCGTCTATACACTCAGAATGAACCACAAGTATGGACTATTAGAGCAGAAAGATAATTCTTCAACTCAAGTCAAAGTCAACTCGACACATCGTATTTCTATTACCCCGTACCTTGGCTGCCGCCTCAACCAATCAGGCGGCCGCGTCTCCTGACTGGTCATTCCGCGCTGCTCCCTCGTCATCTGCCTGCCTTGGTTGCCGCATCGGGCCTAGCGCGCTGTCTCACCAGGCTCGGTCCCAGGGCGCTTACTCTTAGTCTTAGTGTCTCTCTGGCCTATCCGCCCCCGATCTCCCCTTCCAGCCAGGCCCTTCGCCATCTAAATTACACACTGCCCGTCGACACAGACTGACTTTCGACACTCGACCTTCGTTTTGTATTCCTCTGATTGTCTTCCTTTTTCCTCTTTCAATTCTTCCAATTTCCTCCTTGTTTCGCTTTTTCGACGCTATCCACCGCCTTCGCTGCTCAATCCGACTAGTTACATTCTTTCTCCCATTGTCGTCGTAACTACGAACGACACAACAAAAACGCAAGGCACCCTCTATACAGTCACTCGCTCTTTATACGATATTCAAATCAGAAACCAAAACCAGCACTGTTTCGGGTTGACACCGCCAGCAATTGTTGAATCTTACATCTCCGGACGATCGCAACCACCCCTTAACCCATAACGGACAACCTCGTCAGTCTTCTTCAGGTCGCTACAACGTAACATCCTACGCAGCAGAGTGGCCTTGGGCAAAATCGATGGTGACGCAACTTCTGAACGTCTAAGGGAATCTGTCACCCCACAATCGATTTCTAGGAAGTGACCCTGCCAGTCCCAACTTATCGTCATCCTACACCACCCACGACTTCCGTTTCCGGCCATTTATCTTCTTCACTGACGCTCTGGAGCGTCCACCGATTAACCTTTATCCCGGCGTCATATCTTATCCACGAACGCTCGTCGGGTGATTGACTTCAAAAATCTCACTCTCGCCGCACAGTCACAACCACCAAAATGCGGCTGTCAAATCTCTCGTACCTCGTGGCCGTCGTGGCCTTCTCGCCCTTCGCCTCAGCCCTCCGTCTCCTTCAATCGACCTCGTTAATAGAATGTATGGACAATTCGAACTTTTCGGCATCTCTTTTCCAGGTCACCTTCACACCCGATAACAAAACGCTCGCTATAAACATCAACGGTATTTCGTCGATATCCGGCAATGTCACGGCAGAAGTTGTGGTTTACGCCTACGGCTTCCAAGCGGTAAAAGAAAAGCTCAGTCCTTGTGATTTGAACTTGGATGGTCTATGTCCTATGCAAACCGGTCCCATCCCTATCGAAACCACCATCACGGTCTCCGACGACGTGGTCAAAGCCATCCCTGGTATCGCTTATAATGTTCCTGATCTGGATGGCCAGGTTTTTGTATACATCAACTCTACAGACACGGGAGAAAGAATCGCCTGTTTGGAAGCCAGCCTTACAAACAGTCAAACCGTCCACCAAAAGGCGGTTGAATGGGTTGTCGCCGTTATCGCAGGTCTCGGTCTCGTGGCTTCTGCCATCACCTCTGGACTGGGCCACTCAAACACCGCTGCACACGTTGCTGCCAATGCATTGTCCCTTTTCGGCTTTTTCCAAGCTCAGGCTATGATTGGTGATACAGCTGTTCCTATGCCACCCATTGTTGAATCCTGGACACAGAACTTCCAATGGAGCATGGGCATTATCCAGGTTGACTTTTTGCAGACAATTGCGACATGGTATCAACGAGCCACTGGCGGTACCGCTAGCCACCTATTATCAAGTTTGTCTACTACATCAGTGGTTGTTCAAAAGCGATCGCTCGACATTGGACAGGACCTTTATCGCCGCGGCCTTCACTATCTCGGAAAGAGAGCCACTGGCACAGGCACAACGGTGACGATTTCTGGATTGGAGCGAGTTGGCTTCAAGGGTGATATCGAAGCGACCAACATTTTCCTGACTGGTTTGATTTGGTTCGTCGTTTTTGTCGCGTTGGTCATGATTGGAGTGGCGGCTTTCAAAGGTATCTGTGAATTGTTGATCAAGTACAACAAGATGCCAAGCGACAAGTTCCAAGATTTCCGCAACGGATGGAAGATTGTTATGCGCGGTATTCTCTTCCGTCTCACACTTATCGGTTGGGCTCAGATGTGTGTGCTGTGCCTTTGGGAGTTAACTCGACGTGATTCTGCCGCCGAAGTCATTCTTGCGGTGATGATGTTCTTGTCCATGGCCATAGTGCTTGGCTGGGCAGCTTTCAAGGTCATTACCCTCGCGAAACGGTCTATTGCTATGCATAAGAATCCGGCTTATATCCTCTACTCCGACCCGGCTTGCTTGAACAAGTGGGGCTTCTTGTATGTTCAGTACAGGGCCACGGCATACTACTTTGTCATTCCTGTGCTTGGTTATCTACTTCTCAAGGGTATCTTCATTGCCTTTGGACAGAAAGCACAAGTTGTTCAAGCTGTGGCTTTCTTGGTCATTGAGGCCGCTTTCTTGGTTGCCGTCAGTGTGATTAGGCCATGGATGGACAAGAGAACCAACATTTTCAATATTTCTATCGCTGCTTGCAACTTTTTGAATGCTATTTTCTTGCTAGTTTTCAGCAACGTGTTCAACCAACCGGTAAGTCTATTTCAGCTTTCCTATAGGATCTTTCTGACTTTAGCAGGGAATGGTTACGGGTGTTATGGGAATCGTCTTTTTCGCCTACAACGCAGTATTCGCTTTGGTTCTTTTGATCCTCGTTTTGATCGCTTCTATATACGCCATTGTCTCCAAGAACCCAGATATGCGCTACCAACCGATGCGCGATGACCGTGGTTCATTCATCAAGAGCAGCACTGCTCTCAATACCGAATTAGATGCATTAGCAAACACCGCTCGTGGCGGCAGCGAGATGGAACTCAAATCAACAGCCTACCACCCGACATACCAAGAGGATTCTGGTTCCATTTCGAACGGTAGCGGTGCTAGTATCAACCATCGCGGACAACACGACATGAACAAACCGCCTGCATCACCCATTGATCCGTCGGTACCCCTCTTCCCTAGTCACGCACCACCGTCATACGAATCAAACGGATACGGTCGCGACATTGAACGAAGTCGATCACCGGCACAGATTGGAGATTTCAATCCTGCCTCTGCACTAGCAATGCAGAACTATAGACAACAACACAACGCCAGTCCCTGGCAACGAGGCGCCGGCTACGACCATTAGTCAGGCTGTGTGTTTGTTAGTGGACATAAAAATCGTTTGTCTGTTTATGATGAAGACATGTCACCATACATTTCTGGCCGTTTTAACGCTTTTTCTTCGTGCTTTGAAGTCCATTCCTTCGTTTCCTTCCTACAACACTTTTCACTTTTTACCTCGTCTATGGATATATACCAGGCGTTCATCATCTCGATCTATTCCTTTTTTATCGAAGCTTGTCTTCAACCTTTTCATATTTTAGAACACAGCATGTGCGGGATCTGGCTTATCATTATCGGGGTTTCAATTGGTTCTTTCTTCTCATTATGTACGAGAAAGGTCATTTTATTCCCTTGTAATTGTTTTTCTGTCTGTATGGGATACTGGCGTCGGTTATCCTTTTTTTTTTCTAGGCTTGCTTGGATTCAGTTTGCATATGTATGTATGTATAAAAATAACTCTACTGTTACTTCATTTAGTTCAAGTCTAAGGCAGACATGCCAGGGCCATGCAGTTGGTTAGGTTGTAACAATTGAATTGCCTTTATCCTCTCTCATTTCATCAAGTAGATACGATCCAATGTATTGAACTCCTAATCCGATATGGTATGATACATGCACCACCAAAAAAGAAACAATTTTATCTCCACTGACCCAAGGAAAGGTATATATCTCATCGCTCCATCCCAGGACGATACCCTCCGCCCGGTGGTCCGGGCGGAAACCCCCCAGCACCAGCACCGGGAGGAGGCGATATACTCGCTCCAGGGCCATGTCCAGGACCACCAGGCCCTCCAGGTCCGCCGGGAAATCCTGCTGCAGGGAATCCAGGAGGAGGCTGGAAATTCGCTGGAAGACCCCCCGGTGGTGGGAAGGGTAGGTTTCCTGGTAAAGGGGGCATGCCTGCTGGTAATGAGGGCGGAAGACCGCCACCGGGAGCACCGCCGGGGGCACCGCCGGGGATGGGGAAGGGGGGTTGGAAGGGGGGCATGCCACGGCCTAGTGGTGCTGCTGTTGATAGATGTTAGTCATGTTTCATCGGTTTAGGGTATGAGGTTGAAGAGGGAGACGAACGAGGTAATCCACCCGGCGCCCCAGGGGGGGGAATACCGAATGGTGGAGGGGGTAATTGGCCTGGTCGTCCTAGATCTATCAGCACATCTGTCTCTCTCTCTCTCTCTCTCTCTCTCCCCCTCTCTCTTTCGAACCACTTTGGGTGTAATGGGATGGGGGTAAATGTACCAGGAACACCAAAAGGGGGCGGCGGAAACGATCCCGGTGCTCCAGGATGTTGCAGTAACGGATTCGCCTGTCCCTCCGCAGCGTATGAAGATGTGATTGAATCGATGACGGATTGCGCTTTTTCGTGGCCGATTTCTGTCCACCATCACCACCACGTCAGTCGGTTATATGTTTGATGGGGAAGGGGGACGCACGTTGATAGTAGTCCACGACGTTACGGATATGATTTCTTCCTGCATTATGTGCTTTGCGCACGCTCATCGAGTCGTGCGTTAGGTAGACGTCGCAGTAGTCGCCTGTTCAACACCAAACTGCGCGTTAGTGGATTGATTGAATGATCGGCGATATAAAGGGGGGAGGGTCCTACAGAAGAGTGCGAAGGGGGTTAGCTTGGTTTGTTCCTAATAGCAAGAAAGGGAGGAGACTTATATTTTGGCATTTTGGAGGATATGTGCCCTCGGCACTGGGCAGGTCGCTGAGATGGTCGTTATGCGGTCGTTGAGATATTGCGCTGAGAAGCGCGCTCGGTTCGTCGGAGGATATCAATATGATCAATAAAGCGGATCGCAGAGTCAGGAAGTATTGGTCGTGTATCTCGGTTCGTCGGGTATTGTAGCGTGTTGTTGTTGTATGCTAATATCGAGCAGGGGTTGAAATGTTGATGCAGAACGATAAGCTCCATTTCCAGAGATCCTAGGCGGTGTGGGGCGGCATAATAGCGGCATCGCGGAATGTGACGCTATTCCTCATTGGGATATTGAAGCTTTTCACTCTTTTACTACGGAGTACTTGCAGTTCATGATCGAGAAGATTGCATGTTCTGCATAGGCGGTGATGGAGGCTACAGTAGGAACAGTAGAATAGTAAATAGAGCGAGTTACATGGTGCAAAGTTCCCATAGATACAAAGTTGTGAGCCGTGGTATAGTAAACATTTTATGCGGTCTTGAAAGCAATAGAGACTTCGTATTCGTTATGGCAAAGCAGAGCTGATTACAATACTCAGCGACTAAACCCGGCTCAGAAAGAAAAGACTATGTATCTACCCTTGTCAGTTGCAGACTCCAAGACTGTCGTAGATCGTGTGGCGTGCATAAGTCAAGTCCATAGCATACATAGTCATACCGAGAACCGGAAAAGCAATTCCAGGGATCGGACAATATCTGCCAATCACCTCTCAAACTTCATGCACACTGAGGAAACAAACAGAAATAACAACTAAAATCTTCAATTTTGTCATGGTCATGGTCATTGTCATCGTCAGTCGGAACTCGGCTGACGACCTGTATAGACGGTCAACCAAAACAGGTCTAGCCTGCCGTCCCATCGTGTAATTCCCCATGACTACTCATAGTACGTACAAAGAGAGAATTTTCCAGTGGATTCGCTCCACTATGTAAACATACACTTACAAAGGCAATACAGTCATGGCAACGAAAATTTTTCACTTGAGTCATACGTAGTACAAAGAGAGATGAGTAGAAAGTAGTGATGATCCATTATCCCTTTCTCGATCGATCAAGGGAGATAGTATTAAGAAATTCGTATCATACAAGAGACAGGTAAAAGGAAATCAGGTCATTGATGAGATAGAACAATCGAGTAGTCAAGTTCCCGAACCGGAATGGGTATAATGCTATACGAAGGATTCATTCAAGGAACGCTTCGCTACAGATGTGTCATGATAGTAAAAACAAGTCGTGGTGAAAGATGATGTGAAAAGGAACTTTTTTTGTGGTTATGCCGGATTGCCCCATTTCCTATGACCTCGCTAAGATTCAGATAATGCGCCGTGATTTGAAAGAAGAAAGGAAAAACTTTTGGTGGTTTTCGTGATGTCGTTATGGTCGTTTCGTTCGAGTCGTTTGATGTAGAGTAAGCGGTCAGTTGTGACCGGTGAGTCGGCTCCAGGTACGTTCCAAGCTCTGGCGAGCGCGGTCCTTTGCGCGATCCGCCAAGGACTCGTTGCTGGAAGAGCTGGTGCTGGACTCGCGACGCTCAAGACCATAAGACGACCTCTCGCTGTTGAGGATCAGGTTGCCGGCACCACCACGGCCGACGTGGAAGACAGGCGCAATCTCCTTTTCACGCCGCATCTCGCGCTCTAGCTCCTCGTCGAAGCTGAAGATGGCGCGCTCGCTGCTGCTGTGCACGTTGCCGGCGCCACCGCGGCCGGACTTGAAGGTCAGGGGTGTCCTGGAGTCGAGGCGAGCGAGAGAAGCAGGGCCCGTGGCGGTCAGGGAGTCGGTGGTTTTGGTGTCGCGCAGCGAGATGACATTGCCTGCGCCTCCTCGTGAGGTGTGCAGAGCTGGGCGGCGTGTGCTAGGCACCGATGGGTGCGGCTCAACGACCATGTAAGCAGCGGAGCGAGCTGGCATTTGTGTTGCTTGATGGTTTGTTTGTTTGATGGTTCTAAATAGTGTTGTAGTAGAGTTGCGAGGCGAGATGTGTTCAGGTTCAGGTTCAGATTCGGGTTCAGTGGATGTTGTTTCTTATGATGGAAGGATATGGTAGATATGGTAGATATGGTAGATATGGTAGAGTCCGGGGGAAGGGCTTATATAGGCAGCGAAGTACCAAAGAACGACGGCTCCACCCAGGAAAAGAATTGCACCATCTTGGAAACCTGTTGTCTCTTCAGTTCGCATTTCTCAGGTACCATCTGGTGGACAAGTCACACGGTCAGCCTGTGGAGAAGAGGTAATATTACAGTCTGATGAGGCGGTTGAGTTTGTTGCAGATGGGATTCCATTACCCTATTAGTTTGTGCGATAAAGCAGCGCGCAGACATTGCCGCTTGCAGAAAGGCGCAGAAGGGCTATGCAGGGGGCCGGCAGCGAGGCACTCCCCGCTGCTTTAAGCCGGGCAAGTCATCTGACCGGCTCGGGCTCAAAGAAAAGTTTTTCAGATGGAGCAGAACCGCCAAAACGTAACAGAAACTGCTCCACCGGCCCAATCAGCAAGTTTCCTGGGGGTAATGGAAATTCGCCATTCGTACCCTCTTCGGCCGGGCGACCGCGTATTTTACAATAATACCAGTACCCAGTCTTACCCACTCTCTCACCTCCCACCGCAGCCAGTCACCCCGAGCACGCCGGACGCTGCCAGAAACCCTGACGTAATTGCACGGTCTCGACTTGAATCAAGGGTAAACATGCCACCAGCACCCCTTACGGTTGGTCGACTCCCTGTAGCAGACTAGCATGTTTGAGCACGAAGTTACATGGCAAAGTCAAACAGGAGAATGTGACGGACTCGGCATAAACGATTCGCTTGCCCGGAGTCCCCTGACCGGCCGACCTGACCAGCCAGAAAACTGGCTCATCAATGACTGCGTTTGTATGAGGAATCGCATCATACGTATTACGTGCTCGCTTACCGACGGTGTACATCCACATACTCAGTCTGTCACACTGTGTCAGGGCCTTGAATAATGCCGCATTTCCGGAAACTTGCTTTACGTTACTTGCACTGTAAAGTGTACACCCAGGAGTGAGTCAGGCCTGGACCAGAGGTATGACAGAATAGGAAGGAGGCAAAACAAGGGGAAAATTTTTCAAGAGCTAATTTTAGTTGGACTCGGTCGTACGTCAGTAACACTAACCCTGTACTCCGTAACGCTGCGTAATTTTGCTTCCCCGGATTTTCCATCTTACGTGGTGCGTTATTAGCGTCTATTGGCTCCCCCGCATTTCATCAAATTGTTTCCGGCTGAGCAACGTGTTCATTCAGATGATTGTCTCGATAGTATTATTTCATTATTGAAACTATGAAACTATGGAGAATACGTATTCACCGAATTGGTGGATCTGTACAGCAAGAAAAGGAGTTCTACTGCCTACGTAGTCATCCATATACAGTGTGTAGTAGTACGTACTACGTACAGCCGAGCACCGATCCACGGATTCCACGGATGCGCTGTAAGCCTGTAACTACTACGTCGTTTGCAAAGGTTAATTCTCCTTGAAACAAGTCACATGTAACTAGTTAGTCACCAAGTATTTAGTCACTACGTACGTACTCGGCAGTCCCCGATCTGTGGCCTGGGCCGACTTCCGTGGTGGCTGATGACCTGTACGTATTATGAATCAATCAGCCTGTTTGTATTTGCCTCTTTTCTTTTCTTTTCTTTTCTAGAACCTTGCCAGGGTTACTTGTTTCTTGTTTACGTCGTCATGGGCGAAAAGCGAACACAAGAAAAGATCGATCAGTCACAGGGTAGGAAATGTGGCGGAAACACTCGTTTGGCGGGTTGACAACGACCCTCGCACATGATTGGTCGAATTTGCCGAGTCACGCAGAAACGCCGACTATAGACGATTCCCACTTGCCTACCCCAACGAACCTCATCAATGAACGTCATTCTCCTATTGTCAACGTTTGTCGTGGGCCGGATCTTGTGACGAGTACACCTGCATCCTCACGGCCAGAGACAAGTATCGTGTCTGTCATTTCTTCTTCTACCACTTGGGCAAACTGGGCAAACGTCTAGCCGAGGACCGACCGAAGCGTTGACCTGCCGTTTTCGGTAAATTCTCACAAGATCTGGATCCTGCGGTGGGGATCCCCGGGTTTCAGAGTCAACTCACTCCTCATTCCCAGACGCATACGTACATCCCATATGCTTTGACCTCCGAGCCTGTTTGTTGTAGACTTCCTTAACAGTATTCATTTCCAGGCAAGAAAGTACTCCTCTTGACAGGAATTCATAGGATTCAGCTATCCATCGGTAGTTGATTGAATCTCGATCATATGTAGAATGACTTCGTGCTAGACTTGGCAACTTTACTTACAGCCACGCGGTTCGTCCAACCTGTCTTCGTAACAATTACCACGACGAATCTGATGAGACATGTCACAATCCGAACAATACATATCCTACGATCTATGCTGCATCTCACTCTCTAGACTTGCAAGCACAAACGACGCTGATCCATGCACACTGTTAAACAACAACGGCTGCTTCACGTAGTACTACCATGCCCTGCATTAGCAAACACCCAACACCAACGAGAGAAAGGGGGGCAGGCGTACCTCATAATCCGCGGTCGAATTCAAACTACACACCGACACCGTCCCATTCCAACTTATCGTTCCGTTGTGATTGTTCACCACAACCGTATTGGCAAGATATCCGTACGCTTTGTCTGCTGTCTTCCGATATGCTTGCTGTTGTGGTAAATAGCCCAGTCGGGCACCTTTGTATAATTTGTAGACGAACATGGGGCTTCCGCTGGATTCGATGTAGTTCCCTTCTCGTCCGGGGTAGTTGAGGACTTGCCACCATGGGCCTGACACGGGCTCGGCAGCTCTAACCAAGGCGTCGAATCTGTTTTCAGGAAGGAATTTGCTTCAAGCCAATTCACCAACGCCATAAAGTACCACCCCATTGCCCGCCCCCAGACAATAGGACTCGCGCCGGTGATGGTGTTTGCCCACACAGCTGTTTTGGATGCATCGTAGCCGTGGAAGAGAAGACCCGTGGTGTTGTCGAAGCAGTGAGACCATAGCAGATCTAGCTGGTTGATTATCTCGTGAGTAGTCTCATTTGTAGAGCGCGGATCGAAGTATTCAGTGTATGAGCTCGATACTTCTCTTTGGTGTCGTCTGATGTTATCGGTGACTTGATTGATTGGAGTAGCGCGTTCTGCATTTGTAGGTATGTAGATGCCGTAGGAGTCTCAGGCGCAAGTCCTTGGCCTCGGGAGATGATACTATCGGCTATCCATGTTGAGTAATTATTGGCAGTCGAGGCCGTGATGGCGGTAGTGAGGGTCAGGCCTGTGAGTAATTGTGATAACCTCATTGTGAAGGCGGGAGCAGTCAAGTTTCGCAGAAACTGGAACAAGCTTCTCATACAATGCATTGGGGTGTCTGATGCATTTATTTATTGCTGACGATGTTTAATACGTAGTTAATCAAGGGCTCACTGACGATCAATCATCGCCGATGCGCGTAGCGTTCCTGCATTTCGGCTTCCCCTAAAACGGCCGGCCAATCAAGTGACAGACAGCCAACTATATTCTCACACTCTTGTGTACGTTATTCGAAGATGAACATAATTCTCGATAAAGTCAATATGCATCTCAAAGCTTGATATCGTATTTCAACGCAAAGTCAATTGAAAGGAGAATTAGCAGGTAAGTGGTCATAAGCCGATCAAGCACGGCGGCCGGATCCGTCGCCATATCGACACTGTGGTCAGTGGATACATTGAATTGTCTATAATCCAAATTCTATTCAAAATCCGAATCTGATCGTATATCGAGATAGAACCATGAATTCAGCCTTGCAAGTCTTCGTTCTCCAGCAATGTCTTTCGGTAGCGATGGCATACAGCGTATTCGGCCTCCGAGCAGCATGCGGAGAGCAAATGCCCATTCACTATCCGTACCACCCTTGACGCCGAGATCGTGCCCTAATTGGGATTATGGCGACACCCAGCTGTTAACGCTAGAAGAGTCGATTACTAAACTATCCAAATGATCCTATAGACACCCTAGGCCTGAGATCGGATATCAAGGATTTGTCACCCATAATTTGGGACAATCTTGACAGAGAGCATAGCCACGATGGTTCCCTAAGCAGATACGATATATACGCGATATGCCCTTCTAGGAGTACGCACTCGTCTCGACCACAATCATCAAAATTTAGCATTGACAAATTGTGTGCTACACTGCCTTCCAGCTTCCTAATCCCAAACTGCCAAGTATTTCGATCTCATATCAAAGGCAAATGCTATGAAAGTCCGAGAATAGAAAAAGAAAGTAAGTGTGGGGGCGATGTCTCTTATTTCATCGAATCAGCGACAGCGTACATCCAATGTAGTCGTCATCTTGTGTACATAATTCCTTGTCTCGATGGATTTATACGCACTGTATTTGTGTTATCAGTAGGGCTTCCCATAGGTTCGGATTGTTGATGTCATCTGATACGTGGACACTGCCACGATTGTTAGAGATGTATATCGTGGTGTTGAGCATCGAGAATAACTACATAATCTATCAAATACCTCATATAGCCTAAATGTCATCATTTTCGCCTTTTACATTCATCTTCCTCTATGTGCCCGACCTTTTAATTTCAATCGATAACCGGGATATACTTCAACGGCCTTAATCATCCTTACCACCGAACCGGCAGGAATTCTATCCGTCTCAAGTGCACATGTGAATTTGATAGCTCCTCAACACAATACATCACGAATAAAGTCAAAATGGCACCAACACATATACTCCTATCAAACACAATATCCGCCCGCCAATCAACCTCAGATCAATCCGACAACGACCACTCCATCCCCGTCGCAGCAGCAATCGCACCCATCATAATCGGCATCGCCGTATTCTTCTTCATCTGCGCATTCTGTCTACGCAGACGGTCGAGATATGCAGCTACGCAAAACGCGGCTATGACGACAAGTTCATCGAGAAACTATTTCCCGTTGAGAAGGTATAATAATGGAGGGGTAGTAAGGAATGATGATACTCAGAATGGAGAGGAGGGTCCGCCGGCGTATACGTCGATACCGTTGCCGCCGCCGGCTTATACGCCTGATCAGCCTCCGTCGAATCGTACTCGAGCAAATTCGGATGGGAGTCGAGAGCAGGTGCATGCAGGGAATAATAATGGAACATCTACACGAAGGTACTCAGAAGCACCGGAGGAAGGGAAAGGGCCGGAACATGAGACGTAAGAAGTCCAAGAGTCTTGTTGTATGGTTGATTGCTACCAAGTAATGTCTGATGGGTTTGATGATGCGCTTAGCGTGGTTAAATTTTGTAAATAGATTATTCCCTTAGTCCGGTGATCCTTTCTCGGATGCAATACTGTAGATATGCTAACTAGATGATATCCATAAGCTTTTCTTGTAACTTCATAGGCATTGCCTTTTTCAGAAAACTTAGGGTTGGACATAACGACACTGAGTTGATGAAGGCCCTATTATTTACTGAAAGTAGAAGAAGGCAGGTAATGTTATCAGGCGACCCAATTTTTCATTTCGCCTGAATCCATGAGTGTTACCGTCCGCGTCGATTCCACAACCCTAGAAGTCGACGGCAAATTGCCCCTTTAGGAACAAATCCGTATGTAGGTTGAATCCCTACCGCATTTTCCGGGGTTAAGCTAGAGAAATGTATTGAACATCGTGCCACCATTAGATATTTATGATTGTGGATATAATCGAAAGGAAAGCACGAATATTCATCTATACTCGATAGCCTCGAGCAAAATCACAAAAACCATCAACACTGTTTATGAACCTACAACATGGGCTCAATTACAGCTCCCAATCTTTTTACCTTCACTCACGATGTATTGGGTGATATCAGAGGTCGCCAATGACAAGGAGACATTATTCAATTTCGTGGGCTTCCATGCGCTTTACTACTAGCATGATTCCGCCAAAGTGTACTGACGGATCACTTACCAAACCAACCATTTGATGCAACTAATCCGGGGTAAACATCTTCTCCTATCTTTACCTGACTACTAGAAACAGCAGTCTGACCATCTGACTTTAGTACCGTATGTCCAACGCCTCCCCACGAAAATATACGTTAATGGGACAGTCCCTTACCAGACAATTACCCCGTCCTTAACAAGCCCATAGCAGACGAGGTACAATGCCTAAATTTCAGTCTAACGATCCCCAGATTCGCGCTGGAGAAAACAAAAGAGAGTCTGCCTGTTTTCATTCTTATACACGGCGGAGCTTTCGTCGGTGGTAGTCAAGCACTCCAATGCAATGGACGGGAGATGTTTGATTTACATGATCTGGTACGGCGAAGCATGAATACCAGCAAACCCTTCATTGGGGTAACAATCAACTATAGGGTTGGCCCATTTGGGTTTCTTGCTTCCAAAGAATTGGCCACTTTCAACAAGTCTCATGGCGAGGCAGCCGGCAACTACGGTTTGCACGATCAAGTGCGAGCGATTGAATGGGTATCCCAGTTCATCGGAGGCTTTTGGGGAGATCCTGCCCGGATCACTATTCAGGGCACAAGCGCTGGTTCTGCATCATGCCATTATCTCTCAACCCCCCCTAATTGTCTCTTCTCGAGAGTCATATTAGCCAGTGGGGTTGCGTCGAGTATCGGTCCGCTCGACATGGAGGGCCACCAGACGTTGTACGATCGGATAGTCGCTCGCGCGGAGATGAAGTTCTTCCAACTCTTTTTGGGGCCTCAACAAATGAAGATGACATCGCATTGTTCCTGTTAAGTGACAGAAGACGCGTCAACCAAAATCCGACACGGAGATATTTTCCAAAATGCATGACTTACTTTTTTATAATGGAATGCTACGGTCTCCTGAAACATTTCCCTTTGATCAGCCAGCTGTGCTGGATGCCTACTGATTAACGGAGACCGTACATTCTCCTTCCTGTGACCTATCCGGCTGGTCAAAACTCCTAGGACAATGCGTATTCAACATCCCAAATGTCCATTCGGCTTTTCTTACATCTCAATCATTGCTGATATATGTACTGCCTTACCTTGCACAGGCTGACGGGTACGTTCACTGCCGTATTTAGGGTTATACAAGACCTGTATTGTATTACACAGAGCTGATATTCTTTCAGAGCAAATCTTCACGCAAAGACGTATCTTATATTTGCCGGTTGGATTCTTCTTTCGGTACTCATCGTGTTTTTCTTTTTACCTGAAACAAAAGGTCGGTCCGCGCTGAGATCGATGAGATGTTTGAAGCCGGGGTGCCAGCAAGAGAGTTTTCAAGTAAGCATACTCACAGCACAGATCTACATGGTCGATTACTGACTACAATGCAGGCTATATTCGCAGAAACTCCCGGGAAAACTTCTATCAGGAGACGCAAGTTAGTGTAAAGACTATCGAACTTGGTAACCATGTTGAGAAGGTCTTGTCTAGGTGTGTGGCGCATATATCACTTCTCGTAGCAAAGGTCATAATATAGCGGGACAACCTAGACTGAGATGATATTTCTGTGCCTAGAAGCTTTAAGTACAGATAAATAGCTATATTGTATTTGCTTTTCTTGGCCTGCTTCAAATCACATTACACTAGAATGGAATAGGGGTAGACACCCAACATACATATCACTGTAAATTAACTTTGTTTACTGAGTTATTTCTAGGCGACTGCAGACTAATCAATCGAGAAACGTAATATATTAGCGAGCCGAAACAGGGCAAATGCTCTTAGCTTTTGATACGATGATAAGAAATTTCGCGGAGCATGTCTGAGGCTCCGCGATCTTAGCCCCCTCCGCAGTGCACAACTATTATTTGTAAGTACCCCAGGATTTTCAACTTATAGAGATGATTGACACGTATTATGGGGTAATTACACGCCCGTTCACTCAAATAAAGCGTTTTTTTCTCTGTTGCGCATCC
The DNA here is from genome assembly GCA_023626215.1 of Talaromyces sp. PL2406. NCBI lineage: Eukaryota > Fungi > Ascomycota > Eurotiomycetes > Eurotiales > Trichocomaceae > Talaromyces > Talaromyces sp. PL2406. Next base: position 1,346,817 of record JAMAGL010000004.1, on the reverse strand, counting down.
TGACTGCTTACAGCTTACGCCAAACCGGGAAATTTTACGGAGCATATCAAGACTTCACATAGATCGGATGTCTTCCGCGTTGCATTAACCCACAATTTCACTTAAATGTTTTCATTTCCTGGAGATTGTAATGCAGCACAAGACGGAGACCATTTTACCTTCTTTTTCACTCAACCAAAGGGCTTCTTCTCTCTTGATGATCATCGTAGTTTGACCGTACTAATGTGACGTGAAGAGCAAGCACATCTTTTCATCTGTTCAGCCTTGCGTTTCAGATAGTCAAGAGCGTTGTTAGAAAATTAATATTGAAAGGAAGATATTGACCATTGCTATGGAAAAATGGATGTATTTGCTTCGCGTTCTCCACTATACGGAGTGTTACTCTGCCTACTCTGTCCTCACCTACATCCTTTTATAAACCCGGAGTTACTAAAATCTTATATAAACAAATCATGGTTTCCCCGGAGTAGTACTCCAATGATGATCAAATTCAATCCATTACTTTGGGTCCTCGTTGGGCCGCGGTGGCAGATGACTATGGTTCAGCCTTTCACTTTCATATCAACACCTTCTAGCGAGGGCTCCTTTCCCCAAAGAGACAGGCATCAGTTAAGGAAGCATTACGCAGAGTTCCTTGTTTTCATCTCCCGATATCAATCAATCAATACGGCTAAAGTGACCCCAGCTCAGCGGCGCGGCATATAGGCTCTGGGGAGGTAAACATGTTTGATTAGTTAGACAGCTTCCTAGAGCACATATTGATAGAATATTCAAGTTCTAGTGATTGCCAATTTAGGCAGTCAGGAACATAATACCCCGGCCGCCTTAAGGAATCGAATCCTTGTAATGCCAGTAATTATGACTCTGCTACAGGCTTAGTGCCGGGTCTTTTTGGGGTTTAATATCAAGTGCCGGACACCCCACACTTTCTACCATTAGCATGGTTGCAAATGTAGAGGGGTTTACGCAAGTACCGTTTGCACAGTAAACTAAATTGGGGCGTCTATGTGTTTCCCTTTGAAACGAAGCTGACTGACTGCTTGCTTCTGGTTACGAGCGGGGTTTCGTAACTGCGTCGAAGAAAACTTGGAAATGGCTGATTTCGTTCTCAGGCCTACGATGCAGTGACTCTTCCTCAATTTTAGACTAGTCCACTTACAATGGCTGACGAGTAATACGTACACTGATGGACAGTCTCAGGTATAAAAGCCGGCATGAACCCTTGTTTTTTTAGGAGGTAGCAACTACAATCCGAGGGCATATCCTATCCATCATTTTCACAATGCCGACAATCATCGCACTTTCCCCAAGCAGGTCGGCGCTGCACCTTTTCCCATTGCTGCTTTTTGCATTGTATGCTAGTACAGTTGCCGGCCAGACCAGGCCTAGTTATCACGTCACCCCTGACATGAAATGGATGAATGACCCCCAGCGTCCGTTCCATCTCGCGGACGAATGGCATCTATACTATCTATATAATTCCAACTACGATACATCAAACCCTGGTGCGGGTGGAACGGAATGGTATCACATTACGAGCACCGACATGGTGCACTGGACCGGCCAGGGTGTAGCGATCGAGAAATATAAACCGAACCCTTTCTACTGGTGTGATCCTAGGTGATATTGAAACCGGCAGCGCCGTAGTCGACACGAATAATACTGCTGGCTTTGGCCAAAACGCCGTCGTGGCTATCGTCACACAGATGGAGGATGGGGTGCAACAGCAGTCTCTTTTCTACTCCACAGACAATGGGTACAATTTTACCGCTTACGAGGGCAACCCTGTTATGCCGAACCCGGACCCGAGCAGGAAACCTGCCTTTCGGGATCCTAAGGTTTTTTGGGATGGTGGAGCAGGGCATTGGGCCATGTCTCTCGCGGAAGAGAACAAGATTGGTTTCTACACCTCCCCCGATCTTAAGACGTGGACATATACGTCTGGTTTTATACCGGGGAGCGGCGATGTGGACCTGGGCATCCTTGAGTGTCCAGATCTCTATCAGATGGACCTAGATGGCGACAGCACAAAACGTATCTGGATCCTCGCAATGAGCGCAAATGGTTATCTCTATAATAGGACAACAGGTACAGTATACTGGACTGGCACATGGGACGGCAATGGCTTCACAACCACAGAAAGTTTCCCGCAATGGATGGATGATGGGCCTGACTTCTACGCTACCGTCAGCTGGGACAACCCAGACGACGCATACGGCAGCCGATACGCAGTTGCTTGGATGAATAACTGGGGCTACGCAGCTACGCTGCCTTATTATGGAGATTTTGAGGGCCAGGAGAGCATGGTTCGGCAGGTCAAGCTTCAGACCATTAACAGCTCGCCCACCTTGGTCAGCACCCCAATAGGAAAGTATGAGGGTATATTTGCAACTCCCAAGTCTGTGACCGAGAAGATCATCACGACAGATCCGGCATCGGCATCACTGCCTAGCAATCCGACGGAAGGTGCATACGTCTTCAACGCCACGATCACCAAGAATGATAACGATACCGGCAACGAAGTCCGCTTCCGCATCAAAATCGACGGGAATTTCAGCACAACCGTTGGTTACGACTTCACTCATTCTCAGGCGTTTTTGGTCAGGGACTCGGACGGTACTGCGACAACTTCTCTGCAGTCAGATCCAAAACAGGTATACGACACTATACGCACCGCATCGAATCCACTAGGAGGGAACACAGTCGAGCTGGTGATATATGTGGACTGGAATTCGGTGGAGATTTTCATAAATGATGGTGTGGCAGTGCTATCGGGACTGATTTATCCTAATCAAGCAGCAGAGGGGATTCAGGTTGTGTCTGATACGGGAACTTTGACGTTGGTCTCGTTTAGTTATGCTGCACATCTGGCTGTGTGATATAATTTCTAGCTATTTGTAGGACGGTCCAGATGTCTACAGGAGAGACCAACTCGCTAGGATAGATGTCGATAGCAACATTAGGGACTCGATGTTCAATGTTAGTGGACCTCGGTAATATAAATCATATCACAGTTGTGTAAAGTAGGATCAATTCTGCCAGGCATATAAATGGATGTCATGATATCCATAGTATTTCCTTTTTAATTACTAGCACATTCCTTAGAAACCTTTGGGAGCAGCCAGGTCTCAGGTTAGGGTGAGTTATGTAAATACTACCTATTTGGGAAACCTTAATGAGAAACGTTAGGGCTTGATCATCCCACATGACACGGGAAATTAAATAATTGAACTGAACATAAATAGAATCCTTTGATTGATTAGTTCAAAGGTGAAACTAATGAAATTTGGGGAAGTATCAAGCATCGAATCGATACTTGTGCATGTCTCTTTCCTTCCTTATGCTCCCCAACTTCATGGTCACTATATCATAAAAGCTGGCCGTCTCAGGATCATCACACCACCGCCTCAAAGTCAAAGGATGTAGAATAAAGCAATAGAAGCATCGAATTTGAATCTTTTCATCATGAGGGCAATTTCTGAATCGTCCACGTCGGATCGTAATTTCTTGAAAGTTTCTTGCGGATCCTGGATCTTGCTCCTCAGCCGATCCAATTCATCTTCCAGGATTAATATAATTTAGACATGCGTCAATATCATCCCGAAACATCCTCATCTTCGCGTCCGTGCTGCTATCAAAAAGACTTTGATTATCTTGCAGCTCTTGTTCCAAGACGGAGTCCTCTTCTTGGAGCTGCTGGTTCTGCTGAATAAGTGAAACGCACTTTTGCTTCCTGCATTGGAGTGTTTTTATGAGTACTTTCTTGAAGGAAAAAGCTTCAAGTTGTCAGCTTGGTTCTTGTCTAAATATGCTGTTTTCTTCTCCACGCGAAGAATAATCAGATATAGTCATACCGAGCGCCGCACATTGGCCCGACGTGTGCGTTGTTGATTCATACTAAGGATAGTGGACTTAAAATTCACTTTGTAAGTGGTGTTTCCAGGTAGTCGACAACAGGTAGGCAATCCTCGGTATCTGTTGAGTTAGTGGAAGAAGAAGAACAGCCCATGATCTAGGGAACGGAAACCGAGGCATTAATAGCAGAGAAGAGGGGAAGCAAATGGAATCACCTGGCTTCTGTCCGTTTAAAAAGTTCTCGATATGGTATAGATCATTGCGTTGTGTCCAGATGGTCTCACTTTTGAACACTTTCCGAAGACTGTGATTTGATAACAATTCCTCCTACATTGTGCGTTTTCGATTGCCCAAGTATCAGATTACTTATATTCCTTCTCGCTGCTTCTGATCATCAGTTTGAGACTAAAGGCAGCATGAGCATCGCGGCGACTTCTTACATTTGGAAAGGAAGAGTTCTCCAGAATGTAAAACTTCCATGATGTTGGGAGGGTAAAGCAGATAAACGCCTGCGCCGCATACCTAACCCCTCAAACTAGCCATATTGAAACAAGCGATCTTTCCGACGACGTCATTTGAAAGATTAATCAAACAAAGAAAAATACTTCTCTATCTTTGGTATCTTTCCTTGATAGAGGTTGTACGAGTCTTTGGACTACGCTACTACGTACCTACGCTGTATAGTGAACAGTGAACGGAAGACGGTTAGGGCTAAGTCAACGAAGACACTCGGCTTTGTACTTACGCGACAGTAGCAAATTATAAGAAGAAACTGGACAGTCCCAAATCACTCACATCGAGTATTCCACCTCAGCGTCAAAGGCCATTTTTTTAATGGTCAGAGATTTCCTTCGAGTCATGAAGAGGGTTGACTGCGCCGCATATCCTCTCGGGGAACGAATAATAGCCCTAACGGTAATCTCTCAATCACAATCCCTGTCCACCAATTTATTTTCTTTGTTCCCTTTCCCTGATTTCAAATGCTATTGGCAACATAGTACTTCTCATTGGAACTAACCTCATTCCTTCGCCGGTTCTGACTTTCTCTTAGTATCTTTTGATTATTGTTAGGTATTGGCTTCGCTGCACATGTTTCTGAAGGTATTAGGTTAAGAAATTATGTAAAGTTCCAACACAGCACTGAGGTGAGCATCTACTTCTAATCTTGGAGACTGCTTGTATGTTCAACTGCCCAGTTGGGGTTACGTCTGATCGATATGATGAAGCTATTGAAATACCTAGATTCGTAGATAGAATATTCCCCTTTTGATTTTTCTCTGGAGACTGGAAGATGCAATCCATGATTTGGAAAGACGACATGGAGGTATTTATAATAAAAGACGCAGAGAGTATCGTTTAAACTGAGGGACCCGAAAGCCGCTACAGAGCGAGTCTGTTCAAAACGAGTCTGTTCAAAAGGGAGCGTACACATAGTTTCACCCACGAGAATTGAACAAGTTGAACGCTCCTCGAAGCTGGTTTTGTAAACATGCACACTGTTGGACCCCAACTTAACTGTTTGTTACCTCTCTGAACTTTTGGGGTCTTGTTTGCAATATTTTCAGATTATGCCTAATATAGTCTAGTGCGTAAATTCTAAACGCAAATTCGAATAAACAGAGGGCCCACTTATTCATAAATTCTCAAATATCAGTGGATAATGTCCGTTTAAATGTGATACCCACTTACATTAGCGCGCAAAACAATGTCTCGCTCTTCTTAAACGCTTTAAATTCTCAAATTTACTAAACTATCCGTTCATTGAGCACTCGTGCACTCTGTCAGTGTGTTCGTCCAAAGTGGAGACTACTGTTGTCATTCCATATGATTTAGCCTTATTCTGTGGCGAATACAGTGCGTCCCTTCTGAACATATTCTCGAACTTGAATTTGATCTGACTCTGCTGCTGAACGAGTGCTGTGTCTGCTCACTAGACAGACCATGCCTAACGGAAATTCTTTGAGTATGACTTTTAAACACTGAACAGGAAAGAATACGTAAACGTAGGCTTGTAGAGATATCTTTTGGCAGAGTTTACCTCTTTTTACTGGACTTTGCATCAGCTACATCTATGCACCCAGTTGCTTTCCAGCACGCTTTTCGGATTTCCTGTGCGCCCTTTCGATGCACCTTCTGGGATATCCTCAAAAAAGTGAATGATCCATCCTGCTCCTCCGTACTACGAAGTCGTGTCATGTCCAAAATCTTTCGTGCAAAAAAATTCTGGCTACAGGGAACAAAACACACAGCTGGCTAGCAGTCTCTGGTACGAACCCTAGTACAGAAGTGTAGATTACATTTCCAAATGTGGAAACATCCAAATCCAGATTTGGATGGGTTAGACAAGAGGCGGTTCTCTCTGATTGAGAGGGAAAAAGGGGAAGACGGCGCGGTTCGAGAACGGGTTGTGCCTGCGTCGCAAGGAGGGTTGCTTGCTGTTGATACTAGCCATACCGACACAAGCTAGGCTTTTGATGATGTCACCTAGAGACTAGACAGACAAAGAAATGAACCAAAACCTCGAAGGATTGTGGGCAGGAACAGGAACAGACTGGTTGTGTACCCTCCAAGTTCGGTCCGGGACTGTTCAGTTCCCTTCGTCCAGGTACAGACGGCGGACGAGAATCGTTTCAAGAGCACAGCGAAAGGGCTGGAAAGGTACACTCAACCGCACAAGAATAGAACTGGATGACTTTCCCCTGTCAGTAGACGCCATCTGGTGAGTCATAGAGTGGGCACTGGCATGGCTACGCGAGCGAATAATAGCCCTAACACTAATCTCATAGTGATAATCCCTGCTCACCAATTTGAAGCTAATTTATTTTTCTTTGTTCCCATTTTGCCACAATGGAATTATTGGTTCGCATTGGTTATCTCTGTTGGCATTCATTTCGTTTGGTGTCGATTCTACTCTTTCGATGAGTTTGTCTTGGTGTCTTTGAAAATGAGTACAGCAACTGAAGTTAGCGGGGGATGTACCTACCTGAACAATATTAGATCTAGGGATCAGTAAACGGTTTCAGTCTATGTGAGCATTTACTACCGATTAATTCGTGACACTGGCTGGCTGGTGTCGTACCAGCGTATATTAGACATTAACCAAAACCTCCAGTATCCATCGCCCACCGTCAGCCAGCCTTGAACGGTGACGCCTGCAAATCCTTAATCATGTCTTGCATCTTCTCGAGACCCTTGCCCAGACGTGCATTCTTCTGCACCAAAAATTCCTTCTCGGTCTGCCATTGTTCCCGAAGTTGAGCGATCTCAACTTCCCTTTCAACTTTCAACTTATCGTTTTCTTTCTTCGTCAAATCATAGTCCTGTTTCATCTTGTCATATGCCTCTTGAAGGATGGATTTTTCAGCCCGAAGTTGATCAATTCTGGAGAACAACTCTTCTTGTCTCCGCAACCCCGCTTGGACCTTCGCAAAAATGTCGACCGAGTCCTTGGCGGCCGCTTGTCTGAGATGGTATTCTGAACATGCTTCTTCTTCTTTCGGAGCCTGAATCTGGGTTTGTTGCTGCGGTTCATCTTGCATAACGTCCACTTGCATCTCACTTCCTTGGCACTCTGCCGGTTCTTGTAGAGAAATTTCAAAGCCTTTTGAACTCAAGGGACTCATGGCCATAGGGCTTGAGTTTGACTCCGAACGGCCCGTTTGTTGGACCACCACAGTCGTGACTTGGGGAGGAGTGGTTTGAGGTTCGGGCAAACATGCTGTGGTCTCTTTTGGTATCTGTGCAATTTCATCCTTCTGAGCGCGGACTCTAGGATCTCGTTCCTTCTCATAGCGATTTGTTGGCGACTGAGCTTCTGCGAAGTGCGACACTTTGATGAACTGCAAGCCCCTAATTGTCAGTCAACTGCCAGTGGGTTCGTATACATTTTCGTACCTTGTTCGGAGTACGAAGGCCAGAAACACCAATGTCTTCAATTCTTTCATCTGGGTTGGAGTCTTCCCCTTCACTATCGCTGAACTCAAAGGGACCACTCGTTCGAGGGCGTTTCAACTTGGTCAATCTGGGAGTGTCCGACTGCATCACTGTCAAAATCTGGTCTTATGCTGTAGTTTTCTTGAAGACTCACACGACAACGATCCTCGCTCCACGTTTCAGCCTCTTCTTCCTTGCCAGATGCTTTTTCCTTCAAACTCTATTGGTTGACAATAGTCAGTCAGAGTCATACAACAAGCCTCGAAGGACACATTACTTTAATAATCATCCCCAAATTTTTGACAGACCGGTCGGGGTAATATGTCTATAAAGCGTGAGCTAAGTCGTTTGTAACGTAAACAATACAAGAACGAGAAGAGAAGAAAAGAAAAGGATGGAGAAGATACCTGCTGGAATTCTTTCATAGGCATGGTTGAATATTGCTCACGAAGCGCAACCATCGCCTCCTTTGCGCCTGGCTCCCAGTTGACTCTCTGCTTGCGTTTCTTCTTCTTCACATCGTCCATGGACTGTTGGAGAAGGAGGAGTCTCTCTGATGGTATTTTGAGTCTCACGGATCGCCGTTCGGGCATTGCCTTGGAAGGCTGCGATTACGCGTTGTGACAGGAGAAAAGGGGGGGGTTTTCGAAACTAAATCAGGGGGGAGAAAGTGTGTGATATATGACTGATGAGGGGAGGAAACTTCCAAAGTTGTTATGTTTATCCACTACTACCTAGTTAGGTAAAAGGAGGAAGGAATACAGTTGCCCAATTGCCCTAACCCTAGGTGCGTCCTTATCTGACGAAGGCCACACGTTGTTTGTGCGGTGACAAGGATGCTGTCGAATCAGAAGGCTGTAATATTTTCTTTTCTGGCCAGAAACTTGTACCATGTATGGCGTCTTTTGCTTTTTCCTGTTGGCAACCTTTGAGGTTCTTACTTCCCCTTTCTTTGGCGATATTGCTTTTTGGCGATGGCTCTTACACTGTCTCTATACCCTTATACCTTTAAGGACTCTATAGTTAGAGTGCTTGATACTTTTTGCAATACCATCGCGAAGCTCCTGCCAAATCTCGTTTGATAAGTCCATAGGATACGACGACTTTCCAGAACGTTGCCGATGATGAATCACAATCAATATAAAGAAAGATACTCTAAAACCATCTTAAATTCCATAAGATCTCAAAATCAATGAAGCGGTCAAGAATTCATACACAGTCCAAACCAAGCATGCTAGATTTTAAACACAACCAGACTAGAGAGTAGCGTTTGTTCCACCGTTTGCTCAGGGGGCTCAGGCCTCATACCATTATCTCGCCAGAAGCGAGATACGTAGCTATTCACTTAAAAAACATGGATTCTGAGACAGTACCATGTACTGTAAGAATAGCATCGCTTAGATTGCGCTTTATGTACCTACCAGGGCGAGACCAAGACAGACCGGATCGCCATGGTACAGGTCACAAAGTGGCTTGACAGCCGCATCAAAAAATTTTCCATCCACGAGTCTGATCGTCTCGTGTGTAAGAACCATAAATATCTCCAGGCTGCAGTAGGAATATTATTGGTCAATTGCATGGTTTTCGTTTGGCAGGCTGCTGCCCCTGCATATTAGTTGATCTTGGTCCAGACGCAAATTTGGTCTGGCAAGGCTGTACTCTGTATAGGAATGCTAGTTCCAATAGTGCTAGAAGGGAATTAATAGAATGGTAATTACGTGGCGGCTACTGCATAAGGACCTTGAAAGTAGAATTTTAAGGGATACATAAAAGATATGGATGATCAGATATTAAGCTTGCAACCGTGGATCCTAATTCATAACCTACCAATTTAGGGCCATCCATGAAACAAGGTCGTAGAGGTTTAAGAGACCTCTTTATGCACCTAGTCAGGCCAGGTATCTTTCAAACCCGTCAATTCTCTGCGGAACCAGACACACGCCGGCTCTCTTCTAGAGCGGGTAGGATCCAGTCTAACATCCAGTCTGATTGCATAACTTGTTGCGCTGTCGCTCTTTCTCTCGGCTGGAATTTAAGCATCGACCTCAACATCGCCTCAAAAGCTCTCTTCTCTTTGTCCGTCATAACCTCTAGGCCTGCTTCAATCCGAGACTTTTGAATGTTGTGCTCAAACCTGATGTCCCATGCCCTGCGTGCAACATCCTGAGAGCTGGATCCCTCTGAACTAGGCTTCAGTGCACCTTCTTCATTGAACCATTCTGATCTTTTTGTTCCAATTTTCCCACCATTCAGACGGTAGCCTTCCAAAGACCTCTACTTGCTCCTTAGTCACTCGGTCAGCAGAGGCAAAATATGCTTCAAACAAAGGCCGGTGACCCAGTATCTCCCAAATGGTACAGGCGAGTGTCCAGATATCAGAAGGGAACGAGAGCGGCTCATGCGAGATTCTAGTCTCCGGCGGCTGGAGTAGAGGAAGCGTTTTGGAAAAGTGTCTGGACAGTTTTTGCGGATCGAAGGGTTCACCAAAATCACTTATCATGATCTTTTCCTGACCAAGGACAAGTTCGTTGCTAGGGACACCAAACCAACCAGGGATGTATACTTTGGTCGGCATATGACCTTGCAACGGCTGACCGTCGACGCGAACAACGGCCTCTGGCTGTGGTTCGCCAAACTTCTCATACAGCTCTGATGTGGACAGGCTGTCGTTAGCTTTAGGAAACCGAACTAAAATATTACCAAGATGAAGATCTAGAAATAACGTCAGCTGGGTTATTGGCTCGATACATCAACAGGTACACTAACCGCCATGGACAATGCTGTTACTGTGAAGGAATGCGACACCACGTACAAGCTGAGCAACGATCGACTGAGCAACGATCGACTGCGCAACCTTGGGCTGAAACAGACCATGAATGGAAGCCTCTCGGGCATCGTGCAAGCTCATCTGCGCGGTCGCAGTGACAATACATCTGTGTTTCCCATTGGGGCCAGTAACCCAGAACTCTTCAACGAGGTTAGGAATAGTCTCTTTGCCCGGTTTGGATGGAGCATCAAGAAAGGTCTTTCATCAAGATAGACTCATTTAGGTCATCACTGGTATCAGCAGTGACAACTTTCACTGCCACATACTTAGCCGTCTTTAGATCCCGAGCGAGCCATATAGTCGAGTATCCTCCATATCCAAGCTTGTCTACCACTTGAAAGCGACCGCCGTTCAGCTGATGTCCAATGTAGGTAGGACAGTACCCTCCTGGACGATTTCTGTTCAGATCTTCGACATCTTCAATCAGCCGGTAACGAGTAATACCGCGTCGCGCTTGACTCGTATATCGTGGTCCAAAATATTTTCCCGGGAGAGAGGTTCGCAAACAAGTGCGAAGCATCGAGTGCGTCCCTTGCCAACCACTCCAATCACTGTGAGGCTGTTACAAAGCCATATGGTCTTGGCACAGAAGGTACACGGTTATCGGGACTTGACCGATGATTCCCGACAGAATGGCGCAGATGCCATGGCGAACCGGCAACTGGACGGTAGGTACATACCACAGTCTGATAGCCCAGACGGAGAAATGGTTGAGCACAGAAAAGCTCTGGGAAGCAGCAAATGGCAGGCGGGTCAGGTGATCGTCGGAAGAACGGTTACCGAGCAATCCCGATTAGGAAACATCGGCAAGACTCCGGCATCAGGCACCAAGGCATCCATCCTCTCTATGGGTAGCTGTTAGCATGCGGGGAATAGTGGCAGCGGGTAAGCGCTTCTCCGGCGGGTATACTGGCAGAACATGCGACTCGTTGAGCACGGCAGGTGGCACCGGTATATTCTTTATCTCGCTGTGCTGCCCACAACGAGGACGCTCAACCAGGGCCAGCCGAGAAGATTTGCCGTTCGTTTAGCATTGTCTTTTACTTGATTATTTAACTGTGCCATTGTCCTCCCCAGACTTCCCCAGAACTATCTTCAACAACCGCCAGTAATAACCACCTCTCCGGGTATCGCATACAACCATCACACACAATGTCGCGCCAATTCGACCCCAACTTCACTCCCAGCGTTGTCAACGCCATGGGCCCCAAGACCCCCGAGCGTGCTCGCGTGGTTCTGGGATCGTTGATCAAGCACATCCACGACTTTGCCCGTGAGGTTGAGCTCACCCCGGCCGAGTGGATGCTCGGTGTGGAATTCATCAACTCCATTGGTCAGATCAGCACACCCATTCGCAATGAATGCCATCGTGTATGCGACGTTATCGGTCTGGAGTCGTGAGTTCTCAATTACCCAAGGCGATAAAAAAGAAAGCATAGCTGACAGCGACAGATTGGTCGACGAGATTGCAAACAAAATCATCACTGAACAAGGTCTCTCCCCCACCTCCAATGTCATTCTCGGTCCCTTCTGGTCGCCCAACGCCCCCTATCGCGAGCTCGGCGACAGCATCATCCAAAACGCCAACCCTAACGGCAAAGTCACCTACATGCACGGAGTGATCAAGGACATGGAAACCGGCAAGCCCATCGAGGGCGCCGTGCTTGATATCTGGCAAGCTTCCGCGAATGGCAAATACGATTTCCAAGACCCCGAACAAAGCGAGAACAACCTCCGCGGAAAATTTGTGTCGAATGCCAACGGAGAGTTCTACTGGTACTGCTACCACCCAACCCCCTACTCCTTACCCACCGACGGTCCCGCCGGTGTCCTGTTGAATATTATGGACCGCTCCCCCATGCGTCCTGCCCACATTCACCTTATGATCACACACCCGGACTACGCCACCATCATCAACCAGATATACCCCAGCGACGACCCACATCTTACCATCGACTCCGTCTTTGCTGTCAAGGACGACCTTGTCGTAGACTTTAAGCCCAAGACTGATGACCCCAAGGCTCAGCTTGATCTTGAATATAACGTCAAAATGGCTCTGAAGAAGCACCACCCTAACCCCAACTCGGCGCCTCCAGTGTCGTCATTTGAGCGCTCTCGCAAGACTGCCGATGAGAAGCTCTAATCTTTGGGCTGGAGAGTTGATTTCTTGTGAATATTTTGTACAGTTTAAAATGTTTAGATGTTTAGCATATAAGATAACCTGCATCTACGGATGACGAATGTTGATTTGAGTGATCGTTTCTCCACTAATAGTAAAAATTGAAAGGCAAGATGAAAATCGTAGTCATGATCTGTTATACATGTAAATACATACTTGTAATACCCGCACACAATCAAAGGCGGACATCCATACCGGCTCGTCGAAATGAAAACACCTGATATATATGACGATGATAGTAAACAGCGAAATAGGAAGAGGTCTACCGGAAGAACCGCCCAAGCAGACCAGAGGCAAGGTTACCCGCAATCCCTCCCGACAACGCACTATTAGCCAGCCAACCCGCCTGACTGAACCGATCACACCTCGAAAAGGCCAACGTATTCGTAACAGTGAGAACGAGCGCAATAGCTACACAATCAGCGCTAACCCCGCAATCACGCATTCAACCAAAGCAGGGGGAAAAGGACGTACCAACTAAACTCAACCAAATAACATTCTGCAACCTCACAATCGCCAAAATCGCCAGTCCAATCCATAACGCCGGTGTAGCGTACAGACTCAGCCAAAAGAAGCGTTTGTCCGTGGCGTTGATGACGCGCGTGTTTGGGTCTGAGCTCTCAAAGACCCAGTGCGATTCGCCGGAGGCAGTATTTACTTCGTTCCACCAGCGTAGGCCAACGAGGCGGCGGCCGGCGATGTTTTTGAGGTAGTAGAAGTCGGCGGAGAGGAGGAGGAGGGTTATTATGAAGACGAGGACGCTGTTTTATTAGATTGGGTGTGCATATAGTATGGGGGAGGGGAGCGTACAAGTTGTCGATGAAGAGGACGCCGAAGAGGTACATTAACAGACTTCCTGGTCATTGTCAGCACTTTTCTCGCTTCATTGTTATCATAATTCCAACTGAGGGAGGACAAACCAATGCGGAAGCCTAGGAAGAATAACAATGTAATCGGATGAGCGCTAAGACGCCAGTTCAGGTCGCCTTGACTAGGTAAGCGTTCCATGTTGGCACCGTGAGAACAATTCCTCAGTTCTCAATTATCGGTGCTGGTGTGTTGGGTATATTGGAGCTCGAAGGATGTTGTTGTTGCTATCGGCTGGAGCTTATCGATGTTGCGTGTCACTTTGGGGCGGTCGGGAATGGCAGAATTATTGCTTTTATGGCGTCAAGTCCGGAACGATGGCTTTAGCTTTAAGGGACACGGCTATAACGTGTTTTTGAATCGAATGGTAAGTATTGTGTTCCAAGGCTGTTTCACTTCTCATGTTGCTATTTGACTCGATATTATTTTGTTCTAGAGCGGATGTTACTATGTATTCGTATATTGACTATGTACGACTCGGTCGAGTCAATTGACTCGAAAAGACAATTCTACTTGAAAATCAATTCAATCAATTGATGTCGATTACTTTGACAATAAACTTCATGATAGAGGGCATGCATCAACCGAGCCTGCTATAAGGGCTTCTCGGAATCGGCTATATAGTGGCCGAGATGTAAAGGCCGTCGCAGCCGTTCCTACAATATCTGGGGTAAATAGTTACACCCTCCCAAACCAATTACCTAAGTATACTTTCATTTCTACTCATCGCTTTGTATAGATTGTACATTACTGTAAATGAACATGGCCTCCGCAGCTCGCAACAACCTCAGACGAGCCCTTCTCTACGGTAAGCGTCTGAAGGAGCTTCCCCGCATTCTATGCATCTCATACCCAAGCTCCAAGTACTCCTCCCTCTTGATGCTAAAGCAATTGACTGACACTCGTACAGTCCCCGGCTCATCGCAACGCTTCCTCGACAAATCCCGCTCCCTAGCCGCAGACTGCCTCGCCTACGACCTCGAGGACAGCGTAACTCCGCACAAAAAGGCAGAGGCACGCCAACTCGTGCGGAGAGCGATTGATCAACCTTCCCCGGCGCAGATACGGGAGCGGGCGGTGCGAATTAATTCTGTGGATAGTGGGTTGGCGTTGGCTGATTTGACTGAAATCGTGCGTCCCCTTTTTCGTCCTCTTACTCTTAATGCTGGGAGTGGAATTGGTGCTGATGTAGACAGTTGCAATCGCCGAATTTGACGACCCTAGTCGTGCCAAAAGTCAATTCAGCGTCTGATCTAACCTTCATCCACGACGTGATAACTCACACATTGGGCGACGACTCAAAAAGAAAGGTCCCCATCTCAATCCTAGCACTCATCGAATCCGCAAAATCAATCACAAACCTCAACGAAATCTGCCGCTCAACCCCTCTGCTACAGGGCCTCATCTTCGCCGCCGAAGACTTCGCGCTCGATCTCAGTCTAACGCGGACTCCGTCATTGACAGAGTTCTTGTTTGCCAGGTCAGCCATCGTCACAGCTGCGAGGGCCCATGATCTCCCCTCAACAATCGACCTAGTCTGCACAGGCTACAAATCGGATTCTGCGAAACAACTCCTCGAAGAGGAGTCGCGAGGCGGGAAACGACTAGGTTTCAATGGGAAACAGTGTATTCATCCGACGCAGGTGGAGACTGTGCAAAGAGTATTTAGTCCCGAGGCAGAGGAAGTGGAGTGGGCGGTTAGGGTTGTGATTGCAGACGCAAAGGCTGCTGAAGCGGGTAAGGGTGCGTGGACGTTGGATGGGAAGATGATTGATGTTCCTGTTGCGGAGAAGGCGAAGAGTATTGTACGGAGGGCCGAGGCTTGTGGGTTGAATGTTGGCGCGTTAAAGGAGCAGTGGAAGGGACAGGAGCCTGAATAAAGCAATCTACATGTAAATAAGAAAGTAAACTGTCATAAGGTTTGATTGATTGATGTTCTAGATCCATAAGAGATGAGAATTATATCCAACTTGATCTATCGCAGAAAGCAGCGCCACAGAAATAGCAGTAGTCTCCTACAGGCGCTCAGGGTATCCAGATCATAGCTTTCGTCGATTCGTGAAACATAAGTAGATTTGGGCCATCAGGCGACGGCTTACTTGCCGTTAGTGTCTTCGCGTTTGAGCAGTTGAATCTTTCCCATCGACAACACTGGCTGGGCGTCGTTTGTCTCGGACTGGGCGTCCACCTCGCTGCGCCATTTTGCGGCAGCTTCTTTGTCGTAGATGGTAGGGTCAATGCCCAGGACGCCACCTACATAGCCGCCGCGTTCGCCAGGTACGCTGAACTCGCGGAAGACGTACTTTAGCTCGTTGAGCCATACTTTGACTGCCTTGCCCACTTTGTCTTTTCCATTCTTCGAGTGGTGGCCTGTCCCAGTGATGGCATAGAGAATTCGGTCTTCTGTCGAGTGCTTGACAAGAATCTTGTCCAGGTATTTGACCGCTTCTTCAGGGTGCAGGCCATGCAGATCGACGTAGAGCTCCTCGACAGCGCCGTCCAAGCCACTGCTTGCCATATGCTGCTCGCGCTCTTCATAGAGCTGTCGAGCTGCTTCCCGGTGACATCTACGCATGGCCTCATTCTCAGCTTGTCCGCGTAGTGACAGTGCCTTGGCCGCTCGAGCATCGTTTCGATTCCACGCTTGCGCGGCACTACATACGTTAGATCCTCACGTTCAAACCTTAAAACAACCACTTCGGTAGGATTTACTAACCTCTGCAAAAACTTGTTTCGCACAGTACCATGCCGAATGGCATCCGTGCGAAATTTGATGTATTGCTGATTGGCTCTAGGTCCAGTTTCCAGCCAAGGAATATTCTGTGGCGCTGGTATAGCCAACGCTGCGGCACTCAGTTCTCGAGTCTTCACCTCCTTGCCGGCCTTGGAGTTCTTTCCTTTGCCTGGTCCAGGTGAAGAAATGCGCACTACATCGGCCAAAGAGCTTGCAACAGTCTCCTTGTTGTTATGACCTCCTCGCTTGCCATGATGCTTCTTGCCTGATCCCTTTGCTGCCATGGCTGACAGTGCCGGGAAAGCTTCAGGATCATCAACAGACAGAGGAGATGGATTCAAGTCGCGTTGCTGATGGCGACTGGTCGGTCGAGACTGAGGACGGCTGGAACCATTCCTTCGTCCGACTCCCAGCGGCGACGTATTGCCAGCTGGGGTGGTAATCAAAAGATGATTCGCGTACTTGCGCATGTCTCGACCGTACCATTGTTCTCCAGCAGCTTGTAAAGCTGGAAATGCCTCTTGATTGTTGTCCAACTGAAAGTTGGCTTGCGCTGGTGATTGTTGATTAAGCCCATCAGCAACGCTCAAATTGCCCACTAGGCTTGCAGGATCGTGTGAAAACGGGCATCCATCACCCGCAAGACAATTGCCCATCATCCAGTACCTAATCGGTGAGCATTTTACTTATCTACTTTTGTATGGAAAATACTTACTTGCAAATATGGGTTGTCAAATCATGACTAAAACGACAGTCTGCCCGCAAGCATGTGCCTGTAGAAAGCCAGTATTTGCACACCACCGGTGTGCGCGCTTGATTCAACGGAGTTGAAGGACGACTGTGGTCTACAGTCAGGGATTTTCCCACGACAACTCGACCTTCATCTGACTTTTGCGAGCCATCTTTGCCCGGGTCTTCCGAAAGTGCTGCAATTGTAGCACCAAGGTCATAGCTGTTGGCCTCTAGGGCCGCCTCGATTTCATCGTTGGTCTTTTTGTCGCCCAACACGGAGCGAAGAATATCATGGGGACTCATGTCCGGTACAAATTCAGGCGCAGATGCGCTCAATCCACCAATAGATGATGTGACGCTAAGCTGATCGTCTGCAACCAGCCAATCGACGTTGCTCTCGCTGCCAAAATCACCATACAATTCTGAAGACGGAGAATGCTGATCAGAGAACTCGTACGCATTGAGGCTCGGCGAGTGTGGTATGGGTTGCGCAAATGCAAGACGAGGAGACGGACGTGGGGAGGTAAACGGTGACGCGGTCGAGGAACGTGGACCACGTGAAAGGCCAGCTCGAGTCAGATGAAAGCCAGAGGGGCCTGCCGGACTAGTACCGGTCATTGAAGGAGACGAAATCGGCGTTGCGGAGCGCACTTGCCATGGTGCTGGGGACGACCGGCGAATAATCGTATGTCGTGTTGGCGGCGACGCATTGGGTTTGGACTGATTGCGCTGACGCCATAGAATATCGAGCACCGCATTTTCTAGGGAAGCTCCGGTCAATGTAGTATTCGAGCGGAGGAGGTCCTCCAGCTGCTCCGTTTGCTCCTCATCATCTAGGTCGGTGTTTTGCAGGACTGGCTGACAAAGCTCGAACAGCTCTTCGGAGACCATGCTGATCTGGTGTTTGTAGTTGGCGACCTAGGCCGATTTCCAAGATCAGATATAAGTAAACAAATGCGACGACAGGAACCAAACAGAATGCTAATAAATGCGACAAATCAAAACAGCTGTAGATGAGCTAGATATATCTTCCCCCTATGCTGGTTGAGGGGACGAAGGTGCACAAGGATGAACAACACAGAGGGGCAAACCAAGAGTCACATTGTATCTGGACTATCACAACAAGGCACAGAAAGAATGTATAAAGGAGAAAGAAAGTATATAGCACGGCAGCAGTATATAAACAAACAAAAAGCATGTGTGAAGAAGAGGAAGGGAGATGGCGGACAGATCTAAGGATGATGCAGAAGATGGGGGAGGGACCCGGGAAAGCGCAAGGCTCCACGTTTTACTTAAGTCCTTGGGAGATTCCGTTAAGTCCTTAATAGGTACGTCTTCCAGGTTCTACTATACATAGTAGTGGGTAAACCGCTCATTTCTAGTTATGTACCTTACAGGCTTACAGATTATCTATTTCTTGTCTATTGATTGACTAAATAATTGAAATTCGGCTGTTCACTCTACTCTGTACTTAGTCCTGCGATTACAGATCGATCCGTATGACAGCCGGACCTTGCAAGTGCATTTTCAGTATCCAGACATCCAGGGGGCCGAGTCACATTGAGTAGACAGTCTGTGTGACTGATAGAGTGTTTGTTCTGTTGATAGGCAAGATCTGGAGTCTGCCACCGGAGTACGCGACTGTGGGGGGCTGATCTTGAGCCAGCACCGACCCCGAGATCTCTCTCATCTCTGCGATCGTCCTAAATCATTGGAGGTGACACTACCGAACGATGGATGGCGAGAGAGAGGCTTGGCGGAAGGATCGGTATCCATCGTGTAGCTGAATCGAAGAAGTAGCAAATAGTGTCGATGTATGAAGACAGAAATATAAGGAAGAAGAAGTCGTACCTTGAAGTAAACAATTGATGTCAGAGCATGTCATCACGTCTCTTGTATGTAACTTACACGATGGATACAGCAAAACAGTGGTTCGGCCAATAGACATGGCAGCTGTCACAACAATCCGTGACAAAACACGTATCGTTACAGACCCGTCACTTTCAGCTTGGGTTTCAACCTGTCTTCATGCAAATCTGGGCTACTTGTGCTACTTGTCGTTGGCGATATTAGAATCAAGAATACGTATATACTTGAAGTATATCACCTTATTTCTGACGACAGACAAATTTCCAAGCTAACATCGCAGTATCTAGTTAACACCTACTCCGATAAACGCTGCCACCGCCAATGACCAGTACTGTCAGCGAGGGCTAGACAGAGCTCTCATCTTTCATCCACATTACAACCTATACTTTTGGCGACTCGGTTTCTATCGATTCTGATAATCGACCCGCCTCTCGTCATCGCCGCCACGTCCATCTGCAATGCCAGCAGACTACCAGTCCACCGCGCGGGCTTTGTCACTTCCAGTCTCAGAGCCTGAAGAGCAAGAATCTCCTCTGTTCTCCGGTCTCCGTCCACCATGGAGTCACTCCCCAAGCCTATCGCGACGCGGCTCTCGACGCCATTCAACAATGGGCGATGCCGTCTCGTTCCGGGATCGAATGATCAATCAAGCTGAATCGTTATATCGTACCGCAAGGGACCGATGGGAGAAGATGACTTTGATCCAGAAGATAATATATTTTGTGGCGTCGCTGCTTTTGGGCGCGCTTGGGATAGCCTCTTTGATTCTTGCGGGGAAGATTTTCGTCTGGCTGAAACCGGTCGCTGGGGCATGGGAGCACTCGCCGTGGGCATATGTCATTGTGTGGTTTTCGATTATCCTAGTATCGTTTCCTCCGTTGGTTGGTTGGTCGTCACTCGGAACGATATCAGGCTTTCTTTTTGGATTTTGGAAGGGGTGGGTTCAGCCTTGCGCTCGATGATTTCACCTGCTGATTGTTTATAGATGGATCGTCTACGCATCGGCTACTGTCATAGGCTCGACATTATCATTCATCGTTTCCCGGACAGTTCTCTCCGGCTTCGTCAAACGCATAATGGAGCATGACAAGCGTTTCGCTGCGCTTGCATTGACACTCAAATACGACGGCCTCAAACTTCTCTGCATGATTCGACTTTGCCCGTTACCATACTCGATTTGTAACGGCGCCGTATCAACATTTCCTACAGTTAAGCCTCTCAGCTACGGTCTCGCTACGTTGATTGTTGCGCCCAAATTCATGGTACCCGCTTTTATTGGGAGCCGCATCCGTATCTTATCGGAGAATAATGAAGAGATGAGTGCTGGCTCCAAGGCGATCAATGTCATTAGCATTATTGTCTCGGTGTCTATTGGTGTCGCCACTGGTATATATATTTATAGAAGGTATGTATTCGTCTCGACTGATATCCAAGGTATATACCTAACATGCGCAGAACATTGGCTCGCGCCAAGGAGCTCGAAGCCGAGGAACGGGCTGGTATCCGACGATCTATACAAGAAGACCACGCCGCAGGACGCCCCCATGGCGACTTTTCAGATGACCCCGACGTCAATGCGGCGGCCAAGACCCTGGCTCGCGACGAGGAAGCGCAACTTGGATATTATGACGAGGACAACGTCGATATCGATGTTGAAGGAGACGAATTGGTCGAAACCCGCGGTGGTAGATCTTACCAAGACGAGTTCACCGATAATGATTCAGATGTCTTTGACGATGGTGATGGCGATGAGTCGGATACGTATGGATTGCATACTCACGTGAGACAGTGATTTCCGCATGAGCTTGTTGTATTTATTTGCAGTCAGCGGCGTTTTTTGTCTTTCCATAGACCTTGTATATTAGACCATGATATTCTGCAGATGTCATGTCTCGTCATGAATGCTTCTTGCGGCCGTGCCGTAATTCAATCAGCTCAATGTAGCTTTGTTGTGGAAAATGGTTCACTCTCATTTAGAGCGCTTCTTTCCCGATTTTCCGCCATGTTTCTTGTTCCTCTCTCGATCGTTCACCGTAGCGCTCCTTGCACCACCACCGCCAGAGATACTAGTTGCATTTTGCATTTGTTTATCCATTTTCCTTGCCACCTTTTCTTCTTTTCTTTTCTTTTCCGCATAATATTCTGCGCGTGCTTGGGGGTCTTCTGGAAGGTCTTCCTCTTCTGCTTCAAACTAGCGCACAAGTCGCATTAGCCAGATGCTACTACAAATCTGGTATACATAAAACTCACCACTATCCGCCTGCTCCTACTCTTAAATCCGCCGTAGGTCTTCCGTCCACCATTCGACAATTCCTGATCCTCCGCATCCAACGAATCAGCAGTAACAATCATAGGCTGCCCCGACGCAGGTGTCTTTGCGGCAACGGTAGAACCCTCAAAGTCCAACACCCAATTCGTCTCGCCTGCTTCGGCGGCTTGCCGCGCAATTGCATCTGCGCGGCGCTGTTCTTCGGCGGCGAGAGCGGCGTTGACAGCGTCCAAGTCGGAGGTTGGTCGGGGTATTGTTGCTGGTTCGGTGGATAGACGTTGGCGTTTGGGGGAGGGGGTTTCGGGGTCTTCGGCGGGGGCAGGGCTGGATGACGCGGCTGCTCGTTGCATGAACTATAGGTATATTAGGTATTGTTGGTCAAAAGGATGTGGTGAGGATTGGGTATACCTTCATTGTCAAGAGCCGCGAAGACATTGTCTTCGACTTTCCTGGTGTTGTGGACATTGTGCAGTTTCGAATGTGAAGAATGATACAGTAGGTTGTCTTGGAGTATCTTTGTCGAGTAGACGGCTGTTAAATAATACTTACAAAAAAAATGAGGATTATAAAGTATGAAGATTCAACAAGACAAGAAATTATGTGATGCGGGAAGGAAAAAACAGAGCTAAACACGCGGCCGCTGATTGGTTCCGTAGTGGGCCGCCTGAGCTTAGCCAAACCTCCAGAGTCCGGCTTTGCAACCTCATCCGTTGACCTCACCCGCGAGAAGCACCTCCAAGTCAACCCAATTGATCGAACGCAATGTTGTCCTCAGCAAGAGGCAGAATTGCCTCCGTCGCCATCTCGGCATCCCGCTCGTCGGCGCGAGTTTCCTCCCGAGCCTCGTACTCCATCACCACCCCTCGCCGGTCCGACAATGCCTCTATACCGGCCAACGACCCGTCACCCAAGAAGCCCGTCCCCAATGTCTCTGCGACCAATGCCGTGCCGGTCGACTCAATGGGTGCTTTTGATGCGAAACTCGTCGAGAAGCCGGCTGAGGGAGAACAGAATCGTCAACTGCAGGCTCCCAATCGTGCGTCGACCTGGGCTCAGAGTCAGAAGCCGCGAGAGGAGGCTATGACTGGTCCTCGGTTTGAGCAGACTATTATCGAGCTTCAGGTCAGTACAGTTGACGGACCCGATTGAATGGTGGCGCCAAATGGGGTAGGGTAGACCTGAGCTAATGATAAATAGCCCCAACCATACGCCGCCATTGAGCTGATTCACAAACAACCCGTGCGGTGGACAAAGGAGCGAGTCG
Organism: Talaromyces sp. PL2406; assembly: GCA_023626215.1. Lineage (NCBI taxonomy): Eukaryota > Fungi > Ascomycota > Eurotiomycetes > Eurotiales > Trichocomaceae > Talaromyces > Talaromyces sp. PL2406. The sequence continues at coordinate 1,324,288 of JAMAGL010000004.1, read as the reverse complement.
TCTCCTGCGATGGCGGTGGTGGTCCTCTCGGCCATCCCCGAATCTTTATCAACACCGACAAGCCCGAGATCGCTACTTGCGGATACTGCGGACTTCCTTTCGTATGCACAAGCCCTTTAAATTGTGCGAAACTTGTATGAGAAAGAGGATATACTGACATATTGGTAGGCCCACGAGAAAAACAAAGCATACCTCAAATCCCTCCCCAGCACATCCTACCCACTCGAACCAACTGGAAGCCCCGTCGAGGTCAATGAGGCTCAACGAATTACCGAGGGAGGCTATGAACAGCGATAGACTGTAAAAAATCGCAAGTACTTTTAGTTCTTTTACAGTCGTTGGCGTTGTTTTTGCTGTTTCATGTCGTTGATTCATTGAACTCTTTCATCTTCATTATGTACATTTACGCGAAGAATAGTCATGGAATCATAGACAGTTTATCATCTACTGAAAAGTGTATGTATGTGGTATAACAATTGCTGTCGATTGTTTACAGCCTCTGCTTCTCGGCTTCGTGTCCATCAACAAGTCACGCCTTCTCGCCTTGAATAGTCGCAACGACTTTTCTCGAGTGCCGACTAGCCCTGAACTCCAGGTACCAAATGCCCTGCCATGTACCCGTTGCAAGTCGTCCATTCGTAATCGGAATCGTAACACTCGCACCCACCAAAGCAGATTTGATATGTGCCTATCCCAAAATCATCATTAGCAACCACCCTTATCCAATACCAGGAAATGGAGGAGACGGTACAGGCATATCATCCTCCCCCTCCGCACTATGCCTATAAAGATTCCCCTTCTTATCATACGGCGCAATCCTGTCCAGCGCATCACTCATATCAGCGCGCACATCTTCGTCCCAATTCTCGTTCAGCGATAATGCGCAGGAGGTATGTTGAATGAAAAGATTGAGGAGGCCGCATTTGTAGTCGCGGATTTCGGGCAGTTCGTTGACGACGGTGTCGGTGATGAGGTAGCTGCCGCGCGAGCGGGAGGGGAGGGTGAATTGTTTCTGGAACCAGGACATTTTCGTTTATTTTGTCTCTGCTTGGTTGAGATGCTGACGTTGGAACATTGAAAGAAGATAAAATTCGAGGTTGGGTTGAATTGTTTTGATATCAAATGGTGGGGAGCTGTCCCACTTTTATTGGTAGGTAGGTACTTTCCGCGACGTCATTTTCTTCAACTGCCACATCAATAATCATTACACTACCTACTTTACACATACAATGTGGACGTGGAATTGCCATTGTCCAGCTATTTATACGGGTGTCTAGCCTAGGACTGTCTCAGGACTGTTCTTATATAATCGCCATCAAGCAAGTTATCGTCTGCGTCTGCTCTGCCTGAACCATGCCATGCTCCTTCAGATCCCACCACTCTACTCCATCTGAAATGCTGGAAGAGATTCATATTCACGTCAAGAGAAGTATAGTCCTCCGCCAGCTATACGATGTGATAAGGAAACTCGATGAGAGTCATGACGACTTGGCTTTCGAATGGCTCCTTGAGCGCTTAGGAAGGTGGCTCATGGAGTAACCGACCCTGAAAGTATATGAAAGGGTGTTATAACATTTATGAGTGTAACACCTAGTAACCCCTGGGCGATGGATCAAAAGGCCGAGTAGGACATAATTGCCAACTCTAACGGTGTGAGGCCAGAGAAGGGATCAGCCCCGGCTCTTAGCAACAACATAGCCATTTTCTCGTGTCCGTTTATTTTAGCCCAACGAAAGGGCGTCAAGCCGTGTGAGTCTTGTGCATCCAAGTCCGCTCCTTTTTCAATCAGTAATTGGAGTATTTTCTCATTCCCATTCAGTGAAGCTTTCCATAGTGGCGTCCAACCATTGTTGTCTCTCGAGTGAATATCGGCTCCGTTTTCAACGAGCACCGTCATTAGCTCTTCCTGGCCACTCATGGCAACTAGTGAAAGCGTTGTTCGTCCAAAGTTGTCTTTGCGATCAATTTGAGCTCCATTATTGATTAGAAGCCTCACTACTGCTTCATGCTCATTGACTATCGCCCACGTCAGCGGTGTTCGTTTCCTCTGGTCTTGAAGGTTCGGATCAGCTTGAGATTCAAGCAATAGCTTGACCACCTCTTCATGGCCATTTTCTGCCGCGCAATGCAGCGCTGTCGCTCCGTGCAGGTCTCTCGTGCTCACGATACCGGCATCCATGCGCAACAACTGAAGGACAACCTGATATTGTCCATTTTTCGCCGCCCAATGCAGTGGCGTTCTGCCAAAAACTGAGTCTTGGGACCTGATGTCAACGTTTTGGTCGAGCAATTTCCTTACTATTCGCGCTTTTCCCTTCATGGCGGCCCAGTGTAATGCTTCTCCGCCCCGTTTATCTTTTGTCTCGAGCAACCCTCCAATAATGACGGACCGGAACACATCTTCATTGCCAGTTAGTATGGCTGCGTGCAACTCATTCAAATGAGACTCCTTCTTTGCGGTAGCTTTGATTCCGAGATTGAGCTTGCGGGGCATGATATCAATCAACATCGCAATATGCGATTGTACAGTCTGATTACCTCCCGACTACTTGCTCACATTGCTTCGGTTGTCGAATTCGACAAAAAATGGCATATTGTCTTGTACTATTGTGGAAAACAACTTCGGGACTTGGGGGACAACAAAAACCGTGTGAACCCGGTAGCAGTCATGCAGATTTATTTATATATGGGCCAATCTGGAACTGCCACGACCCGCGACAGGGATGCTCAAGAAGAAATTTCAGCAAGACCTCAGCCTTGCAAACAGTCTTGAAAAGGAAATAATATCCGATGTACTGATGTATCCCCTAGTACCACCTAGTCTCGAGAGATGCATGCCGGTCAATTCAGGAAATACGAGGACTCCTTAGGCTGTGCTGGATATTTTTATCATCTCATATTATCTCCCGACAAATCATCGTTGACATGCTGCCTGCATGTCGTCGCATGGGACTTGCCTTTTTTTTTTGACTCCGATTTTGTAAACCCAAGTGGGTTGAGAAGCAAGTAGCACGAAACTGCTGCAGAACGAAGTGAAATGAGTCCTGTGGAGGAGACATCTTTTTACATCACAGACTATGATAGCGCCAGCATCGCCACAACAACTTTGATGCAGTTCCCGCTCGGAGTCACTATCATGACAACTATCGTGCAAAGTCTTCAAACAGACGCGGTTGGTTGGCAAAGCAATCCCGACCGCCGGGGCACAATGGCTATCATACAAAGTAGCGTTTTCACAATTCTGGCCTGCACTTGGAGTATCCAGCATCTCAACATTCCTAGCCTGAAAGACGGCTTTTGGAGGAAACTTTTACGAAGATGCAAGTGGACTCTATTGACAATATTGCTACCAGAATTCCTCATGGCCCACGCTATTTTTGAGCTTACAATGGGGCTTACGACCATGAGAGCCATTGAAAGTGCAGTCAGCTCTACGGACGACAGCGATAACGCGGCCAATGATGTACATGTTGTTTATCCATGGTGGCGTCGAAAATTTCCCTGGTGGCGGGGAGAAAAAGTCGACGCAGACACCAGACATCAGTGGACATTAACACATTCCTATTACGCAAACATGGGCGGATTCTGCATTGAGGGCCCCCAATCTTCTGTCGCTAAGGAAGAGCAGTCTTGCATTGCTTTGACAGGGCCGCAAATAGCCAAGTACTGGAACCATATTAATCTCCCTCTATTATCCGAAAAAGAAATCAGTGACAAGAGCAAGGCGGATTTTTTTACCAAGGCTATTGCCACGGTTCAGATTGCTTCCTTGTTGTTGTCGATCATTGTCAGGACGGCCAGGGGCTTGGACTTTTCTCAGCTCGAATTGATCACACTGGCCTTCGCAGCATGCGGCGTGTTCACGTACTTGGCGCGATGGTATAAACCGCAGAATGTGAACACCGCTACGACAGTCAAATTGCGTGTAGAGGCTGGTCCGGAGCAATACGAAAAGATGAAAACTCAGGAATACGATCGGTTCTGGCAGGCCGTGCGGCATGTTCAAGGAGATAGTGAACAGATATATGAGAGCCGCATTCCGAACGACTATCTGCCGCAGCATCGAATGCCCGAACTGCAGCAAGGGAACGAAGCGCTGGTTGCGTTCCTGCAGGTACATCCGGTTCTTTACGCCTTGACTGTCATCAGCGTGATTTTGGGGAGTCTTCATTTGATTGCGTGGCATTTTCGGTTCCCAACTCGGGCCGAGCAAATTTTGTGGAGGACTGCGGCCCTCATATCGGTGGGCTTGCCTCCAATCGCTCTTCTTCTAGTCCCGGTCTTTGCTTCTTTGCACAGGCGGCTGAGAAAGGTTAATGTATACCAGTTTATGGGGAGTCTCTTATCCTTTCTGAGAGAATATACCTACCAGCTTGAAGATCAGACTGAACGGAGGTATATGCTGACAGTCTTGGAGGAGATTGAGGCGGTGTACGAAGGACCACAGGGAGATTTGTGGAAACACGATTACAGACAGCTACTTCTTCATATGCGAGTTGACACAAGCATGACTCACGGTCTTGAAGATGCTGCGAGAACAAGACTGTTGAAAAACATGAAAACGTTCCTCAAGACAAGAATTTTCGTTATACCGATGCCCTTGGGTTCAAGAGAGTTTCACCTCAACTGGCATCATATATTGCATTTCTCGATTATGCATTATTGCATTGGCCTTTTCTTGTTTGAGATCGATGCCAGACTCGGTTTATGTCGCTACTTGGGCCACATACATACCGGAAATACAGTGAAGAGTCGAGGTTATGGACAGGAATCTTTATGTGAGAAAGAAGTTATTAAAAGTTCAGGTCAAATAGGCCAAAAACATACATGTAATGCCTATCTCGCCAAATCCTTGCAAAAGAAGCGCTCAGGCCTCTCACAACGTTGAGTCCAACACTAAGTCTGCATATGATGCTTCTTATTGGGAAAATCTAGTCCGTGCCATCTATCTCAATGGTCCAATGATGCCAGCACCGCGAAATCAACCTCAGCCTTGCGCAGAGTCACAAATGGCTATAAGGCATGTAAATGCGTCAAAACAAAAGGGTGCGGTATGGCAAGTCTAGGCAGCAATTCGCTAGGTGAAACCTTCGAAGAGCAAGTATGGGGGTCGCAATTCGTACGAGAGGGTCATTAGCAGGAGCCCTAATTGTCGGCGCAGCTCTTGCCATCGGCCATCACCTCTTCTACCAACAGCTCGCAGGCCAGCATCCGCCAGACTCCGTATACGCTACCTTTGGTCGTTCGGTCGGTTTGACCGGTCAGCGATTCAACCTCGCTGTCGGGGTTTTCGCCCTCCTCGGCGTCATATTTGACATGCTCTGTGCCTACGCGAACCGTGGCCCGTACACCACCAAATTCTTAACGATACTGCGCGTAGCAAGAGGCACATCTTTGTCCGCACCTATCATGATGGCAGATGAGAGATCCGACGCCGGCGTATGTTGAGAAGATGGTTGTGTCGTTTCCGGATGGGTACGATCCTGTGCCGACGGGGCCTGACCTTTAAATGAATGAACACACCAATCCCGTCGGATTGATTCTCGTGCCAATTGCGTGGTTTGAGAATATCTTCTCTCCTCATTAAAATTTACCTAGGTATTCCGAGTTTATAGCATATCGTGTACCCACCTTTCTTTTCACATCCTCTTCCTCCGCCTGCCCCACTTTCTCGTCCTATATATTCTACGTGACCCTGATTCCCAGTCTTTACCACGGTGGATCATCTAGTACGTGCGCTACTTTCTGGTCTAGTTGGGAAAGTTACCAACATTAAAGAAATGCCTGGAACTCCTGGTCTCAATCTATCCATCTTGCGTCAGGTGCTAATCCCCCAACTTACTCACATCCACACACAACCTTGGAACATTCGAGCATTGAACGCACCAATATCACCTATGAGGCCTCATCTTGGTGTTCGAATTTGGTGTGCGAATCCCCAGACGCTCCTGGAACCCCTCAATATGTATAGTAGTTGACCCGCGCGCCCACGTACAAATCCATCAATGTGCAGGGGGTCAGTACGAACCGAGGTATGTTAAGCTACAAACGAGCCTACCTGTGTATCTACATATATACAAATCAGTACCTATGTACTAGATATGGTTGAATAAAATTGGGCGTAGGATTTACTCATTAAGCACGTTTGGGAGCGTTGATGCTGCCTCATGATTATGTTTCATGTTTGTAATAACTTCCATGGATGTAACGAGACAATGCATAATATTACGAATATACCTAGGTATAGGGATTTACAGTGAGATTACTGTTCACATGTTGGGGATGTCGCAGTTCTCTTCATACCTAGGTATGCTCTCACTGCCATGTCACTGGCATCTTACAGTCATATCTTTTACTTTGTGCACTATCACGGTGTCTTCATCCTGCCCTCGTTGGGCCCTTACAGTATCCAGCTATTGAGGTAAGACTTAGAAACCACGACCCGTACGAGCTCAATGTTTGCTCTCTGATGATTCCATTCGCTCAAAACTCAACTATACATGACAATGAACAATCCAGAAAGGTAGGATCCTGAAATGAAACTGAAGTGAAAGAAAGGGCACATTCCCGAGCAAAAGGGTATAAACCAAAACGAATCCCAAATTCAAACTCCTAGAGTACATTACAACTTCTCAATGCTTCGTAACAGACTACCCTCAGCAAATTGGCTCTGCGGAGTCATATCTAGCAAAGGACGAGTAGCATGGCGATCACCAGTAGCGATACCTCGACCAACGCCCGAACCAGCCTGCGCGCTTGGTATACTGGCAGAAAGAGCTACAAGACCATTCGGTATAAACGGGGTAGCGTCAGAAGGGCCAGCAAAAGGATCCAAAATTGGTGCGTGGTTTTGATGTTGACTTCTTGCAGTGTTGGCGCGACGACGACCTGCAGGAGCGGCTGCAGGCGCCGCTTCGTCTCGTCTCCAAGTTGTTGCTGGAGGGATATTGGGTATGCCAGGTATAGCTTCTAGTCCGGTGGCTGCTTCGACTAGAGGCATTCCAGAATCAACCTTGACGCCGTGGCCTTTTCTTGCATGCTGAGGTGGTTCTCTATACGTGGGCGTGAGATCAACCAGTGGTTTGCCCTTCCGCACGGAATTCGACCGACTATGAGAAAAGCCTTCTGCAGGGCGAGAATTAGAGCGGACGGTATTCGAGCGACTGTTGCCTCGACTAGATGGATTGCTGAATGGCGTGTTCACGGAAGAAGCTTGCTCAGTGCTCGTTGGACTCAGATTCTTCAACAGACCATGTGAGAGGAATGGGTCATGTTCATTTCCTTCTCTAGCTTCTCGTTCACGCTGAGCTGCCTGCTTTTGGCTGTATGTTCTTCCCAGGAGACTGTCTGGCGAAAAGGTCGAGTCGTCATCTTGTGGAGATAGGGATTCTCCCCGAGTTTCTAGTGTGGGAAGATGGACAGGGAAAGAAGAAGGGGGCGGTGCGTGGTCTCGTGCCTTTTTCTTGCGCAAAAACATGTCCCGACTGGTTGCAGTGGTTTCTTCAGCCGCTTTCTCGGGTACTGATACACTGGGTTCGGCATTGCGACCAAAGTCTATCAAGGGCTTGAATGAGCCTAGTTGGTATGGAATGGAATCGGTTGATACATGGCGTTGTTGGCGACTAGAAGGAGGACTGGGGCCATCTCTAGACACTGGGGCTGGCATAGTGGCATTGGCCGTCTCATTCGCCTTGCCAACTTCTAGGACGTGGACGAGATACCAGCTGCGCCAGCCATGGACTGCATCATAAAAGTCTTGTCCGATAGTCGAGTCGCTCGTAGCAAAGTAACGGAGAAAGTTCTCTGTGGAAAGAAACATGGACGATTTCTGCTGACTTTTGATGGCAAAGCAGATCTTTTTAGGTGGTTTGACGTTCTTAGCAAGTTGACGGTTGGTAGGCGTGTAGATATCGAAATCTGACATGTGGCAAACATTCACAAAGTCCTTTGCTTCCTTGGCATCTGATTTCTTGGAGAGCACAACCTGGCCGTCAGTGCGCAGAGTGATGTATCGTTTATCCCATTTGCCTGGTTTTGAAGAGTGGTACACATAGAACTTGGCGTCCTTTGGCGCTGGACTTGGCGCAGCTGAGAGTTCCAATTTCCGAGTCGCGCCATCGAATGGAGGATCTGAAATGGTCAAGGAGTTGGCGTCATCTGAGGACCATGAGTTCAACACATCTCTCACATGCTCGTACCGACGTAGAGGCCGTTCGAGGCCCAGAGATGAGAACGACTCGACGATGATGGCGTTTCTAGGATCGATCCGCTCAGAAAAGCAATTGGCGGCAGAGAAGATGATGTCTTTGACTCGCGTGGTGGGTGTGACGGGCAACTTGATCGAACTAGACTTGCACCTCACTAATACTCTCCGTTCGCCAGCATTGACAGCAGAGACAGGGGCGTCGATACCAGGAGCAGGAAGGGCCATGTTGTTGGCGCTGTTGCTGTTGTGTGTAGAATCGTCGTGAGAGTCAGGCCCCACCTTCCTGTGGTGGGATAAACCCAGTCGGTCCTTCCACGACGCGCGCCTGCTGTGTCCTGCTGCTTCCTCCTTGTCGTTCACTGACTTGGACTGGATGTGACTGTCTTGACGCGCCTGAGGCAGCATAGCTGGTGCTTTAGGCCGCTCTGCCATGGTCAACTTGCGCATGGCTTCCTCCCTCATACGCGCCTTTTCCGCCTCAGACAGCTCGTCATCGTGATCTGAGAATGGATTTTGTGCCTTCTCGGAGCGAGAAGAGGTGCCACTGAGTGGACTGGTGACATCCTCAGCCCTTTTAGCGACAGCCTGGTGAGCCTGGACTGAGGCTGGCAATGAGGGCACTGGAGGACAAGCGCTGGCAGGTGTTGTGGCGGTGGCAGTCTTGGGTCGGCGGTATCGCGACATGCTACGCGCAATCGTCTCATTTGAAGGTTTGGCTGGGGGTGCCTCCCCAGCTGCTTCCGCAGCAGCACGACGCACAGAGCGATATCGTGAAAATTTGGGGGTGGTCCCTGTTGGGGCCCTAGAGGCCTCCAGCTGGGTGATCATCGTGAGCTGTGTGTGGGTGAACCAATTCACAGGGTTGGCGGGGAGAGAATTAGAGCATGTGCAGGACCCCCAGATTATTTTGAGCGGCGCTGGAGTGCATGAATCCACTTTGGAAGGGCGCCAGGCGGTTGCACAATCAAGATGAGTGGGTGACAGGGCGTTTGACAGCCAGTTCTTGTATATAGTAAGGCATCAATCTGCCTCAGGCGCCTTCCCGGTCAAGCTTTAACTCGATTGATTATTGTTGATTGTTGTTGTTGTTGTTGTTGTTGCGTGTATATTGTATTCGTCGCACGCGATCAAGGAATCCTGCATCTGCCACTTGCAATCGTCCACTCCTACAGCATTCTGCCCAACCATCCAATGTCGTACCCGATATCCTCAATGTTGCAGTAGTTGTGTAAGGATAAGACAATTCATTATCTCTGAAGACTTGAAATAAAAATCAAACCAGCTCACAGCGGGACATTCCAACTTTTTATTTTTTATCCATATTAATTTTATTTTAATAATCTGGGTAAAGAATGCGGCTGGCGTGTATTTTATGCCCAAATTACAATTTACGAGTCTTGGCTTTGGACTTTGTTCGACGCAAGGAAGCCAAGCCACACAACTGGACTGTGAAACTCAAACATGATACTTACAGCTAGTATTATTCTCAACTACTCATTTTGGCCCTTTCAATGGCCATGATTGGGTAAGTCGTGTCAACGAGAGATGCCAAACCCCTTCTGACAGAAAACGTCGAGCCGGGGGAGAAGGCTGGAGTCACGCGAGCTGATGTCGCCTTTAAAATCTAACTACGTATGTAGGCATATTGACTAGGGCACACGTACGTGCTACGTAGCGATGTTTCGATTCAATCAAGAATCTGAATCATACTATGTAATTGATCTGCTAAGACGAGTCCGATCATACGGATTGTATGGAATACGTACTAATACGTTGAAACGCGTATTGAAAATACAAAGGATGATCTGAAAGCACGTCATGACTCGTAACACTCAATGAATCATGCCGTATTCACTACTTCTTCGAGCATGCAGCCAATTCATTATGCACAGTATCATACAGTGTTTCATTGCATTACAACTTGGACTTTGTATTCAATCTAAAAAAACTTACACAAAGTGACAAAAGTAAATTACGTGTACAGCTACGTACCACTACGTACGTACGTAGTCGTAATGGGCAATAAAATACGCCAACTAACTTTTCAGTGCCTTCTAGCCTCTAGGCCGCTCCGATCTACCACTGACCATCAGGTCATTTCGAATCTATCATGGATTTTCCCTCTTCTACTATAGTATGATCAATGAGAGTTGACGAAGGTCATTACTTCTTCAAGTACGCTTTCCTAAATCGTCGTCAGCTCTGTGTCTCGTCAAGTGATTTTATGCACATACCACCAATCATCAAACTTCATCGCCTGCACATTAATCCCAACCTCCTTGAGCACCTTGGTCGACAAGTGAGTATTATACGGCCTCTGAACAGCAGCCTTCGGATCATTCCCTTCCTTATTCGCAACCATCCCCGGAATCTCCACCCCCAAAATCGCTGCTAATCGCTGCGCAATCTCGTACTTGGTCATGTCCTCCTCGGCCGAGAAATGGAGGATCTTGGGTAGAGATTTGAGATTGTGTTTATCCTTGATGTAGCGTACGGCGATATCGTTGCATACCCGACCCACGTCCTGGGTATTTGTCGGAAACCGGCGCGCCCAATCATCCATCTTGAGCTTTGCGTTGGCATCTTTACTCTTCTCAATTGCATCGAGAATAATGTTCACGGCGCTTTCACCGTTGTATTCCGTCGGTCCATACAGCACCGGAACGCGCAGCACGACACCCGTGCCACTCTCCCCGGTGGCTTCTAGCACAGCTTCTTCGCCGTCCCGTTTCATTTCACCGTAGATATTTGTGGGATGCGGCTTTGCGTCGGTTTCGTAGGGTGCTTCGCCTTCGCGGCCGGCGAAGACGTAGTCTGTAGAGATGTAGATGAGCAGGATGCCCCGGGCGTTTGTGCCTTCTGCGAGGGCGCGTGTTGCCTCGACGTTGATTTTGCGGGCTTGCTCTGGGTTCTTTTCGCAGGCGTCTGGTTGGCGGTTTGCGGCGCCTGAATACTTCCAATTAGCCTTGTTCTCTCCGTCTATAGATGCTTTGAAGAGACAAATTGGAATGGAGCACTATACAATGAACAACAACCTGCGGTCTACCCAGTAACACACACCCCCCATATTAGCCCATTGACCATGCACATAGAACCAAAATACTCTCTGAGTGAATTACATACTTGGCTTCATCAAGTATCCTCTTCACATCCGCCGGATCCTCCAAATTCGCTTTCAGAATCGTTGGCGGGGCTGCTCGATTGAATCCTTGCCCTACAGTTAACCAGCCCGCCTGTTTGAAGGATTTGGTGACTTCGCGGCCTAGGAGACCCGTTGCGCCGGTAATTAGGGCTGTATGAGACATCTTTCTCTGTTGAATTGATTCAAAGGATATGTTCAATGTTAAAAAGAAGAGGATGGGTGTGGAAAGCAGGTCCGTCAATCTCTACATATTGATGTGGGGAAGCTCTGGAGCTCCGGTGAACTGATGACGTCGACATATTTAGGTCTATTTTTTTTATTTTTGCTCATTATGTACGTTTTGATAAATCGAGAACTATTTAATCCTCACATTATATATACTTGTATGGGTTCATGATTCCGTTCTGTGGATAACTGTCAGTTCTGGATTTTCTTCTTCGCATGGAATAGGGAATAAACTCACTGGATCGTACAAATCCTTCAACTGCTTCATAAGCTTAATGTTCGTGTCGTTCTGGCTATACCCAATAAACTCCTTCTTCGCAACGCCCAATCCGTGCTCAGCGCTGATACTGCCGTTGCGCTTGGCGATCCATTCGTACACCCACGGCTCAATGGCTTGCTCAACTTCCTTAGTGTACTGTCGTACGGACACGTTCAAGTGCAGATTAGAGTCTCCCATATGGCCATATCCAACGACGGCGCGGACGGGAAATGAATCATCATCGCCCACAAGACCCTTCTCAGTGAGACGAGTCTTGGTGTCTTCGACGAGCTGGTAGAGTTCCGGAAGTGGGATGGAGACGTCGTATTTGTAGGTTCCGCCGAGATGACTCAAAGACTCGGTAATACCCTCACGCCAGCGCCAGAGGGATTGGACTTGTGTCTCGTCCTGAGCAAGGACTCCGTCGGCGACGATGCCTTCTCCCAAGACGTGTTCGAGGAACGTTTCCAGTTTGGCAGTGTCATGTTCGGCATTGGAGCCGCTGGTTTCGATCAGACAGTAGAATGGGTATTCGCCTTCGAGAGGGGGTTTGTTGCCTGTAGCTTCCTTCACTAAGACCTGGCTTCGGCCGTCCATCAATTCAAAGGCAGAGAGAATCTCCGACAATTGGCCCCTGGCTTCACGGAATGCCTTTCGGACTTGCTCATAGTTCTCCAAACCAAAGTAAGCAACATTAACAGCCTTGGCACGGGGAGGACACAAGATGGAAACACCAGTGACGATACCGATTGTCCCTTCGGCACCGATGAACAGTTGCTTAAAGTCGTAACCCGTGTTGTTCTTGCGGAGTGTGGACAGACTGTCGATAATGGTTCCGTCCGGCAAGACAGCTTCCAGCCCCAAAACGTTTCCGTGAAGACTTCCATAACGTAAAAGACGTAAACCACCAGCGTTGGTAGCAATATTTCCTCCGATGTGACATGATCCCTTTGCTCCAAGATCCAATGGGAAGAGATAACCCTTCTCACCAACATGCGCATCAGCAACCTCGAGAATAACACCGGCGTCAGCAACAAGAACACCAGACTCCTCATCAAAAGATCGAATCTTGTTCATCCGCGCAGTATTGATGACAATCTCATCAAACACGGGCACGGAACCCCCAACCAACCCCGTATTTCCACCCTGAGGCACAACAGCCAATTTATTCTCATTGCAATACTTCAGAATCTTGCTCACTTCCTCCGTAGTCTGCGGTTTCAGGACAAGGCGTGTCTGACCTCCGTATTTGCGCATCCAGTCGCTGTTGAATGCAGCCAGGTCGTCGGTAGCATCGGCGTTGACGCCATCGATGAGCGCAGAGTCCGTGCCGAGAAGCTCTTTAAAGTATTGTACATGCTCTTTTGTGACCTCGGCGAAATTCGGGTTTCGTTTGAGCTGAGGGTACGATGCGGCGGTCAATTTGATTTTCCGCGAGGCATCTGCGCGGTTGGTGGAGGTGATGCTGAAAGAGCGAGAAGCGTTGACCACCGAGATCGGTGCAATGATGGTCTGGGGTGTGAAGCGACAGCGAGACGACAGTCTTGTCCTGCGCAGGGCAGCGGCGACACTGCGCGGAGCTGTCATGATGTTAATATCTCTTGAATATGACAACCCAATCTCCAGGTTTGAAGATTGCGAAAAAGTATTATCTGAATGAAATGGGAGGAGGTAAATATCCCACCGCCTGGGCTCAAGCCATTTTCTGATTGGCCGAATTGCTTTGTTTTCGCAGCCCGGATACATATCCGATCGCGAAAATCATAGAGCGTTTCTCTATTTTCTCTGTTATATCCGAACATAGCCAACATAGCCCAGCTCTGTTGTCTCTGTCCGTCTTGCATTGCTGATTCTTCTGACTGGTATTGAATCTGTTGGTTCAACACGGTCCCATTGCTGCCTGTTCTGTTCATAGTCTATCTCGGATTTGATCCAGGCTTACAGTCTACAAAATAAGTCTAGAGCCTGTCATGATGTAAACGTTGCTTTAAGATTGCCAAACTAGGAAACCAAGACTGACATAATGGAAAATGAGGCTGCAAAGGCTCCTTTTCCGGAAGTTGAGATATCTTCTCGGTCTCGTGGTGCGTTAAGATTAGCATGCCTAGCTCCTGACAGTGATCCATCTACAGGTATTGCAGCAAGACATTCGGATTTCTACAAGATGGTGAATCTTTGTCGATCCTAAAGGGTGACTATTCGAGATTGACGCCCCGTCTCAGTCTATAAATTGATCATTCATCCATCATGCGAATTCTGATTTGTGCGACTTTTTTACCCATGCTGCTGTTGTGGGCAGCTCGTGCGACTCCGCGTCTCCTTCTACGTTACAGAACAGGTATTGCTAAAGAACTTCTTCAGCTTGGGTTTCATATTTTATTGAAACTGACTCATTGTAGTAAATATCATTCAAGACGGCAGTCATACCTGGCCTCTGTCAGTAATATTTGCAAGGGACCTGTCAAGTTCAGTTGTGGGCATATTTGATATCGGCGGCCAACCTCCAGAGCAGAGTATTAATACTGACGCAATTGGGATACCCCATGGCTAGGGAATTCGTGGACGATGCAGTATACAGTCAGTCCAATGTTGCGAGTCCTTTTGAGAGATTCAGAATCAGCATTGCCGGTCAATTGGTCCTGCCAGAGAATTTAGAACAAACAAACCCGCTGCAGGCTTACAGCAACCTTGGTGCGTTTCTTGTAGCTGTCGTCCAGACTGCCTCTGAACAGCAGCAACACAACCAACATTTTCCCAGCTTTGATGAATTCGGCACCCCACAGGATGCGGCGGCGGTAGCTGTGCAAGTTGCGAGCCAGGTCCCTCAACCGACTGGGCTTGAAATGGCCTTCCCTGTTACATCGCATGCCTTCATGAAGATAGTTGGGGTGCCAATAGCACAATCACTTTTCATCACGTTCAAAGGCGGTCCTCCAGGTGATCATGCTGTCTCAGGACCGACCATTGAGGGTCAGGCGTTCTTCAACACTGCTGCTGGGCAGACTCTTGCAGCTCTGACGGGAGGGAACCCGTAGCCAGCGAATATATCTACCGTGTTCCCTGCACAGCTGGAGCAATTTTATTATGCCGTTGGCGTTTATTTTGCGATGGTTTGGAAGAGCTCGGCATATCAAAGAGCCCCTTCCGAATCTCTCAGAGTAAGGGCTACCCGCCGCTTAGCACCCAAACCGCAGATTCCTTTGTCTGTAGTATAGGTCAATGATGGTTAAATGCAGTGGCAGATCAAATTTTCCACAGTTCCGCACGAATTTAGGAGCAGCTGTAGATTGGTAGTAGCCATGTCCTTGAAACTTCTATTCAAAGCTTTGGGTACGTACTAAGATTACCCCAGATCATCCCTTTCAAGGGATACAAAAACAAGAGAAGTGATTCAAATCCTTTTGAAAAGAGTCAGGCCATGTGATCTCGTGTGAACCCCCGCATTCCATCCAGTCAATTGCATGGATGGAAAAGCGTGTCTTTGCTAGGACGTCAAACTCAAATGACGCCATATGATGTTGTGAAGACTGCTGATGTTCTTTGTTTTCGTTAAATCCCGAAGATAGGATGAGGAAATGTCATCAACCTTGGAAGCTTCGATCAGAGGAATTCGAAGGCAAGACGAGGACGAAATCGCGTATGGATGAGTGGTGCTAGCAACAAGCGTGTGCTCTATAAAAGTTAATTCTCGTAGTCAGTTTGATTATCGGCTTGCTGAAAGGGGCGGTCTCTGGTTTGGCATCTTAAATTAGCCATGGCAACACGCAAAGGTCTTTTCATGCAAAAAATGAAATGGATTGAATGATCTGGTGTATCGATCTGATTCACACAGCAAGGGGCTAAAGATAATGTCGAGATGAAGGAGTTGTCGAGTCGGCAAGCTGGGAAAGAGCGGGGTGCATCAGCGTTAGCGCAGCCGGTTGCCCAGGACGACCGTTGTTTCCTCCACCCGCACCTGCCTAAGGTTCGACTAGTCCTCGATCGGGCAGCTCCTGCCTTGACTGCTCCTCTGCGCCGAACTCGAGCTGGGTCGTCTTTTGTCTCGGAGGAAAAGAAAACTCCAAGATCTGTGTCTTGCTTCTTCCCCTTTCACCTTCCCTCTCACCCTCCTCTTCCTCTTCTCTACTTCTACCCGCCTGTGTCCCTTCCATCAATTCCCCTCAAGCTCCTACTTGTTGCTGGTCGGCAGCTGTTCCTCAGCACGGGAGTCTTGTCGGATAGAGAAGGCCCCAGTTCGTGCGCATGTCTGCATTCCTGTGATTCATTGTGTATCAATTGCAGAAGATGGCGTCCGACGGCGATATGGCTAGTCGCTACCAGGTGATGGAAGAGCTAGGCAGTAAGTCGACGTCTTCGTTACAGAGTGGACATTGCTAATGGATTTTCTACCTAGGTGGCAGCTTTGGCACTGTCTACAAGGGCATTGAGAAGGCGACTGGGGAGATTGTGGCCATTAAACATGTACGTCTGTCCTCACCTCGATCCAATACGTTGCTAATGTTCAATTGTTAGATTGACCTCGAGTCGAGCGAAGACGATATTGCCGAGATCCAACAAGAAATATCGGTCCTGGCCGCCTGTGCAAGCCCATACGTTACTCAATACAAAGCCAGCTTTCTCCGCGGTCACAAATTATGGATTGTCATGGAATATCTCGGCGGTGGCTCTTGTCTGGATCTGGTATGCATATAAGCCGTATATACATAACAATGACGGGCTAACAGCGTCCAGATGAAACCAGGAAATTTCAGTGAAGCGCACATCGCCATTGTCTGCCGCGAACTTTTGTTAGGATTGGATTATCTTCATCGGGAAGGAAAGATACATCGAGACATTAAAGCAGCCAATGTCCTTCTATCTGAATCTGGAAAGGTCAAGTTGGCGGATTTTGGTGTGGCTGCGCAATTGTCCAATATCAAATCGCAAAGAAACACATTTGTCGGCACTCCTTTCTGGATGGCTCCGGAAGTGATTCAGCAGGCTGGGTACGACTTCAAAGCAGACATTTGGTCATTGGGTATAACTGCAATGGAACTTGCAAACGGAGAGCCACCCCATGCTAGCACCCATCCGATGAAGGTTCTCTTCCACATCCCCAAAGCACCAGCTCCACGTCTCGAAGGCAACGAATTCAGCCAAACATTCAAGGACTTTGTTGCCCAGTGCTTGGTGAAGGATCCCGATCGACGATACACCGCGAAGGAATTGTTGAAACACAAATTCGTCCGCAACGCAGGAAAAACAGAAGCCCTGCAGGAGTTGATCCAACGAAAGCAAGATTGGGATAACGGCAAGGGACATCCGGACGATACGAGATACTACGCCGAGACTTTGTAAGAGGATCTTTCGATGCTGCTTGAATTGAATGGAGAAACTAATATACATTAGGACCACATTCTCATCGAATGAGGAAGACGACGATGGATGGGTGTTTGACACAGTCAAGGCACCTACGGTCAAGAGGCCAGTCATCGCCGAGGACTTTTGCGAAGATCCGTTTGTCAAGGACGAAGAGATGAAATCCATGACGAAACCCGTTGCCAATTCCACCGTTAGACGAACAGCAGTCGCTGAACGATCTCCAACTGTCAAGCGATCCAATACGAAGCGTCGATCCAGCGGCGTCAAACACCCACTTGGTCTCAATTTGAGCTACGGAAACAGCCCATCTACAGTGCGACAATTCCGCCGGGTCTCTGACAAAGGAAACAGTGATCAGGCGCAACACTATAACTACCCCCCCGGATTGGATGAGAACGTGGCAGCCAAGACGTTGTTTACTGATCCTGTTCCGAACAGCAAGGAGGCTCAGTTGGGACGAAGGGCATATAGCAGAGGCATTGGCCTTGCTTGCCAGGAAATCCTGGCCAACACTGGCGACCAGGAGAAACGAGAGGCAATCTCTCGGTTGGCAGAGGCGTTTAGTGACCTTGAAATGGTTGATCCAGAAGGATTATATCATATCTTGAAGTTATCTAACGAAAAGATGAGAGCGTGAGTCTTGCCTTCCTTTTATCATGGATTTCTGCTAATTATCACAGTGATTCGAAACTCTCTGCCCTCCTACCCGAACCAACACCAACGACTCCTCAGAAGCAAAAACTCGTTTTGGCCCAAAATAACCCTCACCTCAAGAGTCACCGCCGCCGACAATCAGAACAAATCCAAGTCGAACAAAAAGGCAACCCCCAGTTGTCAAGCAGCATGCCCGGGCAGCACGTTCCAGGAATGGAGCATACGAAACAACTTGCTGATGTTCTCTATCAACGATGGAGCGAAGGTCTCCGCAACCGATGGCCGGCCATCTAATACCACTTCTACCATGACCCGAGAAATCCGTTCTTTGTACAACATTACCATAACCATAACCATCACATCACCTCGACTTTGACTACGACATTCCGCCCTACACCCTTCTTTCGGGAGTAACACTTTACTCCGTCCCGTCTGCATCTCGGCGGCTTGACTGCTTTCTCCGTGCGATCGTTCATGACATTAGCTTTCGTTTCCCTCAATTGATGGAAACTCACCTCACCACAAACTTGTCTCTTGTACATTTTTCTTTCGTGCTTCACTCGTTTTGACTCTGCCTGCACAGCATTGGAGTTTTGTTGGATATATCGGCCACAACTGCCAGAATAAGTTATCTTCGTTTTCTTTTCTTTCTTTTATGCTGTCATTTGAAGGCATAATGATGCCTCGATCTTTGTGTGTACACTTTGCTTCTCTTCGTTCGCTTGATTCCCCTGGTGTATTATATCCCTCAGCCCACCACTTGAGGTTGGTCAGTACTGTTTCTTCTCGGTCGATTGCATTTGTGTTGATTATTCTTACCATCTTTGCTTCTTGATAGATAGTTTTGGACGCTTACTTGTACTCTATGTGCGTGATGTTTATACTTTTGGACCGGACACGAGTTCCCTAGGTTATGTGTTATACAGAACACTCAATAATATCTTGGATAGTTCAGTGAACCCCCTTAAAGCGGTTATGTACTACGTATATGGAGTACGTAGATATACTAAAGAGCAGTCGGGAAAATAACCACAGAACATGTAGTGGAGAAGCAGTGTGGGTGCTCTGACGGTCTAGAGCTCAGCCCGTAAAAGGGTGGAGATATGCGAGCTGGCCCCTGAAGACATGCGCTGTCGTCCTCGTGGAGTCTGCTGCTAGGGACTCGCTGATAGGCCGTCGTCCGCTTCTGAAACCGCCTGCCTCGACGCTTTAATTTGTTGTCCGTTTTTAAGGTCTGCACCACTGCCGCGGCCGATCTCTACTGCAACCGTACCTGCCTATACCAACTGCAATTTATTATGCTTGTCCTTATTTTCCCCGGTGCCTATTTTATTTATTTCCTCTGATGTTTCGCTTTGTTGTTCTTTATTTCCTCGTTCCTGCAGCTTGTTTTATTCGTTCTGTGTTTGATTTGCCTGTTTAACGACGTGCTTAGCACGGTTGTAGCATTCTTTTCGGTGGCTTCTTGGTTCTGGCCCTATCGTGCTGTGTCTGTTTTCAGCCATGCTACAGTGCATGCCGATCTCTGCTTGAGCCTTGATCATAGAGCATAGATCATAGACCTCTCTGATCTATATTCATAACCATGGAGGAACCAGCTTCCGACCATGGGCCTTCCCCAGAGCCACCTTTGCCACCGAAGACCTCGACGGAACAGATGGAACATCCACCTCTCCCCTCGCGTCCCAACGTCGCTGCTCGCCACGCCAAACGCCTGACCCTCAACTTCCCAATTGCGCCGCCCCTCAATCTTCGGCCAGAGCAATCGTCGCCGTCTGTCGCTACTCCTGCTGCGGAGTCGTCGCCCCGGATGATGTCACCCGGTCAATCCGTTCCCGACGCCTCCATCCTAGGCGAGGTACTCAACCACGAACCGACCGATTTTCTGACGGCCATTGCATCACAAGAGCGAAAAGTTCTCGAACTCAAGGAGGAATTGTCCAAGGCCGAGGCGGAGCTGACCAATTTGAAGAAGCAATGGGTTCGAAGCGAGAGACAGAAGAAGCAGACGGAGATCAGCCATCATGCGGAAGCCATGCGGCCTATACGGCCGTCAGTGGATGGTTCAAACGATCTTCAGTCTCCCAGGAATTCCGAGACTCCGGTTGCAGCAAACTCGACAAATATGCCCCTGGACGCTGTACCTGTGCAAATTAGAAGGAGCAAAGAGTTAGAACGACGAAATAGCATTCGCAGTGCCGCTAAAGGCGAGACTTTGATCTCCGCTAATGGCCGGAGGGTCTTTGCCGGATCGAAACACACTCGAACTTTGTCTTTATTGTCGCCTGATATGGGTGTTGTCAAACCACCGTTTCCGATGCCAAGTCCTTCTGACTCGACGAAAAGCTCCGAGTCTCAGGCAACACGACATCCGCGATCTGCAACGCTGCCTTCTGTGGAGCGAGCCGATACATCAAAGACTACGGAGGTATCCGACAAGTCGACAAACGAGAATGAGTGGAGGCGGTCCCTGCCTCCCCCGTCTAGCGAAGCTCTTCTACGGACGGGTAGACAAATGGCATCTGATCTGAGAGAGGGACTATGGACATTTTTGGAAGATATTCGGCAAGCTACAGTAGGAGAGGAAGGAATCAGCGCTACACGAAATCGGACACTTCAACCCCCAACATCCGACACACCACGGTCTCGTAGCGGACAACGAAGCGAACGAAGTGTGACACCGGTCCGACGCCGGGATCAGATTGGAAATTCTATCGGACGCACAAGCTCATCATCATCACTGTCCAAGGATGCATCAGCATCAAGAAAAACTGGTAATAACAATTCTTCTTCTCCATCTCCTCCGACCGGCACAGAGGAATCATTTTGGAGTGAATTCGGAGTTGATACCCCGGGGCAGAAGCTCAAATCCAAACAAACCAAACAAGCCAACGCAGTGGCCGCCAGCAATACCCAAAACGGACAGAAAGGGTCCGCAAACTCGAACCAGCTAGTCGACGAGGAGGAGGATGATTGGAATAATTGGGATACGCCGCAACCAGATAAGAAATCGCATACGCCTTCGTCGAGTCGATCAACGGTTACTTCCAAAATCGATCAATCTCCGTCAACCCAGCTCAGCAGTCCAAGGACCAGTGCCAGGTGAGTCGAAACATTGCGATGTCCTTTCGTGTTTGTGCTTCATTGATTTAAAACTCTTTTATTCCTGTTTTAGCACTAAGTCCATCTTGACTAACGGCAAGCGGAAACAATAGCTTTGGGGAGCGAAATACCGATGAAGCAGATCGCCATCGCACGGATAATGGCATTCCGTGGCCAGCATTGAGCAAATTTACAGCTTCGCAACTGACGCGCACCGCGTCAAGCTTGATGGATGAATGGGAAAAGAGCTTGACGTCTACCTCATCATCTGCAAAGGCGGAGCAAGACGATTGGGAGGCCTTTTGATCGTGATCCGCCGATACTTGATATACACTCGACACACTCGATTATTTGCACATAAACTTCATCTACTTCGATATGACGGACGCCACGGTGTTTACATTTTCTTGTTTCCTTGTTTCCCTTGTTTTCTGACGATGTTTTGCGCCTTTCTACAGCGAACATGAATCACGAGACGAGGCCTTATGTTGCTATTTTATGAGACTACCACTTATTTCAGTTCTTCCAGATGTCACTTCTTCTCTTCTTTAGACGGATTGGTGTGGGTTGTGGGTTGATACAATCCTTGTGATTTATTTGAGTCTATCATTGGTCAGATATGTACAAATACATGCAGGCTAGAAATATATATTTACTTCGTTGAACTATCTTATCTCCACGGGGCCTTCAATCATAGAACATACCCGATTCAGGTCAAACAACATCCATTCTTGAATTTTCAGTATGTATCAATTACAAGAAAAACTCAATATTGATTGTCTGAACGCCTTGTCCTCGAGTGCTGTGCAAGGTATAACTGCACAATTGGTCCCTAATTACCGCCGTACAATTTTATGAACTTTTCTCCACCTCCGCGGGCATCTTCAAGAAGGCCCGAAAATTGCGCAAACAAACGATATTCTCTAAATCCTATCAATTTCATACAAGACAACAATCCAGAAACATATTTCTCCTCCTATATTTTGACAGAGTGTCAAAGATCCGAGTCCTGCTCCATCTCTACATACACGCTCCCCGATTGTGCTGAACACCTCCGTCCGTACATTGAACACCTCGGACACAGAACGATCATCAGTCACCAAATCAAATCAAAACGACAATATGAGTTTTCCAGGCTTTCCGCCAATGGGCGGCGCTGGCGCCGGACCGAATGCAGGCATGTCCGAGCAGGAGCAGAATATGATCAAAATGGTATGACCTTTCTTCCCTAGTCATTACGATCTCGTTGCATTGCTAACCTACGTTTTGTGGCACAGATGAACGCAGCTGCGGAATCATGTCCATTCAAAATAGCTCTCTCCGGCGGTGCTGGATTCGCTTTAGGTGGTGCTTTCGGTTTTCTTACTGGCGCTGTACGTCCCTCCCCTTTCTCGTTTCTGCTACGGTACTGATTATAATGAATGAAGATGGCCTACGACGTCCCCCTAACCGCGAAAGGCGCCGAAATCTACAACCTCCCCTGGCGCGAACAACTCAAACATGGCTTTAAGGACATGGGCACCCGCGCCTACAGCAGCGCAAAGACATTCGGCTATATCGGCGCGATCTACACAACCGCAGAATGTTCCGTGGAAGGATTAAGGGCAAAAAATGATTTGACGAATCATGTTGTGGCGGGTTGCTTGACGGGTGCGTTTTTGGGGAGGAATGCTGGTCCCCAGGCGGCGTTGACGGGGTGCGTTGGGTTTGCGGCGTTTAGTACGGCTATTGAGGCTTATATGCGTATGCCTGGGGAGAATTGATCGATCCAGTACACTTATAGTTTCGGTCTTGTGCGATTATGCGGGATGTTTGAGTATTGGGAGATGATGGTCTTGATTTTCGTGATACACATGAACAAGCAAGCATTGCTGGAGTTTTCGGTACAGGTCGGGTTTTGTTTTGTTTCGTCACTTGAGGGTTTTGTCACTCCTGTCCACTCATCTATATGGAAATATGTATATTATTGTTCGATATTATAGACTTTAGACTGCTTCATACCGATAATAGCAAGGTTTCTGCAGATATCATCAAGGTGATTAGGTACAGAAAGAGACCATCTATTACTATCATATGCCGAACCATATAATATACATGGATTGTTTGTTAGATGGATATTCGCCCATAGAGGCGAGGTACCTGAGCATTTGCCCTAATTGATGTGTTGATGGAGGCGAATGACGTCAAGACTCTCTCTACTTATCTTCGACGTGACACTGCAAGAGGACTTGACAATAACAATGTAATAAGATTATGAGCATCAACAAAATTAATAACTGAGTCACAAATCCATAAGCTGGGGAACAAATATGGCTACTACAACTGTCTGCCCCGAACAACCCTTCCATTAGAGCATGAAGACTGACAGCCGAAACAGGTCGAGTATACCAAAGACGAACCCTTGAACCGTGAGCCTCCAATACAGAAACTTATATCTAGGTCAGTCAGTCCCTCATAATCACTTAATACCTCCTACTTAGTGTCACAGCTTCCTCACAAAAGGAGATGCAACCTACGACCGCAACCACGGTCCCATCCCTCACCTCAATGCCAACACTCACACCATCACAATCGAGGGACAGGTCCCCAAACCCCTAAAAATATCCATAAACGATTTGCGAACCAACTTCCCGCAACACGAGGTCATATGCGCCCTCCAATGTGCCGGTAATCGTCGCCATACAATGCGCACGCTACTTAAAGAAGTGCAGGGCATAGACTGGCTTGACGGCGCGGTTATGAATTGTAAATGGAAGGGGCCGCGGTTGAGGGATGTGCTGATTGCTGCTGGCGTTAGCCTGGAAGCTACGAAGGAGGAGGAGAAGAAGAAGTTTGTGGCGTTTGAGTGTTATCAGGTTGAGTGTCAGGATGATACCTGGTTTGGCGGTAGTGTGGAATTGGAGCGGTGTATGAGTGTGGAGGATGAGGTTATTCTTGCTTTGGAGGTATGTCTCTCTTCTCACATCCTTTTTGACATGCTGATTGAATGGTGGAGATGAATGACACCCCCCTAACGCCCAACCACGGCCATCCAGTCCGCGTCGTAATCCCCGGCGTCGCAGGCGCCAGATGGGTGAAATGGCTAGACCGCATCACAGTCCAGGACCAGCATTGCCAGAATCATTACCAGCAGTACGACTACAAGGTCTTGCCGCCGGAAGTCGATGATTCGGAAAAGGCAAGGGAGTATTGGATGAAGGTGCCGCCGTTGTTGGATATGCCAATCAATTCTGTGATTGCGGCGCCAGATGATGGTGAGACGGTCCTGAGTCAAAATGGGAGGGTTGATGTGAAGGGCTATGCTGTGCCGCAGGGTCGTGATGGGCCGGTTACGCGTGTGGTAGTGTCTGGGGATGGAGGGAAGACGTGGGTTGATGCTCAACTCGAGGCACCGGAAGGTAAGAATGTGAATGACAAGTGGTGCTGGAAGTTGTGGAAGGCTTCGGTGCCCATGGAGAAAGGTTCTGGAAAGGTTGTGTTGAGTAGGGCCTTTGATGCTGCAGGCAACACTCAGCAGGAAAGCAGTCCCTGGAACCTGCGAGGAGTCGCATATAACGGGTATGGAATGTCGAAGGATCTGAATATTGTATAGTTCATATATGCAAAAATAAGCTCATTCTGTACATTGGCTTGCTGTATATACTCTATGGTAGTACAATATACTTCTCCAGATGCTTGGGAATAACACCACGAAGATTCTTGCTCTTCAACCACTTATCGGAGAAGAGCCTGTCGGCATACCGATATGCGCCATCGCACAAAATCGTAACGACGGTAGAACCTTTGCCTAACTTCTCGGCAACCTCCTTGGCAGCAACAACGTTCAACGCAGAGCTAGCACCAAGATACAATCCCTCCTCGTCCAAGCAGCGATATACCATTTCAATGCTTTTCTCGTCGCTGATGTGTAGTGAACCATCGATCAGGTCGATGTCGGGTTTCAAGTTTTCCGTCACACGGCCTTGACCGATACCCTCTGTGATACTTCCGCCAGCACGTTCGGCGAGCTTGCCGCCACTTTGGATGTAGCTGTACAAGACACTGCCGGGGGGATCGGCAAGGAAGCTCTTGACACGGCCATCACTGACAGTCTTCAAGTAGCGGGTAATTCCAGCCAAGGTACCCGCTGTTCCCGTAGCGCATGTAAATGCATCAATTTTACCCTCAGTCTGAGCCCAGATCTCAGGTCCCGTAGTCTCGATATGGGCCTGTCGGTTTGCGGTGTTGTCGAACTGATTGGTCCAGACAGCATTATCAAGAGACTCCGCATGTCGCCGGGCTTGATGGTTATAGTTTTGTGGGTTGTCAAACGCAACGGCCGGGACGGGATAGACTTCGGCGCCTAGCAGTCGCAACAAATCGATCTTGCCCTGCGATTGCGTGTTGGGCATATAAATGACGAGCTTGTATCCCTTTGACCGGCACACATGAGCAAGACCGATACCGGTGTTTCCAGCAGTGCCTTCTACCACAGTACCGCCTGGGCGCAAAAGACCTTTTTCTTCGGCATCTTTGACGACGTATAGCGCAGCACGATCTTTGACACTGCCACCGGGGTTTTGGAATTCGGCTTTTCCGAGGATGTTGCACCCTGTCTCTTCCGAGAGTCGTTTGAGTCTAATCAATGGCGTATTGCCAATTGCTATGATTTGTCAACTCTGTTCATTCGGCGAACGAAGTGTGAGCGGATTTACCTTCTGTGAGGCCATTGACCCATCCCTGAGCGGTAGAGACCTTTGTGTTATACGCAGTCGAGGCTTCCGCACTACGCAGAGCCGTCGTCGCAAACGTGCGCAGGCCGTGCTTGAACATTGCGAGTTGCTCAAGGAACAAAGAGTCGACAAGAGGGAGAGAGATGTTTCTGCTGAGGAATAACCGCGGGATCACCAAATCACGCCATCGACTCGGCCTGTCAGCCAATCAAAGCGGTTAGTCAGCAAGGCGGTCTGGTGGGCTAACCCTTATCTTATCGCAGCCGTTTTGGGTTAGTCTTTGTTTACATCCGCTTGAGGATGACTCTCCTCCTTCCCTTCTTGTTTTTGTTTACACCGCGCAACTCCATCAATCGTCTTCAGCGACTACGACAGCCATTTCGGAGGCTCTATTTGACTCCACGACAAAGGATTTGAGCACTACACAGAGATATATTAGGCACCTCACCAGTCGAAATGCCCGCTCGCGCAACGAGCGGCCCAGTGTCCACTGGTTCACGCAAAACATCTGGACAGAGCGCCGGGTCATCCAAGCGAGCATCCTCTGCGACGCCATCAGTAGCAGTACCGCCCGAGCCACCGCTTCCTACCACTTCGTCCCACCTTCGCGCAGATGTTTGCGCAATTTTTGCAGATTCCCAACGATCCACTACCGGACACAGAAAACTTGTTGTGCGGTTACGAAAAGTTCAAGAAATATCCTGCGGCATCACGCCGCCTAAGAAATCGAAAGATGGACAGATTGAAGAAGACCGAGAAATCCCTTCGAGCGATGAGACTTTGGGCGAGCAAGAGTTCAATGTGGAAGTCACTCGCTGCATTCTTCGCATTTTGCCTATTAAAAAGACAGAATCTGTCGGCGACCGAGTGATTCGCTTCCTTGGACTATTCTTGAACCATGCTTCTGAGAAGGGTGAGTATTGCAGATCGTTCAAGACGTAATCAATACTAACCGTGATAGATGGCGAGGTCTTCAATCCGACAGACGTGGACGAAACACAAATGTTCCCGGAAACCCCAACTACGCGACTTACCATGGCCATTGCAAATATGGTAGTGCCATTGCTCGCGTCCAAAGACAAGATAGTCCGATACCGCTCGACACAATTGCTTGCGCATCTGGTCAATTCATTGGACTCAATAGACGACGAGGTATTCCGTTTGGTGAGAACTGGTCTTCTTAAAAGAATTCGAGACAAAGAGGCCACAGTAAGAGTCCAGGCAGTACTGGGTCTGTCGCGCCTTGTCGGAGATGAAAGTGAAGGTGGCCTTGAGGATTCCTCCGCTGCTTTACTGGAGAAGCTTCTCGATATTCTACAGAACGATGCCACTGCTGATGTGCGCAAAACATTGTTGATCAATTTACCATTGATTCCGACGACACTCCCGTATCTGCTCGAAAGAGCCCGCGATTTAGATGCTGCCACTCGACGCGCACTGTACTCTCGTTTGCTACCGACATTGGGCGATTTCCGTCACTTGTCATTGTCCATGCGTGAAAAGCTTCTACGATGGGGTTTACGTGATCGAGACGAAAATGTACGAAAGGCTACAGGAAAATTGTTCTACGAGAGATGGATTGAAGATTGCGCCGGCAACAAACCCTCAGTCGAAGGAAATACCATGGGACAGATCTCAGCACCGAATACATCTGCCCTTTTGGAGTTGTTGGAGCGTATAGATGCGGTCAACTCTGGTATGGAAGGTGGTGTAGCTCACGAAGCCATGCGAGCCTTCTGGGAAGGTCGTCCTGATTACCGTGAAGAAATTGTCTTTGATGAGGATTTCTGGCAAGGGCTTACTGCAGAGTCAGCCTTCTTGGCCCGCAGTTTCAATGATTTCTGTCGCGTCGAGAACGAAGCCAAGTATGGCAGTCTCGCAGACGATAAAATGCCAGAAGTTACTGCTCTCGCATATTTCCTTGGAAAGTACTCGGGTGCTCTGCTCGCGAGGTTGAAGCAAGCTTCTGCCAGTGGTGAGAACGAGGAAGAGACGATGGAGCTTGAATTTGTGGTCGAACAGCTTTTGCACATAGCCTTGACACTGGATTATTCAGATGAAGTCGGACGACGGAAGATGTTCGCCTTGCTCAGAGAAAACCTCGCAATACCCGAGCTTCCCGAGTTATGTACTAAGCTACACGTTGAAGTTCTTCGAAATGTTTGTGGTCCTGAAGCTGCCGGCGAATCCGAGTTCTGCAGTGTTGTTCTAGAAGCCGTTGCCGAAGTCCACGATGCAATCGCTACTGAGGACAGTTTCGTCTCAGCACGATCTGAGCTTAGTGACGATGGAAGCTCTAGAGCAAGTCGCGACCGATCCATGACGCCAGCCAGCGATGTGCCATTCGATAAAGAGAAAGCCAAGGCCAAGGTGCTCCGTGAGATCATGATCAATATGAAGTGTCTTCACATTGCTCAGTGTATGCTTCAAAACGTTGAAGGTAATCTCCAGCAAAATATGCACCTCGTCACGATGTTGAACAATCTGGTGGTTCCGGCTGTACGAAGCCATGAAGCTCCCATCCGAGAGAGAGGTTTGGAATGTCTAGGATTGTGCTGTCTGCTCGATAAGGTATGTTTTGTAGCTTTTTTCTTTCGTACCCAGCTGACGTTTGTCCAGACCCTCGCTGAAGAAAACATGACTCTTTTCATCCACTGCTTCACCAAAGGCCACGAGGCGCTTCAAGTTACAGCAATTCACATTCTGGCCGACATGCTTACCGCGCACCCGGCACTACTTCTTCCAGTTGTACAAGCCGACAGCGAGACAATGACACCTCCGCCTTACCAAAGGAACATTTTCAAGGTGTTTGCAAAGGCACTGAAATCAACATCGCCTGCCGATGTGCAATCAGCTGCAGCCGTAGCTCTGTCAAAGATGCTTCTTGTCAACATATTCACACCTTCAGGACCTAACATACCACAAGTCATTAAGGATTTGAACGAGTCCTCTGTCGAAGCTTTACTCCAATCTCTGATCGTGTCATTCTTCCATCCCCGCACCCGCGAGAACCCTGTTCTCAGACAAGCACTGACCTACTTCTTCCCGGTCTTTTGCCATTCACGTCTTGCAAACACGCAACGCATGCGCAAAATTGCCGTTCCTGTGGTACGATCTGTTCTGAATGCTGCAGAGGAATACTTCTCCCTCGAGGCTGAGGAGGACAGCGATGGAGACATTGACGAGAGCGTTGGCGAGCGAGAAATCAAAGCTTTGATGACGCAAGTTATTGGCATGCTTGTTGAATGGACTGACGAGCGCAGAGTGGTAGGACTCGGTGGTGAAAACATTCTTACCGGAGGAACCGCCAGCTCAAATGCCCATGGCTACGTACATTTGGCACTAGTCAACGACATCCTCGAGCGAATTCTCGGAATCAGTGCCGGCCCCAACAAATGCTCAAAGGAGGAGAAGAAACTACTGATGTCTATGCTCAGCAAAGTATACATATCAGCTCCTGTAATCCCAACATCAACCGCGCCCGGGTCACGAGCAGGATCTCGTGCACCCACCGAAGCAACAGAAGATGCCTTCCGATCCAGTAACAGAAGCAGCGGTGTTCGCGAAGAAATTGAACCTGAGATCGTTGCCCTCGCAGAGACAGTTAAGGAACTCCTCAACGACGCTCTCGAGGAAGCCGCCACAGACGCCGCCAGTCGCAACGCTATAGTCAAGGTCAAGAACACAATCCTTAAAATCCTTGCATATGCCTCTCAACAAAACACCAGCAGCAGAGACACCAACCGCAACACGCGGGCCAGTAGCGTGGACTCATCATATTCACACGCCGGCCCTGGTTCGCGACAAACCTCCGTTGAGCCTCACGGTGTGCGTTCTGGCACGACAGAAGTTGCTATCGACGAGACGATTATGGAAATTGACGAAGAAGATCATGACGATAGTCGAGCGACGGTCATCAAGAATGAGAGAAATAGTGAAGAGCCTGAGTAGATCAGTTCTGTTGTTTATTTCATCTTTTAAGGAGAGGGATATGTTGATATGATTACGTTGGTTGGGACATGGGTATGTTTAGGACTGGGAGGTTGGTGTTTTTGATTGTTTGTTCATAGGACATGTTTGATACCGGGATAATAACTAAGTCCTTCATTTGGTTCACACATTTTTCTTCTCATATCTACG
This sequence comes from Talaromyces sp. PL2406, assembly GCA_023626215.1. Taxonomy (NCBI): domain Eukaryota; kingdom Fungi; phylum Ascomycota; class Eurotiomycetes; order Eurotiales; family Trichocomaceae; genus Talaromyces; species Talaromyces sp. PL2406. The sequence goes on along the minus strand of JAMAGL010000004.1, from coordinate 1,294,487 downwards.
ACACTCTACCTAATCAAGCCAACAAGGGCGTAGTAAGAGAATGATTTTTTTTTTGCTAAATAAAAAAAAGGTATGTCCACTCTATCGCAATTGATTTGACATAGTAGCATAACAGCTACAAACCCAGAAGCCCATTTCTTTCCGACCCAATGCCATGCCATGCCATGCATCGCTCAAAAAAAAGTAATGAAAAAAACAACCACAAAAAATTGAATTTTTGTCCCCCCCTTCCGTAAGAAACAACCCAAGAAATAGTTTGCAATATATACCAGCTCCCTCTCACCACCACTTCTCATTCATTCATTCTTTCCTTCTTTCTTTTTCGCCTTTCTTTTTTTGGAGGATATGGGTTGCTCTAATGGCTTCCTCATCATATAGATTGGGGTGAGCGAACATGTGTGTGTGTATGTGTGTGCGCGTGTATGGCGTGTGTATGTGTATGTGATCGAAGCCCTCGATGGATACACTCCCTGGCTCCTCCCCTTCTTGTAAAGTCCAATAATCAAAATGATGGCGCGGCAGGTGAAACAAAATAAACGGTGAATAGAAAAGGTAGAAAGATAAAAACGCAAGACTACGAAATCAGCGACCCAGCCAGCCAGCTCCATCCTGCCAAAATGCACCGGAACCAAAACTTCCATATTAAATTTTCCGCATCAAACAATGTGATACACATCCTGCAATTCGGCAACGGGAAAGACCAGACACACGGACTTGCAATTATTTGATCAACAAGGCATATTCAACAACGACGACGTAAAGGGACGGAAATGGAATTCAGAATGATCCGCTTATGCGGGCGATTTGTTGGCAGCAGCACCGTTTCGACGGCCATGGTTGTCATCGTTGACAGTAAGTCCACCCAGGCCGGTGGACAAGAAAGCAAATGGGTCGTTAGCACCATCAGTTGTGTAGAGGTTACCGTTCAGGGCGTTCGAGTGTGAGCCGTGGTCAGCTCCAGTAAAGGCGGCCTGAGTGGCCGGGTTGCCAAAAGAAGCCGCTGAGTGACCTGCATTGGCCGAGCCATATCCTGCATTGATTTGACCCATTGGCGGATAAGGACCAGGAGTGTTTCCCAGACCAGATGGCAAGCCGTAGTTGCTTGGGGGGCCACCGAATTGCTGCCCGAATCCACCAAAGCCAGCACCACCGCCAGCGGTCGGGAAGGGTGCTGGAGCAGGGGTACCAGACATTGAACCCGGACCCATGCCAAATCCAGATGGAGCTTCCATTGGTGAGGGGAAGGCCGAGTCTGCTACGACTGCCGCACCAGAACGGGGGGCACCACAGCGAAGACAGTTTGTGTTCTTAGCAAAGTTGTGATAGCCACAACCCTCTGAACCACACTTCCAATCACCAGCACGGAATGGGACGACACCATTACCTCCGACTCGAGAGTGGCCCATACCGTGACCTCCGTGAGGGTTTATGGGTGGCATCATAGATGGAGGGACGTACCCATAGCCGTATGGGTCAGGGGCGGCACCCACGGCGGGGAATGAACAGCGGAAACAAGCAGTTCTGCGCTGGAAGTTGGAGAAGCCGCAAGACGGGCAAGTCCAGTCACCGGGGCGAGGGCGGTTCTTCGATGGTGGAAATGGTGTGAGAATTTCGGCAGCCCGGTCCAAAACGCGGCTAGATGAAGGAGACACCTCGATGGCCTTTTCGTTAAGAGCCCGGCCATTCATGCAGAGACTCTCGGCGGCCTGCATATCGTTAGTTTGATCAATCCCCCAAACCCAATTGAGAAAATCTTAGAAATATGTCCATACCTCTTCGTGAGATGAAAAGACGGCAAAGCCAGTTCCTGTAGGCTTGTGCTGATCCGGAGTACGCAATGTCCAGAAAGCAATAGGACGACCACCATACTGAGTAAACCAGCTCTCTAGTTCTGACTGTGTGGTGTCATGTGGGAGACCGCTCATATGGAGCACCTTGCTGCGTTCGGCGAGGAAAGCACGGACATCGGCCCTCGCATCCATTGGGCGAGTGAGGATCTCGGGATGTTCATGGGCAGGCTGAGACTTGCGGATGAGACCTTTGAGAACACGAGACAAAGTAATGGCTTCCTCCATAGCCCGTCGAGGAGATGCTGGGGCCAGTGCCTGTAGGTGGAAAGGCAAGTTGTGCTTGATTGGGGCCGAAGATTGAACAGGCTCCACCTCAAGAGCAGCGCAGATGTTGGCAAGAGAGCTGGGGCCAAACGGCAACGACTCCGGGTGGTGAGTCTGCCATCTTTGGTATTCGGTACGAAGATCAAAGGTTCGGGAGTGTTGGAGGTATGGAGGTAGAACGACGGCTTTGTCGCGGGCTTCCCGAGGCAGTTGTACACGTAGGTCCCATGAGTCGAGGGTCACGAAAGAAAACTCGAGATTCTTCGAGATAAGGTGTTCCTGAGCGAAAGCATCGAAGCGATTGACAGCATCCCGGAAGCTTCCAGCATTGCGCACGTTCTCCCAAGTCAAAGTGGTCAGGCTCGCTAATTGCAAGCGGGATTCGTCAGCTCATCATTTTTTCGGCGACTAGTATCAATCCAACGCAATGCCATTGAGACGCAAGACTTACTGCACAGCGGTGTAATTGGAGTGTTGACTGGTTTCACGAGTATGCTTTCTCGATGCAACTGTATGAGTAAAGCGGCTTCGGTTAGCGGGAAGAAAAAAAAAAACCGAGAACATTCAAAAAGATGCAATTGACGGGCCTACCTCATCACAATTTTTGGTATCAAGCAAAATCCATCCCAGCTCAATGACCTCAGCAGAATCTTTGGTCACGTAAACGCCATGCTCGTCGCAGGTAGTCGCAACGTGTATGACAATGTAGCGGTCCAGCTTCGGGATGGGGGACGGAACGGCGGCCATGTCTCGCTGCGAGGTCTGCCAGGGGGATTGGCAGAAGAAGGTAAGGTAAATATGGAAGAAAATCACAAACGCCCCTGCCCAAAAAATAAACACAATACAGGCAAGAAGCAATGATCGATCACGACGAAGAAAAATAGGTCGTGATCGAGGAAGAGGGAGATAAATACAAAGAATGAAGAAAGAGGAAGGACGGGGGGAAGGAGGAGGAGGAGATAGTGAGAGGCCGGCGGGAAAAGAATAGGAAAAAAGCTGTGTTGCGTTGCTACTGGGGAACAAGAGCTGGTGGAGCAGCGATCAGTGAGCACAGCCAACAACGGCCACCCTGAGGCCCAGGCATTAATTAATTAATTCTTAGTCCCGGGCTTGCTCCATGACAGTTATCTTTGCATGGACTACTGCGTTTTGAAATTATTGGTCGAAATAGCTAGCTGTGTATGACTGCCTAGAGCGTGCACGGAGTAGAGACGACGCCTGTCAAGGTATCATCGACACAATTGACGACTGCTTCGTACCCAAAGACCTCGGTCAGAACGAGTCATAAAGAAGCTTCCATGCCATCCTATCATGATCCCTGTTGCCTGCTCGAGAGGTTACAGTAGCGGAAGCTCGGGGAGACGGTGCGCGATGCTTGCTGTATCAATCGGCATCTCGCAAGTCAAGGGCACAAAGAAATCCTATGCCCGGGATCAATCTTTCGCAGACCCTCATCAGTGCAAAATCGCTGATGAAAATAATGGCCATCTCGAAGAGTACTACGTAGTAACTTGAGTAAAGACAAGAAAATGCTCAACGTGATAAGTGGAGGAACTTTTTGGAGGAACGGTGAAAAGGGTCCCCGCTTTGTTTGTCGAGCCAGTAGGAAACCGCCGCAGCATCCGGGAGTATATAGAGCTTTATTTCCGCCGGGGATCTGGTACTAGAATAACTTCTACATACACAATTTTTCATGAACGCAGTTATGGATAACAATTGATGGTTACTCGCCCTTCCAGTCACGCTTGGTAAGGTCGGCTGCCCTCTCCGCAAATGCGTAGACGGTGGCCTGCCAATTCGCCGTGCTTATAAGCGGGATAGCACTCACATCGACAGTCCTCAGTCCTTCGACACCATAGACTCTCAAGTTGGAATCCACGACTCCGTCTTTCTCGCGGGGTAGCATGGAACAGGTTCCCGCATAGTGCCACATAGAGGACATATTCATCCGGGCATACTTTTGTGCAGCATCCAAGTCAGTATGCAGCTGGGTCACGGAACTTCAGGGGCTGTTCGAGGAGCTGCGCTATTTTTTTGACGCCGAGCACGTGGCATGCTATGACTTCCACATCGAGAAGATTCGACACATAACCAGGATCTGTTATTGGGGGGTCTCCGGGATTGACGGAGGTACTTGACTTTCAAGTCAGCTGTGGCGAAACTGGACTTTTCGATAGCACCAGTTGTGAACAATCGGGCATGGAAGAGCCCCTCAAAATTTCTCACAGGAAAAGCAATTGAAAATCACTCACACATGAATGCTTCCGCCGGAAAGCGGCTGAGAGAGCGCTACTCCGATGGTAACGAAATTTCCAAGCGAAGGCGCTGGGGCAATCGGATCGTTGAGGTCTTTGACATAAATCGTCTCAGCCAGGTACGCAGCTGATGGTTGCTCGGGATCAAGGATGGTGGTCTTCGCGATGTCGTAATAGGCTTGTGTCGCACTGTGCTTTTGTGAGTCTTTGGGGGCATACTTCGTAAGTAATGATTGAAGAGCAGTTCTATCTTGCGCAGGAAGAGGCAAATATGCGTAGGTATGAACCCCAGGCGAAGTTAGGGACCCAGTCTGCGTTGCTGCAAATTCTTGTATTGCCTGATCGAGGGTTTCAGACTCTTGTCTGATCTGAGAGTCTTTAGTCTCAAGGTCACCCTTTGCCTGAAATGCCGTAAAAGAGACTAAATGATCTAGAAGGAGAAGAAGTTAGCTTACATCTGTCCAAAGCAGCTATGCGTCTAGACGGCAAGCTAGTTTGACATTCGTTGATAGTCAAATTAGGAAAAATGACTAAAATGTTTTGAAAGGACTACGGGAGCCGTCCACATACCCTGAAGATTCTGCCCAACTCCGGGGAGATCCATGACTACATCGATTCCATACTTTTGAAGAAGTTCCGCCCCACCAACTCCAGAAATCTCGAGGATCTTGGGAGATTGAAGGGCACCAGCGGCAAGGATAACTTCGTTTCTTGCGCTCGCCTCTTTCAGGACACCCTCGAGACTGTACTGAACCCCAATAGCTCTAGAAGGGTCCCTTTGTCGAACAGGATCTTCTCGACGTGCGAGTTAGTCAGAACGTGGAGATCTTGTCGAAGCTCAACGGGCTTATAGTAGGCTGAGGCGGAGTAGCTTCTCTTGCCCTCCGAGACGATACTAGCAAGGCAACTAAAGGAGCCCACAGAACTGTGGATGAAGGGATTCCCAGCGTTGTATTGCCCCTTGCTGCGAAAGAAATCGGCCCATACCTTGCGAACAAGGTGCGTTTTGTAGCGAAAGGATGTTTGGATTGGACCTTTGGCTTCATTCAATCCAGGCTAGTCCTCAATTGCCAGAGCTTCTTTGTCATCCTGGGCGATAGCCGGACTGCTGTAGACTTTGGAGAAACATTCCTGTAGGGTGACCCAATTCCACTTGGGGTTTCCGAGCGCTTCCCATGAGTCAACAACCCCCTTGAAAGGAGAAACAAAGACTTGTGCATTTAGAGCACTGGATCCTCCGAGAGCCGTGCCCTGGTTGAGACCAAGCACTCTGCCATTGAGACCGGGCTGTTGGAAAATAAATGAGCCCACAACCTTTATTGAGACATAGATTTCCTTACCTGAGGCGTAGAATGGAAGTTCCAGTCAGCCCCGGATCCAAGCAGTGCAACGTAGAAGATGGGGATGGTCACGCGGGGATCTGCTGTCAAGCCGGTGCCTGCCTCGAGAACCAGCATGGAGGTGCTGGGATCCTCGCTGAGACGAGAAGCTACCACCAGCCCCGACGTACCGCCGCCAATAACAACAAAGTCGTATAAGTAGCCATTTTGTGCTGTTCGCAGATTTGGTAAAAGATTGGAAGAGGCTGAGAAGGAATATGGTTGTGAGCGCAGCAAGTGACTTGTTAGAAGGAAAGGAAGGCAGAGGTACAGGTGCACCGAATGTATAAACATCACAGTCTTGAACCGCCTTCCTTTCCACCACCATGAGAATGCCAAAATAGGAATTAACACATAAACTTATGTTGTTACACAAAAGAACAAAGAACTCTCAGGTAAGAGCCGGGACCCAAAGATCTGATCGTCAAGGATCATGGGCAGCATTGGATATATTCGTTGTACGCTTCCCTGGGCATTGGTGAATTCCTGATGAGTGTTTCTCAACATTTGAACGTTTCTGTTTTCCTGAAAACTATCTCAAAGGCGAGGCCTGGCATCCCATACGGATGAATATTTGGCGAAGAACCAACTCCATCAATATTACCCGACTGTCACACTACCTAGGCAGAGGAAACGCTGTTGTTAGCTCGCTGGACGTCTGAATCCACCTGGCAATAATAGTCAACTGGTGCAGTAGCCTTGTTCTCGGCTTCGTGCAGACGCCTATTGTTACATGGGTTGAGTTTCGAGGCCGATCAACTCACTACACGCTACCTAGGTATAAACATCAATAGCGGCGAGATATAGATATCTATAAGGGCTCATCAAAGCCAGGGTGACGGCACTGGGATATTGCAGCGAGCCGTGACGCTAGATACCTATGCAAGCGCGTACCGACTAGATTGGAGGATTAGGGGAAGTTACTCACCAAATTCAAAACTAAGGTGTGGCCTCGTGCGGGGGATTGTAAGCACTAGGGTATGACCGGGTAAGACCTACATATGTATTCAATGTTATGAAGCCCTTGAATCCTGCCCTGTGTGCCATATCATTACCTCTACTAGCCGGGGCCTGTTTTTAGCTCATTAGTCTGACTTCTGATTTTCAGCTGAGTGACAGCACTGTAATTATCTCAAATCAACAGGTGTGCTACTCCGAATCTTCCAACAGCGTCAGCCTCCTGAGGCTCCTTGACTAGTAGAATAGAACCTTTATCTAGCACAGACGCCAAAAAAGCCCAGTTATCAGAGACACGGCCCACAGTAAGCTGACATAGTGAGCCAGCCGCACCACACTATTATTCTCGTGGCGTTACAGACAATCTCCCCGGGACAGAATATATAATGACCCTCGATGCCCACTACCTTGAAAGATTAAGATTCTTTCTCCAAGCCTTATTCCACATTGCTTAGCAGCCCATCGTCACCATGCCTTTCCCTTCAGAGCCGCTTACCCTACGTGGCGGTTGCAACTGTACCGCTGTGCGTTGGCGCATGTCACTTCCTGACGCCAGCGCACGGGTGGCCAACCCGTATCATACTCCAGGAACGAGTATAGGGGATTTACGGCTTCCCACAGCGGTTGTCTGTCATTGTGATGGCTGTCGGCGAGCTACAGGCTCTCTCGGCGCTTATGGGTTCACCTCGGACATGGCATTACTCGAGCTGTCAATCCTTCCACGGACCGCAATACCCGATCAGCGCGAAAACCAAGATGACGAGACACGACCGTCGTATGTCTCCGCTGCCAGCTTGATGGATGATGACCCTAAACAACTCGAAACTCTATGGTTGATGCACTATGAGTCCTCTCCCAAGCGACACCGGTGGTTCTGTGGACGCTGCGGCACCCAGATCGCTCTTGCAGCGTCGAAGGATGCCATTCCCCCAGAGTTAGGGTGGCCTAGGGTGGTGAACATCTGGGCTGGCACAACAGACCGCAACCTGCTCGAAAATGACTGGTGCCGTCCCGACCATATCATGAATTGCTCCATCGCTATCCCTTGGGTTAGGGATCATGTCAGAAACGGTGCAAAGGGTTCTGAAGAGCATCCTTCCATCATGATTGATTGGCATATGACTGATGATATTCGGCCTCATATCGAGACGTTAAACGCGATGGGAATGAGCTTGAACGTTACCATGTGGAAATGAGTTGAGGGTGGAATGAAAGTCTGGCCATTTTGGCAAGGCTTAGCCATGGCCCAGATAACTGATGTCATGAGTTTACTGGCTTCGCCTAGACTGGTAATGAGGGATATTTCCTAGTGCTGGTACAGTTTCAGAGAAAGGACAGAGCATGGTCAATATGCGTGACCTAGACAGCGATCGCCTGGTAATCACCCACAGGTTGAAAATGCGATTGATTCATCGGGAAAAAACAGATTTAGGATGGTGTCTATCACCGCATTCTTTGAGAATACAAGTAGAAGAAGATAGTGTAGCGCGTAAATTTATCCAACAACGGTCGTGGTGCTCAGGAAAAGTCAGAAAATAAACATGTTGTTGAGACGATATGTAATCATGGGATCCCTGAATCTAATTGGTGGACAGCCGCGCTAGACGCACAGCCGTCGTACTGGAGCTTGAAGGCAGCTGCCTTCGCGTCTCTGGGGTACCTTCCCTAGTGCTTGTCCTAGCATCCGTCATCGTAGCTTCCATCTCACAACCATCCTCGACATCATCCATCTTTTCTGTCGCTGCTATATTCAAGCTTATTCTCATTGAAACTTGTGTGCTCAACGTCTTATTCCGTCACTTTCAATAAAATAGCAAGCTTTATACAGCATCAACATGGCGTCGGGTTACGATAGAGCTCTTTCAGGTACGATAGCTTACCCGTCTATTCATTCATGAGATACTGATTGACCTTGTATAGTTTTCAGGTAAACGAGCTGCTTTGCATCCAATGAATACACCATCTAACCCAATGTAGTCCCGATGGACACGTCTTCCAAGTCGAATATGCCCTAGAAGCTGTCAAACGAGGTAAATACCAGCCACTGTCGGACTGGACGAGCCATCTCGATTGACCACGAACAAATATAGGAACATGTGCCGTCGGTGTCAAAGGAAAAGATATTGTAGTGCTAGGTTGCGAGAAACGATCCGCCATGAAACTCCAAGATACCCGTATCACGCCCTCGAAAATCGGTTTAATTGATACCCACGTCTGCCTTGCCTTTGCCGGTCTGAACGCCGACGCTCGAATCTTGATCGACAAAGCTCGACTAGAGGCCCAGTCTCATCGCTTGACCGTCGAAGACCCCGTTACGATTGAATACATTACGAAATATGTCGCTGGTGTGCAACAACGATACACTCAGAGTGGTGGTGTCCGTCCTTTTGGAATCAGTACTTTGATCGTCGGATTCGATAAGGGGGATGCCACTCCTCGGTTGTACCAGACTGAGCCTTCTGGAATTTACTCTGCATGGTAGGACCAACCTCCTCTGGCCGGGTGTTGAAATTGGCGTATACTAACGATACATGATTGTTATAGGAAAGCAAACGCCATCGGCCGCTCGAGCAAGACCGTCCGCGAGTTCCTCGAACGAAACCACAAAGATGATATGGACCGTGAAGCCACCCTCCAACTCACCATCAAGTCGTTATTGGAAGTTGTGCAGACTGGCGCAAAGAACATTGAGATTGCTATAATGGCACCCGGCAAGCCCATAGAGATGCTTCCTACAGAGCAGATCGAATCGTATGTCAAGAACATCGAAGCTGAGAAGCAGGAAGAGGCGGCCAAGAAGAAGACTGGACGGACACCGGGAACCGGAACAGCAGCCATCTTGACCCGGGCAGGCACTACTGGAGAGGGCTCTGAGAGCTAGATGATTTGTTACGAACTATTTGAATCGTGGTTGTAATAGAGGTCCAAATATTACAAATCAATGGATTTGATGCTGTGCATATCGAAGTTCTTGAGTACAATGTGTGCATGTAAATGCGCTGATACGCTGATCGCCACAAGAATGGTTATAAACAGAAAGTAAACGCCGTATCAAAATGTATGTAATTAGATATTGAGATTCGTTTCGTCATTATCGCCCGTGGCTGCGGTGGAGAATCTCAACTATCCCAGTCTGTCGGCCGCATCTTTAACATTGAATATAGATCGTTCCGCATCGCCTCGAACACGATCGTCTTTGAGCATTCTAATACGCAAAGAAGTCAGTGCCACACGAAAAAGAAGAGAAGTAGAGAAGAGGATACGCACCTCGCGTCCATACGGACATCGTCACCCTCAACTTGTAGCGAAGCCTGAGGAGTCTTTGCATCTATAACGAAATGGTTGTCGCAGTGTGGGCAATATTCGTCGCTGTGATATCCATTTTTCTCAGTCGCTGCTCCAGTCCGCCAGTCTGTATGTAGGTTGTTTACCTTTCTTCAAATTCGGATGTGTCTTTGCGAAAGCATTTCTTGCACTTCTTGCAGGCGAAGGTCTGCCCGCCATGTCAGCTACATTTCCTTAACCGTGTAGGATCCATTTCTGTTGGTTCTACCATATCAAATGATTGCATCAAAGGATGAGTCTCCTGCTCCTGGTGACATTCAGCGCAATCGAACCATTTCCGGCCTGGTAATTGTATTCCTCGTTAGAAACTGTAGGTATGAGTTCGGAGTAATCTGGCTCGAGTATAGGACGACGTACAGCACGGAGAGCGGATGGACACCTGGGCGTTGAGGATGTGTTTACTACATAGAAATTATTAATCAGTTTTGTATATCTTCAATAGTTCTTGGATGGCCCGCCGGAAACTTTTCGGGCGGAGCAAGAGGTTAAAGTACGTACCACATGTTGACAGGGAGTGTTTTGGTACCGTTGAATGCTATGCGAATAGCAGTATCGTCAGGAAGTGAAGATCAACTCTGACAACAGGAGCAGAGTGGGATGTTCCTGCGTCCGATCTGGGTACAATTTACGGGCCAATCAGGGGCGGCTTCCTCCTTGCTTTCCCGCCCTCCTTCCGCTTGGCTGCGATCGACGGTCTAGTCTAGTCCTGATAGTCTGCGTGAACTACGTAGTTGCCCTCCCTTTTATTGTTTTGATATTTCACTTCATTTTCTTCTCTTTGACCTTCTTGAGAGGAAAGATACGTTCCCCGTCTGATCTCAGATTATACCCCGTCCAATTACACCGTCACTTCTTCCAAGCGTTTCAAGGATGGTATATTGAGCAACAATGTAAGTAAATTCACTAAAAAGCTCATACTCCACCGCCGAAGTCATGGCCGTCGTCATCCCCATCTACAAAACACGCGGACATGGCGGGACCTTGTCTCCTTCAAATTTGAACTCCCCAGAATAACCTCTGTTAGAAACAGTTTCGTACAAGTGCCAGCTCGACAAACACATTCCACTCTGCGGCCCCGTTTGATTCAGGCTGCTGAACCTTTTCCGCATCTAAGCCACCCCGCCGACGTGTGACCGTTTCGATTCCTGAGCTCGAGACGAACTATAAACCAGACTTTTCTGACTGTGCGCATCTGGAGGGAACATAGAACATATGTTTCGGCTCTATTTGAGCCAAGTTGAGCCTCAGGGACATGGCTGAAGATAGAAAAGAGGTGGAAGGGACTGATGAGGCACCTCTTGTGAGTTCAGTATTCGGCAACGCAAGTGGTCTTTGGTGATCTAACTCTTTCATGTACAGAAACCGGTGTCGTCGCTATTGTCACATTTTGAGCACCTTTCATACTCTAGGAACAAATCACCTACGCCCGGATCGAATGACGAACGAACCTCCCGCCAAAGATTCGATCATCTGGGTGATTCGCAGCCGATAGTTCGTGCATCTCTGGATCTACCGCGCCCTCATTTACCATGGACAGTCAGCAGTGGCTCGGAAAATGGACCGGTATCCGCCGTCGATAGAGCATCAAACCCACCATGGAGGGATTCGAAAAGGGAAAAGTCTCCTAGCGCTCGCAGATTCGGACGCCCCTTGTCGATGAGCTTCCGCACTGCGCCGCAAATAACACCAAGCTTGACTGTCGAATCGCCTCGTTCTCCTCCTCGTGGAGCAAATGGACAAAATGGCGGACATTGGCCTTCGTTAAATCGAGGCGACTCCGACCTTACTCCTATTGCGAAACAACGGGAGAGAAGTCCACCCGGCCCAATACGCCCAAGGGATCCCGTATCTCCCAGCGCAAGATCAATTGGTGCTCCTCGGACATCACGAGAGCCTTCACCTTCCGGTTCAGTTAAGAGCTCTTCTGTTCCTCCTGTCAATAGAGCAGAGAAGCCGAAAATTCCGGCCAAACCTGCAAATATCTCCCACCTCGATGTTCGCGCACTAACTCCTACCCACGACCCAACCCACCCCAAGCCAGCTCAAATCTCGCCTTTCAGTACACCCCCAAGTAGCCCGGAAAAGCTTCAGACCAAAGCCGATACGTCGCGCAAATCACCCAACATATCAAGATCACTATCTACAACGCCTGAGCCATTTTCCTTACCGCCTCCCGTTGACAGGAGTACCCGCCCAATACCGTCTACGACTCAGTCCTCCGACGCTAGAAGTCGTCCAGCTGCAGTTACTTCACATCCAAACGATGCAAGGGAGCTTGGATTCACAAGGCGGAACACTGGCATTTCACCTTCGAAGCACTCGAGATCGGCAAGCCAAGTAGTCTCGCCCACGCGTGATACTAGACTACCCGAGCCAGCGGTTGCGAAAAAGTTGTCAGACGATGATCGGCCCGAACTGCGCCCCAGTCTTCCTCCTCGCGATGGTCCTTCAGGCCGGCCGGCGCCTCGTAGTGTCGGGCCAAATGAGTTGAGGAATTCCGACTTACCGACTAGGGCTTCACTTGATTTGCCCTCGCGGTCCCCTAGGATACCTACCTCAAGTCGCCTTCCGACACTGGAGATGAATACACAATTTGCCCCTCCGCCTCGTAGGCAAACTGCTACTATTGGTGGCAAGCTTGCTCCTGATACGCCTCAAACACCAAAAATCCGCCAATCTCCCTCACAGATCACAAATAGTGTCATGTCTAAGCCTACATCGAGAAGCGACTCCAGAGACTCAGAGGACGAAGCCTACCCAGAAGAAGCCCCGGTGTCTAGAACAGACTATCCCGATTCCTCTCAAGTCAATCGTCGTCCTCCGGTGTTCAAGACGGGCCCTCTTACTATTCCAACTCGATACGACACACGTGAGTTTGACGTGTGCGGTAAATATGTGTGTACCACCGGCTATTTGACCCGTGTTTGGGATCTTACCACCGGAGAGCAAATCATGAGTATCAGTCATGGAGAAACAGTCAAGGCTCATACAGTCGCCTTCAAGCCTGGGACTGGGCTTGAAGATGAAGGAACTCGCTTATGGGTCGGTACCAGCGTTGGAGAAATCCATGAATTAGATATCAGCACACAGTCAATCGTCACATCACGATCATACCCATCAAGGCGTGAAGTCATAAAGATTTATCGTCATAAGAAAGAGATGTGGACCTTGGATGATGAAGGAAAGTTACTAGTATGGCCGCCAGACGAAACCGGTACACCAAATCTCCAATATAGCTATGACAGCCCACAGGACCGCGTGGCAAGGGGGCACACATTTTCTATGGTAGTTGGAGATGACCTGTGGCTTGCCACTGGCAAAGAAGTTCGAGTTTACCGTCCCAGTGCTCATGGGGAAGCATTCCACGTCTTGAAGAAACCATTAGGAGCCAACCATAGCGGCGAAGTCACATCAGGAACTCATACGACAAAGGACGGCGGCCGAGTCTATCTGGGTCATGCGGATGGAAAGGTTACTGTATATTCCTCGACTGATTTCTCCTGCATCGCATCTGTGAATGTCAGTGTCTACAAAATCAATTCACTGGCAATTGTGGGAGACTTTTTATGGGCTGCATACAAAACGGGAATGATATATGTGTACGACGTTTCAACCAACCCATGGACTGTGAAGAAAGACTGGCACGCTCACGAAAGCCCTGTATGTGGACTGGTGCTTGACCCAAGCTCTTTGTGGACAATGAATCGCCTTCAAGTCGTTTCGCTCGGAACAGATAATTATCTGCGCTTGTGGGATGGAATGTTGGAAGACGACTGGTTGGGTATGTACTTTCGCTTGCAATGGTGGATAGGTTGCTAACTAGTCTACAGAGACGCGTATGCAAAGCAGAGACGTCGAATATTGCAATTTCAGGGAGATACGAGCGACCATTGTGACCTGGAACGCGGGGGCTTCTATGCCTCGCGACTTGCATGGCAATGCCTTTATCGAGAACGCTATTCACGCAGAGCAGCCTCCTGAGTTATTGGTCTTTGGCTTCCAAGAATTAGTTGACTTGGAGGACAAGAAGATCACGGCCAGTGCGTACTTTTATTTTGCGGGTTAGAAGGATGGATGCTGATTACTCTACAGAAAGTCTGCTCTTAGGAAGCAAGAAACGCGAGCACAATGAAAAAGAGCATATGAGCCGACAGTACCGGGTGTGGCGCGATCATTTGGCGGCTTGCATCAATAATGCAATGCCTCTTGAGGAATCTTACGTCCTTCTACATACTTCCAATCTGGTCGGTTTGTTTACTTGCGTCTTTATTAAGCAGAAGGAGAGAGACCGTGTTCGCAACATTAGCGCCGCAGAAGTTAAGCGTGGAATGGGCGGTCTGCATGGCAACAAGGTATGAACTTATCGTTCATGTCGATAATACTTGCTGACGTGTACTAGGGAGCATTGATATTGCGATTTGTGCTCGACGACAGCTCAATGTGCTTTATTAATTGCCATTTGGCTGCCGGTCAATCTCACACAGCGCATCGAAACAATGACATTGCAGCAATTCTCGAAACGGAATCTCTTCCGGCCGAGCATAGCCTCAATACTCGCACTGATCTCTTCGTGAACGGCGGTGATGGGTCAATGATTCTTGATCACGAGATATGTATTCTCAATGGAGATCTCAATTATCGAATCGACTCCATGTCTCGCAACGTCGTTATTGATGCAGTACGACAGAATAACCTACCCAAGTTATTGGATAGAGATCAACTGCTCGCATCTAAACGAAAGAACCCGAGCTTTCGGCTGCGGACGTTTACCGAAGCGCCGATTACGTTCGCGCCTACATATAAGTACGACGTCAACTCAGATGAATATGACACGAGTGATAAGAAACGGTCTCCTGCTTGGTGCGATCGAATTCTGTATCGTGGAGTGGGTAAGGTCAAGCAAACCGAGTACCGAAGACATGAGGTACGAGCATCAGATCATCGACCAGTCAGTGCGTCTTTCAAGATGCGAGTCAAAAGCATCCTAGCGAATGAACGGGCAGTGGTATGGGATGCATGTCAAAAAGAGTTTGCAAAGGAGAAGAGGAGGCTCGCTTGTGAATCTAGGTATGTTTTTAATCATCTCTGCATGAAAACAGCTGACGGGTTATAGTATTGAATATTTGGTCAATGTCTTCGGCATGGAGCGAGAACAGGCTCGAAAAGTGATTACTTCTGGCGGATCGTCAAAGTCAAAGACGTAAATATAGTTGAGATTTCGGAATAATGAGATTATGTCTATGGCATAGCATACGGCGTTTGTTCTACTGCTTACGAAGTCAGTAGCTTGAGCATTGGTGAAAATGGTGAGACTGTTTTGATGTTGGTTATGAAAGTCATAATGAGCGACGATGGTTTACTATAATGAATTTATCGATCTACGTACTATACAAATCTTCAAATGAATTTTCCAATGAGAAATTAATTCATGTTATATTCATCGTAGTTATACATCATTAAGCATCCTCCCATCTTCAAGCACAATTATATCATCCAAATAATTCCCCGTCCAAAAACATTCGCTCGAATCGAGGAAAGAAAGTCTACTTCTATAAAACAACAATATGTCAATCAGCACCCGCCAGAAATTCACAAATAGTGACACCAGTTTCATCACGAAACGGCTCTTATAAGGAGATACATACCCTATCCGCCGGGGTCTCATGACATCCATTCGGGAAGCAATAAGAATGGGAAGATTTACTTCTATAAAACAACAAAATGCCAATCAGCACCCGTCAGAGATTCACAAACAGGAGGCACCAGTTTCATTTCGAAACAGCGCGCGGAAAAGGCAGATACATACTCCACAGCCCTTGCAGGCACAGTTGTTGTCGCAGGTGCAGCTGTTGACGCCCGAGCAGGGGCAGGAGGAGGCTCCGCAGTTGCAACCCATTTTGTTGTCTAAAATAGTGGAAGTATAATGGATTATAGATTATAGATCATAGATCAATTGGTATGATTATTTTGAGGAGAGAAATTGGGCCTGGATGAAGACGGAATATATAGCCATAGACACCAGCGGGTGGCAATTGATTCCGATCATGCTGGCGTCATGATGGAGGTGACGATGTCATTTCCCTTGCGAGGCAGTCTTTGGAATGCATTCTGACTCGCTCGATCTGCTAATCGAATCTATTGAGATGTTGTCGTTTATACGGATACAGACTAGGATAGAGATAAAGTCACTGTGGTAGTGGGATAGTTTATCGTAATCGGCTCAGGTGACAGCATCCCCTCGTGACTTGGCAGTCGTCCAAACTTTGTACAATGAATAACGCATGATAGATGGGAGTCTGATGGTCTAATAGCTGCCTGATGTATTATATTATTACTGTTCTGTACTCGATACGTACCCAAGTATTGCCAACTCCATTGTTGGGAGCTGGCAGATGACCTGTACATACCCCATCCATCCAAAGACCGGCTCCCATGATAGTTAGCTAAACGCCCGCCCTGCCACAGAGACAGACAATCACCGTTGATAAGACAATCCCACTTACATGCGTAATAATAGAGAATCAGATAGTGAGATGGACATTGGACGTATGAAAGCCACAGGCGGAGCGGACTGAGCGGCCAACGGGTTCCGCTTCTCTGCGGGCTGTTCCGTATCCATATATTGTTCTCCTGGTCCTTTCCACCGACGCCCTTGATTATTGTTTTTGTGTGTTTTTACCGAGTTTGACCTATATCGAATTTTGATTCTGTGTCATCTGAGAATAATCCTGTGTTGAGACCGCAAGAAAGAGTTGGAGAAGTAAGTGGAGCTGCTCCGCGCCTGCTGTGCTTGGCCGATACGGATAGAGTGATAAGCTGCTGACTTCCCACTTGAACCACCAGCACCACCTGCTGCTCTTATGTCGACGACACCTGCTATTCTTACACCTTTACACTTCACTCTGCTTGCTCCCACTACCACTACTACGTACGTGGTTCTGGGTTTTATCTTCACCGACAACAAATACATCGTCACACACAAGCCTCGGTTGAACTAAACTGAAGCTCTGGCTACAACCTCTCAACAACCACCTACAACGCCTACCTGGTTCTTTCCCGGAGCCAGGCCGAAGGCAACGCGTCCATCTTCGACCTGGCAGACCACTTCTCGCAAGACTCTCCCTCCCCTATCGCCTCCGACCACCCCGAATCCCCTAGCACCACTAGCTCTACCTCCGTCGACGTCGACCTCGACGAACTGATTCCGTCACCACCGCCGATAACTGTACAACAGCGGGGCTCGTTCTCTCAGTATACGGGATATTCTCCTCCTCCTCTTCTGCACCCTGCCTCGAACGGTAACGGAGTCGATACACACCTGTTAGCAGGGAATACTTCAGCTTCCGTCTCCCGCCTCCGTCGCCGTCGCCGCCGCTCCGAAATTTCATCCTCGTCCTCGTCTTCCTCTGCATCTGAGACCTCGGATATAGGCGGGAATCGTGACGTGGGAAGCTCCTCTGCCCGACCCCCGCTAGCCACCGACGTTTCTTCTGCGGGTACCCGCGGAGTACAACGTTCAACAACAGGCCGTGCAGAAGGCCACCCGCGGTCCCCCAAGCGCAGGCGTTTGGCAAACATGCGGCCCAATAATGGAGATTCAGTGACGACGACAGCGAATGGACGGTCAGATGCATCGAATGGGTTGTTTTCTACGTCGTCGCGGGGGAAGAGCTCTGTGAATGGCAAATCTTCGAATCGTATGCATAATGGACAGTCGAATACCAACGGGTCGGCGAGGTCACCGGTATCCTCGTCATATTTTGGGCATGACCGAGAGGAGGTTACCAGGATTTTGATACAGGGGTTATACGATCTAGGTTATAATGGGGCTGCGAGTGCTTTAACTAGGGAAAGCGGATTTGAGCTGGAAAGTCCCTCGGTGGTAGCTTTTAGGAGTGCAGTACTTGATGGACAATGGGCCGAAGCAGAAAGGTTATTACTCGAGTCGTTTGAGGACGGTCATGCGGCGAACGATGGAGAATATGAATCGCCATCGTCATGGGGCAAGCTGGCTCTTGCCGAGACTGCGGACAAGAATGAAATGCTTTTCTTGCTGCGACAACAGAAGTTTTTGGAGTTACTAGAAGCTCGAGATCTGGGGGCTGCGTTGATGGTTCTGCGGCATGAGTTGACACCGTTAAATCATAATATTGCTCAGCTTCATGCTCTGTCGAGGTATTCACATTCCTGTGTTATTTTAAAAGTGACATAGCTAATTGTATAGTCTATTGATGAGCCCCGTCGAGCATCTCCGAGAACTATCAGGCCGGGGCGGATCGATTGCATTATCCCGAGAGCTTTTGCTTTCTGATTTGTCGAGTACGTTGCACAACCCCTCTTGACTCATCTCGAGGCTGACCTAACATGTGGTAGCCTTCATATCTCCCGCAGTGATGATTCCAGATCATCGACTTGCTTCTCTCCTGGATCAAGTGAAGAGCAACTGGGTCAATCAATGCCTGTTTCACAACACTGCGCAATCACCATCGTTATATTCCGATCACATGTGCGACCGCAACGCTTTCCCTCGACATAGCAGTATGCAGTTGACGAGGCATTCAAACGAGGTTTGGTATGTCGAGTTTTCGCACGACGGAACGAAACTCGTTACTACCAGCAAAGACAAGTCAGTTATCATTTATGATGCAACAGACAGATTCTCGGTGATTCATAGATTTTATGAACACCATGATGCTGTTGTTTTTGCCACGTGGAGTCCGGACGACACCAAGCTTATTACATGTTCTCAAGACAAGACGGCCAAGGTTTGGGATGTTCAGGTATGTACGATCGATCAGCATTCCTTCATATACTGACGATTCTAGACCGGCCACTGTTATATGACGATCGAGCACCATTCCGATATAGTTACCGCTGCCGCATGGGCCCCTGATGGCGAAACGTTTGTCACGGCGTCTATGGATATCAAGGCGCCGCTCTGTTATTGGGGACTCCGGTCTCGAAACCCGTTACACGTGTGGCGAGACGGATTCCGAGCACAGGACTGCGCCATTACGCCTGATGGAATCCGTTTGATCGCCTCGGATAACGAAGACAAGCTGTACGTGTATGACCTTGCGTCGCGTGCAGAAGAATACTGCCTTTCCATGAAGAATCATATCACATCAGTCAGCGTCAGCAAAGATTCGCGATATGTTTTGTTGAATCTCAGGAATAACCAAATACAACTCATGGATATTGAAACGACAGAGGTTGTTCGTCGCTTTGATGGTCAGAAACAAGGGGAGTGGGTGATTCGAAGTCGGTTTGGCGGTGCTGGCGAGAATTTTGTTGTCAGCGGAAGCGAGGGTGCGTCTACATCGCAGCCTTGATGATCGTTATGACTGACACATGTTTAGACTCTCAGATTTACATCTGGCACAGAGAGAATGGAGCCCTCGTGGAGGTTTTGGAAGGACACACGAAAGGATGCGTCAATGCAATCTCTTGGAACCCGAAGAACCCTAGCATGTTTGCCTCTGCCGGAGACGACTGCGTTGTGCGGATGTATGTACAATCTATGTGACAAGTGACATAGTACTTTACTGACAATTCTAGATGGACACGAGATAATCCCGGCGAAAGCAGCTCAAGCAAAGGCAGATTTTCTAAATCCTCGGATTTTACACGGACGAGCGCTCTCCGATCAACGACGAGCCAACTTTGATAATTGATATGGTATTGGAAGGACGGTGCCGAGTATACAGCTGGCGACTTGATCATGTTTTGCGCGAGTTGGTATTTTTATATCTATCCGATAGCATCAATGGAGACACACTCTCTCTCATATATATTGATTTCCTTTATTATACATGGCATCTTAGCTTTACTGCTGTTCTCCATCTTTAATCTGGTTGTTCATTTCTTTCCAAGTCGGCATTGACAGTGGCAATTTGTATTCGATATTTGAGTTGCTTGCGTCGCTTTGCTTCATCTTCTATGAACATTTTGCAAGGATCGGCTAGGTAGAATGGCGCTACAGAATTATTCCCACATGGCTAGAGTTGATCATTCCTTTCTTCAACGTTGACTTTGAATATTTATATCTGGTATCAATGAGTATATACAGTGATTGTACCTAGGTTGTGTATTTACAACCCCCGTACTGCCTCCGTAGCTTTGAGTGCACCCGTAACCGTGAAACAGATCGATGGCGAGAGGGCATACATAATCTACCATCGTTAGCACATATCCAGCTAACATAGAAGATGTAGAAATGGGGAAAAGGAGACCAACAGCCAACATCTTCGCAATAGCCATCTTATCACCCTTCGTGACCTCATCACTCAACTCCGCAAGTCCGGAGATGAGTAGTGCCGGTGGACCGGTTGGGATCACCATCAGTGTGAACCACAGCACTGGGTCGTGTGGGATTATAGATGTGTAGCGGATTAGGAGGTATGTTGTTAGGATACTTATTCTTTCGGCTTGTTAGTCTGAGACATTGAATATAGGCCGAGGGGATGAGGGATATACATAGGCCAGAGGATTAATCGCACTGTATAAACGACCACGATAGCTCGGATGGGTACTCTTCCTGACCCTCCTTCTTCCTCCTCCTCTTCTCCTCCTCCATCCTCCGGAGAGGAAGGAGAGGAGGAGCGCTTCATTCGCTCAAAACTAACACCAAGTTTACATCCGACCAAAAACACCTGCAGAGAGGTAAACAGTGTGCCTATATTCTCAATACTCGATACTAGCCACGCATTGAATATTCCTCCTTCTTCATATGAGGAGAAAAACGCGCGATGGAGTTTGGGTACTAGGCCTAGTAATATGCCTGTTGCCGTGCAGAGGATTGCTGTGTCGAGGAAGGGTGAATCTAAGGCGTCGATACGTCGACGGACTGGGCGGGGGAGGTAAGAGAAGAGGCGGTGCGTTTTGGCTGCGAGGTTGTAGCGCGCTTTGTGGACGGGTTTCGGGAGGAGGGAGGTCTGTTCGTCTGCATCTCCTTGTTCATCATTTTCGGGGGTGTTGATGGTGTTGTGTCGGAATTGGTCTTGTGGTTGCGCTGTACATGCATCAACCATCTGGCATTTGCAGCTCGAACGGGATTAGAAGATATACCTGACACATCCACACCCCCATCCTGATCCAGTTGACTCCCCTGATCATCCTTTTTACTGCTAGAGTTTGCATGACTCAACATCCTCGGCCCAATAGCATACGCAATCGTATTCGACGCCACAGCACAAACCAAAAAGTACGACTGCGCACGATTCATACAATCCGACTCCGACTGTCCGGGCATCGTAATCAACTTTAGGGTCCCCGTTGACTGCAATGTTTGCAACAACAAAAGTGGGAGGGAGGATGTATTGTTGAATGTTACCGCGGGCGTAAACCAGGTTGGTAGACGCATGAAGCGGGAGAAGGCATGGCCGATGCCGATTGATAGAAGTGTGTAGAGGATTGACCATACTATCATCATATTAGCACTATCCTTTCTTAATCTTCCAAGGATGTGAGAGACCGAAAACAGGAATATAATGCGAAGCAATATCCAAACTCAGCTCAGAGCCTAGCTTTACCAATATCAATGCTGGAAGGAATATCTTCACGCATATACTGGACATCTCGTTTATAGTCTCATCGCTGATGAGATTGGCCTGGCGAGTTATGACGCCGTACAGCAGGGTGAGTAAGACGGAGGTGCATGCTTGGAGGGCGCCGAGGAAGGGCTGCACGAGGCCTTTGTTCAGGTCTGCCATTGGTTATAATATTAAGATTTATAATTGATCTGGTAGGTATAGGTACATAGATAAGAATGAGATTGGGTCTCTTGGTGTATTTGTATCTTGTCTCTTGTATGGAGACGATCTGGGATGTGTGATGTCATCATGGTCACTGGTTTGGCTGTGGAGAGCAATTTCTGGGGGGGGGGCCTTTCTTGTTCTGGCAGATTTTATTCATGAAACAAAAACGGGATCTAGAACTTGCGTTCCAAAGATGTAGATTAGTTCTTGTCGAGTTTGATGATGGTAGTAAATGTGAAGGTGACGACGGTGTAGCCCTAATTCTAGGTTTAGGGTACAGAGATGAGGAAGATAAGCCGTGTAGAAGGTGCATGCTGCCTAGTTGCTTCCAAACTTGACCTGACTAGCTGTTGAAAATACAAACTGCTTCTGCCCGTAGTGCTATCCGGAGCAGCTTGAAGAAGAAGCTGGGGTCCATCGTGTGTACGATCAAGTGAATCGGCCCGATGAGATGACGCTATTAGCTCAGCTAAGACAGCCAAACCACAACTACCAGCAACTGACTCAAACGTAAGAATCAGCGCAACAACATCTGTGCAATACTAGAAGCGCATGCTTGGTCTAGGATTACGACCTCGACTCAAGGTCCGCCCATCTCTACTGGACCTGCTGTCGCATAGCAAGACGTTCATCGACCTGGTTGATTCTGCCGCAGAAGAAGAAGCTACGACAGCTTCTCCACCTCTGGACCACCTGCCACCGCTGCCCGCAACTCCAACAACAACTTCAACTCCCACCACCTCCTCCAGCTTTATCAACGACCACGAGTCGCCATCCTCTCCTACATATACTACGCCGCTAACTGCAGATAACTTCCCTGCGGATATTATTGTCGAGCTACAGCGTACCTTCCCGCCGTCGTCACCGACTCCCTCGCCTCCTCCCGTCATGGCGCCCTCTGACAAAAAGCACAATGACGATGAACAGCTCGGCGCCGTCTTTTCTATTTCCGGTCCTGTCGTGGTGGCCGAGAAAATGATTGGTTGTGCCATGTACGAGCTGGTGAGTATCCTCACTCTGACCTTATCAAGCTGTGAGCTAATCTAACGATAGTGTCACGTCGGCCACGACCGTCTCGTCGGCGAAGTCATCCGTATCGACGGAGACAAAGCAACAATCCAAGTCTACGAAGAAACAGCCGGTGTCAAAGTCGGTGACCCCGTTACCCGATCCGGTAAACCCCTGTCCGTCGAGCTGGGTCCCGGTCTCATGGAGACAATCTACGATGGTATTCAACGACCGCTCAAGGCTATCTCAGAGTCTTCCGACAGTATCTACATTCCCCGTGGTATTGCCGTGCCTGCCCTCGACCGCGTGAAGAAGTGGGATTTCAAGCCAACCAAGAAAGTGGGTGACATGATTACCGGGGGTGATATCTGGGGTATCGTCTATGAGAATAGTTTGTTGGATGAACACAAGATCCTCCTGCCACCTCGTGCCCGGGGTAAGATTACCAAAATAGCAGAGGCCGGAAGTTACACCGTCGACGAGAAGATCTTGGAAATCGAGTTTGACGGCAAGAAATCTGAACACGGTATGATGCACACTTGGCCCGTTCGTGTTCCTCGACCGGTCAATGAGAGGCTTCCGTCCGACTCGCCATTTATCGTCGGTCAGAGAGTGTTGGACTCTTTGTTTCCTAGTGTCCAGGGTGGTACTGTGTGTATTCCGGGAGCTTTCGGTTGTGGTAAAACGGTTATTTCGCAGTCCGTTTCCAAGTTCTCAAACAGTGACATTATCGTTTATGTTGGATGCGGTGAGCGTGGTAATGAGATGGCTGAAGTGTTGATGGACTTCCCAGAGGTAGGGTTTCCTTCCGATTTGTTATCTACTTGAGACTGACTACTTAGCTCTCCATCGAAATCAACGGCCGCAAAGAACCCATCATGAAGCGCACATGTCTCATTGCCAACACATCGAATATGCCCGTCGCTGCTCGTGAAGCTTCTATCTACACTGGTATTACTGTCGCTGAATACTTCCGTGACCAGGGAAAGAACGTGGCTATGATGGCCGATTCCAGTTCTCGCTGGGCCGAAGCTTTGCGTGAAATTTCTGGTCGTCTGGGTGAAATGCCTGCTGATCAAGGTTTCCCTGCTTACTTGGGTGCCAAGTTGGCCTCTTTTTACGAGCGAGCAGGAAAGAGTGTTGCTCTCGGTAGCCCCGAGCGTGAGGGTAGTGTCAGCATTGTCGGCGCTGTGAGTCCCCCTGGTGGTGATTTCACTGATCCCGTCACCACCAGTACTCTGGGTATTGTGCAGGTCTTCTGGGGGTTGGATAAGAAGTTGGCTCAGCGCAAACATTTCCCTTCTATCAACACTACGGTGTCTTACAGCAAATACACCACCATTCTTGACAAATATTATGAGAAAGAGCACCCTGAATTCCCCCGCCTCCGAGACCAGATTCGAGAACTTTTATCCAACTCTGAAGATCTCGACCAGGTCGTTCAACTCGTCGGAAAGTCTGCATTGGGTGATTCGGATAAGATTACCCTAGACGTGGCCGCTCTCCTCAAAGATGACTTTTTGCAGCAAAACGGTTACAGTGACTACGACCAGTTCTGTCCTTTGTGGAAGACTCAGTACATGATGAAGGCGTTCATGGGATACCACGACGAAGCACAAAAGGCAGTGGCTCAAGGCCAAAGCTGGGCCAAGGTCCGTGAGGCCACCGCAGATATCCAGACTGGTCTGCGCAACATGAAGTTTGAGGTTCCGGATGATGAGAAGGCAGTCTCAGCCAAGGTATGTCCCTTTTTTCAAGATCTAAATGTATTGAACTAATTCGCCTTTTTAGTACGAGAAACTGCTGTCAGACATGTCTGAGCGATTCGCTACGGTATCCGATGAGTAAACTGGGTTGGATAGATACTTTTCATTTGAGTTTTTATATGGATGTCAAACGTCTGTAGTATATTTTTTGCCTGATGTTCTTTGCTACCTGATATTTTCCTGTTCGCATTGTACCTAGTCGCGCTTCTACCACTTACATCGTTCTGCTTAGTATAACCATACCGGCCTCAGTTGCTCAAGGCAGCACAATTGTCGGAGGCAAACTGATAATTCAATGCCCGTGCCGCGTCATCGTATTTCTCTGTTGCACGAAGAAATGCATCATTTGGGGCAATATTTTGATTGTGGAAGATTATAACAATCCAACTAGACCATCAAATAGTAAAATATGACTTTGTTCTTATCAAGTGAGCATATCATTAGACCCTAGATGCCTCGGGAATCAGGCACAAAACGCTCAGACCAAGTGAGTGACCAGACCCATGACCCGGGACGCGCTAGTCCCAAACAGGCCTAGCCAGTATTTACCACTACGTACTTCGTTCTTTCTCAAGTTGAACGTGCCCGAATTGTTGCGGCCTGCGTATATCATCACCCACCACCACTCCTCCCACACCTGTGTGAACACAATCATATTCTGTTCCCACCCGTATCTAACCACCTTATATAGCTGTCAGCGCTTGTTCTACAGCTGCCCCCATCAGTGCGCCTCGAATAATTGCAGCTAAATACCGCCAGAATGGCCACCGCCCCCTCTGGCTACTCGTGCGCATCCCCCCCCCCGAAAACCTCTTGTGACGATGAAATCATAGCTAACCAACCACAACAAACACAGAATTAACGTCAACGATCCCGGACTGATCTCCCTGGTGAACAAGCTTCAAGATGTCTTTTCGACAGTAGGAGTATGTGCTTGTGCTTCCCCGTCCACTCTCATCAAGACGGTATCGACTGACTCGCTCTCCTCGGCCAGGTACAAAACCCTATCGATTTGCCACAGATCGCCGTCGTCGGTTCGCAGTCTAGTGGAAAGAGTTCCGTCTTGGAGAATATTGTCGGACGAGATTTGTGAGTTTATTGAGCTTGCGTACTTGGCAGGACAGCGGTTGACTTATTTGCAGTTTGCCACGAGGTTCCGGAATCGTCACTCGCCGACCCCTGATTCTACAACTGATCAACCGACCACCCACCAAACAGGTAAATGGAACGGACGAAGATAAAACGGTAGAAGGAACTTCCGACAGTGCGGCCAATGTGGACGAGTACGGCGAGTTCTTGCACATCCCCGGTCAAAAGTTCTACGACTTCAACAAGATCCGAGAGGAAATCATCCGCGAGACCGAGACCAAAGTCGGTAAAAATGCCGGCATTTCGCCCGTCCCGATCAACCTGCGCATCTACTCGCCGAACGTCCTTACCTTGACTTTGGTCGATTTACCCGGTTTGACCAAGGTGCCCGTTGGCGATCAACCGAAGGATATCGAGAAACAGATCAAGGACATGGTGTTGAAGTATATTAGCAAACCAAATGCCATTGTTCTTGCTGTTACCGCTGCCAACCAGGATTTGGCCAATTCCGATGGTTTGAAGCTTGCTCGTGAAGTTGACCCTGAAGGTCAACGCACCATTGGTGTTTTGACAAAGGTCGATCTGATGGACGAGGGTACCGATGTTGTGGATATTCTTGCAGGCAGGATTATTCCTTTAAGACTTGGTTACGTTCCGGTTGTCAACCGTGGTCAGCGTGATATTGAGAACAAGCGTCCCATCTCGTATGCTCTGGAGCATGAAAAGAACTTTTTCGAGAGTCACAAGGCCTACAGGAATAAGGCTAGCTACTGCGGTACTCCTTATTTGGCTCGGAAGCTCAACTTGGTAAGTTTTGTTGACTAGGGGTTGGATTTCATCTGCTGACTTGTGTAGATTCTTATGATGCACATCAAACAAACACTCCCCGATATCAAGGCCAGAATTTCATCGTCGCTTCAGAAATATACACAAGAGTTGTCGCAACTGGGCGATTCGATGCTTGGAAACAGTGCCAATATAGTTTTGAACATCATCACAGAATTCAGCAATGAATACCGCACTGCTCTTGACGGCAAAAACCAGGAGCTTTCCAACATTGAGTTGTCCGGTGGTGCTCGTATCAGCTTTGTGTTCCACGAGATCTATTCCAATGGTGTCAAGGCTATTGATCCCTTTGACCATGTCAAGGACCTTGATATCCGCACGATCCTTTACAACTCTTCCGGTTCATCGCCTGCGCTCTTCGTCGGAACAACTGCTTTCGAGCTTATTGTCAAACAACAGATCAAGCGACTCGAAGATCCTTCGCTCAAGTGTGTATCTTTGGTCTATGATGAGCTTGTTCGAATTTTGAGCCAATTGTTGAACAAGAGCCTGTTCCGTCGTTACCCTATGCTCAAAGAGAAGTTCCACAACGTGGTAATTCAGTTCTTCAAGAAGTCAATGGAGCCTTGCAACAAGCTTGTCAAGGATTTGGTCAACATGGAAGCGTGCTACATCAACACCGGCCACCCTGATTTCTTGAATGGTCACCGTGCTATGGCCATTGTCAACGAGCGAACGCAAGCCAGCAAACCAACCCAGGTTGATCCCAAGACGGGCAAGCCGCTGCCACCTCGCTCCTCCAGTCCTTCATTGGACACTATCCCTGATGCCAACAAGGAAGGTGGATTTTTCGGTAGTTTCTTTGCGTCAAAGAACAAGAAGAAGTTGGCTGCTATGGAACCTCCCCCACCAACCTTGAAGGCATCTGGCACTTTGAATGAGCGAGAGAATATTGAAGTCGAAGTCATTAGTATGTTTCCCCGATTGACACATCCGGTTCGACGCAACTAGCTGACTGTTTTAGAACTGTTGATCACCTCTTACTTTAACATTGTCAAGCGGACGATGATCGACATGGTTCCCAAGGCCATTATGTACACACTTGTGCAGTAAGTACTCCCCTTACAGGTAGAAATATTGGCCATTCGACTAACCTGGCGACAGATTCTCCAAAGACGAAATGCAACGCGAACTGCTCGAAATGATGTACCGCAACAACGAACTCGACGACCTCCTCAAGGAGAGCGACTACACCATCCGCCGCCGAAAGGAATGCCAACAAATGGTCGAGAGTCTGTCCCGCGCTAGCGAAATCGTCAGTCAAGTTCAGTAAATTCAGCCTAGTCGGTCGATTCTTTGGTGTCAAGTTGGTAGTAGTAGATAATTAGACGGCTTCCTTTGTCCTTTTCCTTTTGCTTTTATTCTCGCGCCTGTTCCTCATGTCCATTATGTTTTATGTTGATCTTGGCGACGTTGGAAAAGGTTGGTTGCATCTGTTTATGTTTTGGGAAGTTGAGTGGTTGTGTGTATGACGAGTTTGATCATCAATTGATATTATGATTGATGAATGTTACATGATGATGTTTCTCTCTTTTATGTCCTACTATCGATGTTGCTATTCCAAGTTCTAGGGATTCCCTTGTTAGCACTGTTGTTATTTATGTTCCCTATATTTTTCTAGCACCAATTACACTCTGGTTCTACACAAGTTCTAGGCCTTCTCAGCAGGCCTCTTATCAACCGCATCATGTCGATAACTATAATACCACCCCTCCGACGCCATATCCTGCCTAACCTTATAATTCTCCTCCGCCAACTTGAGCACCGACAAATCCAAATCTACCACCATCGCCCCTTCCTCTTCAGCCTCCATACTCTTCTTTTTGTCTCCTACAGGTCCAATAAACGGCACCACAACCCTGGACATCCCCAGAAAAAAATCCGCCGGCCCAGCCGCATTCGCAAACACGATTGCGCACGTATTCTCAAAACAGCGCGATGTAAGCGTTGACTCGATGAAGAGCTGCTCACTATCCGGGTTTAATCTCAATGCTTCTTCATTAGCGTCGTGTTTGCCCCAGTATGTCGGGATGATGATGATCTCCGCGCCCTTGGCGATTAGTTCGCGAAATGCTTCGGGGAATGCGAGGTCCCAGCATATCAGCATGCCGATTTTGCCGATTTCTGTGTCGATGACTTCGTGCGGGTCGGTGGCGCTCGATGTTAGGTGCGGGCGTTCGGGGTGCCAGATGTTCTTTTTGCGGTATTTGCCGAGGATTTGACCAGAAGAAGAGATGAAATAGGCGGTGTTGTAGAGGGCGTGGTCTTTTCCCGTTTCCGTTTCGTTTGTGGTTGCAGGGCCTTTGCGTTCGGCTTCGATAATTGTGCCGGGGACGATGTTGATGTGTAGTTTTTCAGCTAGACGGCAGTAAGCGTCGAGATAGGGCTGGTTTTGGAAGGCTTGTTTGTAGAAATCTGGTGATTCGGGGGCCCAGCCGCAGAGGTGGTATCTATGCATCTCAGTAAATGTCCCGAGTAATTACTTGCAGGGAGGCATACTCTGGGAGAACGGCCAGTGTGGCGCCATCGGCGGCGGCAGAGGTGATGTACTTGACGGCTTGGGAGTGATTGTAATCTGGATCGAGGTTCTGTACAATATGTTAGTGAGTACGCGCCTTTGCTGTTATGGAGTATGGCTTGCGTATGACAGTGCGGGGAAGTTGATGGAAAGAGACTGACTTTGATATGCCACTGTATAACGGCTACTTTATGTATTGGCGCCATGATCAATGACTGCGCTGTTTAGTATGTCCTTGAATTGAGTATAGATTCAGTATTGTCACTGAGATTGAGGTAGGTGAGAATGATGTTGAATGTTGAAGTTGTTGAGCCAGCCCACTTCTAATGTGGCCAATGGTTACTCTCTGATAAGATAGGACTGTGTAGCGTTAGATGCTTATCACTTGCCTTCCTATTTTGGGCATAAAATGCATACAAGCAATCTCGAAGTAGATATATAGATAGACTAGAACCCGAATAGACTCATTTGGAATGTCTTTTCTGTTTTGTTCATGATATCGGCCTGTTGCTGGCCTCCTAGGGGAAAAGTCCCAACAATACAACGTGACTGAGCCTTGACTAGGCGCATGGACCAAGTCGCAGCGCGGTACCACACAATAAATCTCAAAAGCTATACTATTGATTCTCACTCGTGTATACTTGTACACTGAGAGTACTGGTGAATGTTTCGCAAACTGACGGGCTTATCGATAAGAGGCGGCATACGTCATGCAGCAAAATTACGTCAACCCCGGCATGTGACGACGAAACCTGTGGATCGATCTGTGTCTCCTTTTTCCTTTTCATGATCCGTATTCGATTGCATTAATTCCATTGGATTCATCGCGTGGAACCCGTGGATGCCATTCATGGCCCTTGCGTGGAGTCTGGACATCTGTCATTGAAGAAATGGCGTGATAAATACCTGCACCCCTTCAATTACTTGGATCTTGAGATGAAGACCCTTTCTTGGGGTCACCTACCTATAGCCCCCTGTGGCTACCTATAGGCTGCCTATAATATTGTCAACTATGAGCAACCCAGCCAGTAATGCCGTCCGCAAACGGTCTGCATCCGTCGATTCACCGATGACTGACCGCAATAGCGACCCCGGCTTCCGTTGCACACTTTCGCACGAGTATCTCAAGACAGATCCCGCGTTCAATCCGTCTGTGGTTGCCAGAGCGAAGCCCCCGGACATAACGACCAGCGCAAATATAAAGACGCGTCTACCCCGTGCTCGAGCCGCCAAGGCAGCATCAAAGGGTTTGGCGACTAATATCCTGCATCCTCGCCGGTCTATAATCCAGCAGTTTCAGAGCAAAACTGCGAAAAGTTTGTCAAAAGCAACACGCCCATATATTACGCCTCAAGCGGATCGCGAGTTTCTCGCTGCACACGATGCTCTTTTCGAAGCTCAGAAAGAGGGCGAAAAGGAACCGCCACGCAAGACCCGTACTAGGAGGGGAACGGAGAAGAAGCTAGATAAGAGAACTGGGGTCACCGAGCAAGAAGTACGCATATCCCCTGAGACTGATGCGGAAGTTCAAAAAAGGAAGATAGAGTTACTGGAGGCGCACCGCCAAAGTATCATTGTGGCGTGGATAACGAGCCGACATATGAAATCTGTACGAGTGACACCGTCACAGATTGCGGATTTTCCGAGATTGGATGATGAGAAGTTTATCGAGAGAGATCCCACTGGAAAAGAGGTCAGCTTCAAATGGGATAGATATCTAGGCCAGGTCAGTATAACAGTCTAGTTTCAATATGTTCAAGCTCTGACTTTCGCAGCTCTTTCTCTACTACGCTCAACCGTTCCTGGCACGATATGTTGACGTTGATGAGTGGAAGTCACCCTTGGATATTGTTACACTTACAGAACGTCTGGTAATGGCCAGTGAGCCCTGGCAAGAGTGGTGGATGGGTATCCGAGATCTTTATCGTTGGGAAAGACCAAAGCGTACGGCGTTTTGGTATGGTGTTTTCTCGATTTTATGGTACACGCAGCATGTGGTTAGTTTTTTGGTAAGTATATCATCTTCAATCCAGGAGGGATAATCAATCTAATACGTGTAGTATGCATACATCATATACGTCACATTGAAGAACAAATTCTACCCACACGACGTCAATTCTATGCGAGAATCCTTGGATCGGTCGCTTGACAGAGGGGCCCAGGCTTATCGATTCGGTGAATTGGTTGATCGGTATGGACGAGAGAAATGGCTTGAGCCGTTACTAGACCAGGTTGCCCCGTTTATACGGCTTCAACTCGGTGATCTAGTAGCATTTCTGGAGATCACACGAAAGTACGCTCATTTGAATATCCCTTTCAAGACATCGACTAATTGTGAGACTCAGTTTCTACTACTGGCGAGATCCCCTGAAAACGGCAGCCACATTGTTCTTTTTCTTTTCTTGTCTACTCATCGCTTTGCTTACAGATACGGAGTTTTGCATGAAAATCGTATGGTTTATTGCGATCAACGTTTTCTTCCTCTGTTGGCCGATAGCTAGTCGGTACCCAAGGTATCGATATCTGGTCAGTCCATTCCGCTGGACATTCTGGGACATACCTTCTTATCGTAAGTCTTTAATTTTCTTGCAAATGGCTTGAGTTGCTGACTGTAGTAGCCGAATGGGCAATACGCTTCCTACAAGAATACGAAGTTCTTCGTCGACACGAAATCAGGACACGAGGGCTAGCGCACAATGAGAATTGCTATTCTGAAGAATGTCCAACCTGCCAGGAGGCCATGGCGGGGGATGTTTTTCAAGATGCGGTTGAGACTCAGGATCAACCTGCAAAGGACTCTCCAATGCAAGTAACAAAAGATACAAAGCACGGTGATGATACCGCTTCACCATACGTTCAGTCTGTCTTTTTTGCTACCTTTCACCACGGCCACGAGGGCCAACTCATTCTAACCTCGGAAGGAATACGGTTCGTCGAAAAGCCGTATCTTTTAACGGCAGTCCATAAACAGAGGCCACTACTTGAGCGCGAACCGCGATGGTCATACACCTACGGACAGCTTTTGCAAATGACGAAACAGCGCAGCCCTGGTCGCTCAAAGCTTGCAGGCCTCGACCGCAAACTAGAAAGATTAGAATTTGAGTTCCTGGTCGATGCTAAACTGAACGCGAGCCAGGAAGTGTTTAGAATGGAGACATCATACCACTCCATAACAGGTGGCAAGCAGCGGACAACAATTGAGAGTGTGGATGTCAATCAAGCGGAGCGCGATGAGATTTTCAACCTGGTTGTTGGATGGAGTAAGAGCCGATGGCAGGCGACGAGTGGACAGAGCGATTCGACCAAGAAGTGACATGTTCACGTTCCATATGTTTCATTTTCATGATCCTCAGGGCATATGCTTGACAGGTGATGTGAGACATATTCCTTTCATGAGGTGTATATTACCATCCAATACGTTTATTACATTGCGATAAGCAGTTCCGCACAAGCCGATTTGACAGTATCACGTACTGCAATACGTGGACCGATACGTATACCGATACGTAGACTGAGGCGCAGCACTACGAATGTCTCGCATTTTGATCATTGATCTTGTCATATCATAAAAGAAGTCCTATTAATCTCAAGTACGTACTAAGTACTTAGATACGTACACGGTCACATCAACTCGGATATTTTACTCCGTACCTTTTTCACGTCGAAGAATATGAATTGTGTACATTTAGTGTCTGTTAGTG
Source organism: Talaromyces sp. PL2406 (assembly GCA_023626215.1). Taxonomy (NCBI): domain Eukaryota; kingdom Fungi; phylum Ascomycota; class Eurotiomycetes; order Eurotiales; family Trichocomaceae; genus Talaromyces; species Talaromyces sp. PL2406. Next base: position 1,261,753 of record JAMAGL010000004.1, on the reverse strand, counting down.
GCAGCTCGTAGCTCAAGTCTCACATTAAGTTAGTTAGTGCTTGCATTTAGGCTCACACCATGACTCAAGACCCTTAAGGCTTCAGAGATGGCTTGGCCTAGTGCTAAATCTAGGGCTCTCAATGGTGGGGCAATATCTTTCGAGTCTAAGTTCATTTATTTTTTACTATTTTCGCTGGTTGATAAGCTTCTTGAGTGGACGTTTAATTTACTCCAGTACAGGCCTGTAGGCAGTCACGAATCAGATGAATCCATCCTGTCTGTAATCACGATCACGATGGCTGTACTACTCCGTATGTAAATCAAGTGGATAAGTAATTTGTACATGAATTGATTGATTCGACAGTGGGCTGATTGACAGATGTCCGAGTGGAGCAGCTCCGAGTGTCAGAAACAGGAAATACGTAAATACTCGACATTCTTTCCTACCCTTGCTGCCTTGCATCATCGACTTCTTCTCCTGCACTATCTGATCTTCCGTTCACTACTTCACTACTACTATAATCATCGCTATATACCATACACTCGTTGATTACAAATCGTGTGAGATATATCTATCTCACATTGAATACATCCGAAGCTTCCATCGGCCTTGAGTGCATGTCAAAATGGCATATCAAGGGACGCAATACCCAAAATCAGACACCCCGCCATACGCCGACAATATCGTTCTCAACTCCGCCATCAACAATTATTCCCCTGCAAGACTATCGCAATACTCTAGATTCGATCCCCGAGGATGGAGAACTCGCACACAACTGATTGCGGCCGGTGGTGTGGTGGTGATTCTGATTGCGATTATTGTCGGCGCATACGAAGGGGTAAAAGCGAACCGATATCCGAATTATTCGGCGCTGAGTTATTCGTTGAAGGATACATACGAAGGAGAGAACTTTTTCGATAATTTTTGGTACTGGTCTGATGCGGATCCGACGGGGGGGTTTGTTGTGTAGGCGCTCACTCTATTCCGGTACTGTCTGTACATTTTAGCTGATAATCGTAGCTACCTTCAACAAGCAAACGCAGTTTGGTCGAATCTCACATACGCAACGAACGAATCCGCCATAATTAAAGTCGATACCAGCTATTCCAATACTATCGGCGGACGCAACTCCATTCGCATCCAGTCCAACAACACCTATAATGGCGGTCTATTCATCTTTGACATCCTCCATACCCCCTACGGTTGCGGCACATGGCCTGCCTTGTGGCTTTCCGATTCCAGCAATTGGCCTACCAATGGCGAAATTGATATTATCGAAGCTACCAACAATGGTACATGGGGCAACAGTATGACTTTGCATACTACCGACAGCTGCAGTATGAGCGTGAAGCGCAAGGAGACGGGTAAAGTCACATCGACAAACTGTTACAACGGAACGAACTCGAATGAAGGCTGCGGTGTTTCGGGTACTACTGCTTCCTATGGACCAGAATTCAACAATAACGGCGGAGGAGTAGGTGCCATTTTCGGATATTTTATTATACAAGATGCTAATACTATATGACAGGTATATGCGACTGAACTTCGTGATGCCGGAATCCGTATCTGGTGGTGGCCTCGCGCCTCAATCCCATCCGACATCACCAACGGCAAGCCCGATCCATCCACCTGGGGTGAAGCTACAGCCGACTTCCCATCTACAGACTGCAGCATTTCGTCGCACTTCCGAAATCAGAGCATCATTGCCAACATTGATCTGTGTGGATCATTGGCTGCCGCGGACAAATACTACATTGATGAGGCGCAGTGTCCGAGTAATTGCACCGCATACGTGGCTGAGAATCCCAGTGCATTCAAAGAGGCGTATTGGGAATTTAAGAGTTTCAAGGTCTATCAATCTTCTTGATGACATACAGACCTTATTTTTTGCCTGCTTTTTCTATCTTTGACGTGAAAGAGTTGGAGGTAATGACATAAATTAAGTAATGAGATGGGATATTCTTACGAGGGCAACTACTACTCACGAGTTATAGATGGATACAAGTTTTACTATGAGATTTTTGTTTGTCAAGCGCCACCACTGTTTGTGAGATGACGCTTGGTTTGATCTCATATTGTTGACTTTGCCTAATAGAATCATCCAGATGCGGTGGCGGTGCGTTACCTCCACGCAGAATAATCCAAGTAATGACTATGATTATTTGCCATTATTATCAAATGTATGACTATGCCAGAAGCCACTCGTTCATGCCACCTGATAATTTGTAGTGATAGGGGCAAGCATGATGTCAAACTCTATCACAAGGCGAGTCTGGACGACGCAAAACTGTCTATAAAGATAGGCCAGAATCCAGCCCAAACTCACCTTTTCGAAATCACAAAAACTCAAAAAGAAAAACAATCCAAAGACTTCCACAAATTCAAAAACCCAAAACAACCAAAAGACCGATCTCATTAGATCTCCAACCAAACAATCAGCAAAATGACTACCAACACCTACGGCAGCAGCTACGCCACAGACCCTTACGGTACCAACACCTACGGCACCAGCACGTACGGCACCACCGGCCGCTACGGCACAACCACCGCCGCCGGTGATTACGGCACCGCTGACACCAGCTACAGCACATACGGCGACACTAGCCGCGGCGGCGCAAACCGCACTACTTACGACCCAACCACTGGCGCCTACGACCAGCACATCGATTACGATGCTGATGCCAGCACCCGCCGCCATCACCGCGAGCAGATGGATGAGTCGGGCCGATACTATCATCGCGATGTAGATCGGGATACCTCCGGGTTGGACAATACCACTCGTGTGCACAAGGAGTACTCCAACCCTAATACGGGAACGAGTTATACTAGGGATTCGGCCTATGATAGGAATAATTTGGTTTGAACGGTTGACTTGATGAAGATGGGGTTTGAGGGGACGTATTGAGGTGGATTTTACTGGTGAGTCGTGTTTGAGAGGAGTTGTTTGAGGGGATGATATCGGATTGTGTGAAGGAGTTGAGACGAAGTTGTTTGCTTTTCTGTTTCGGGCCATTCTTTTGTTTTGCATTTTAAAACCGATCCACTGAATTAGCCTTAGTTCAGTGGATTTTCCATATAATGTCTTCTGCCTGCTGTTGTAAATATGGTGGGAGGCATGCATCGCTCGTTTTCGGAGAAATCTGTCTGATAACTCTTTGAAAATGAACAATCAGACGAAATTTATATATTTATCTCAATATTTTTCTGCATGCATACGTTTAAATAAATAATAAGTGATAGATTGAAGTACTGTCCCTGAAACGGAGTGTGTCGAGAAATTGCCTAAAAAGGATGAAATTGCCGTAATAGGAAATTTTTGGACACCGATAGTCTAGTCACCTACGTACCAGAATCTCCTGTGATGCTTCTCGACTATCCTATTCTATTCCAGTGCTCATATCCTCGCCGTTTTAACTCGCCGAGAAGGGCCGAGTACTCTAGTTCACTCACGTAACACTTACCCTCATGGCGACCTCGCTGACAACTGACGCCAATGGACTTTCCTTCGGCGACGCTAACAACATCTTATGATATGAGACGTACGTTTCTTACTAACATTGCATCAATGGCAGTTATAGCTACATAAAATCTGCATCAAACATTGTTTGGTTGATTTATTAATCTATATATGCGCTGAAGCCTGAGGCGCGATCCCACAATCTAAAAGCCATGCGCGCCATCCTGGCTGAGCGAGCAGATAAAGCTGTAATATCATCTACCTAGGTAGTCCCTTATGAAAAGGTACATAGCTTTATCTGAAGTTGTCCATGCTATCAGGATTGTACAACCCAGTGCTAACTGCCTTCGGATAAGCCCTCAAAGATACTAGAAGGGAGAACTAGGACTCGACTCTGTAAATAGGGAAACTGAAGCTACTTGAATACTTGTATATATGTCTCAGTCATCGATCATGTCGTTCCTGTAGTCTAGTCATCTTAGGCATGAGAAAAATTCATGCTCATCAACTAGAAAAATAGTTTGGAGTCATCTCTCGCTAGAAACTGGAAGGACCCTGCATAGTAATAAGGCTCGTACGGGTAAATACTCCGATGTGTTTAATGGCTATTCTTATTCGTGTCTATATTGCCCTCTTGAATTAAGAACCAAACCATTGTGCCAATATGTGGCTCTTCCTGATTGGTAAGCTAGTTGAGCGTCACTGCGCCAGTTGACTAAGGCGATGCTATGTTAACGATGTACACTTGATATGTATCAACCCCGCACCTCCATCGACCTGGGAACTTCTTCTTCTCAGATTGTTAGTTCATGCTGCGATGGAAGAGTTTCCTTACTATCTGTTCTTCCGTCAATTGACCATATTCCATTAATTGAGCTCCTTGCGTCGAGTGGCCCTTCAACCCTGTCTTTCAATTGAATTGTCCTTACATCGATCCTCAATTTTTTGACTATTCTCTGCCTCTTCTTTAACCTCTTCTGTCAAGTTGGTCAAGCGCCAAATTACGTCTATTGGCTGATATCCCGATATCCGTACAAAGGCTACTATTGCGAAACCGAGAAGGGTCGTCCCCGTCACATGGTCATTAGCTGTCTAAAGCTGAATCACCCCGTTCTCAATGAGCGCCTCCGTATTTCTAAGCTACCCGAAGCCAAGTTTCAGGCGCCAACAACAATTTGTTGAGCGAATACAAGAATATCTACGGCAACGAGGCTTCGTACCACGAACTCTCGGTGTAACCGACTATGATATGGATGCCCCTTTGTCCGCGATCCGGCGGCTAATGTTAGAGTCTAATGGACTCCTGACCATTGCATTTCGCCGAACCTTTGTAGAAAGGGGCATACAACAGCACGGCACAGATATTGAAGGGCTTCAAGAGAATGAAGTCAAAGGCCAGTGGCTTACTACTCCGTGGGCACATATTGAGCCGGCAATGGCATTTCAGCTAGGTCTTCCGATCCTCATCATTCGCGAAGAAGGTGTCCTTGCGGATGGTATGCTTGAACGAGGAGTAGCAGGCCTGTATATGCCCGAGTTCAACCTTGACAAATCAATTGATGAGTATTTCAACTCGGTGGAATGGAGAGGAGTCATACAGAAATGGGAAGGTTATGTGAGGGCTGTATTGGAGAAGAAGGGCCGGCCTCCGCAACTATTCTAACCAGAATATAGCAGCAACGCAAGCCATCGCTCAGTTAGGTGCAAGTTAGTGCTGAGTCTTTGTTAGGGACAAAATTGTTGGAATGACTGAGGGTAAGTTGTGCGGAAATCTTAAGTATTTCAAGTATATCTCTTGAAAGAAACGGTAGGCTTTCAGATTGTATTATCGTATCTTTTTTTATCAATATATCCGGATAAGTTACAACTGGCAAAGTCATTTGTACGGCTCTGTAATATTTTCGAGCAAAACCTATTGAATTGCTATTGAGGGATGTGTGCCTACATCTCAGAATAGGATATGCTCAACTGAATGCAAATATCTTTCTTCCCAACGATCATAAACATAGAATTCTCCGCTAGTACCAGCCTATTGATTCACTCCATGATTATGTTGTATATCAATGTGGTCGACAGATCACTGCTTCGAAGAACCACCATGTCGGTCAGATTCAATGATGGCATCAACTTATGAGGCCATTTGGACGATCATGACAGCACCAAAGGGGCCGTTCTCATTCTTGTTGCTGATCTTGACTGCGCACAAGTTTGACAGGCCATTGGCAGTTCCGCTGCAAGTAACACTGGAGGGAATGGCTATTTCCAGGTTCTACGATATAGTGGTTAGATATTACGTCTATGAGTTGCAACGAAGGTACTTACATAATCTTTATCAACCAAAGTGGCAGTCTCACGCTTGCCCCTGGTGCGTGAGGCTCTGCGTTCAAAGGTACGAGTTGCACGCTTTTGAATAATATGGCCATTGCCAGCCGCAAGTGCAGCTTTGCTAGGGGTAGTATCAATCCAGCCTCCCTCACCGGGCACTTGGGTAGTCACCTCCATGTCAACCGCCTTCGAGAATTTACCCGACGCGGTAGGGTCAATAATAGCGCTATAAGGACCAGCACCGTCGCTGGTCACAATATGCAGAGTAGCGTTGATACTACCACCCTGGCTAACCTGAGGCAAGGTATCCCCCGATAGAGCCATGGCCTTGGCCAAGTCGACCATACCGAGGTTACCGTGGCTCGACTCGGTCCAGCCAAAGTCGTCATCAGTGTTGATGTCCTTCGACCAGAAGACGGTGGTGTCGACTTCGGTCTGGTAGTTCTGACCGACGTTGGCGACTGAGCCACCTTTGATTCCGAGGGCTGTTCCGTTACCGCCGAGGTCGCCGGTGACGACTGTCACTTTTCCGTGGCCGGCCACGAGGGGAGCTGCGATGAGAGCTGAGATGATGATTGAGCTAAACATCTTGATTGATTTCTCGTCTTTTGAAGTCTTTAACGAACGTTCAAGATGCTCTTGATTAAAATTCTGGGCGACAGTGTTTTAAAAGAAAGCCACGTGCCAGTCGCGAGTTTGATGAATGAAAGTAGAAGGTAGATTGAGTGAAAGCTGCGTTGTTGATGAAGAAAAATTGATCATCTTCGGACGAACGGGGTCGGCATATTTATACCTTTAGGATCTCGTGAGGGAGACGCCCAACTGTGCGTCTACAGCATCGTAACTAGGCACATGCCTGATTCCCTAGCCATTTGGTATTTGTCTTGTATTACCAATTTGATACGGTTTTGTCAGTGTTGCCGACATTGCCGATATGATGCCTTGTATCCTACCTCTAGCAATCCTGTTGAATGGTCAAGATGAAGACATCGAAGTTGCAGAAACTTCAAACAAGCCGTCTTACTCCGTCTACATTGTTTTGTCTACGAATGAGTATGTATAAAGCATTTCGGTGACCTAATGTAGCCATGACACATGTACAGTTTAGGGTTGTAGAGATACGTTTAAACGATTGGCAATTACCTCATGTGGTTTATGACAGTTGGTTAACATGTAGACCTTTATACATATGTATTTATATCTGATCAATTAGCCCAAACCCTAGTAAAGATAAAGTGGACAGAAATTTAGGGGTTTGGTCACGTAATCCTAGTCCACACTTCTGGTGCAATTATGGTGCATTGGTAAAACATAGTCAGGGCGAGCCTTCAAACATTTAATGAGAAACCAATCGCACTTGTCGAGTCCTCCGTGAGCCGGGTTGTAAGCGCCTTACAACAACAGCGGCAGCTAAAAAAGGAAAACATGAAACTCTAACCGGGGAAATAAGCGAGTACCTATAACCAGGGGTTGAATATAACAACACAACATCCATCAATAAGCTGCCTGCATTGGAACGATTACCCCAACCTTCTCGAGAACCTCACGCTTGGCTATCTTGTCTGAAACCTGCTGATCCGGATGCAGCACAACCTCCTTGCGACCTGCTTTATGCACGCTCCATTAATCATGATAATGTCAAATTTTGAATGATCTTGTAAGATGGCAATATCCTTCAAGGGGTCTACGTCTACGACTACGCAATCAGCAAAATTTTCTGACTTGATTTGTCCCATTTCGTGAGATCGCATGAATAGGTTCGCGACTCCGTATGCGGCGCGGTGAAACCAAGTAGTCTTGTGAAATGCTCAAGGTCACGGGCGTATATTCCATGTGACGTCCAAGCGAAGCTGTAGTCTCTGTTTTATCGTGTGTGCTATTAGTCGGATTGTTTAAGAACTAATGTGAGACAAATGATTGCATACCCGAGTACTACGATACCCCAGCGATGCATCTCTCGAAGCCCTCCCTACAATCGCCGTATCGAATTCCTTTTTGCAACCTGATTTCTCAGCAACCTCCGTCGCGTATCCGACAGCGCCGGCTTCATACAACGTTGCAACGAGCTAGTTGATTGCAGGGACGACCACATGCTGCGTTTTCTTCTTCTCGAGGATGTCCATTGCTATTATTCTGAGTCAGCTGTTTGTAATGAGCCAATGAAAAGGGGATGTAGTTCCATTCCATATCAATGTAAGAAGCATGATATATTACTTCGACGCCATGGTCGAGACATTGTCTGACGGAATCTTGTGCCCTGGCATGAGCACAAAGTCTGATCCCATGCTTATGAGCCTCGTCGACACAGGCTTGAGTCTCCTCGTTTGTGAAATGGCAGTCTTCGGCATCTCGGATTTCTGTGATCTTTCGGATCCTGGGCATACTCCACCTTTCCTGGCCATATCGTACCATACTAGATCATCTAGTATGCGCGCTGCTTTTTGGTCTATTCGGTTGCACCAACAGCTTATTCTGATCTGCCACGGCCTTACCCTTAGCACGTGTACTCCAACCTCCATAAACCTATCCTATGTTTGAGCTCATTTATAAGGACTGGAACGCGTGTTTTTCAGAACGTTTTAATCAAAATTCAAGTCCGGAATCAGTAAACAATGACAAGACGTGGTTTTACATGTGCCCATAACTAATTCGAGCGGTTACGCTGGACTAGACATTCTTGAATCATATGACAAAGGTTTTGTTTGACTAGTTTGCACGTCACACCTTCTTCAACATTGGACTTTCAAACTTCATACACCTTATACTCATCATGGGTGATGCTGTCCGTCCTAGCAAAACAGCCTATGAGCAAGTGATCTCCCAGAGCTCTGGCTTATGGGCATCGTATCTTGATTCAGCCAAGAGCACATCACAGCTTCCACTTAGTTGTATCGATCTGAAGGAAATTCTTGAGCGCACACCAACTTATCTTGGATATGGTCTGGTCTCCAAAGAATTTCAAACATCGCTTGCATTCTACGAAAAGATATCGACGTATGGCAACTCGGGTCTTCTCATCAGTGGCTCCTCCAAATGGGCTACGTCGAACGGAAATTGCTTCCTTGAGCCTAAGTCCATTAGTTCGCACCTACTACTAGGAGTCCAAAGTCCTATGAAACTCCAAATTTCTGACAGGTCTCCCTTAGCGGATTGGCCTGGTACCCAGGGCCGGTCGGGATATGACGAAGGGAACTATCTCGCTGTGTTGTTCGTTGCATGGGCATATATTCTGTCCGCGAGATGGGCGGAATTATTAGAGGCTTCAACAGACCAGCGTTGTGAATACAAGTATACCACTGTTGACGATCTTGAGGATGCTTCACGGACCGAATTTTGCCATTTTCCGATTGACCTGGGTCCAGGCGTCGAGGTACGTGAAGCTGAGTGGTGGAATGTCATATTCTCTGCAAGGGGTTGGGAGATAACGACAAAATACAAGGAAAGGATATACCACTCTCCCTGGGCCGTCTCAGCCTTTCAGCAGGTTGGTCCATCGATTGCCAAGAATATTTCGATGGCGAGTACGGAACTTCCGTCTTCAGGGGTGGCTCTTGAATATTTGAACCGATTCTGTGCCTATCATCACCTTTATGGCCAGTGTTCAGCTGCTTTGGCCGGAGTGCTTTATATTCCGCTTCTCGGCGGGAGCTCGCCATCTCTTCCCATGATAAAGCCATTGCAGCGGCTCTCTGCTAATATACGTACCTCTTGTTCTACGGAACCATTTCCAGTCCCAAAGGAGGAACAAGGGAGGATCCTGGCTCAATGTATGACATTGAGCTCCAATTTTTGGGGAATGAGGTCTCTCCTTTGTAGCACTTTCTTCAATCCCGACATCGAGTGCAATCTTGTCAGCGCTTGGCTCAATCCTGCATTTGCGATAATGGATCCTCTGATCGAGGATGAGGACTTTTCAGTTATCACAAAAATTATGGCAGCACGAGATCCAAAATTGGGCAGTATTTGGCTCGGTGCATTGCTAGTAGGCATCGTCAAGTCGACCTTACGAGATGTTCGGAACGGCCTTACGGCAATAGACCTCAACGCTGGTGCTTGGACCGGGACACAACAATCATTTCTGACGTCGCAGCCCCAGGCGACTGATGGTGAGACCATCCACCGCGAAGATGAATGTCGTTTGCTCTTTTTGATTGGGTCGGACGGCCACAACAGAGTCCCTACCTGGCCATGGAAGCCCTTCGGAGAAACTCGGCTCTGTGACACTGAGCTGACGGTGCAGTGTCATGCTCACTGCGGATGTCACGTCCTAAGCTATATTGCTTGGGTATGGACTCTTTCAGATGGGAAAGAAGTTGAAGACCCAGGAAATCCGGGCATTGATACGATAGGCTCAGCTAAAATCAATTCACATACGCCGGAACGTGTGAACCATTCTCCAATTTCTGTCAGCAATAGTATAAAATCTCAATTGCTATCTGAGGCCGCTACCCGTGGAATATTTGGATAGTTAAGGTTAACAGGCTATCCAGCCAATGAAAAGGCCATATACCAGCACCCGTGGATAGATATTGAGAGCTCTGATGAGGAATCCATGGTCGACTCTGAATCCGATACTGCGGGGTGTGAAAAAACAAAGCGTTTTGTGGACGAATGGCTGAGCCAGATTGATTGAAGCCCGAACAGTGTTCTACATTGTTAGATCAATTCACTCTTCGAAACCATCTGGCCCACCGGCGGGATGGGCAGGGCACTTGGAACAATTAGCATATTTTCCATTGATGCATCATCTCCAGCCTGACAAATCTTCCACTGCTTTCGGCAGTCCGTTTCTTTGCAGATGTGTCGATTATGCGCATCGTTCCAATGGTTGCACTTCGAATTTCTGCAGGACCCTGCCTGGCCAGAACTTGCCGTCATAATGACTGGTAAACGTTGGGCTGTTTGGACGGTGTACTCTGACTCAGCGTGTTAGTATGTATATTATCACGAACAACGGTTTGGGAATTCTGACTCTAGATGGAAAATTGGGCTTCTTTGACTAGAATTGAAGTGGACCATGTCTGAGTATCTGATAGACAGTCCCTGGTAGTCGGAGCTTAATATGTACACCTTTATCTATTCTTTGCTCAGAGGCCCATATATACCGTCAACTGGTAGCGCCTAGACAACAGCAACCCCGCATCACATACTACGTTTCTTCCAGTGTCGACAAGAGAGAATAATTTAATCCTGGTGCTAAAATACGGCCCCTGATAGGTGCCTGTTTTTTCGAGGATGATAGCCAGTTATTCCTTATCCTGATGACACCCGTATTCCGGGTACGATAGTAGCAAATACTGTCGTCTCCGTCTTTCTCCGCATGTGGTCCCTCATCCATCGGAATCATCGCCGAGCATCATCACAACGATCAACGCGGGGTGCTTGATCTGTTGCAGAAAAAAATGAGCACTTACATAATCTGTGTTAGTACATCCCATCTTCAGATCTGTACGTAAACCGTGTTCAAGCCACAATGTCTTTCAACTACTGTGCCTATATCGACCCCTCTAGGGAACATCGCATTGGTCATCTGGACCTCGATACAGAACAAATCCAGCCTTTATCGTTTGTATCGGGAACTCGTCTCTCAAACCTATACGAAGTCATCGAAGCCGGTGAAAACAACATCGCGGTATCTCAAGAAAACAGCATACCGCTATCTGATGTCAAGTTGCTTCCCCCCATCTCCGGGAGAGACATTCTGGCAGTTGGCAAGAATTATGTCGAGCATGCCAAAGAGTTCAACTCGTCCGGTTTTGATGCCTCGGACAAAAACGATCAGCCAACGTTGCCGGTGATTTTCACCAAGCGCGCGACATCAATCGTGGCACATGGCGAACCCGTCCTACTTCATCTGGGATTCACAGAAACTTTAGACTACGAAGGTGAGATTGGGGTCATCATTGGAAAAGCGGGACATAAAATCTCAGAGGCCGAGGCAATGGACTATGTCTGGGGCTACACGATCATCAATGATTTCACAGCTCGTGAACGCCAGCGAGACCATAAGCAGTTCTTCATCGGCAAGTCACCAGATACGTATTGTCCCATTGGACCTGTCGCAGTGCCCAAGGAACATCTGCCAGCCAACCTTCAGGTTCAGACCTTTATCAACGGAGAAAAGAGACAGGACGCAACAATTGATCAGCTCATATTCAGTGTTCCACATCTTATTGCGTGTTTGTCACAGGCCCAAACACTACAACCGGGTGACACGATAGCTACTGGTACACCTTATGGAGTCGGATTCGGCTTCTGACCTATGAAATTCCTCAAGGCTGGAGATGAAGTCAAAGTTTCTGTCACCGGTTTGGGTATTCTGAGAAATCCCATTGCTTCCCCGGATGTAGTCAATTACACCGTCGACCGCGTGAAAGCGCAGTCCTCTATTTCCGTTTCCAATCTGAAAACACGAGACCAGAATGGTCTAGTGAATATTGGTAACAAAGAACTCTTCTATCAATTCAAGGGTCAGACAGATGGCCCTCAAATCATCTTTATACATGGGCTGGGTGGATCATCGACATACTTTTCTCCTCTCTACGAAAAGCTTCAAGACACGCATGGCCTACATCTCATCGACCTCGAAGGACATGGCTTATCGCCGACAGGCGCTTTGAGCAATCTTACTATAGAGTCTTTTGCCTCGGATATTCGTGATGTGTACATACTTGCTCGATCGGATTCAAAACCGGCCACAGCCATTGCCCATTCAATGGGCTGCTTGATAGCTTTAAAGTTTGCTCTAGAGAACACAAGTTTGGTCTCATCACTAATTCTCATGGGCCCTCTACCATCCCCGCTGCCCCAAGCCGGTAGTACCGGAAGCTTTGCGCTGGCAGAAACTGTCCGCAGCAAAGGTATGCTGGCAGTGGTGGATGCCATAGTCAACGCCGGGCTTTCTTCAACAACAAAGGCAAGCAACCCCTTGGCAGTTACCGCGGCTCGACTGTCTCTACTAGGCGAAGATCCGGAGGGATATGCAAAGGCATGCATGGCAATAGCAAGATCTGCAGGGGAGACTTTAGAAGTATCTCAATTGCCTGCGGAATGCAAGACGCTGATTCTCACCGGTACCGAAGATGCTGTTAGCACGCCCGCCGTATGTTCTGCCTATGGACAGAATATGAAGTCTTCTGAGATTAAGATTCTAGACGATGTTGCACACTGGCATTTGTTTGAAGATGTCAAGGGTGTTTCTGATGCTGTTTATTCGTTTCTAGGGGTCGTTCAGTGAATCCATACACGATCCAAGATCGAGTAAATATTTAAAGATACATAGATACCATTGATATACCTTAGAACACATTTCTGAAATACCACGAAATAACACCAAAGTTATGACAAATGTACCCACCCGACTCCAGAGTACGTACTAGAGCCTATTGTGGGGACCCATAGCCCCAAACTCGGGGGTCTATGCGGGGATCCCTTGGCGCCCCTTGGCGCCCCCGCGAATACAAATAGCGACCACGCTCCCCCCGTCTTTTACCGTTCTCACCACTAACCGCCCGCTATTCACCCAATGTCAAACGAACGTACAGTATCTTGTACTGCACCCTGCCATATGTTATGAGCTACAATGTCTTCCAAAAGGCTTTCCCTAAGCTGTGAGAACTGTCGGCGACGAAAAATTCGATGTATACCTAAGGTACTGGACACCACCAAGCCCATTACATCTTAACCATTTACACATGCCATCTCAAGCTGAACCACGGTCGATACACAGGTCCAGGACACACCAGCAATAGCGCTCAACGATGTGAAATCGCAGCCGAAACCATGCTTTTCAGCTTTGAAAGGCTATGCAGCACTGATCCCGAGTTCAGACAGTATCGGTGGTATGTTGATGGTCTTTGGGTCGTTTTATGCGTTTTTTGCTATTACAACGCTTCTGGTGCGTGGATTCGGAAGAGGTGGCGCTACCTCTGCCATTGACATGATGCTTCGATGCGTACAGCTCTTTGTCAGGAATGCTTCTTGTAGCGAGGTTTGTTCCAAGGCAGCTTCGATCCTTGAGCCTATTGTGAGTACGGCGACACAACAACCTATGATGACAGACAGGGCAAGCGGAAACCATCACGAGACTGCACAGCCAGAGGCAAGTCTGGAGGATGATGCCGTCTGGGGCTCATTCCCAGAGTTGGAAGATCTGTTCTACGATGTTCCGCCGAAGCAATGGATTATCCCATCGCTGGCGCTATGGATGCTTCGCCGGCGTCGCGAAACAATCCTGCGGTGTATCCAAGGACTTGATTCCGGCAAGCTTGTAAAAAAGCAATTCAAGCTTTGATTATATTTATATAACTAATATAACAACCAAATCGACAAGTGTATGCCCGCTCGCTCTCAAACGCACCAAAGAAAGCTAATAGAAGAAACAAACAGATCTCAATCACGCATATCCACCGACGGCCTAGGTCTAGATCTAGTCCTACTTCCTATAGAACTATACGTGTTGCTATGATGTATGCCCGACGACTGCCCGTTGGCCCCTGTCATGTTGCTGACATTGGATTCTCTCCGGCGTAGACGTCGCTCTGCATCGTCCTGTTCCTTCTGCTGTAGAGATTCAGAAGGAAGAAGAATGGCTCGATCGAGTGCATACGGTAAACCACGATGTCGGCCACGAATCTGCATAGCGATGATGATCAATTTCGAAATTACCCTGAACTGTGCGGAAAACGACGCATTCGTGTTTGGATATCCCATGGACAGGCCGACTGTTCCGTATGCCGAGACTATTTCGAAAAGAACAGCAAACAGAGAAAATGCATAGTTATCAGCGCCACTCTCCAAACGATCGGCTTCAACAATGGCGATGATGAACAATCCCAAGAAGATGTACCACAGATCAAAGCTTAGTTGCCGACGTAAATGTGCACCGATATAGCTAGGGTTTTTGATGTCTTCATCTTCCTCTTCAACCGAGCCGTATATACCGAGACTCCTCTCTTCGTACACATTGGTTCGTCGCATGGAAATGGCGATGGGGAAGACAGAAATGTACATCATGATTGTGTAGGACACTTGAATGGCCGGATGCAAAGCGGAGATATTGACGACACCAAATCCAGCAGTTCTCGTCGAAAATGCTTGAAAGAGGCCATCCAACACACGGTAACCAGGGGGGATAGCGGTGATAACAGGGTCGTTAAGCTGCGCTTAGCGTTAGTAAAGAAAGCCAGTCGACATGAACAATCGTAGACTCACATCTAGTATAATGAAGAAAATCAGGTCCACGCCGTTCAATATGACCAAAATAGCAAAGAGCCACCATGTAGCGTTTCGAGGAAATAACAAAGTGAAACATCGCCGCGGATGGTCTAGCAAAAACCGAAGCTCTTCCCATAGGGCAGTACCGTTTCTGGTGAATTTGGAAACAATCCAAATCACCAGACGCAACATACAAGGAAAACCCGTGTTACCGATAACAATCAAAAAACTCATGACAAGAAGCGGCCAAACCGCTTCATTGAACGAGTTCATGGAATCTGGGGTCAAAGTGAAACCAAGATCGTTGAAGGCCGATTGAGCTGTGAAGACACCCCACCAAGCACGTCCTTGGCCGTCACCGGTCACCACAGACCCGTATGTCTTACTGAGGAGAATCCATGGCACAAGAGAAATGATTCCAAAAACGTGAAAGCCAACAAAGTAACCCACCAACACAAGAGCCAATGTTTTAAGAGCTCGATACTCAATACCGCCAAGCTCCTCACGTTGCTCTTCAGTAAGAGCAACAAAAGCAGAGTTCCTACCGACTGTAGCATTCCAGCTCAAATATGGCAAGGTGTCCTTGTCTTGCTCCTGGGTAATCGATCTGAATATACCACTGAAAGTGCCCCGCCGACTTCGAACTCTAGTAGGCTCGTTGTCCCCTTCGTCACGGAAGGTCGTTCTTTGTGAAGTCATTCGAGGAAAATTGCCGGTGCCGGTTCGTGCTCTGAAGCGTTCAATATCAGGTTCATTGATGGTTATATGATTACCAAGTTCATTTCCACTTTCTTGACGTTGTTGTTCATCTTCGGCTGGTGGTGACTTAGGACTCGTAGGATTATTCTCCTCAACAGCTTCATCCAAAGCCTGTGGGACACCACCACGGTCATATTCTCGAGGGCTGGGAATGCGCAAGGTACCTTTGTCCGTTCGTTGGTGCTCCAGGAAAGCAATATGGTGTTCTGGACTCCGCTGAGTGGGAAGACGTAGACCTTCAGTATCGGTTAAAGGAGATGGTGGGCCCATAGGAGATCCTTCAGACCCACGACGGCCGTTAGAGGTTGAATTAGATGTCCCCGTCTCGGAATTAGCATCGGTTTCCGATTTGTGACCATCCTGAACCCCATCACGAGCCTCACCCTGCTCATTTCGTAGAACGACAATTGACTGTCCCCGGACACCCTGCTCCTCGCGGTTAACGTCCTGCTCCTCCCCCCCCGTCGTGAATGTCCTAGTCCTTGTACGACGTAGGGCACGGGCGTCTCTGACAATGTGCTGGAATCGCTTCTCAAACCAGTAGAGACGAACGAAAACGACAAAGGTATGAATAACGATGGGGTTGCACCACATCGCTATGATATACAGGAAAATCTGGGCATAGGTCGGTAACAGATTGATGTCAATAGTGTTGAGCCCACTCTGTGTAGCAGCACCGGATGCAAAAAAAAGTGCATCAATGTATGGCATAGAGCCTCCAGCATATAGCACAATAGATCCAATGATAGTCCATGATATGAGATATACATAATGAAAGGTGATGAAGTTGTATTTAATTTCCCGAAGATAAGGTATCTTTGCGTGCATGAAGGCGGCATTTGCAAGAATAATTCCGGCGAAGGTCCGGAGATGTTTGAGTACCGAAGCACTGAAACTAGCAGTGCGTTTGACGTGATGAATCGCCATTTTGGGTGGAAAAGTCGACTAAGGACTCCAATTGTGCAATTGTTTCGGTGAGATTGAAGTTTCACGGTTCCGTAGACGGCGAAAAAGGGCGCTTTCTGCCCAGAAATCGCTTCCAAAAAGTAAATCCCAGACTCCGGCGGCAAGATCAAAAGTTCCAGTAGTTGGTGTTATTCCTCCAAGGCAGCCTTTCCGTGCTTCGATTTCAATTGAACCGAAGAAGATCTCATGTTGATTGTTGAGCCTCGGAGATGGAACATGCGAGTACGAATGGCGACATCAGGTCTGAGAATCGAGTGGAGGGAGGCAGTAGGCGAGGTTGTCGACGAAAGAGGAGGAATGGAGACAGAAGAATTCGTAATTTGACTGTCTTGAGGGATAGACAAAGAAAAAGCAATGAGAATAGGAGGAGCTGAGAGATGAGAGTTGAGAGTGAGATCAAAAAAAGCAAGCACGACGATGGCGTGGAGTGGCACGTGCGGCGGGCCACTATGGTCTTCTTAGTCAGGCAGTCTAGCCCGAATCTTGACGCAGATCCAGCCACGCACCTTCCGTCATTTCTCTCAGTTTCACTTTCAAAAAAAAAGGTAATCTCCAATCAAGCATCATCCTGTCTATGGAGTACTCACTCTATTCCGTCCAGCCATGGACTATCAGTATGGCTAGTGCTCATTGTTTAAGACTACGCTATCAAATCCCGGTCGCACGCTCAC
This sequence comes from Talaromyces sp. PL2406, assembly GCA_023626215.1. Taxonomy (NCBI): domain Eukaryota; kingdom Fungi; phylum Ascomycota; class Eurotiomycetes; order Eurotiales; family Trichocomaceae; genus Talaromyces; species Talaromyces sp. PL2406. Next base: position 1,244,377 of record JAMAGL010000004.1, on the reverse strand, counting down.
TGGACGCCGATCCATCCCTTGCTATGATGGTGATTTTAGAATCAGGCCCTCCGCGTCGGTCAAAGCACACGTCTCGGCATCGCACAATCTCCTCGAATTTCCGTACGTATTCCATATGCAATGCACAGCCACGTTAATCCCGCGGCCAAGATCTCCACGATCCCGAGACAATGGAACAAGCATATTGCATGATGGGTTGTCTCAAGGCATTCCGACTCTCCCGTTTTGCATCGTACCGGCCGGCCCGAAGACAGAAGAAAGTGCGGCTTATTGTTGGCTTGGAAGTTATACGATTGTTAATATAGCTAGAAGACTAGATCTGAGACGGTCCCTCAATGACCCACTGGCTCGATTCGCTGCTCTATCATGCCAAGATTCAGGTTACGAAGTACGATGGCCATCCCACGCCGTGATAAATGCGTCATACGAATGCGTATATGCATTGGATCTGCACCTCAAACGATGTAGATGCCATGGCTAACAGCCTAACAGCCTAATGCACGCCATGAATACGCAGGTGCTTGGTCCTCAAAGATCCGACGAGTCATCATACGCCGTCACTTCCTAAATCATTTAGTCCTACGTACGTTGGACCGAAAGTTTAAATTGAGGCATTTGTTCGACCAATCTTCTATATACATTCGTCAACTGAGTCAACTGTTCACCAGTACCTAGCTGTTCTTCACAGCTTGGGCTATCAAAGCTTGCTGGGTACAAAGAGTTTCTTGAACCGATGGAGGATTGCTACTGGCACTGCCCCAATCCACTGATCCCAAGGCTTGGCCTGCGGCGGTGGAGTTATCTGAGCGGATCTATCCGAAGTTCGAACATTAGCAAAGCGGCTTTTATGAAAGGGGAACACAAGGATTGACGTACATAATACTGTGCATCGACGAAGTGCCACCAGTCCTCACTTCTGAAGGCATTATCGGTAGACTGGCTGATTGGATCGTTCCATCCGGTATTACGGGTGTCAAAGTTGGCGTGCTTGGACCACGACACGTACACTTTAGGGTGATCGTTATCTTTGACGCCGTTAGGATTGATGGCATCGCCAGCGTTGACTTCATCTGTGGTCAGGGTGTTCTGAATGTCGCCCCAGGCCAGGTCATGGTATCCACTATGTGCGGAAAGCAATGCTCGACTCGGAGCCCAGGTGTTGCTGGCGGTGTCCTTGGAGTGGATGATGATCACTCGTTCCCAGTCACTACATGCGAGCATATGTCAGCTCACGTCAAGAATCGACAGTTGGGAATTCCTCACTAGTCATGGCCAGTGTCGATGACACCTACTACTTCAGCGCCATCTTTCTGATAAAACACGTTATAAACGACTCGGACCTCAGTCTCATTGCACTGCTCGAAAGTGTAATAAATTGGAAATGCCGGTCCAGGATTGTTAATAGGTACATCAGGCTGACGGCAACCACATCCCATATCTGGGTATTCGCATTGAGGTGCCGGAGGAGTCTGGTGCGCCGCATCATAAACATCCGGCGTCGAGACATTACCACCGAAAGCCCAGACTGGATAGCAAGGCGGCTCGTCTAATGCCTGCCCAAAGAACCACATGGGCGCATAGTTATAGGCGAGGTCGACTGCGCCGTTGTTCAAATAGGCGGTCATCTCATCGTCGGTGATGGAGGTCACGGCCAAAGCAGTCGAAGCCAATACGGCTATCACGGTAGACCGAAGAGCCATTGTGATTCAACTCACAAGTGAGTATTATGATCGGTTATGGAGTTTGCGAAAGTCGAGAAAGGACCGGAGGTGGAAGGAAACGGTCCATTTTGTAGTTCAACGCCCGTCACCCTTGCTCTGTAGCTCGTAGCAGACAAACAGTATCAGGCGAAGTAGCAGTATAAATGACCCAGTCAACCTGCATGTCAGCTATATATGCCGTGTGCACTAACGAGCCGCCGGGAGGCTGTTAGTGGCTCCATGGAACGATTCAAACTACGTACCCAGATACCACTGTAATCGTGATAGTAGGTATTTCTACAAAATAAAGAGGGGCACATGTGTATCGCGAAACCAAGTGATTGGATCCCGAGGGCTTAATTTGAATATTCTATTCTTCTGATTGTCTCTGTTCAATTGTCTTGGCAAATACCGATCTAGAAAATGCTATTATTGACTCTTTAGTGATGTTACATGCGATGGTGGTTAGGGCTTTTTCGGGATCCTCCACCACGATAGAGCCGCCAATGATACTGCAGATTCGAGGAATGCCATCAATAAGTTCTTGATGATTGATGGCAGTTTAATATTTTTGGTGCTGACTATGCGTACGACTAAGTACTTTTTTTTCGTATTTTGGCCGATGTTTTGGTTGATGTTTAAAGGATACTTGATCATGTGAAAGCTGAGTAATAGCGTCAGGCGACTAGGCCATGCCCCAGGTTACGTTCTCATGGTTAGTCTGCAGGTGATCTTCACTTTTATTCTCTTCGCCTAGATGGTCTTTGAAAAACTAAAAATGAAAAAGAGCAGTCGCGTAACACCTTTGATTTTATATCCTACAGATTAATGTTATCATTCCGAGTGGAAATCCGCCGATTTGTTTAGATTGTACAGAGCGAGGTTCTCGAGCCCTGCCATGTGGAACGGAAGACAGGAATAAACGTTAGGATGCACGTTACTCGATAAAGAATGTGGTAGAGAGACGAGTTACATTTCAACGTGACATGTGAGGCATATACAATCCATGTCGATAATCCATCTCGGTACAGGATGATCAACATCCATCTAGATTATCTAGATACTAGCGTGAAGGACCTGTGATAAATGACTAACATCGCATATTCTGATGTGCATACTCTGATGTACTCAGTAAGCAGAACGTAATGCAACAATGGTATCATGCTTCGTTTATCTACATGAATACAAATACATGAGCAGAGTTCGTGTATAACTCCGCTACTTTGATGGCGTCTATATGTACATATCGTATGTATGTCTAGCCGGGGCTGATCATAGCTTCTGTCCATCATCATTCAGCAGATCACTCTGCTTATCCAACTCGGACCATTTCGGTTTTCCATCGTGTACTTCGACAAGTCGTCTGCTATAAAAAATATGGCAGCTTCAATCAGTCAGCTATAATCCTCCAATGAAAAAAATCAGTGGGAGAGGAGACATACTCAATCTCAAAAACCTTCCGCCGAATCAAATGCTCCTCCTCCGTCTTACCCAAATCAATCAATTCAGGGAAAATCAAACACATATTCCTTCCTTCATCCATGATGGGCGAATTACAGTTCGAGCAGTAGACTTTCGTCGGCACTTGATATTTCTTACTCTTTTCGTGCGAGGAGTAGAACATGAGTGAGTCGGTGCCTTGTTTGAATCGAATGTCGGTTTTGCGGAATATGGCGCACCATTGGAACGGTGCAGCTTGACCCGGAGGAAAATTAGCATTATCCAAATTGATTCTTCTGGGTATAATGAGGCATACCGTGCAGAACCTGACAAGCCCGACAATGGCAGTACTTTGCTGCCAACGGACGCTCCTGCTTGATTTGGTATTGCACATTCCCGCAATGACACATGGCCTCCCACTTCACAGGACCGAACTCCTCGTCTTTCTGGATTTGGTACGGCGCACGATACTTCCATGAGTCGTCTTCGTGTAAGTGCCGACTGGATGGGTCTTCGGCGAAGGAGGTGTCCAAGTGCGAGTTTGAGCTGGACACAGGGTTGTCTCTGGCGTCGTCGCGCATTTTGCTGGTTGTCGCTTTGGAGGATTTATCTTCGCTGGTGTGGAGTTGGCGACTTGAATGCGAGGTAGTGAGAGGTGCTGATGATTGTATGGTGAGTTTGTGAAATGGCAACTGGCGAGGAGTATGGAGGGCTCGACGGAACATTGTATACGTACCCAATGGATTTACAAAGAGCAAGAAAGATGATGGATATATACCTAGGTAAGGAATGCTAAGAGCATATCGTCGTGATGATGTCATGGCGATATATGGGTACCTGGATCGATTATTTCAAGTCAATTGGCACCCATAACCAACCATGTTGTCTACCTGTTTATTTTGACAGTACTCTCGAGTCTCTTTTCATTCGGATTGTCCTGTTGACGTGGTGTGCATAGAGCGCTACGACTTAATATGTATGCATTAGGGTTACCGACAGAACTCTGACTCCGGCCACGGCGAAATATTCTTCGTAACCACCAGTTGACACCATTCAGATCTAATATATATAGGGAATGCATACTGTTTTGGCTGAAAATTTATGGTTCCTCGTATACGGATTAAGATCCATTAGTAAACCTACCTGGCCAATTATTTCATCTAAAGAGTTGAAAGTTGAGCTGAAACGGAGACTGGTGCTTAGGTATGTGTCACCAAATGCGGCGCGGTACTCTTCTTTTCTCTACCTAGGTCACGAAGTGTTTGATTTTATTCGCACTTTTAAAATCCATCTTCAACACCCAAAATATGAAAAGTGCAATGTCTTCTGAACGCGATTTCCCAGAGCCACTTGTGCTTGGCCCTCAAAAGCAACCCTTGAAACAAACATTTATTTTGCTCCACGGCAGAGGCAGCAGTGGTCCCCAATTTGGCCCAGATCTTCTCGCGCATGCAATAAATCCCAATGGCAGTGAAACCCTCGCCACCAGGTTTCCGCATGCCCGCTTCGTGTTTCCCAGCGCACCGCTTAGTCGTGCACACATCTACAACCGCTCACTCACACACCAATGGTTCAACAACTGGAAACTCGACCCGCCGGCACAAGAGCGTGAGCAGCTTCAAGTTCCGGGCCTTCAGGAAACGACCAAATACCTGCACACGCTCATCAAAAGCGAAATTGAACTGGTTCCCGGCGGTGCTGGCAGTGTGGTACTCGGCGGGTTGAGTCAAGGCTGTGCGGCGGCGCTGGTTGCTGCGTTGTTATGGGAAGGGGATGATCTGGGTGCCGTGGTTGGGGTGTGTGGTTGGTTACCCTTTGCCGGGAGGATGCAGGATGTAGCTTCGACAGGAGAGGAGGATGATTTATTCGAGCGTGATAACGTTGCAGAAGACGATGCTCAAGATGCCTTTAACACCGCAGCTGAGTGGCTCAGAGAGGAACTCGACATTCCTGCTCGCTCAAAGTCGGACATGCTCAAGCGGACACCTGTTTTCCTGGGACATGGTGTCGAGGATGATCGGGTGGACATTTGGCTGGGGCGAAAGGCGGCAAGCTGTTTAAAAGATATTGGAGTCCATGTTTGCTGGAATGAGTATGAGGGGCTCGCGCATTGGTATTCGGAGGGTATGCTGAGCGATTTGGTTGATTTTCTACAGTCTGATTCCCTGGCTCAACAGTGAAGTGGATTTTTTACAATACTTCGATTCCCTGTTTTATTCGAAATGTCTGTGTAGATATAAAATACTACATAGCCCGGATGGTTTAGGGGTATAATTCTCGCTATGAGTTGGGAATGTTCGTTCCAAGTCCATCGAAGTGCAAGCTTGCATTTCAAATGTCCTGAATACATCCTAGTTGCGGGAGGTCCTGGCCGAGGTTCTTCCCAGTTCCAGCCTGCCTGTATAAGTTTTTCTACCCAGAAGAATTAAAAAGAACGAAATAATCATAGTTTAAAAGGTTAGAAGTTCACGCTGTCTGGGACTCTATTACTCGCCTACAGCTTGCTGAAAGATTGTGCCCGCCTTTGTTGGTTACGTGACTTCGCCGCCAATAATGTAGCATACATGTAAAAGCTCGTTCGAGATTTTAGAATTTTTAGGGTAGAATCTAGGGTTCTGTTAAGGTGAGATAGACACCTCCCCTACTTTATATAACTAGTTTATAAGTATAGGTGAATCAAAAACAATAAATGCTGTAGATATAACAATACTACTTGTTACGATTAGGGTACAACATCCATGCCCTAACTCTTACTGCACCGCGATCCCACATACCGTTCATAATCACACGATTCAAACAAATATCAGGCGTTGTTAGCGTTTACATAAAGGGGCTACAGACGTATGGGAGAGGTATTTGCAATGTATCAGAGTACTCCATTCCTATCGGGGATGTATCGGATCACTTAACCAGGTTACTATGTACCCTATCGATCCGATGGCTCCGCGGGCGACATGACTGTATTTGGTAAAAGACCCGCCGATAATAAATCAATTGAGATGACAGCTACTAGGAGTCTATTTTCAAAACCATTTTTCCAGCAACCGCAGACGTCCTCACAGCCTCTATAGCCTCTTCGAACTTCTCTAGTGGCAAGACATGTGTGACCGGAAGGATATCACCTTTCTCAGCTAGAGCCAGTAGCTCTTGCAGTTCTGCTTCAGTCCCCACTGACGAACCAAGGATTTTAAGACCCTGCACGACCATATCAAAGGGTCCAATTGGAATCTTATAAGCTGTGTTGGCGGGCAGGCCGACGCAAACCATTGTACCTCCCCGACGGAGTAGACGAGGAGCTTGATTGTAGCCCGTTTCTGCACCCGCACAGCATATGACGGCGTGTGCGCCGCCGTGGCCAGTTATTTTTCGTATCTCGTCTTCGATATTTTGATGGGTGAATGGTATGAAATGCTTTGCGCCGTTCTCGATGCAGAATTGTCGTTTGCTTTCACTGCGGTTACAACGATTAGAGTCAGCATAAGAATCAGAGAAGAATGTATCAAGTTCAGGGGGGTACTAACGCATCAATGGCGATGACTTTCAGACCTCGTCGATTGGCTATTTGAATTCCACTGCGTATGACACTTAGGCTATAGTCATATCTAAAAAAACAACCATACAGCCGAACTCACAGATGGCCTAAACCTCCGCCAGCGCCAGTAAGGATCAAAAAATCCCCTGTTCGTGTATTTGTCTTGTTTACCGCAGAGAACATTGTCAACCCGGCTGCGTTCGGCATAAGCCTCTGTGGCGATTGAGAGGTCAGGGAGATATCGTCTTACCACAAAGCAGGGGTGCCGCTATATGACCGCTAATTCCATCCGGAATAGGCGATGCATGCTTTGCCGGAACAGCAGCATACTCTTGCAGCGTACCAGGTCTATCGCGGCCAGAGTTGTGCTGATTCGGACAGGCAGTCGAGTCACCTTCACAGATTTCGCAGTCACCACAAGTCTCGTGAATCCATTTGATCCCGACCCGCTGGCCGAGTGCACGCTCGTTGCCCACGTCGCTTCCGAGTTTCACCACTGTACCGATCCCTTCATGACCAGGGATATGGACATCCATGGGATGGGCTCCAGATATATTGTAAATATCGGAGTGGCTGATCCCACCACAAAGTTAGTGATCTTAGTCCAAGAGTCTGGTGATATGGTGGGGTCGATCGGGTGTACCGTACCATAAGCCGCTATACTGTATCTTGACCAGTATTTCATTTGACTTCAATGTCGGTACCGGCACGTCTTTGCGAAGCTCAAGTTTTGCGTCATGGCCGGGTATGCTTATCCAAAGAGCCGTCTGATGGCTTGGGATAGACAAGTTATTGGCCATTTCTGTCCCGCAAAGCTGATTCTGTCCCACGTAGATAGAGTTTTTGTCCCGCAAAGACGATGAAAGGAGGATTGCGAGGTCTGTATCGGTCATTGGAGCCTTCTGGTTTAAGAAACCACCTACAACGAGGGGGGCATATGAAAAGTCATTGATATAAGTATCTTTGCATGTTGTCCCGCAGCCGGAAGCTGGACCGAAGGTCACTCTGGGAAAGCATGTCGAAAAGAGTGGCCGGGGAAAGGTCGGATAGTACGGAAAATGGCCCGCTATTATCTGGGGTAATCTGGGGGAAGCTGCATTGGGGACATCTGGAAGACACAACCAAATTATATATAGCTTACACATGCCCTCCATACCAATTGACACTCACTACATGTATATTGCGTATATGTATTTACATCTACGACCCAAAACACTCTGGTCTTGACAAAGGTCCAATAGTATCAAGATTCACTACTTCTATGAAGGCCTCTTCCTGAAACTTTCAATACTATTTCCGGCCTTTTGATAATTTCATATTCTCATAATTGCAATGGAAGAGGTGCTTCCTGACACGCTCCCGATGGAGCACATCCCTGGCACGGAGATTATGAGAGATGTGGGCAAGGTTCACCTTGTCCACGGTCCCAAGAGCCGCCAAGTGTACGTGTGTTCCTTCGCTATAACAATTGATTTCGATAGTCACGAACTATGTCTTGCAATTATACTGTGCCGGACTGACCATTTATCCTCACCATAGACTTATACCTTACCCATCGGAGAATGTCGACGACCCTCTAAACTGGACGCTGACCTGGAAGTGTGAGCGATCGTTCCCAAGTCCATTGATTTATAACCACATCGATATATTCTGACTTCCAATTAATCCAGACATTGCCATTAGCGTCCAAATTGTATACACCTGGGTCACAGTCGCCTCTGCTCTTTCCATGGCACCAATGTTCCCGCTGCTCCAAGAGGAATGGGGTCTTTCACAGACTCAGCTAAACCTAATAACCGGATCATGCGTTCTTGCCTTGGGATATGCTAATTTTATTATCGTCCCTATCTCGAACATCTTTGGTCGGCGCTTCACCTGCATTGCCATGGCAATGCTCGGCGCTGGTAGCTGTATCTGGGAGGCCAGAGCTGGGTCGTATCCTGTTCTTATTGGGGCACGCATCATCAATGGCATTGCGACAGCTACAAGTGAGTCACTCATGGTGCAGGTCATTTGCGATTTGTTCTTTCTCCATGAGAGAGGCGTTTGGATGGGCGTCTACTTGTGAGTGCACTATTTTACAAGCAAAAACCTCCTTCGCTCATTTCACTACTAGTTGCACCTACTTTCTTGGCTTATTTGTCGGTCCTATCATCTCTGGAGCAATCGCTTCCGTGTAAGTCAATTGCTAACACAGTACTTCTGATACTATATTCATTAGAGACTGACTTCATCGTTCTATAGACACGGATGGCGCAGCTTCTTCTGGCTCTCTCTTGGACTATCTCTGCTGAATGTCATATCACTAATTCTTTTCTTCCCGGAGACGAGATATTACCGCACAAACCAGTTGCCCACCGTAGTGGCAATGTCTACCACTTTGCCTGAGGATGGGATGGACAAACCAGCCTCGCAACACGAGATCGAATACAGCGCTTCTTCGAATGTTATCGGAACCGGACGACCTACCAAAAATCAATTCAGACTAATCAGTCGGCCTGATGCGCGGTGGAAGACCTTGATATTCAAAGACATCATCTTCTCGGGCAAGGCATTCTTCTTTCCAATCATTATATGGGCGGGGATAACAGTAGCTGGTTTCGCCAACCTACTTCTTCTCTGGAATATCACCGAGTCAGAAGTTCTCGGGGCACCACCGTTTAATTTTAGTGTCTCTGCCGTGGGATATTCCAACTTCGCCTTCATGGTTGGCGGCCTTGTGGGCCTCGCTACAGGGGGCACTGTGTCCGATTGGATTGCTCACCGAGCCACCGTTCGCAATAATGGTGTGCGCCAGGCCGAGATGCGTTTGCCTGCCCTCATTCCTTATTTCTTCCTCTCAATAATTGCTGTCACTATAGGTGGACTTGCAGAGAAGAATTCATGGTCATGGCCTGTCCTTGTAGTTGTTGGCTACGGGATAAGCGGTATGTGTATCACTGCTACACCAGCTATTGCCATAGCGTATGCTGTCGACTGCTACAAGCCCATTGCTGGAGAGATCATGATTGTTGCGACGGTAATCAAAAACACATGCGGGTTTGGCATGAGCTACTGGGTTCCGCAGATTATTGCATCCCAGGGTATCATTGTGCCGACGATGATTCAATTGGCACTAACAGCCGGTCCTCTATTACTTGCTCTGCCTCTTTGGTTCTGGGGGCAGAAGTTGAGGCGCTTGACAAGAAACTCTGGTGTACATAAGCTCGAGGAAGAATTTTGAATGTAGGGCAGCTCAGATGAATGAATCTCATGCTTTAATACATCTAGACAGATTGACACTGCTACATACTTGCTATCTGGTACTGAATTTGTAACATGTTACTTCTCGGCAAATTCTTCTTCCGCAAAACAGCTCATTATAAACTAGTTTCATAACTCTTCCTAGCATTTTTGATCCCAATAAGTAGGGCTGGACGAGCAAGGCCCACGCTTGACCCCGAATCGAGGCTAGGGACGTCGGCTCTACTTCATTCTGGTCAAATCGGACTTGGCTGCGAGCATTAACTACCTTCCAGTGCAAATGTTCAGGAAGGACGGCTCTTTTATAACAAGAAAACAGGATGGTCTATATACGTATCGGCTCGGACTTCGGCTACATGTATAGCGGGAGATATCAATTGATATTTCCTGACATGGGTGTATGGACCGGAAGCCGCTTTGAAAAGCTTTAAAATCCAAGATACATCAGGGTTTCTTGCAGATGCAACGTAACCACGGAGTTTAGTTCCCCCATTAGTCCATCAATATATCTATTTTGCTTGAATGATCTGCAAGATGGCGTGGTTTATTCCATAGCCAACCGTTTCAGTATCCACATCTGATACACAGTTACACAGGCAGATACTCCTCACTTTGCTAAGCGCAGTTCATCTGTGTACGCAGTTTTGACCTTTTCCCGTGGTTGATATACCCTGCACTCGACTTTTATCAACACTAAGGCACGGATGTACGGAATAAACTATTTTTCTTGAAAAGCCCACGGTACTTGCACCTAGGAGCAGGATGTTGTCATATAAAATCATATCCAAGAAATAGAGGAGAAAAGAACATTCGAAAACAATGGCTTCTGGAATTCTGTCATCGCCGTTAAAAGTGGTCATCGTCGGGGCCGGGATTGCAGGTCTTACAGCAGCCATTGCATTGGGAAAACAGGGCCATGATGTTGTGGTAAGGAATCCTGCTCATAACTTCCTATAACCTCAATTAATGTCATGGAAATTCCAGATCCTTGAAAAGTCTCGTTTTGCAAAAGAAACCGGCGCCGCCATACATCTGCCGCCTAACTGTACGGCCCTGCTGAAATGGATGGATATGAACCCTGAGGATTTTGGGGGCACCTTGCTTCGAGAGGTATGCTGATACACTGAGCATTCTCGACGTTGGAAGGTTTACTCATAACAACAGATTCATAGATACCGTGGTGGAGGGGACCTCAAATTCATTAAGGATTTTGCTGATACCAGGAAGACCTGGCAAAGTGTACGATCTAAAATTTCCTCTATGATTTTAACAACATACGTTAAGCCTACGAATATAGGAATGGTATCTTGTCCATCGAGTTGACTTACACAACCATCTCAAAGAAGTTGCCTTGAAGACTGCAGTCTTACACACTAGTTGCAAGGTTGTCGATGTGAATATCGAAGAGCCCCGTGTTATTCTTGACGATGGTCGAGAGTTTACGGCTGATCTTCTGCTCGGCGCTGATGGAGTTCATGTGCGTCATCTACCAAGAATATTTGTCAACTGCGTAAGGAAGTAGTACGCTGACATTTCGAATCTCTATAGTCCGTGCTACGAGACCATATCGCTCCCAATTCCGCTCCACCCTACCCTACCGGGAAAGCCTGCTTCCGCTGGCTAGTCCCAGTTCAGTCGTTAATGCAATCAGAAAATACGAAAGACTTTGTCCAAAAACCCGGCGTATTTATGGAATGGGCCGCTGATGACCGGAGGTTGATCGCCTATCCCTGTTCCAACGACACCGTGTACAATCTCTGCGGATTTGTGCCAAAAGCTGAAGCGGGCGTACAAGATGGTGATGGTAGGTTGATAAAGTCTTATAATTAGATAGCTTGGACTAAGATCAAAGCCATATAGAGGGGAATGGATGGCAGATAACCGGGAGCAAAGAGTCACTGGCGCAAAGCTTCACCAAATTTTCTACAGGAGTCCGCAAATTGATTGACCTTGCCGATGCCAACCTCAAGGTGTGGCGGTTATACGATATGGAGTCACTGCCAACCTGGGTCAAAGGCCAGACAGCTTTGATCGGGGATGCGGCACACCCATTTCAGCCATGTAAGTTGCACCACTTGTATCATCATGAAAACAGGACTGATTATTTTAGACATGGGCCAGGGCGGCGCAATGGCCATTGAAGATGCAGTCAGCATAGCTACCCTGATCCCGCGAGGCACTACAGTGGAAGATATCCCAGGGCGTCTTCGATTGTATGAAATGGCTCGAAAGTCGAGAGTTGAGAAAGTTCTTGAGTATACACGGATGAATGGACGTGATGAAAATGATTTGACCGGACCAAGAGCGTCACGTAAGCATTAATCTCCTCGCCCTGATTCGTTTTCTTCGCTCGATTGATGCTCAGAAATCTTATGGATTGCTAACCATGGCCAGCCGCCGATGTGATTGAGTTCATGCGTATGTGCTTTGCACATAACGAGATACAGAATTCCGGCGACTTACTTGCTCAGTATCAAGCAGGCCAATTACCCGTTTGATGCTATAGGATATACATAGTTGGCCAATTGTTCGAGGTCGTTCTATATACATATGTAGCGTTGTATAATGCAGTTTATACCGAGTTGAGATTATGGGATCAATTGTAGGGTTGATTGAAATGAGCAGAAATCGCGCAAGATTTTAACATAGTTCATTCTAACAACAATACATATGTATACTTAAATAATGTAAGCTGGCTATTGAATATGCGCCGAAATTGAGGTAAGATTGATCATTGACAGAGAATTCCAAGGAAAGAGATTCAGATCTACCCCTGGACAGAAATGAGCCATCACCAACATGCGGTAGAGCTTACTAGAAATGTACCCTCATACGACTGTATGTAATGACTGATTTAGTATAGGAGGCGCAATATTACATATGGAAGTATCCAGTGCTTTTTATGAGAATGGCCCTTGTAATCACCATACCGAAACCCGCAAGTTCTGATCCAGGGAGGGACTTTAGCCCTAATTGACGATCTTCTCTATTCACGTTAATGCAGATAGGCCGCAAGCATTTCTGTAAACAGGAGGGCTGATTCAACAGAGATTGCTTATCAGAGAGATCCATATTTATCTCACACCATGAATGAGAATCGCAAGATGGCGAAACCCTGATTAGGGCTCTAGGTACACTATTGCCTCAGGCACCAACCGTTAGCCCCAAGTACTCGTCTTACAGTCCTCACAGTGAGCTACTTGTCAAAATTTCAGGGTATGATTTACATTTCATCGTATCATTAGTTTTCCTGTCGATTAATAGAGCTGATTCTTGCTTTTCGGCACATTGTCATATCGACGAAGCAGGACAACTGGACAAGAGCAAGAGGGAGACGTGTAGTGTCGTTGATTTGTTTCCAACGATGAGTTACGCCGGTCATCTTTTCCCCCAGCAGCCCACCCCGCGTTCCTCTACCAATCTTTTCAGTATTCTGGGCCAATTTCTCCTCTTCTAAACGAACCGTATCGTCTAATTTTGACGCTTTCGTTCTTAACCAGTCCTGTTTAAGGCTCGTCGGAGAGAAGCCCTAAGCGGGCATCGGGAAGCTATCCGACGGCGAATATCCACCATAGTAACGAGTCTACTAACGACTCGCATTTTCTCTGAGAAAACATGCCTAAACGTTAGTAAAACATTTAGACCACTAGAAGCCCGCTTGAGACAATATGCGGAGAGAGCCCGTGGGGAGAGATTGCAGAAATCTTGAAATAGAGGCAACAACCCCCCTTCTGTTGTCAATGTTCTAAATTGTCGATTTTGCGAACGTGCGGTGTGGTAAAGAAGCATCTACTATAGGCACATTTCGCCCACATTATTGCTCTCTGCTACAATAACGACAATCATAATGGCAGCCAGCGAGAAAGTCGAGCCAACGTGCCATGTCGAGCTCTCGACAGCAGGTCTCGAAAGCGTCGACGCAGAGAGACAGGCAATGTCCGTCGAATTTGCATCGCGGGATACCGAGTGGCACAAGACAGCAACCAGAAAATTGCTCTTGAAAATTGACCTGCATTTGTTGCCATGGGTCGTGTTGATGTATTTGACGAATTTCTTGGATCGGAAGTATGTATAATTACCTATTCATTTCCATCAATTTTTCATGTTTTGGATTACATTTGCTAATAACTATCGTGATGTAGTGCGTTAGCGCAGGCGAAATTGGGAACGCTTACAAAAGACTTGGGCTTGAAAGGGACCGAGTATAACACTATTACGTCTATTCTGTTTATTGTATGTTTATGTTCTACCTGCATAGTGTCGGACTTTTACCTAATCAATGAATAAGGGCTACATTCTGTTCCAACTTCCATCCAATCTTCTTCTTACCCGTGTTCGACCGTCACTCTATCTCTGTGGAATGATGGCTTTATGGTACGTCGATTGAAAACACATGTTACAGACAGGATGCTAACTGACCCTCATAGGGGTACCATTTCGGCCTTGCAGTCCACAACCAAGAGCTATGTCGGCGAGCTGTTGTGCCGCTTGTTCTTAGGTGCTGCCGAAGCACCTTTCTTCTCGTATGATCCATTCCCCATATTCAAGTGTGTATCATTGCTAACTTAAGTAGGGGATGCATTTTCTTGATGTCTTCTTGGTACCGAGCTGATGAGCTTGCGCACCGTATCGGTATTCTGTATGCGGGTGTTGCGCTTGCTAATATGTATGTCCCTCTTGATCATGAGTACAGAGTTATTTGACTAATAAATGTAGGTTTGGTGGTCTCATCGCAGCTGGCGTCCTTGCTGATCTCAACGGTGCACATGGTATTGCTGGGTGGAGATGGCTCTTCATCATCGAAGGCAGTGCAACAGTCGGTATTGCCTTGATCGCTATGTATGCAACTTATTTTCAAAACAACTCGACTGCATTATACTGACAAAAATAGATGGATCATGCCCAATTACCCAAGCACAACCCGTTGGCTCAACACGGAAGAGAAACACTATGCCGAATGGCGTCTTGCGCAAGATGCCGCCGGTGAGATTGATGATCGATATGCTATCACTCCTATGCAAGCTGTTCGAATGGCATTCAAGGATTGGAAACTATATCTGTTCATGATCATGCATCATTTGAATTTGTTGTCCCAGTCTTTTACGTGAGTTTTCTGAAGTTCTTTTGGTCAACAAAACTTACTGACGTTCTTCGAACAGATACTTCTTCCCGTCAATCGTCAAATCCCTGGGCTATAACAACACCACCACCTTACTTCTCACCGTCCCCGTCTGGTTCGCCACCTTCATCGTCGTCCTGCTCGTATCCTACCACTCTTCCCGCACCAAAGAACGTAGCATGCACATCGCATGTTGCATGCTTGTCGGAGCAGTTGGAAACATAATCATGATCACCACCAACAACCTGGGCGCACGTATGTTCGCCATGTACCTATTGCCCATCGGCGTCTTGCCGCCATTCCAAATCATCCTCGCCTGGATCACATCCACCTTTGCTCGTCCATTGGCAAAGAGATCCGTCATCGTAGCCATTTGTGGTATGTTCGGAAATGCATCCAGTATCTATGGAAGCTACTTGTATCCGGACTCGCAAGCCCCGAGGTATGTCGTAGCTGGTGTTGTATTGGCTTGTACTTGCTGTGGATGCGCCATTATGGCAATCATTATTCGCTTTGTGCTCAAGGCGGAGAACAAGAAACTAGATGAGCAGGAGGAGAGAGATGGTGTCACTGTTCGGGGATTTAGGTACATTCTCTAGGCTAGTTACCTTCTAGGACTCACAATGGCGGTTTGTCCGTGCCTTAAATGGCAAGGTCAGGTAGAATTAGATACCTTTAAATCTTTAATCTATTCCCCATGAAGCTTCATATTTCACTCTAATTCGCTGAATAATCCAAGTATACACTATACTACCGTTACAGAGTTACATTCCTCCCACTCATTGATTGCCCACGATCCAATCGATCATCGCAAATTCACTACGATGTCTGCAACGTGTATGTTGTAGCCTGATTTCTGGGACATCGGATAAATCTCGATTCAAAGTCTAGTCAAATATAAGCAAGGGATCTGCAGCTAACCCCGCGAATTAGATGGGGGTGGCTTCAAGCTATGTCGTACGAGGAAGTGCTAGTAACCTAGTACATACAGAGGACTGACGATCAGTTGAGACATGGAGAATTTGTTTCCGGCTGAGCCAGGGCTGACTGGGGATACATAAGCACGGAAATTTCGCACCTAAAGGCTGAGTATGTCAACTACATAGGATACAAATATCTGAGGGTCTCTTCAACCGGTGGATTTTGTAATTGAGCCAAAGGAATTCTTGTGATTGTTTGACTTCAAACTGGAACAAACAATGTCAAGCCGTGTAACTGCAGCGGCCTTGCTGCTGACTCTGAAGGCTGCGAATGCATTGATACTTCCTGATGATGTGGTATGTTTACATTCCGCACGGGAGACATGCCCAGTCTATCTACTGCTCAAAAGTCATGTGAAACTAATAATCTTCCAAAAAAAATAGGGAAGATTACCAGCTCTAGGCTGGAACTCATGGAACGCCTACGGTTGCGATGTAAATGAAACCAAGATTGTGACAGCTGCTACCAAACTCAACACAACCGGTCTACAGGCCTTGGGCTACCAATACGTCAACAGTGAGTGCTTGATCAAAGATAGTATTGAATTAAGTCACCAATTGATAATGATAAATGCTAGTTGATGACTGCTGGTCTGTTAAATCCGGTCGTGATAATGTCACGAATCGCATTATCCCGAATCCTGATACTTTCCCAAATGGAATCAATGGTACCGCTCAGCAGGTCCATGATCTTGGTTTGAAGATAGGTATATATAGCAGTAAGTATACGCCCATACACGTTTTGAATATCATGTTGATTCCTTGTATAGGCGCCGGATATGAGACGTGTGCTGGCTATCCAGCAAGTCTCGGATACGAGACAACCGATGCCCAGACCTTTGCAGAATGGGGCATTGACTGTATGTTTTCTCTAAATCACGGATAAGATGAAGCCGATCGATTGACTTTCTTGGCGTAGACCTCAAATACGACAACTGCAACTACCCCTCCGAATGGGATGACGAGTACAAAGCCTGTATCCCCGACAGCGACTACCCCGGTGTTAACCCTAACGGCACTTGTCCAGGCCTCACAAACCCAGCTCCTGCAGGCTACGACTGGAGTACCTCCAACACCACGAAGCGATTCAATATCATGAGAGACGCTTTGGTCGGTGTACAGGATCAACGAGTCATTCTATATTCGTTGTGTGAATGGGGATATGCCGATGTCCCATCTTGGGGTAATGGCACTGGCAATTCGTGGCGTGTGACTGGTGATATCAATGGTATATCGTGAAGCTGCCTCAAAGTCTGCACGGGAAAGAACTAATTCGTGTTGATGTTTAAATAGCAACATGGGATAGAATCACTGCTATCGCCAACATGAACGCTCATGAGCTATCAAGCGTCGACTTCTGGGGCCATAACGACCCTGACATGCTGGAAGTCGGCAATGGAGACTTGACAATTGAGGAAAATCGTGCCCACTTCGCTCTTTGGGCAATCATGAAGTCTCCTCTGATCATCGGAACAGACGTAAGTCTTCCCTTTTTCTCTGCTGCCCTCATTCGGCCGGATTTTCTAACATCGAAACCATAGTTGTCAACCCTCCCCGACACACACCTCTCCATCCTCAAAAATGCCGACCTCATCGCCTTCAACCAAGACCCCGTAATTGGCAAACCAGCTCTGCCCTACAAACAAGGCTACAACAACGGCACATACAACCCGAACTACCCACCCGAATACTGGTCCGGCGCAACCTCTCATGGCTGGAACTTGGTGCTACTTTTCAACTCCGAGGATGTTGCTGCTAGTAGGACTGCTGTGTGGAGTGAGATCCCGCAATTGGGTAGGCACAGCAATAGGTATAGGGTTGAGGATGTTTGGACCGGAAAAGATTTGGGTTGCATTCACAAGGAGTATACTGCACAGTTGGAGGCGCATGATGTTGCAGTGCTTAAAGTGACTGGTACTTGCTAAACTGTCAACTCTGACTACTATGTTGAGGCGCGAGAAGCTGTTATGGAAATGATGTATTGAGCCCGAAAAGCTGGATTTGGGATACTAAAAGACAAGAACCCCGTTTCTTGCATATTTTTTGGAGTGCAATTTCAAAACTCCCAATGCAAATCAAAGATCATTCATTTCAAGGGTATAATTGAAATTCATTTGGCTATATTTGATTTAGCAATCTGGTAGTACACTGTTCTCGAAAAAGACAAAAACGTATTAGCCTACCGAGTCACATATCCAAGTATTGCTTTGCGATTACTCACTATTAGGACTTTTCCCGTTTCCTCCACGCGTGATTCAATAACCAGTACCCGGTACCTCAATGACTCGTCGTCCGAGTGAAGTTGGTCGCGAGAGACCTCGTGCGGCGATGGGGTTATTATAGTCATAAGTGAGAATGTTCAACGAAGCGTGTATCTCAAATCATTTAAGACAATAGATCGGCAACTGTACGGTAAAGTCAGATATGCATCATACCCAAAATGTAGAGAGGAAAGCTTACCATTCATGGGCATCTCATCAATCTGGGTGGAGTAGTACAGTTCAATATCACGAAGAATACGAACATCGTCACTGGTGACAAAGTTGATAGCAACACCTTTCCTGCCGAAACGACCACTTCGACCGATTCTGTGGATATAGTTTTCACGGTTGCTGGGCAGATCATAGTTGATAACCAAGGAGACCTGTTGGACATCGATACCACGAGCCCAGACATCGGTGGAAATGAGCACACGTGAGTTTCCTTGTCGGAAATCCTGCATAATACTGTCTCGCTCCTTTTGTGGCATTTCTCCGTGCATGCTCGACACTGTAAAGTTGGCTTCGCGCATCTTGTCGGTGAGCCAGTCGACCTTGCGTCGGGTGTTGCAGAAGATAACGGCTTGGGTGATGGTTAGAGTATCGTAAAGATCGCATAGGGTATCGAATTTCCATTCCTCCTTCTCAACAGCGATGAAGTACTGCTTCAAGCCCTCAAGAGTCAACTCGTCACGCTTGACGAGAATGCGCACGGGATCGGTCATGAACTTTGTGGTCATATCAAGCACATCGTAAGGAAGAGTGGCGGAAACAACAACGACCTGGGTGGCGGGAGGTAAATATCGGTAGACATCGTAAATCTGCTCGCGGAAACCTCTGTTCAACAACTCGTCTGCTTCGTCGAGAACCAACATCTTGATATTGCGGGTTCTGAGATGGCGTCGTCGAATCATATCTGCAACACGTCCCGGAGTACCGGAGACTACATGTTGACCGTACTCAAGTTTTCGGATGTCTTCGCCAACGTTTGTGCCACCAATGCATGCATGGCACTGAACGTTCATATAATCGCCGAGCGCCATAACGACGGACTGGATTTGAGTTGCAAGTTCGCGAGTAGGAGACAAAACCAAAGCTAGATTGCGTCAGTAGTGAACACAGAGCCATAAGAATCAAGAGACATACCTTGTGTTTCGCGAACTACCGTGTCGATGACCTGAAGGATACTGATAGAGAACGTTGCAGTTTTACCAGTACCAGATTGCGCCTGAGCGATTGTGTCGCGACCCTTGCAAATCTGGACAATAGCACGAGACTGAACGGCCGAGGGTGATTCATATCCGTATGCGTAGATACCTCGCAATAGATTCTCCTTCAAGTGCATATCCTCGAAAGTCGGGGCCACGGTGACCTCCTTCGAGGTTGTGAACTCCATGCGCTCTAAGCAATGTTAGTTTAGCGAGATCAATGACAAAGTCCAAGTTTTCTCACCATCTGCGCGACGATCAATTCCTTCCGCCATGATGACTGCCCTGTAGTTTTCAAGAAATGAATAGTAGATAAGAAGAAATGAAACAACAACAAGTTGTCGCAGATTTACTGAGGTCTGGAGCAAGTTGCGGTGGCGCATGCCGATATTTTATGCTGCTGGCCCGTGCACCGATAAAAAGCACGTGACCCCTTAGCAACCGCAAAAAGCTCTGAGCTATTCAACCAATCTCTTAAAGTCGCAACACCGTCTTCAGGCAAATATTTTGCGAATAATTCACCGCTTTTCCTTCACTTGAGGCGCCATGGTTCTCGAAGATCAGCGATTTATCCATGAGGATCTTGAGCGGTTAGAGCAAGGAATTGCTGACCGGGTGGCTGAAGAACCTCGAAACGTAGGTCATCTCCCGATACCGAAAATCTTGAAACGTATGCTGACTTCTTTTGTCTAGATACGTGAAAGACTTGCACGAGATCATCAAATCGCCGGATTCTTAGACCGCATTGAAGAACAGTCAAAGAGATTGCAGGATATTTACAAAGATGCCGAAGGTCTACGTGCTCAGGAAATTCAGTCCATCTCAACGGGCGACGCATTCGAAGAATTCTACAAGCGCTTAGACGAAATCAAAGACTTTCATAAGCGCTATCCCAACGAACCTGTGGAGAACCTGGAGCGCGCTTACAAACGACGACACCCAGGAGAGGGTGAAAGTTTTGCCCCCGAAATAGATTCCATGTTTACCGGAGAAGAGGCCTATGGACAATTTCTGGATTTGATTCAACTTCACGAGGATTATCTCAATATTCCTGGCGTTAAACGACTCACATACATTCAATATATTGATCAGTTCGATGCATTTACGCCGCCACAACTATCTATCAAACGGGCAGCGAAGGTCTCCGATAGATACTTCAAGTACGTGGGCGATTTGGCAAGCTATCTTGAAGGCTTTCTCAAGCGTGTGCGTCCTTTGGAGAATCTTCCCAAGTTGTTCGCATCCTACGATGAGGAGTTTGATAAACTATGGGCCGCCCAGGAAGTTCCAGGCTGGGGTGCCGAAGCAGCTACGACTGAAACTGCCGGACCCAAAACAGAAGGAACAGGAGAAGGCATATGGTGTGCCGACTGTGAAAAGGAGTTTAAGAATGAGAATGTGTACAAGAACCACTTGACTGGTAAAAAGCATATCAAAGCTGCCGAAGCGAAAAAGGCCAATGGAACTGCAACAACAAATGGTGCTAGCTCAACAGGTGGCATCAAGGATTCTTCCTTGAAATCGCTCAAAGAGCGAGCAGTCGCAGAGCGCGAACACCGCGTTCGATGCTTAACAAAGACACTACAGTCCGAACGGGAAGCAACCAGGGTGAATGTGGAGCGGAAGCAGGGTATGACGGAGCGTGAGAGACAGATGGAAATCGAAGCTCTTATGGCGGATACAGAACTGTCATCCGGCGCCTTTGGCCGCGAAGAAGAGTCCGATGAAGAAGGCGAGGACAGGATATACAACCCACTCAAACTGCCACTTGCCTGGGATGGCAAACCTATTCCCTACTGGTTATACAAGCTACATGGTCTTGGCGTGGAATATCCATGTGAGATCTGTGGTAACTTCGTTTACATGGGCCGACGCGCATTCGATAAGCACTTTTCAGAGGCGCGACATATATATGGGTTGAAATGCCTGGGCATAACTCAACAAACCAACTTGTTCCGCGAGATTGTCCGAATTGAAGATGCAATGCGGCTATGGGAGAAACTCGAGCAGGAAAGAAAGAAAGAGAAAGAGAGCAAGGATAATGTGGTACAAATGGAGGATGCCGAAGGAAACGTCATGCCGGAAAGAATCTACTATGAGTATGCTCCCCATCTAAACGTTTTATATTTTATACGGTCAACGCTAATATGTGTACAGTCTTCAAAAGCAAGGTCTCCTGTGATTTGGCATCCTGTTTGGCTTTATTCAAACTCTGCAACAGTGCGACAGAGGCAACGGAAGGCGTCTATGGGGTTCCGGCATTATGCAACTTACTTCCAAAGAAATGGTCATTTTGTATCCGTATGGTAGAGATTATAAATGTATCATATATCATATAATCATACAGAGTCCTTCTGGTAATTGGGATATACATCACGTGACTTCGCGTACCATGGGCGCGTGCTGGGTCTTAGCCCTAATGCGGCAGTCGCGTTTTCTATCCCTTCTTTTCTTCCAAACGTCTTGCCAACTCTGCTTTGTCCTCGACACAAAGACTCTGCCACTGTATAAATCATCCAAAAATGCCGTCTTGTGTCCAGCGCACGCGATTGGACTCGGAACATCGTTGGAAAGAGAATGGGCTTCAAGTTCTCGTATGTGTGTGACCTACTATCCAGCTTAGAGCGCAACCGCCATCTCAAAGCCGCCAGTGCAGCGAAAGCACAGAACCCGGATTACCGTACAATCTCAAGCTGGTGCTTGAACTATTCGAAACGGCTACACGACGAAGATACGGACCTACTTGCCGTACTGTCATGTCTGTTTCCCGAGAAGCGGCCGGATAGAGTATATTGGTTGCAGCACGCTTCACTGGCTCGCATCATCGGCAGATGCCTGTACCTTGGAGCCTCGAGGTTAAAAGACCTCGGCAAATGGCAGGTCAGCGGCAAAGGTGACCTCGGTGAATGCGTCGAAAATGTAATGAGTCAAGCCGAGAACCAAAGTCTACCCGGACAAGAAGTCAGCGTTGAGGAAATTGACAATGTTCTTGAAGAAGTTGCCTCACGTTGCCGATTCTCCGGGCCGACTGTGCGCAGGAAACACGCTGCTGTCGATGTCGACGAGGTGCTGGGATCGCTGTATCGCAGACTGAGCAGTCGAGATGCGAAATGGCTCACGCGCATGATCTTAAAGTCATATCACCCCGTGCAGATTCCTGCGGATTACGTTCTCAAGAAAGTGCATTTCCTTTTGCCTCACTTGCTTTTGTTTCAGAACTCCCTTGAAGCTGCAGTTGAGTTGTTAAAGTCGCCTTCACTCAAGCTCTTTCCTCCTCAACCACAATCAGACTTCGCCAAAATATTGGGCGACAAGGCCCTCGACCATTTTGTACCTCGGCTTGGAACCAAGATAGGCCGTCCTGAATACTACAAGGCTCGAAGTATCAAGCATTGCAGCAACATGATCGGCCAACGAAGAATGAGTCTGGAGAGGAAATATGACGGAGAATACTGCCAGATCCATATCGATATCACAAAGGGGCAAGACTGCATCCAGATCTTCTCCAAGAGTGGCAAAGACTCAACCCTTGACAGGGCTGGTATTCATGATGTCATCAAGCGTAGTCTCGCAATTGGCGAAGCTCATTGCAAAGTTTCCCGGCGCTGTATTCTGGAAGGGGAATTGCTTGTTTGGGACGACAGAGACGGCAAGATTCTGGAGTTTCATAAACTGAGGAAATTCCTGAGCCGTTCAGGCATGTTTATTGGCGCGGATCTTGATTCACAGTTAGTCTTCGCCCGTTTTCTTCAAGGTACAGACTAACAGTAGTTTATCTAGGCCTAAACCATATGAACATCTGATGATTGTTTTCTTCGATATATTGTTATTAGACGATAACATTTGCCTCAGTAAACCTCATAGATTGCGACGATTACTGCTCAAAGAAACAGTCAAAATCACTCCTGGGCGCGCCGAGATCTCCGACCAGGAGATCATTGATTTCTCTCGCCCGGATGCGGTACGACGTCTTCAGCTGGCATTATCACGAAGTATCGCTGAAAGATGGGAAGGTTATGTGATCAAAGCATGTGACGAGCCTTACTTCTCCATCCTATCTTCAAAAAGGGGTGATGGTTTCAGTCGCTGGATCAAACTCAAGAAGGATTATATACCTGGACTTGGCGATACTGCTGATTTTGCCCTGATAGGCGCGCGATATGACGCGAAAGATGGCCCTTCTCTATCGTCAACGCGTCAATTCTCTTGGACACACTTCTTCATAGGCTGTCTTGACAACAAGGAAGATGTTGTTCGACTAAGTGCTTCGCCTCGATTCCGCATTGTCGATATGATAGGCACACACAGTCTGAGTGTGAATGACATGCATGTGCTCAATCAGTGGGGCAAATTTGTTGCCTGTGACATTGACTCAAACACCGCGTTTGAATGCTATAGCATTCACAACTCTTTGCCTAATATGGATGTTGCCTTCAAGACTCCGTTTGTCGTAGAGTTACTGGGCAGTGGCTTTGATAAGCCAAACAACGCCCAATACTACACACTGAGGTTCCCTCGCGTTCTAAAGATCCACTGGGATCGATCGTTTGAAGAGGCTATCTCATTCATTGAGCTGCAAGACCTAGCAGAGAAGGCCCGTGCTGTTCCTACAAACGAGTTGGAGGAGGAAAATGTCGTCTGGGTTGAGAAGGTGGCTGGCACCAGTAGAAAGAATGAGTATATTGTAGACAAATCTCAAAGCACCTCAACGTCATCGTTCACATGCACTCCTCCTTTGTCCAAAGCAGCCAGTCTTGTCTCACCAAGACTGACACCGCCTTCTGTCAAACAGGCACCAGCCTCACTGATTAGAGATAGGAGACCTTTCAGTCAGTCACCAACTGCTTGCTCGCTTAAGAAACGCAAACGCACAATATCTTCTATCTATCCTCCTTTAACCTTGGACTTTGCGTCAAAATTGGACACCACATTGTCAAACTTGAATGGCACATCGTCAAACTTGAACTTCACAACATCAAGTTTGAACTTGATATCGTCAACGCCAATTTTGAACACCATATCATTAAACTTGACCCGTCACAGGATATCTGCACCGACCTCGTCTACAATCATGGACCCTTTTGCAGCCATGGATTTGGACCAAGCTTCCCAGCAATCCCCTGGATCTTGGGCTAACAGCATCGGCGGCCATGGCAACCCTGACAGTTCCAGCACACAATCTCCTGACCCTGACCAGACTCCCAGCGTGTTAGGCAGTGCTTTTACAACTCCCTTGAGAGGAAATTCAACTGTTCCATCTCATGAAGTTTCAACTCGAGCGGCAGCTACTCTGGAAGAGGCATTGAAGTTTATCGAGAAAGCAGAAGCAGCGACAGAAGCAAACGCAGGCCCTGGGCCTGTACCAAGTCAAGATGGAGCAGCCATAATGGCAGCACTTGATGCTACTCTACCTGATGGAACTAAACATGACACTGAGATACCTGTACTCACAGACCCTCTGCGAATGCACCCAATATCTCCACTTACGACTGTTCCAATGTACTGCGGTGAATCTGGTTTTCAAGAGGATACTCTTCGTCGGGCTCCACGGGAATTCACATTCTCTGCCAAGCATTTTGTGAAATCATTGGGGTTTCAGTACACTCGTCGAACCCTGCGTCTGTCCAACCCAGCTGCTGTTAAGAACGGCATGGCTTTGGGCATTGTCTTGGTCGATATCACAAAGCCCTCCACAGTGCTCGCTATGCAGCTGTACGACATGGGCAATTTGCTGGCCGCTGAACTCTCTCATCCAGAACCCGATCTACAACCTCAGGGAAAGATCTTCTTCCTTGATAGTCGCATCCTCAAGGCTGGAGGAGAGGATGGAATCGAAAACAAAATGTTTCTCCTGACGGACTGGTGGTCCGAATATGGCATCCATTACTTCTACGCTACTATCTCCTGGCGCCCCGGTACCGAAGCAACCCCAACTCCAGTTGTTTCGGGGCCTCGACGCTTGATCGACCAAATCAATGAACATGAAAACGCCGCTAGAGCCGCTTCTTCTAGCCGCCATGCAGCTGCGAACATCGTCAATATCTACGAATCAAGCGAGGTCGAGGTCCTCGGCGAGTGGGTCTCCGTCGATCCTACAGTCCATACCCTTGGTGACCGTTACTATTCCCCCCCTCCTCCTACTCTTCCAACTTGGGAGGACTTATTCGGCCCTTTGCCAGACTGGGTCCCCGATGCCCGCCCGACCCATGATGGTCCAGCGGTCGACTCGGCCACCTGCTACTCTTCTTCGGCATTTATCTGATCGCCTAATTGTGCCCGGCATGTAGTCATCCTTGATTGGTGTTGGAACGTTGGACCATCGATATTGGCCACTTCACTTCTTGAAATCACTTGAAGAGATGCCTTGGGAATTTTTATGGGTTTCTTTTCTTGATGTTTTGATTTCTTTTCTTTTCTTTTTCGAGGTTCAGGTGATGATGAATTGGACGGATGGTTGCCAATTTCTGGGACAAGATGTCATGTCATGCTCGATACTCTCTTAATGTTTTCTAATGAGTTGACGGTGATGGTTTTGTGCCCGTTCCAGATTCGTTATCAGGGGCGAGGGTCTAATGACGCCTGAGTTAATATCCCAACGTATCAATAATGCAATTTAATCTCCTTTCAATCAGTAACATGCCAGAGATCATAATCATAAACCATTAAGACATATATTTCTATCTAGATAGTCTGCAATCATCATCCTCCTCCCTCCCTTCTCGCTCTCACATCTCTCATCAATGCCTTCGCTTCTTCAACTTCTATCCCGTCCTGGCACAGTTCACCAGCCAACTGGTCCGCTCTATTCAGGTCTCCATGTTTGAGTGCCCATCGAGCAAGCCACAGTCGCGCCTTGGATGTTGTCGCAGTAACGCCCGTACCGCCGACGGCTTCAACCTCGCCATCGTCGTCTCCACTCTTCCGACGTCGTCGTTGGCGTCGAGAACGTCTTTGAGTAGACTCATCATCTGAGTGCTCATCGGCGTCATCGTCATCCGAGTCTGTTTCAGTACGTTCGATTTCTCCGCTCTCTTGCTGCAGAGTAAGTTCCATATACGCCGCGGCTTCGTCCTCATCGTTCATTCGCTCATGGAGTAACGCAATCTGATGAAGTAGATCCGGATCAAGAATCTTCCGTCCTGCCGCGGGATGATCAGCGGTAGCCGCATCGGCGCTTTGCTCATAGTATGCACCAGCGACCAGAGCACGTTTCATCGCTTTAATGCTCTGCGGTATCTGGTTCATTTTCGCATAACAGGTACCCACTGCTTGCCACATCTTTGGGTCGTAGGGCTTCAATGCGGCGGTGCGTTGATAGTAGTAAAGGGCATAAAAGCACATGTCAAGGACTTCGTATGCTTGACCTAGACCATACCATGCTCGGTAATCCTTGCGGTTCACGTCTACGGCGCGGCGGTAGGATTCAATTGCAGCGTGGGTGTTTTTCATTTCAATGTATTCATGGCCCATGAGTGTCCATGCGGATAGGAAGTTGCGGTCGAGTGTGAGGGCTCGTCGGAAATACATGACTGCTTTTTCATGTTCGGATTTTAGGGAGTAGTAGTTTCCTACCACGCAGCAGGTTTCAGGCCGGAATTTGTCTGTCGCCGTGGCTAATTGTGCGACGAATGCGAGTTGGGGCCTGGCTCCCATGACGTATAGAATGTTGGAGTAATGGTCGAGACTATCTAAGCGATGAGGGGATTCAATAAGGATATCTGCAAATATGGCTGATGCATCGTCGAAGTCTATACGTCGTCAGTTGATATCGTTCACATATTCCACTAGTCGCGAAGCCGCTCACCTCTTGAGTGATAGTAGAGAAGAGCTCGTTCAGTCTTCAAGAAGGCGCTGGTGGGGAAAATAGACTCAAGACCATTGAGTGTCTGGTGCGTTTCATCGGTGGCTTGATACAGTTCCTGACTGCAATGAACCTGGAAAATGAAGGACATGATGTTTTGTGGAAGCGTCTCCGCGACTTGTTTCAACTGGTCTTCATCAGTCTTGCGGGTACCGAGCATGTGTGAGTAGAAAACTTACATCATCAACACTTGGCAGCAGATCATTCAATTCCTGCCATGCACCCCAATGGAACGGAAACAGATGTACACTCCGCACCAACCATTTCTTTGCTTCTTCCTCATTCTTTCCCTTCATCAGAATGACTGCGTATAAGTACTCTAGCCATCCTTGGCCACGATCTTGCAACCCCCGCTCTTGCCGCTCTGCAAACCACCCTTCCAACCCTCGAGCGAGATCCGGTAGCTCTCGATTTACTGTCATACCGCCATCTGCAGGACCCAGTACCATTTCCGTCTCTTCATCCCTTCTCTTTTCTCCGGCTAGATATTTGGCGTATAATGCTAAGAATAAGGATTTCTGACTGAGGTTCGGATATGGATTTCGAGGAAGGCCCTGACCGGCTTTCGAGCCCGATCGTACAAAGGACTTCCTTTTCCCTTTCTGAGGTGTTAATGAGGCCCTGCTTTTGACATTTGGAGACACGGTAGAAAGAGGGACGGGTGGTATCGTGGGAAGCAGGAAAACAGCAGCGCATCGATCATACTCTCGCGTGTCGAAATAGGACTTTGCGAGGAGATATTTGTGTGCTTCTTGTAGTTCCAGGGTAGCCTCGGTGGGATCTAATTGAAGACTGAATGGATTCACAGTCGGTTGCGGATCGGTTTCCATTGGTGATTCCGCGTCTGTATCGTTGCCGTCGGTGGACACGAGAGAATTGAGCATCTCTGCAGCCCTAAGTCCCATGTTTAGATTTCAGTTCTCCATTTCATTTTGGGAAGGTTGGCCAACAATACCATTTCGCAGACTGATAAAGACAGCGCTCTGAACATTTCACTACGGCATCCTCCAAGCGTAATCGCAGCTCCTTGATGCTATCTTCCGTGAATGTCATCGCCATCTTGCATACACCTGGGCCTTGTGGCCCGAGTCAAGAATTGAACAAGTCTATATATCACAATTGTGTTTTGCGCAGGACCGGTAAGCTTCAACGCATTCGTATTCGGGTTTCTTGACGCGTTGATGTAGGGTAAACAGACAGCCAGCACGTTGAAGATTTGGCGGTGAGTTCAAAGACTGTGAGGTATATGGAAAGACCAATTATCAAATACCGAGATCAAAGACTGATGTCAGATTAATGAGCGTGTGTGAATGTTTAAAAAGAATGTAGTCGTAGAATTTGGAATCACTTCATGATTTAAGAAAACAAACACAGCAAACATGCGCACATGTGGGGGAACAACATCCGCGGGCAGATCCGCAATCTGAGCCTAGTCCCTAAATGGAAGGCATGATGATTTTCTGCGGACTCAAGATACAAAAAATATGGTCATTCAAGACATGAAAAGAGGTAGCTAGGAGAGAACGCTACAGCCAGAGAGTATGCTAGTAATTCTAAGAGCTTATTCTTTAGAGGGGTGATAGGTATAGTAAATTCAATGTGTTTGATATTAGAGATGCATTTGAATGCAATAACTAGATAGCCCCCGGCATGAAGAAGCAGTTATGCAGATAGGCATATTATCATACAGAGGTTCATGCAATGAGTAGCAAGAGTTCGGACAGAAAGAAAGAGACAAATTACCTCCAGAGGTCGTACTTGCTCTCCCTTTTATTAGCCCGAATCCCGCCACTGCTCATAGGTCGTCCTTCATCCACCGGAACCGCAAGATAACCTCCAAATCCATTTCCCACAAGGACATTCTCTCGCGCGTCCCCGCCCCATCGTGGACTCAGTTGTGCCGAGTGGAAACTGACTGGCCTGGTCGTACTTGATCGTCTACCAGAAGACACCGGTTCGAACTCAGTCACATTCCACTCAAATTCATCCATACCTTTGGTGTACAGGGTCAACGGGTGTTGCAAGCCAGGTTCTAATGACTGCAGTCCGTTTTCGCCCCCACCGAAGAGACGTGGCGGAGGAGCCAGAAGAAGTAGATCGGCGAATGAAGAATCCAGGACGTAGAGATTTCGC
The DNA here is from genome assembly GCA_023626215.1 of Talaromyces sp. PL2406. Taxonomy (NCBI): domain Eukaryota; kingdom Fungi; phylum Ascomycota; class Eurotiomycetes; order Eurotiales; family Trichocomaceae; genus Talaromyces; species Talaromyces sp. PL2406. The sequence goes on along the minus strand of JAMAGL010000004.1, from coordinate 1,214,903 downwards.
AGAGATGGTAGATTGTTTGCCTTCAGAGAAGACATCAGATAGTCATAATAAGACTTGGTCACAGGTTGTAAACCAGTCGGACTGCTGGAACAGGTAATCTCGTAGTGCATAATTTTCAGACTTCTGGACGCCAGAAGCGGGATCTCTTGTGCAAGAAAAGACCTGTCCACTTCCAACTCTAGGGTGAGACTTGCGAGTCGAGGGGCCCTAGCAAAAACCGTATGTAGTGATTCAGGGCGGACACCGCATTGCACCAGAATTAATTCTTTGAGAGCATGTTGAGTCTGTGGGGCGGAGAGATGATCAGCCAGTCCGCTAGCGGTGATGGCTGACATGTTCCGAATCGTCAACTTTGCGATAGGTGGAAACGTCGGTAGGTATTGGTTAGGAGTAAAGAGCGAGTCTCCGATTGATGGCATATTTTCCAATTTCAAGTTTCGCAAGGCAGGAAACGAAGAGAGAACCTGCCTTAGAGTACTCTCTTCAACTTGCAGGTTGGATAGCTCGAGACTTTCCAGGTTCTTCCACAACGATGAACTAATTATCTGAGAGAAACTCTGCTCCGAGCCATGCGCATATGTCATTCGTCGGATATCAGGACAATTGGCTATTAACTCCTGCTTCAAAGCGTACGATGAGGGGTCGTCAGTGAAGAATCCCGCCGGCAGATCGACATATCGCAAATTGTGTAAGACGGAAATAGTCCTAGCTAGGTTCGACTTGCTAGCCTCTCGGGTCATGTATGGCAATCTCAAAGACAGAACAGTGTCGGCAAGCTGTCGAGAATCCCTGACTGTTCTCATGAACTGATACAACCGCGACTGTGGAACATCCAACTTTTTTCCATTTTGATCAACAAAAGAGCGGCGATGTTTGCGTCGTGCCGATAGCTCGATCTCGAGTTCACAATAATGAACGGCATCGACACGGACATGTTGATACCTGAAGGCGAGGATGGGTCAGTAAAAGAGGTAGACCAAGAGACGGGAATAAGACGAACAGTAACTTCTGAGCAGGAGCGGACCACTTTTTGCTCACCAAAGCGCAACATGCCAAGTCGCGCATATCACATAGCATGCAGCCATCCTCAGTTATTGACTCCTCAGACGAGTTGTATGATTCATCGAGCGCATGAGGGCAGACATAGGAGAATATTCTGCTGAGAACTTGCGGGGGCAGTCGTTTCGTAAGATCGTAGCTCGAGGCAGAATAAGAAGGAGACAGAGGAGAGGTTCTGTTGGTCGATTTGCTACTCCTGCTGCCGAACGAGCTCGACGCGCGGAATCGAGTATTTTCCTTGTTCTTCTTCCCCGCACTCTTCTCGGTATGCGATGGCAGGCAATATTTCTTGAACAGGCGCATTGCTGCTACGACGATAAGTCGATGCTATTCAGAGGCGCGGTTCGATGTGAAGGAGAAGTTAAAAGTAGAAAGAGCGAGAGTCATATCATGTCGCAAGTCGCAGGACCAATCCAAACGAACAAAGCGTACCTGGCCATCCGGTAACGGCTAAGGAAGAAAGATGTGTCACACAAGTCAGAAGTTCAGCTCTCAAGTCAGCCCCTTCTGGGCGGCAGACGAATAGAGATAAACGCGGGGACAGCACTACTATTGTAGTCACTGTCAGTTACACCCATTCCCCAGGTTTTGAGTCTCGGTGGTTTCATATTGATGGATGAGTTTGTCTCTGATTGGAGGTCCTTGAGCAATCAAACAAAACATGAGTTCGTTGGTCCGACACGCGCCGACCAATTCCCGCTATTCCCAAAAAGGATTGGGTGGCTGCGTCACGAGTCATGGGCACGCTAACCTTGTAGGGAGCTCTAGCCCTAGCCCTAGCCCTAACTCTATCGACTGACTCCTTCTTAGGAGACTACAACTACCATTAATAGCAAGTACGATAAATGTAGAATCATAGTGGTCCTATGAACGCTGTGACATAATGGCATGAGGAACGGCCTTGATCGCATCGACTGCCAAAAGAAAAATCTCGACTTGATAGCTCACGCTTTTGACACAAGCGGCCGCTTAAATACTAACATAAGCCTTTCTAACATCCGAAAGCCCATTCCCAGCCCCGTTGATAAGGAACGTTTCAAAAGGCCCAAAGTATGCGTATCTTTCAATCCAGGATTGCTGATCCATCCATGGCAACACCTCTTGAAGGAACGCGATCTGGTTGGCATCACTGTCCTGGAGTTGGAATTCGGTGACCCAAATAGGGTACAAACACCTGTCAGCTATGAATTGGCCACAAATAGATTTGAATAAACTTAATTTTTGGGAACGATCGTGTGCCTGGGTCAAATAAGCCTCGAAGCTGGCAGCTGTGTCATTTGCATACCAATGAAGGGGAATAAAGTCAATCTGGCAACCTTGACAATCGTCGAAGAAATAATTTAACCATCCAAGTCCCATATGCGCCAACACTCCATTGCCTGCGTTGGTCACTGCCGGACAACCACTCCGAGTTTTCCCTGCCAATGGCTGCATGTAAGTCTGACAACCGGCTGCCGCGACAGAGGAAATGGTGTTGGCTTGAGACCCTAGGTCGGGCTCATTATATTTTAGAACGTTCTTTGCCGCTGCTCCTGCATTCTCAAAGTCGGGGTCGGCGCCGCTAGGAACAGACCATAGCATTGGCACGTATTCCATAGATGCGTAAAGACCACCAGATTGTACTCCCCAGTTATAACCCCAAGTGACCTTGGGGTTTCCAGCGGAGTAGTTGGCCCAGGTGATATTTCCATAACACAATACTCTTTTACCTTGAGCGTTGGCTCCAAGACATAGAAATACGGAGGCGATGATGACATATGATTTGCTTAACGTCATTGTTGATACAAGTAGAATTGCAATTTCAGTGGAAATGATTTCGGGATTTTGAGATAAAGAAACAAGAGACAAAAGCGTTGGAACTTGGAAGATAGATTTTTTGGATTTTCTTTTCATCTCCGTAGAACGCTCAATGATTTGTCGCTTTTTATCTCCTCTCTATTCATTGAGGGTATAGATCTTTGCCTTGATCGATATGAAGACTTTTGGGGGTAAGGGCCAATGAAACTATTCGAAATAAAAGCGAGATGTTGAAGTGTAAACCGCGCGAAGGACGTCGTGCAGACTTCCAGAGCCAACGTAGCATCCCCTCGTTCGCATGTGAAGCAACTATGCGGCTATCTATATCTGAAGAACCAGTTGTTCTGTGGATAGCTGACATGACAGAACCTAGCCTCACGCTACCTCGGGGATACGACCAATAATACTTAGAGCTATACGAGAATACTGCATTTTTATATGTTCAAGGCCCAAACATACACCGATTGACATCTAATTAGGATAAGATCTATCCAATGACAATGTAAACTGTACGGATTCGGCCTTATGTACCGGTTGTAGTACCTATCATGACTGAGTTCCGATTTGCAGTCTAATGTTCATGTGTGTCGGGTTTTTATTGACGGAACTGTAACATTTATTTAGTTTAATCTATTCTGTGGATGTGCATATTGTAAAGTAGCTCCATATGGTAGTTACTGTAGCCTATGTGAATGACCTCCCGAGGTCGTATGCAATAGGTAAACACTCAACATAGGTATTATGTTCGTTGATATCTAGAGAAGTTAGTGTCTGCTCTACAAGCGCTCTACTTCTTGGCGGTGTACACTTGTCGATTCACATAAGACGACCCAGATGTACATAGAATACTAGCATTTCGAAGATACTTTGTTGCAAGATTATATGCAATCAAGGGCCGCCTTTCCGAGTAGTTGGTAGCTTTTTATGGCCAAGCAAGACCTTTTAAGTCCGTGACTGGTATTTTCCAACATTCGAAGAGTACGAACAACACTAGCTTGTGAGAATTGATCCCATATCCTGAATGCATAGAGACTAGCTACCCGATTAAGAAACACACCACACAAAACCTCAAGCACATCGCGCAGCAGCTATATAACATCGGCGAGAAACAGTTATGTTTTTATTTTCACAGAGAGTTTAGCTTACTGAGGACCATAAAAGCATTATGAGAATCTAAAGCGTAGTTATAAATGGGCTTGGGTATGTGCCTAGGCTTTATTTTCATAATAGCATAAGCATGTAAATCTATACATATAATATCAGTTAAAGATTACATATGTATAAGCATCCAATCCCTGCATGTATGACCTTAAACCTATACACGTATAGATAAGAACACGAAGCACTTAGTGCAAATGTGATTTTGATGTAGTTCCTGGTCAGCGATGACCTGTGGGCGTGCCTCCATCGTTACCCTTTTGCCCCTTTTGGAATATGGGGTCCAACTACCGACCATACCATGGCGCCTTAGTGTCTGTGCTTATTTGCGGCTGTCATCAAATTGACGCATATACGAAGTTGAAGAATCTGGGGATACTTCTAGACCCGGTTCATCCGGATTCCAACTGTTTTAGCTACGGATCATAGTCGGACGCTAAAAAATATGTACGTAACCATATTGAGGAGGAATATATCAGTCGAGTCCGAGATTCAGCCGCCAGTTGACCCTTAAAATCATGAGCTATCACGAGGCATCCTGCTTCTGACTCTCCATGCAGAGTGTACTTCCATTCGGAAACACGGTTTTTGGCCGACTATCGTGAAACTATGTCTGACCTTCTTCGATTTCTGACCTGCATAAATCGTCCGCCTACATAGAATCATCTGAAGATATAAGAGGAAGATGCCATTTTACCTTTTGTTTCAACTATCTTCAGCCAACATTGAATGTCTCCTACTATTATCCTGCTAAACCCGCAAAAACTACTGCCACAGCAAGATGTTGTCGCAGTTCTTCAAGACTTTAGCTATTCTAGCCGTGCCCACAGCGGCACAGCAGGGCTATTACTTTGTTCTTGGAAGTGGCATGCCTCTGACCATTGAAAGTCTCGATCCTCTTCTCAGCCCAGGCAAGGCATTATCGCAGCATATCCACAGTGTCGTCGGAAGCAATGGCTCGCAACCATGGACTTTGTGCAAACCCAGACGTCCGCCTGCTCCACAGTCCAGCCTATTGCAGACAAGTCGAACTATGTGAGTAAGGGCTATGATGAGATCAATAGCCTAATCGGAAGTTGACTTATTTCACTCAAGTGGATGCCGAACCTTTACTTCCAAGATCCTAATAATGGGTCCTTCATTCGCGTCCCTGAACAACCCTATCATAAAATATATTGTTTGTGTTTCCCATCTGGCTTTCTCATGTAGCTACTGCTTACAAGAGGGAACTAGATAAGTATGGCACTTGTCAACTGGTGCCAACACCTATAACACCAATATCCAAGAATTCCCTCAAGAGGTCCGAATGATAGCCGGTGATGCGACGCTTCGTGCTGAAAACGCAACAGCCATGGGACCATAGGGCAGTGACCTAGGATTGTTCTGTCACGGAAATGGAACCTCAGAATACCCCGATATCAGCACGGTGGGTCTCCCGACAGCTTCATCGGCTGTCCCAATGGTCTGGCAGCTGCCATTACGATGCCATCATGCTGGAATGGGCAGCCGTTCGACGGTTCCAATCCTGGCGCCCATATGGCGTATCCTACCGCGGATTATATCGATGGATGCCCCGAAACTCATCGAGTAGCCCGCTTCCCTCAGATCTTGGTCGAATACTGGCTCAACATGAATTCATTTGATGGACTGTACACAGTTGAAGATATCCCCTTTATGCTCGCTATGGGCGACAAAGCAGGCTCCGGCTTCCACGTGGATTTCATCAACGGATGGGAAGCCGGTGTTGAATGCGACTATGCCAACCTGCACGCCAGGAAACACCGGTATTCCACTCTTGTCTGACCCGACTTGTTTCGGTAATCGAGGAAGTATATTCACTGACGAGCAGATGGCTTCCTGTATGATGAAACCCACCACAGGTGAAGATAGTGGCTGGACATATCCCGAGTTGGACAACACGATTGGAGGCGTTTTGACTTATGGTGGAGTTCTGTCAGCCTTGCCTGGATGCCAGACTATTACCGCAAGACCTAATCGTGGGGTGTTGACGACTTGTGAAAGTACTGTACCTACTGTCAATGAATAGTCCAATCGCCAGGGTGAACCTTGTGGGACCCTATCATGCTCTTGGGACTAAGTTTCATGTCTTGTGGTTGGCTGATCTTTTTAATGCTTTGTGGCAGACTGAAGTCGTGTACAAGTATGCTAGTGATATATGAAGGTATTCCTATCTGCTATCAAGAAGGACACCTTTCCTATCTTCAACGGCGTTTGATTTGGTACATCTTGGTATACCTTGATTATCTTTCCTTTTAGCTATGATAAAACTAAAAACCTAGACTCCGTTAACAATCAACTCTAACGCCTTGATTTGGCATACGACGTTCAACCCGATATTCAGGCCCACGCATGGCCGGGAAAAAAGCGTCTCGATGCCGGACAACTTCCTCATCGGTTATGATGGTATATGCAAGATCAATTTGGTCAGATCTTTCAACCACATGTCTTTTGGCCATTTCCACTCTTTCTATAATCTACTAATCTCTTCCAAAGACAACTTTGAGATGGCCAAGGCAATACTCGGAATCCTCTGGCTTATGGTATAAGGGCTCTCCGTCAGGTTGAAACAATTGCCCATGATTTACCAAGTCCCAAGCTTTCGAGTAAAGCCAAACTTACCCTCGAATTTGACTTCATGATTCAATGTTGACTTTACAGTCGGCTCCCACATATTTTAAATTTGACGATTCACTGTGTTTTGAATCATCTTGCATCGACGAACCCTGCCCAGGTGGTATTAAACTGTGACAAATTTGAAAATTGTGCTGTGAGTCGAACTGCAACGCCACAGTGCAGTTCCCCCCTTTGTTTAAACATCGTCGGCGATGTCGCCATTCATTTTTGAATGTCCTGACGCAAAAAATCAAATCCCGCCCAGTATGGTCCCACTACTGTAATAAGCTAGGTGTCTGTAGAGGCAAAAGCTAGGTTATAATATAGAAATATTGAAACTGTGCACACACTCCGTCAACGAATCCTGCCTTCCCAAACTGTATGGGCATCATGGAACACATGTCGGCATACCCCGACGAAGATTTAACCAGGGCATCTCGGTAACAATTAATTCTGATAGAACAGGGCTATTCCATTTCCACATGGTCCCCCTAAACTGGACCCTGACATCTGATGGATATTCTTGGCTCATAGCTAAACTGTCGTGCGGAGGAACGTCATGCTGTCTTCTGATTGACTCCTCCCCTCTCGAAAAACATTTCCAGCCAAGAATTAGCTGTGGCACAATTTCTTCATGTTCGCACACAATACACATAATTATCCCTGTCAGGGTGCAGATAACGTGGTCATGGTCGAATGATCGTCGCGTGCCACTAGCATGGCGCCATTGGAGACATCGATGAGCACCTCCTTAGCGGCCTCAGTTAATAAAACATCGAACTCGTTTTTTGTCAGTGACAGTCTATAAGAAGGGACAAGACGATGCTGTTGTATTCGATTATGGGTCTACGAGACGAAGGTCATGAAATATAGGAACAAATCCTTCTTTATCAACAATGGCTTCACCCTTCCCGGATCAAGAAAAAGGTCATGACGTCGGAGTCAATGCCAGTGACAGAGATTCCGACGAAGAGTTTGTCAAGGATGGTGATATTGCTTACAAAGTAGCAGAAGGTGCCAATACCTCAATCGCAACTTATCAAGATGCGAGGGGTGCCCCGGTCGAAAAGCAATCTCCGTTGGGATACTCAGTCGATTCATGGGTGAGCTTGTGCTTGAACATCAATCAGATGATTGGCACTGGTATCTTTTCAACGCGTAAGACTTTCACTCTGACCTTCTCATCGGGCATAATTTAGTATGCGAATATCCTTGACTAACATTCTTCTGTTTTCCAAAGCGGCCACTATACTGAACGGTGTCGGATCGGTGGGTTTGACGATGATCTACTGGCTCATAGGATACTTGTTGTCCCAGAGTACCCTCTCTTGTTATCTGGAGCTATCATCGTACTTCCCCAGTCGTTCTGGATCCGATGTCGTATACCTTGAACAAGCCTATCCAAAACCACTGTACTTTTTTCCCACGGTTTTTGCTATAAAGCACGTCATATTTTCGTTTGCGAGCAGCAACGCAATTGTTTTTGCCCAGTATATGTTCAAGCTTGCCGGACATACATACACAGCCTGGCAGTTGAAAGCAGTCGCTGTCGGCGTATATACTCTGGCAACATTAGGTTCGTCAACGGCTTAAACCTCCGCATCCTCTAGCCAGCATGACTAACCCTAATTTTCCAAAGTTGTCATATCGAGCACCAGATGGTCTCTACGAGTCGTTCTAGGATTTGGCTTCATCAAGCTTGCAACATTATTACTGTTGGTGGCCTCCCAATAATTCTGGTTGCAGACTTCAATAACTGACTATTTCAGAATATCGATTGCGGGATTAGTAGTGCTCGGAGGGCACACTCGCGTCGCAGATCCTAACATCAACTGGAGAGATGCGTGGAGGGGGACATCGAGCGCCACGGCATACGGTGCTACCAATGCCATGGTCAAGATCATCTTCTCTTATGCTGGTTATACGAACGCCTTTGGGCTTGTGAATGAGATGAAGGTGAGTAAAAGTTCCGTTCTTACATGGAAATTTTTTTCAGGGCTGCCCTAACCTTGAACAGAACCCAACGAAAACCCTTCGGTGGAGCGCACCATCTTCTTTGATTGTTGTCACGATTCTCTACATCCTGGTCAACGTTGCCTACTTCTCCGTGGCTTCGAGAGAAGATATCCTATCGTCCAAGCAGATTGCTGCCGCAGTGTTCTTTCAGAATGTGTTTGGCACCGGTGGAGCTGCACGAGCTCTAAATGTGCTTATTTGCCTAAGTGCGTTCGGTAACTTGATCGCCGTCTTGATCAATTCGTCAAGACTGCTTCGTGAAACCGGAAGGTTAGTCTCAAAAACTAGAATCTTCTCACCTTCAGTCCACTACGTTCTTATATTAACTTACCAATGTCTATAGACAAGGTGTCCTTCCTTATCCAAAGTTCTGGACCTATACAAAACCATTCGGAACGCCTCTAGGGCCTTATGTCTTTATATGGACAACAACTTTGATCATGATCCTTGCACCACCTGCCGGTGATGCCTTCAACTTTGGTATGTGTATGCCCAAGTACATTTGGCATATATAACTAACATATCTTAGTGGTGGATCTCGCCGTCTATCCCGGAAATGTTTTCAATCTACTTCTCGTGGTTGGTGTGGTTTTTATCAGACGACGCCGTAGCCACGCCGGTCTTCCACGACCTCAGTATCGCGCATGGGACATCGCTATTGCCTTTGCTACTCTCACGAATACATACATGCTCATAGCCCCATGGTATCCACCTCTCAAAGGTGCACACGGTGGTGATGTTAGTTTCTGGTACGGAACGTATCTGGTGGTCGGCATTGGGCTGTACGTACTCATCGAGCTTCCTGCTTCTTTGGATTTCACGCTAATAAATTTCAACAGGCTCCTTCTGTGCGGTGTGTACTACTACGTATGGATCAAAGTTCTGCCAAGAGTCAAGGGCTATGAACTTCGACAGACGGTAATTGAGTATGAGAACAAATCAGTCGTCCATCACTTGGTCAAGGTTCCCAAAGCCGATATAGCTCGCTGGGATGAGGAACATGATGCTGAGGGCAAGCTGCGACGGCGGGCTGCTCATGACTCCACGGACTCTCAGTAGGCAACGATCGTATTTTACTGGTCTAGTATGATTCCCTATGCTGGTTGAAGACAAAGAGAAAGATCCGAGTCAGAAACAGAGAAGTTGAAAGCACCTAGTGACTTCAATCGAACAAGTTTTAGGCAATTGGAAGGCTATCGGCCACTCCGGCTTCCACGCACCTCGACGCTTTCCAATTTCTTGTCTATAGCTCTTCTATTATCATGCCTTTACGGTGCTAACGATACTCGCTTGGCTAGTCTAAATGCAAAAAGCGAATCAACTGTCCTAATTAGGAAACCATATATAGTGGGTCTAGAGGCCCCACATCCCATCCGCAATACAGCAATTTCATTGGCCTACTACAAAGCTCAGTCCATAGATACTAGCCCAAAATAGTTAAGCGCCCGCAATTCTTAAAATTTACTTCGACGAATCACAATGCTTCTTGCTTGTGCCTCCTGCATGGTATTTTTGTTGGTCTCTTTGGGACTATCAGGTGAACCAGCTAATTACATTCGTATTACATCGAAATAGCTCTGAAAACATTCAAATGGAACACGAGCGTGTCTGGCAAACGAATTGTGACCTTAGAGATATGCATCGGACGGATAGATCGGTCACATTTCCCCGCGCCAACTGCATTCCCGGTAAGTATTTTACAACCGGATGCGCTAACAAATTCCATGAACGAACTGTCGTTCATCGAGTACGTCTTGTATTCTCCATCCGGGCAAGGCTGTGATTTACTCTGCAGCTATCCAATGACAACCCTAATTAGTACGTACTCACCAAATAAAGACGCAAGCCTAAGATTGATAAGTCTTGCCACCGGCACATGACGGGCCGGGGTTGGCTGGCTGAAAATTCAATTCCTGTACTACCAACGAGTCCATGTGCCCTCTATCACACCCCGCTTTTGACAGCTGCAGTATACACTTCCGGCAAGGCCCTACAGAATCTTTTACTTATTTCTAGTTACCAACGTGAATAGGTTCGTTGTAGAGACTGACAGGAGTTGAGATAGTCAGTCTAGGTTGAAATCTTCCCGTGCCTGTCATGGGGGTAGCGTATACACATCTATTGGTTATTTGATTGGTCTTTTACTGACCTCGATTTTGATATCGTCGGATTCAAGTCCATCTGACAGGCTAACGAAAAGAAAAGTACATGGGGCTCTACAGTTTGTTCGGAACCTTGAGGGACACTCGTTCGGCGTCGGCCAAGACTTACTATCTATCGTACGTATGAACACTGATCGTTATATGTCAATATAATATAAGCTTATACATTACATCGAGATACGCTGCAAATCAATAGCTTATTTGCGCGAAGGTTAAATCCCTATTTGAGATAATATCCATATCTGGCTATCCCCTGCACATCACTTGACCTGCGGTATCCAACCTATCTGCGCCTGGTGTTGGGATCATTAGTCTTAGGTGTTCATAATCAACCAGTTTTACCTAGGTAGGCAACGCCCGGTCTAGAATCAACGTTCAATCACTTTTCGAGCTGATCCACTGTGGAAGGGTTGCAGTCTACATAATGTCGGAAAATATCAAAACTTTTGCTATGCATGTCACTTTCCAACACAATTCTCTCAATGCTAAGTTCGCCTCCACTGAGACTGTAAGTATCATCTCCGCGGATTGTATACGAACCTATCATCTGACTCTTAAGTGGAGATCATTAAATCTACCAGTCGCCTACCATTTCCCCTTGAATACGAGTTGTGGGATTCAAAATTGTCTAGATGTTCGAATAATGCTGCAGTGGTAACCAAAACCCTTTGCAGGAGGCTGGCTGAAGATAATCTCAAAGAAATTCCTGGAAAAAGGAACCACTTTCAATCACACCCTCCGCAAGATGGTCTTGAGATCTCGATCTTCAAACAAGCAACTTCTACTAGCGTTGTTGTTCCCATGATCATCATGATTTTTGGAACTGTTCAGAATAGAAGCAGAATTCTCAAAACGGAATGTGATCTATTAGCCAGCCACATTGGTACCGAGGGCTTAGGGTAGTAGAAAATACCTGGACTCATTTTTGTGGCAATAGCGGGACAGGATGTCAGGACAACGAACTGGAGTTCATGAAATGCGTATGAGAGTGGAACGACGAATTAAACTTACTAAATCAACATCATCATGGATGCCTCGACTATAGTATGGTTCATGCAGCTCAGAAGAACATCCGGTAGATCCTTAACAGAGGTCAACACGAGCTGTACACCATCTTTGGACTGAAAAATGAGGTTTGGGGTAATAATAGCAGCCCTTTCATGATCAAGACGGTAGGATGAAGGAAGTCAAAGACAAACTGGTCTCCAAGCTGTCTATAAAAGGGCACTGATTCCCATCAAGAATCACATCATCTTCGTTTTCATCCACTGTCAATAAAATCAACACAAAGTTAAGACACACAAAAATGAAGGCATTTTACTCCTTTCCTCTCATCTTCCTTCCCTACTTAGTCTCTGCTATCCCCGGCGAGCTCGCCGCTGTCGAGCTGGACAAAAGAGCTTGCACTCCTTTCAAAAACCCCTTAACCAATGCCAACGGTTGCTGTGACACTATCAGCGCCGAACTCTTCTGGATAGACATACTCCTTGGCATTGGTATTTGCTGCCCCATTGGCCAGGTCCTTGACGGCTTCAACTGCGTTGCCCCTCCCTCCAACGGCACCACCTTCACTGGCAAACCCGTCTGCGCCAACAAAACCGGTGTTGATCTGGGTATCCAGTATGGTCACTGCTACGTTCTACTCAGCTTGAACAACAACTATCTCGGTCACGACTCTGCCGAAAAATACGTCGTGATGGGTGAAAACCCCGGCGTAGTCTTCCGCGTCTGTGGTGATACCACCACTTGCACCACCACGGTCGACCAATACGTCGGTATAAATGGTACATGGTGGATGCAAGACCAGTTTGGCGATCCTAACGGTAGTGGGTTCGCCTGGCTTGGAGGTTCTGGAGATCTGTCAATTGTGAATTCCACTGATTTGGCGCTTATTATGGGCGGATCGCCTACTTTCTTTGGCGGTAGTTGTGCTATTTGCATTTCTTTCCCGCCGGGTGGTGCTCATGCTCCTTGCCCTCTTTCGCCTGGTCAATCTCACTTGGGTATTGCTGCCAACCCAAACAGTTGCCAGAACTTTTACTGGCAAGAAGTGCCATGCCGTTCGGAGAAGTAGGTGGTATTCTTAGGGTACAATATATGGGTTTTGAAGTAGGAATGACGTTGGATATCATGGTGAAGATGTTTGTTAATCAATTTCGGGTTCATGGTTTTGTAACCACCCTCGTCGCTCCTTTTTCGTTATCATTAGGTAGTCATTTAATGCAGATTTAACATGTCCATTCCTACTCAATACTTATCAAGTCCCGTACATCTTCGTTTAAAGTAAATCTGCAGGCGACATCTGCCGAACGTGCATTGATTGATACATGTAAACCTTTCATCTTGAGAAGCACGAGAAGGAAACACTAATTATGTGTTCAAAAGATAAGAGGTGTCTGATTTTTTTTAATGTACGTACCCTGCGAATCTAGTCCTCGTGAAGCTTAGGGCTAAAGTCACATACTTGACTCGATATGAGTGATCATGACAGGAGTCAGCTATGATGATTAGCACTTTCCTTACCACGGAGCAACTAATTGTCATCTTTCGCACAATTAATATAATCATGATACAAAACCATATTTATAACGCCAAAACTCTGTCTCATAAGCTACCGCGCTATCGACTGCCAATATCAAAACTGACGGGGGACGATTAGGGCTAATCATTGAAGATGACACTTAGGGTTCGGCGTCCTTCCAAGCGCTCAACGCTTCCTAAACGTCCCTACATCGATTTTAGAACTGCGGAGCGCAAGTTTTCGAGAAATTGGTCATGTAACTAAATCGAGTGTTTAGTGGTACAATATATATCCGTCAAACCTCAACCCGAGCCCTAAAGTCACAGGAATCTAGGAAGTTATTTCAAGGATCATCAAATGACATTGATTACATTTGGCCCTAGATATGCATTGGTTGATAGCCAATAAGCGAGTTCCTATAAACATACATACTATACTAAAGGATTGATCCATCTAACCCAGTCAATCATAGATTGACTAGGGCTTAGAAGGGCCTGATATAGATGTTATACATAAGCTTCTCTACTCCGTACGGATATCTAATTCCGCTGGCTGAACACCACAAGGTCTACAGCCATCATAACAAACATTAAACCCAATAGTTGCCCCTATTTTTGTCTCATGTCGCACGATAATTCGAAAATTGAATTTCATCAGGGTTTCCCAAATAGGAAACCGGGAGAGGCTTGAGGGAGAGTGGGCCTCCGCTAGCCCGTTCTGGGCCAAACGCAGTACGGGTGAGAATGGGGCAGTCACAACATTATTTTCATTTACCCCTCAGAGCCTTTAAGAACAACAAACATTGAATTGGACAGCACAAAGCCCTTCGATACAGCGCTCCCCTTCGTTTTTCCTCTCTACTTCTAGAAACCGTCTCTCGCTGTATTCAATTGCTCGTTTCGACATGGCTACCCGTATTACACGACCCGAGTTCGAGGCGTTCGTCCACCCCCTTATCAAAGATATCGTCGAGGCCACCGAAAAGTACAACTTACCAGAGAATGCGAAGAAATGGTTCTCCGATGTGAGTGGGTTGAATTATTCAGATTCATGTTCAATTACTTACCAAAGGAAATCGCACAGTCACTCAACGCCAATGTCGTCGGCGGTAAAATGAATCGCGGCATGTCAGTGCCAGACACTGGCAGCATCATCCTCGGCCGACCCCTCACAGAAGAAGAATTGAAACATTTGTCTATACTCGGCTGGCTCACAGAGCTCCTCCAAGCGTTTTTCCTTGTCAGCGACGATATCATGGACGGCTCAATCACTCGTCGAGGACAACCGTGCTGGTACCGACAGGAGGGAGTCGGTATGATTGCCATCAACGACGCATTCATGCTTGAAAGCGCCATCTACGTTATCCTCAAGAAATTCTTCCGCTCACACCCCGCCTACGCCGACTTGCTCGAGATTTTCCACGAAACTACCTGGCAGACCGAGCTCGGACAGCTGTGCGATTTGATTACCGCTCCCGAAGACAATGTCGACTTGAACAACTTCTCCATGGAGAAATACACATTCATCGTCAAGTACAAGACCGCATACTACAGCTT